>CM070773.1:128618825-129351325 GCA_036346955.1 Dipus sagitta
TAACCACTAAGCCATCTCATCTACCTTTAATATTAAATGTACTTTATTCTTTCTGAAATTTGGTTATATATATATATATTTTTTTAAGTTTTTATTTATTTATTTTGAAATCAGCAGATAAAGAATGGGCGCACCAGGGCCTACAGCCAATGCAAATGAACTCCAGACACATGCGTCCCCTTGTGCATCTGGCTTACATGGGTCCTGAAACCCAGGTACTTAGGGTTCACAGGCAAACGCCTTAACCATTAAACTATCTCTCCAGCCTGTTTGTGTTTTTCAAGGTAGGTTACCACTCAAGCCCAGGCTGACCTCACTCTGCCTCCCGAGTGCTGGGACTAATGGTGTGCATCACCACACCCAGCTTATGTATATATTATTTTTGACTCACCATATCATCTGATGGATCAGCACAGATATGTATTTACAAATAACAGATACTGGAACACTTGGGAAGCTGAAAGAGAAGAATCTCAAGTTCAAGGGCAGCTGGACTATAGAAAGATCTTGTCTCAGAAAAACTAATACTGAGGCTAGGGATATAGCTCAGTTAGTATAATACTTGCCTAGAATGCATGAAGCTCTGGGTTTGATATCTAGCACCACATAACCCAGGTATGGCAATACACACCTATAATCCCAGCATTTAGGAAACTTAGGCAGGAGAGCTGCCACAAATTTGAGAGCAGCCTAAGTATGTAGTGAGTACTTCCAGGCCAGTCAGGAATATAACAAGATCCTGTCTCGGGGACTGGGGAGATGGCTCTGTGGTTAAAGACACTTGCTTGCAAAGCCTGTTGACCCAAATTCAATTCCTCAGGCACCCACATAAAGCCAGACAGGCATTTATGTACAGCAGCCAGAGACCCTGGCCCACAGGTGTGCAAGCACACATACAAATATGCAAATAAATAAAAATTCAAAAAGACACTGTCTCAAAAAACAAAAGAGGTGAGAGGCACAGGAGGCAGAGGTAGGATGATCATTGTGTATTCAAGGCTTCAAGGCCACCCTAAGACTACATAATGAATTCCAGGTCAGCCCGGACTAGAGTGAGATCCTACTTTGAAAAAACAAAAAACAAAAAAAGGGGGGGGGGGCTAGAGAGATTGCTCAGTAATTAAGGCATTTGCCTGGAGAGCATAACCACCCAGGTTCAATTCCCCAGTATCCACGTAAGCCAAATGCACAAGGTGGCTCATGAACCTGGAGTTCATTTGCAGTGGCTAGAGGCCCTGGCACACCCATTCTCTCTCCCTCTCTTTCCTTCTGCTGCTCTCTCAAATAAACAAATAAATAAACAGGGGCTGCAGTAGTTAAGGCACTTGCCTGCAAAGCCTAACAACCCAAGTACAATTCTCCAGTACCCATGTAAAGCCAGATGCACAAAACAGTGCATGCATCTGGATGGAGTTCACTCCCAGCAGCAAGAGGCCCTAATGTATCCATTCTCTCTCCTTCCCTCCCCCTTTTCCTTCTTCCTCCTCTCTCTCTGCCTACAAATAATAAAAATAAAATTATATGGAAAAAAAAGGAGCCAGGTGTGGTGGTGTTCACCTTTAATCCCAGCACTCAGGAGGCAGAGGTAGGAGGATCGCCATGAGTTTGAGGCCACCTTGAGACTAAATAGCTAATTCCAGGTCAGCCTGGACCAGAATGAGACCCTACCTCAAAAAAAAAGGGGGGGGGGAGTGGGGAGCTATAGAGATGGCTTAGCTGTTAAGGTGCTTGCCTGCAAAATCAAAGAACCCACGGTGGATTCCCCAGGAGCCACAGGCAGATGCACAAGGCAGTGCATGTGTTGAGTTTGCTGCAGCTGGAGGCCCTGACATGCCCACATTCATTCTCTCTCTCTCCCTCTTTCTCACAAATAAATATTAAAAAAAGAAAGAAAGAAAAGAAAAAAATAGCCGGGCATGGTGGTACATGCTTTTAATCCCAGCACTCAAGAGGCATAGGTAGGAAGATCACCATGAGTTTGAGGCTAGCCTGGGCTACAGAATGAGTTCCAGGTCAGCCTTGACTAGTGTAAAACCCTACATCAAAACAAATAGAAAAACAAAAAAAAGAACCTTTCAGATGAGCACACATCCACTAATACCACACCCTGGCTACCATCTTCATCTGTCCCTCAAATGGCGTGGTGGCTCATGCCTTTAATCCCAGCACTCGGGAGGCAGATGTAAGAGGTTTGCTGAGAGTTTGAGGTCACCCTGAGACTATATAGTAAATTCCAAGTCAATCTGAGTTAGCATGAGACCCTACCTCAGAAAAAAAGAAAGAAAGAAAGAAAATGAGCAATTTTCCCAGAGGAAGTAGTAAATATGAAATATTTTATCCTCATTGGACTATTCCACACGCCAAAATCTTCCTTATCTTTTATAACACACTCAAATTTTCCTTGCCCACTTCCCAGATTTCCCTTCAGAATTAAGTGTTTCATCCATAGTATGCCCTTCACTGACATGCCCGTTTACCATGTGAACTCCAGCTACTGGTTCTTGTCTTCTCAAAAGCAGCACAGGCTCACTGAAAGCATAGGACTTCTGTAGCCCTCAGCACTCAACAGGTAAATATCCTACAGAATTAATAATACTCATATCTTTTACCACTTATATATCTATATATAAAATGTTTGTTTTGGGCTGGAGGGATGGCTTAGTGGTTAGGACGTTTGCCTGCAAAGCCAAAGAACCCAGATTCGATTCCCCAGGACCCATGTTAGCCAGATGCACAAGGGGCACATGCATCTGGAGTTCGTTTGCAGTGGCTGGAGGCCCTGGTGTGTCCATGTGCTTATTCTCTCTCTCCCTTTCTCTATCAAATAAATAAATAAATAAAAATAAAATATATATTTAAAAAATGTTTGTTTTAATTTTTTTAGTTTTTTAATGAGCATTCACTTTTTAAATATTTTTATTTATTTATTTGAGAGAGAGAATGAGGCAAAGGAAGAGAGAGAAAGAGAAAGAATGGGCGCACGAGGGCCTCCAGCCACTGGAAATGAACTCCAGATGCAAGCGCTACCTTATGCAGCTGGTGTATGTGGGCCTTGGGGAATCAAACCAAGATCCTTTGGCTTTGCAGGCAAGCACCTCAACCACAAAGCCATCTCTCCAACCCTGAGCATCCATTTTTTTTTTTTAAGTTTTCTTTTTTTTCTTTTTTTCCCAAGGCAGAGTCTCACTCTAGCCCAGGCTGACCTGGAATTCACTATATAGTCTCAGGGTGGCCTTGAACTCACAGCGATCCTGCTACCTCTGCCTCCCGAATGCTGGGATTAAAGGCATGCGCCACCATACCCGGCTTAAATTTGTTTTCTTTTTTAAAATTTTACTTTATTTTACTTACTTGAGAGAGAATGGGTGTGCCAGGGCCTTCAGCCACTGTAAACGAATTCCAGATGCATATACCACCTTGTGCATCTGGCTTATATGGGTCCTGCAGAATCGAACCTGGGTCCTTAGGCTTTGCAGGCAAGCACCTTAACTGCTAAGCTATCTCTGCAGCCCTGTTTTGTTGTTTTTTTTTTTTTTTCCTAAGGTAGGATCTCACTCTAGCCCAGGCTGACTTGGAATTCACTATGTAGTCTTCAGGTGGCCTCGAACTCATGGCAATTCTCTACCTTTGTCCCTCAAGTGCTGAGATTAAAGGTGTGTGTCACCACACCTGGCTTCCAGCCCTGTTTTTAATATTTTTAAATTTTTATTTATTATTTGAGAGAAGCAAAGAGAGAGAAAGAAAGAGAAGGAGGATAGGAGGAAGGGGCAAAGAATGGGCACTCCAGGGCTTCCTATCACTGCAAGCGAACTCCAAACACAGGTGCCCCTTTGTGTATTTGACTTTATCAGGGAACTGGGGAAATCAAACCCAGGCCACCAGACTTTGCAAATAAGTGCCTTTAACTACTGAGCCATATCTCCAACTCCTTTTACTTGCTTGCTTGTTTGTTTATTTTTTGAGGTAGGGTCTCACTCTGGTCCAAGCTGACCTGGAATAAACTATGTAGTCTCAGGGTGGCGAACTCACAGTGATCCTCCTACCTCTGCCTCCTGAGCACTGGGATTAAAGTGTGCACCACCATGCTCAGCTTCCAGCCCTTTTTTGGAGGCAAGGTTTTACTCTAACACAGGCTGACCTGGACCTCTCTCCTCTCTAGCCCATACTGTTTTAGAACTTGTGGCGCTCCTCCTACCTCAGCCTCCCAAGTGCTGGGATTTAAATGTGTGCACCATCAAGCCCGGAACCACTTATATGTTTCTTTTGTTTTGTTTAGGTTTCTTTTTTGTTTAAACTTGAGTCTTACCTAGCCCAAGCTGACCTCAGAACTCAGTATGTAACCAAAGATAACCTTGAACTCCTAACCCCTCTCTCACTACCTATGAAGTGCTGGGATTACAGGTGCAATGCCCAGTTTATTTTGTGTGTGTGCATGTGCATGTGTTCATATATGTGGCTGTATATTCTATACCAATGCATGTGTGCAAATGGAGGCCAGAGTTCAGCATCAGGTGTCTTCTGATACCACTTTTCCACCTTATTTCTTGAAACAGAGTTTCTTTCTGAACCCAAAAATCACCAAGTCAGTTACTTGAGCTGGCTTGCTTGCCTCAGGGACCCTCCTGTCTGTCTCCCTGGCACTGAAATTACAGGCATGCACTGACATGCCCGCCAGGATGCTGGGGATCCAGATTCCAGTCCTCATGCTTGCACAGCAAGCACTTTACCCACTGAGCCACCCCGCCCCCCAGCCCAGTTCATTGTTTTTATAAAGTTCATGAATGCCTGTAATCCCAGCACTTGGGAATCATAGGCAGGAGTATTGCTTTAAATTCACAGAGAGTCCCAGGCTAGCCACGGCTATGTATAGTGAAAGCCTGTCTTAAAAAGCACCCCCCCAAAAAAATTAACAATATGATCCAGTGCTCCTAAGTAATGATTCATAACTTACATGTGGCATTCTTCAGGCCCAAAACACTGTTGAAAAACATACAAATCTATCTCTACATTTACTTCCCACCTTGGAAAGAGAGAGAAAGAATGAACACTGAATAAATATTTACTAAATAAAGGAATTAGCCTCTGGGTTTAATCCAGAGAGAGAGAGAGAGAGGGAGGGAGGGAGAGGGAGAGATACAGGGAAATAGTGATTTTCACAGGGAAAGACAAAAAAAATTTTTTTGAGGCAAGCCCAACAGACTGGCTTTTTTTATGAGAGCACACAAGAGCAGGAGCAAGAGAGAGACAGAATTGGTGTGCCAGGGCCTCAGCCACTGTAATAGAACTCCAGACCCATGAACCACCTCTGCCTGTGTGCAACCTTGTGCATGAGTCACCTTGTTTGTCTGCCTTACATGGGATCTGGGGAGTCGCACATGGGTCCTTAGTCTTCATAGGCAAGTGCTTTAACTGCTAAGCCAGCTCTCCAGCCCAAAAGACAAAATTTGAAAGGCTATGCTCCCTTAAATCTTTTCTCATTTCTTAAACCTATGGTTTCCATCACCATTTATAGATGGCTGCCCAGTATGGCTGGGGGCCCACACCTCACCCCTGAGTTTTCTCCTCTCCTCGTATTTTCTGCTGACCTAGTCAGCAAGGCAACTGGTCTTGTCAAGATCACCAATGGCCAGCACACTGCCAAATCCCATAACCAAGTCTTGATCCTCCTCTACCTCACTGTAAGGCCATTTTACAGAGCTGAATCAGTGACTGATGTGCCATCAGGACACACCAAGACACTCGTTCTCTCCCCTTTCCTCCTCCCTCAGCCACTGTGCCTTACCAGTCTCCTTTTCTGGATCCTCTGAAATGCTAGAGTGGGACAAGGCTTAATCTTCTGCCCTCTTCTCATTTATGATCACTCCCAAGGAAAGGCTTGTTCCTGGGGCTTTAAATATTTGGTGCCTTCCAGATTGGTGTCCCAACCCAAACTTCAACCCCTAAAAGCTGTGAACATCTATAAAACAATCCACTAAACATTTCTACACAGATATAATAAGCACATAATGATTTCAGAATAGCCTATTTCTCCTTCCAAATCTTCTTCCATTTTTCCCATCTCAGTCTACGCCAGTTCCACCTCCAAGCTGCTTAGGCTTAAAGTCCTGATAACACTGTGGTAGAGACAGAGAGTTGCCTCTTCCTCACTTAGATTCAGCCACATCACTAAGTTGAGCCCAAGGAGATGCAAGCCATGCTACATGAACCTTCAGAGATAGAAACACCCCTGCCTTCCTCTGGACTGAGCTGCACATTTCCTCAACAGAGCAAAAGGGCTACAAGTTAGGGTGCTTCAGAGGAAGGACGAAGGATGCTGAGACACATAACAGATGGGTCTGGTCCCACAGTAATTGTGGACCAATTAAGCCAGCTCTCAACCACCTACTTTATTTTTACTTAAAAATAAGCTTCTACACCTCATTTAAGCCATTATTATTTTTGGGCTGACTGCTGCAGCTGCCAAAGAATTTGGAACTTGAAATTACCTAGCTAGTTAATGTCAGGACTCAGCATAGAACAGATACTGAAGGGAGAAGCCAAGGGACCCTGATGAGGCTTCATAAAACATGTGGCAGGACCTATGACATCTGAAAACAGTCTGCATGAAAACATGGCCTCTAATTGTTGTTTTGTTTTGGTATTTGATTTTTCAAGGTAGGGTCTCATTCTAACTCAGGCTGACCTGGAATTCACTATGTAGTTTCAGGGTGGCCTCAAACTCACAGCAATCCTCCTACCTCTGCATCCCCAGTGCTGGGATTAAAGGTGTGTATCACCACACTAAGCAATGGCCTATAATTGTAGGGAAGCTGGCTGAATAATGCAGAATCTGGTTGCTGACCACTTTTAAGGCTTTATGCCACTTTGAGAAAGAAGTCTCATGAGGTTGACTCAAGCTAGCTTGCCAATCAATCAGCATATAAGGACAAAAGGAATAGAGATGGCCTAAGGAATGTCCATGGTCTACAGCCTAAGACTACTCAGAGTATGGTAATTAGGGCTGGGCAGAGGGGGAAAAGCCAACTCCTTCTCTAGCATGATTCAAGCTAGAGACATATCAGCCTCAGGAAGGGGACATTCTTTAATTCTTTAATGCCCTCTCAGACCCAGCTAAGGAAAAGAGACAGACAACAGTCAAAAGGTTGAGGACCAAGTAAAAGGGGTGCTCCAAAAGACCAAAAGCAGCTGGATGGCCAAGGTAGGAAGCCCTCACATCACACTAAGGCCTGGCAAGAACTGACAATAATGGCCATAGACCAGGGAATGTTCTTCCTTCTTTCAATGGAAGTCTTTGTTTCCAATATACCATTCTACTACAGCAGACACCTGGTTTTCATCTAAAGGTTTATGAACTCTAACGCTGATATGGGACCACTTCCCTCAGGAACATGCAGTTTTAGATTTGGGGAAAAGGGTTTGGGAGGAAAGGGATGCCATCCTCTCTTTAAAAAATAAAAAATTATTTATGTATGTTATTTATTTGAGAGAGACACAGACAGAATGGGGATGCCAAGGCCTCCACCCACTGCAAAGGAACTACAGACATGTGTGCCACCTTGTGCATCTAACTTTACATGGGTACTAGGAAATCAAACCTGGGTCCTTTGGCTTTGCAAGCAAGCACCTTAGCTGCTCAGCCATCTTTCCAGTTTCCATCCTCCCTGTCTAACAAGAGGATTTTTGCTGAGCAGCCTTGGGTTCTGCCCAGTGAGAGGTGAACTGGAATGAATGATCCGTGACCCTTCCAGGCTGTGGCTATGAAAGAGGCATGGCCACCCTCATCCTCTCCTCTGTTCTCTCTTGCTAAATACATGGCCAAAAGATGCAAGCTATATGTTTGATAACTGGGTACAAGACAGTGACTTGGCCTTCATGAGCACTGCCCCAGACTTCTATTTGGAAATAAACGCTGACCTGACATAAGCAGCTATGTCACATCTCTGCTACAATAATCACCCCAGCAACAACCTGAATCATGCCACCATCCCCAATTCTATGCTCATGCCCCACATCCAACACACCACCCCCAATCCTACTTACTCTCCCCACAAAATAGTTGACCATCAGCTGCTTGTCTCTCACCTTCTCTACCATCAGATCTGGCTGGTAGTTCCATGTCATCTCACTGGGACTCTTGCACTGGTGTCCTAACCTTTCTCTGCATTCCCTTGTTTCTCTTCACAGCAGCCAGATGACTCTTTTCAAATAGAAGTCAATGTAAACCTCCTAAGGGCAGAAGGTTCCTTCGTTCTCTGGTCCAGTGACCCTCATGGTCTAATACAGTGCTGGGCATACACTAGTTCTTACACTAAGTCACAGATTCTAAGCTGCACCACTATCGTTTATACCACCAAGGAGGGGAAGAAAAACTGCCCAATAAACCACAAAAAAATAAAATAAAAAAACATGCCTTAAGCAGAGACAAGCCAGGCAAGGTGGCTCATGTCTCCAATCCCAGCACTTGGAAGGCTGGAGCAAGAGGATTGCCATGAGTTACAGACCAGCCAGGGAAACAGTAAGATCTTGTCTCTAAAATAAAGGAGGGGGTGCCTGGAGAGATGGCTCGGTGGTTAAAGTAATTACTTGCAAAGTCTGATGACCAGGGTTCAGTTCCCCAGTACCCACGTAAAGCCAGATACACAAAGTGGCACATTCATCTGGAGTTCATTCCTGTTCCCCAGAAACAGGCCTTTTCTTAGAAGTGATCATAAATGAGAAGAGGGTGGAGGACTAAGCCTTGCCCCACTCCAGCATTTCAGAGGATACAGAAAAGTAAGCTGATAAGGCACAGAGGCTGAGGGAGAAGAAAAGAGAACGAGCAGGGAATCAAACCAGGGACATCAGGCATTGCAAACATGTGCCTTTAACCACTAAACCATCTCTCCAGCCCATTATTTAAAAAAAAAAAAAAGAATGGGTTGGAAGCCAGGCATAGTGGCGCACACCTTTAATCCCAGCACTCAGGAGGCAGAGGTAAGAGGATCACCATGAGTTCGAGGCCACCCTGAGACTCCATAGTGAATTCCAGGTCAGCCTGGGCTAGAGCGAGACCCTACCTTGGGGAGGGAAAAAATGGCAGCCAGCAGACTTTTATTCTCCAGTGGTTAGTACCAAGAGAGGAGCACATCAAAACATCAAATAGTAACTGGGCGTGGTGGCACACACCTTTAATCCTAGCACTTGGGAGGCAGAGGTAAAAGAACTGCTATGAGTTCAAGGCTACCCTAAGACTACATAGTGAATTCCAGGCCAGCCTGAGCTACAGCAAGACCCTACCTTGAAAACAAAATAGTCCCCAACTCTGCTGGCTAAAGACAGGAAGGCTCCCACTCCTTCATGTTCCTGCAAGACATTTGTGTAGTGTGTCTAGTGGAGATGTCTGCCTGCAAGCTCTGTGGTATTTACTGTTTTCTTGCTTTATTTCAGCTAGAGGACGCAGGTAGTAAGGACATCAATGTCTTTTGGTGATAAATTCTAGAAGGAAAATACAGTAACCTCATGGGCTAGATAACAATGGGGTATGTGGAATATGTACATTGTGTGTGTGTGTGTGTGTGTGTGTGTGTGTGTGTGTGTGTGTGTTTGCATGTTCATGTGTATACCACAGTGCATATGCAGGGGGTCAGAGGACTTTTGGGTGTTTGTCTTCATCTTCCACTTTGTTTGAGGCAGGGTCTCTTTTGGTAACTGGGGCAAACATCAGGCTAGCTGGCCTGTTAGCTTCCAGGGATTCTCCTGTTTCTGCCTCCCACCTTACTTGGGTGCTCTGGAATTACAGACACTAGTGCTATAGTGTCTGGCATTCCATGGGTTCCAGGGACCCGAACTTAGGTGCTCATGCTTGCTTAGTAAGTCCTTTATTCACTGAGCCCCCTCCTCAGCCCAAATATGCAGAGTTTTATGGGGGAGAGGGGATCTTGCTGTGTTACCCAGGCTGGCCTTGAGCCACTAAGCTAAAAAAAAAATCCTCCTAGGAGCTGGAGAGATGACTTAGCAATTAAGGCGCTTGCCTGCAAAGCCAAAGGACCCCAGTTCAATTCCCTGGGACCCACATAAGCCAGATGCACAAGGTGGTACGTGCAACTGGAATTTGTTTGCAATGGCTGGAGGTCCTGGAGCACCTATTCTCTCTGTGTGTCTCTCTTCTATATCTCTCTCCTTGCAAATAAGTAAAAATACATTAAAAAATAATTAAGGGTACTGGAGAGATGCCTTGGCAGTTAAGGTGCTCACCTATGAAGCCTATGGACCCAGGTTCAATTCCCAAGAACCTACACAAGCCAGATGCACAAGGTGACGCAAGTGTGCAAGGTCACGCATGCACACAAGGTGGCACACGTATCTGGAGCTCATTTACAGTGGCTGGAGGTCCTGGCACACCCATTCTATCTGCCTCTTTCTCTCTCCAATAAATAGATAAATGAATAAATAAGTAGATAATAGGAAGTTGTCTGGGGCTGGAGAGATGGCTTAGTGGTTAAGCACTTGTCTGTGAAGCCTAAGGACCCTGGTTCAAAGCTCGACTCCCCAGGACCCATGTTAGCCAGATGCACAAGGGGGCACACGCGTCTGGAGTTCGTTTGCAGTGGCTGGAAGCCCTGGCACGCCCATTCTCTCTCTCTGCCTCTTTCTCTCTCTGTCTGTTGCTCTCAAAAATATATAAATAAAAATAAACAAAAAAAAAAGTACTAGGAAGTTGTCTGGAAAAATGTTCTCAGGTATGGGAAAGAGCTAATCCTGAGGTCCCTGAAGTGAACACATTCTTGACTGGTTTCAGGAAGAACGAAGCTTGGGTCAACTGCAGTAGCTGATGTCAATCATCTACAAAACAGTTCTGAAGTGTCCCGAGTCAGTAATTTCTGAGCTACTTATCAGTTCATATTTTTATATCTGAAATTGGGATGCGTTTTTTCATGGATGGTGTAACTACTGTGGATCAGTTGGGATTGTGACACAGTTGTCAATTTCTGTTTATGGGCAAACCTGGTTCTACCTGTTGATATTATTCTCCCTTTGTGCTATACTTGTTAATTCTTTTTTTGTTTTTGTTTTTGTTTTTTGATGTAGGGTCTAATGGTGATCTTCCTACCTCTGCCTCCCAAGTGCTGGGATTAAAGGCATGTACACCACCATGCCCAGCTTATTCTTTCTTTTTTAATTTTATTTTTATGGGAGAGAGAGAGAATTGGCATGCCAGGGCCTCCAGCCATTACAATCAAACTCCAGACACATGCGCCAGCTTATACACATGCATGACCTTGTGTGTTGGTTTATGTGGGTTCTGCAGAGTCAAATCTGGGTCCTTAGGTTTTGCAGGCAAGCACCTTAACCACTAAACCATCTCTCCAGGCCTCAGTTGTTTTTTTTAAGTCTTAAAATATTATGACTTGATTTAGCAATGAAAGCAAATGTTACTTTGTATATATTGAGAGATGGAATTAACAGTGGGGTGTTAACTTGATATTAGTAAAGACAATGTTGGGGTTGTAGAGATGGCTCATCAGTTAAAGATACTTGCTTACAAAGCCTGATGGCCTGAGTTCAATTCTCCAGCTGCCCAAGTATAGCCAGACCAGCATTCCTTTGCCATGGTAAGAGACTGGTACGCCCACACATACACACATAGGTGCAAGTAAGTAAACTAATCTTTTTGTGATTTTTTTTTTTTGAGAGAGAGACAGAGAGAATATTTGTGCACCTGGGCCTCCAGCCACTGCAATCGAACTCCAGATGCCTTTGCCACCTAATATGCAACCTTGCACACTTGCTTCACGTCATATGTCTGGCTTACATGGGACCTGGAGAGTCAAATTGCTTAGCCATCTCTCTAGCCCTAAATAAACTAATTTTTAAAAAATATTTTTAGCCGGGCGTGGTGGCACACGCCTTTAATCTCAGCACTCGGGAGGCAGAGGTAAGACTGCTGTGAATTCGAGGCCACCCTGAGATTCCATAGTGAATTCCAGGTCAGCCTGGGCTAGAGTGAGACCCTACCGCAAAAAAAACAAAACAACAACAACAAAAAAAAAAAAAATATATATATATATATATATATATATATATTTTTTTAGTGCTGGGCGTGGTAGCGCACACCTTTAATCCCAGCACTCAGGAGGCAGAGGTAGGAGGACCACCGTGTGTTCGAGGCTACCCCGAGACTACAGAGTGAATTCCAGGTCAGCCTGAGCTAGAGTGAGATTCTATCTCAAAAAACAAAATACATATATCTTTTTTTAATTGAAACTGGGCATGGTGGTGCATGCCTTTAATCCCAGCACTTGGGAGGCACAGGTAGGAGGATCACCGTGAGTTCGAGGCCACTCTGAGACTACACAGTGAACTCCAGGTCAGCCTACTTCAAAAAACCAAAACAAAATAAAACAACCACAAAAATTATTGATTTATTCACAAGCAGAAAGAGAGAATAAATGAGAATATGGGCACGCCAGGGCCTCTACTGCGCAAATGAACTCCAGATGCATGCACCACTTTGTGCATCTGGCCTTATGGGAGGTTTTGTCAGGTTTAAGTAAAGGCTCTACATTAGGATCCAGATTCCACCAATTAAACCACTTACTAGTTGTATGTCTTGGGGTTGGGGCTGTAGCTAAGAGGTTAAGGTGTTTGCCTACCTGTATGCCTTTCAGTAAGCTAACTGGCCTCAGTTTTCACATCAGTAAAATAGAGATAATACCAAAGGTGCTAAGAGCACAGCACGTGCTCCACATATACTAAGAGCTTACATGGGGCAGGAAATATCACCATTATCATCTGTCTCTTTTCACAATGGATTTTAAAAAAACGGGGGTGGGCTGGAGAGATGGCTTAGCAGTTAAGGTGTTTGTCTATAAAGCCAAAGGATCCTGGTTCGACTCTCCAGGACCCACGTAAGCCAGATGCACAAGGGGGTGCATGTATCTGGAGTTCTTTTGCAATGGCTAGAGGCCCTGGCATGCCCACTTTCTCTCTCCCTCTCTCTCTCTGCCTCTTTCTCTCAAATAAATAAATAATATATATATATATATATATTTTTTTTTTTTTTTTTAAAGGGCTGGAGATATAGCTGAGTTGAATGCTGGCCTAGTATGCCCAAGGCCCTCAGTTATATCCCAGCACCAAACAAATAGCATGTGGTAACCCACACCTATAATCCCAGCACTCCCAAACTCAAGGTCATCTTTGGCTACATAGAGAGTTTGAGACCAGTCTAAGCTATACCAGACCCTGTCTCAAATAATAATAATAATAATAATAATAATAAGGCTGGTGTGATGGTGTACGCCTTTAACCCCAGCACTAGGGAGGAGGAGGTAGGAGGATCACTGTGAGTTTGATATCACCCTAAGACTACATAGTGAATTTCAGGTTAGCCTGGGCTAAAGTGAGACCCTACCTCAAAAACCACAAAAAAAAAAAAAAAAAAGAAAGAAAGGAAAAGAGGAAAAAAATGAAAGCCTTATGGTAGCTCATACCTGTAATTCCAGCACTTGGGAGGCTGAGGCAGGAGAATCTCTTCAAATTCAAGGTCAGCCTGGTCTATATAAGGACACCATGCCTTGAAAAAAAAAAATTACAGGGCTGGAGAGATGGCTTAGCAGTTAAGCACTTGCCTGTGAAGCCTAAGGATCCCAGTTCAAGGCTCAATTCCCCAGGACCCACGTTAGCCAGATGCACAAGGGGGCGCACGCATCTGGAGTTCGTTTGCAGTGGCTGGAAGCCCTGGCGCGGCCATTCTCTCTCTCTCTCTCTCTCTCTCTGTCACTCTTAAATAAATAAATAAATAAAATAATAATAGAAAAAAATTACAAAACAAAAGGAGTGGAAAAGGGCCTGGGGAGCTACATTCCTCTCTTATATTCCTGAGGAAGATAAAGTGTAAAGTGGGAACAACTAGCAAACTGTACTGGGGGAAAGTGAGGTCCTAGGACCTGTCACAAAGACAGAACATGTCAAAGAGGCAGGGCATCAGACTACAACGGCTAGATGGAATTTTCATCTTTTTCTTTTTCTTTTTTTTTTTTTTTTTCGAGACAAGGTCTCTAGCACAGGTTAGCCTCAAAGTCCATATATATCAGAGGTTTACCTTAAACTCCTAATCTTCCTGCCTTCATCTCCCGAGTGCTAGGATTATAGACATGGGCTACTATGTCCATTTTAGTTGGTGCTAGGGATTGAACACAGGGCTTCATGCATGCTCAGCAAGCATTCTACCAACTGAGACACATCCTCAAGCTCTGACTTACCTATCTCTTCAATGATCAGAAACAAAACTCCTCCAGTTTCTCTGAAGTCAAGTACTGGTCAGGAATTCTTATCCAATCCCAACCCACCCTTGCCCCAAGCTAGAAACCAAGGAATCTTCTTTTTCCTTTCTCCCCTTCCAACCTCACATAAGATGTTAGAACTAAAGGCGGGTGTGGTGGCGCATATCTTTAATCCCAGTATTCAGGAGGCAGAGGTAGGAGGATAGCACTGAGTTCGAGGCCACCCTGAGACTATATAGTGACTTCCTAGGCTAGAGTAAGACCCTACCTTGGAAAACCAAAAAAAAAAAAAAAAAAGTGAGAACTGGATGAGCCTTTATCCCAGTACTTGGAAGGCAGAAGCAGGAGAACCACTGAAAGTGAGGCCAGCTTGGCCTACAGAGTTCCCAGCAGGCCAGAACTACACAGTGCGATACTGCCCTGAAAACAAATATATCAAAGAACTGGATTAATTTAGAGCCTCAGAATTTACTCCTAGTATCTGTTCAATGTTATTCTCACTGCCAATGCCTCAATTCCCTGTCACTACTGCTTCCCTCCAGCTCAGCAATACAAACCCCTATTTTTGCCTTATGGTCTGTATCACCTTCTCTCAATCCACTCTGGATACCCTTGCCAGACATTTTCCTAATCCTTAACCACCCAGGGCTGGGAATGGAGACAGATGTAGTAAGAGGATTGCTGTGAGTCTGAAGCCAGCCTGAGACTACATAGTGAATTCCAGGTTGGTCAGCCTGGGCTAGCGTGAGACCTAACCTGGGTATGGGGGGTAGGGGTCCCCTCCAGGGAAGAGATTACAGTCTTACAGAGAAAATTCAAACTAAGCTTTCAGACAGCCCTCCAAGATCTGATCCCTGCCACTCCCACAGGCCAACACCCATGAGCCAGTCCCACCACCTGAAGTCTCTGGAGCCACCCAGCCTCACAGTACCGAGGGCCCTTTCTGGGGCAACAACTCACTGTAAGTACAACTTCTTCTCCAAAGCTTAGTTAAGACCTTGTCCCATTAGGGGTTCCTTCTTATTCTTTCAAGTGTCTTGTGCATATTGCCACAACAGTGCTCAGCATTGTAGTGTAAGTTTTAGATTCCAATTTATCTCCCTTGTCCCCAAAATGCTGTGGCAGTGAACCATTTGTGATGGGTGTGTGTGAAGAGAAAGAGAGAGACCTGGGGGAGAGACAGGGGAAGGGGGGAATCTGCACAACCATCAGTTCCCAGAAGACCAAGACCAGAGCACATTATGAATGGTTCATACACAACACCACTTTACAGAAAACTATACACATCAAGCAGAAGGGGTCAGGGTTAGCAGAATATTTACATAGATATGGTGAATTTGTAGCCAGCTGTTAAGCAGTAAAATATCTAACTAGGGACTTGCAATCAGGATCCCTGAGTTTGAACTCTAGCCCTGTAACTTCTACATCAGATCCCTTCAGACACGTTACTTAACCCTAAATCTCAGTTACCTCACCTATAAAATAAGCAAAATAGAACCTGCTTTAACGTACTGTTTTAGCAAATGAGACAACACTGTACAGTGCCTGGAGAAGTGCAGAATTCTAATTCATAAATATCAATCCTTTTCCACATAAACAACACTGTTCCTCTGTCATCCCAGCACTCAGAAGGCTAAGGCAGGAGGATCACAAGTTTGAGGCCAGCCTGGGCTACACAGCCACATCTTGTCTCAAAAAAAAAAAAAAAATGCTGGGCATAGTGTTGCATGCCTTTAATCAGAGTACGGGAGGTAGAGGTAGGAGGATAACCACGAGTTCAAGGGCACCCTGAGACTACGTAGTGAATTTCAGGTCAGCATGGGCTAGAGTGAAACCCTACCTCAAAAAACCAAGCCAAAAAAAAAAAAAAAAAAGGAGGATGTGAACCACCACTTTAAAAAAAAAAAAACCCAGAGGTGGGGGAGATTGCTCAATGGTTAAAGGCACTTACTTGCTGCTAGCAAAGCCTACTAGCAAGAGTTTGATTCCCCAGTACCCATGTGAAGCCAGATCAAAAAAATGGCACATGCATCTGAAGTTCATTTGCAGTGTCAAGAGGCTCTGGTGTGAGCCAGGCGTGGTAGCGCACACCTTTAATCCCAGCACAGGAGGCAGATGAAGGAGGATCGTCATGAGTGCAAGGCCACCTTGAGACTGCATAGTGAATTCTAGGTCAGCTGAGCTAGTGAGACCCTACCTCAAAAAAAAAAAGAGGCTCTGGTGTGCCTATACGAATGCACACACACACACACTCATACACACACTCTCCTCTCTCTCAAATAAATAAATAAGTGTGAAAATAAGTAAATAAAATGTTTGGGCAAAAGTCAGACACGATGGTTCACATCTTTAGTCCCAGCACTCAGGAGGCTGTGGTAGGAGACACTGAGAGTTCAAGGTCAGCCTGGGCTACAGAGTAAGTTCAGATCAGTCTGAGCTAGATTGAGAGCCTGAGCCAGTTGTGATGGTGCACACCTTGAATTCCAGCACTGGGAGGCAAAGGTAGGAGGATTCCTGTGAATTGGGGGGGGGGGGAGTGACACATGCCTTTAATCCCAGAATTTGGGAGGCAGAGGTAGGAGGACTGTCATGAGTTCGAGGCCAACTTGAGACTACATAGTGAATTCCAGGTCAGCCTGGACTAGAGTGAAACCCTACCTCGAAAAACCATAAAAAAATAAATAAATAAAAAGTGATTTCCAGGGCTGGAGAGATGGCTTAGCAGTTAAGCGCTTGCCTGTGAAGCCTAAGGACCCCGGTTCGAGGCTCGATTCCCCAGGACCCATGTTAGCCAGATGCACAAGGGGGCGCACGCATCTGGGGTTCGTTTGCAGTGGCTGGAGGCCCTGGCGCGCCCATTCTCTCTCTCTATCTGCCTCTTTCTCTGTCTGTTGTTCTGAAGTAAATAAATAAAATTGAACAAAATTTTTTTTTTAATTTTTAAAAAGTGATTTCCAAATCAGCCTGGGCTAGAGTTAAGACCCTACCTCAAAAAAAAAAAAAAAAAAATCTGGGCAGGAGAAATGGTTTAGTGGCTAAAGGTTTGATTCCCCAGGATCCATGTAAACCAGATACATAAGGTAGTGCATGTGTCTGGAGTTTGTTTGCAGTGGCTGGAGGCCCTGGTGCATCCATTCTCTATCTGCCTTTCTCAATCTCTCTCTCTGCTTCTTTCTCTATCAAATAAATAAATGAAAGTATTTTTAAAAACTCTAAGGTCACATATTCTACATTTGGGAAAAAATACTTATCACTCTTTAAAACCTTGACCACACCCTGAATCCCAGCCAGCCATCTTGCAGAAGTAGGTCATAAAGATTTTTTTAAAAAGCAAGTCATTTCAATGCAATCTCATTGTCACTACTGAAAAGCACTTTAAAATGCCTGCCCTACTTACAGCATCATCTTCGTATAGGAAAACAGATAAGTAGGCAATAGAAGGTAAATAATGATGCCTTGGAATGTAGGTTCCTGAAGGACTGAACTTAGGCACAGCACTGCTCTATAGAGCACAGAACTTACTGCAATGTACCAAATTAAGTAACAAACAGCAATGAAGTTAAAGACCTCTTTCAAAGCATGAGTGGGGAAAAAAAATAATAAAAGAATTCAAGGTGACCTATGGGAGAGGGACCAACAAGTACCCATATGTAAAATCTTACAAAGCTACTAGTCTGGGGCAAAAGCTACTAGGAGCCAGGTGTGGTGGCACACACCTTTAATCCCAGCACTCAGGAGGCAGAGGTAGGTGGACTGCTATGAGTTCAAGGGCATCCTGAAACTATATAGTGAATTCCAGGTCAGCCTGGGCTAGAGTAAAACCCTACCTTGAAAAAAAAAAAATTAGGGCTGGAGGGATGCCTTAGAGGTTAAGGAAGTTGCCTTAAAGCCAAAGGACCCAGTTTCAATTCTCCAGGACATATTAGCCAGATGCACAAGGAGGTGCAAGCATCAGGAGTTCATTTACAGTAGCTAGAAGCCCTGGCATGCTCATTTTCTCCCTCCCCCCTTTCTCTGTCAAATAAATAAATAAAATAAAATATTTAAAAATTTTTTAAAGACCCTAAACCAGGCATGGTGGTGCACACCTTTAATCCCAGCCCTGGAGAGGCAAAGGTAGGAGGATCACCATGAGTTCAAGGCTACCCTGAGAATACAGAGTAAATTCCAGGGCAACCTAGGCTACAGTGACACCCTACCTAAAAAAAAAAAAAGGGAAAAAAATAAAAAAAAGACCCCAAGTCAGGCATGGTAGTTCATGCCTTTAATCCCAGCACTCAGGAGGCAGAAGTAGGAGGACTGCCATGAGTTCAAGGCCACCCTGAGACGAATTCCAGGTCAACCTGAGCTAGAGTGAGACCCTACCTTTTAAAACCAAAAACAGAAAAAAAAAAAAAAAAAGACCCTAACTCAAAACAAAACAAAACTCTACTACTCTGGGGGCTGGGGAAATGGCTCAGTGGTTAAAGGCCCTTGTTTACAAACCCTGACAGCCCAGGCTCAATTCCCCAGTACCCACATAAAGCCAGATACACAAAGAGGCACATGTGTCTGGAGTTCCTTTGTAGTGGCAGGAGGCCCTGGCATGCCCATCCATTCTCTCCCTCTGTTGATCTCAAATAATAAATAAATTTTGGGGGAGGGGATAGTGTTTGAAGTTAGGTCTCACTTTTAGCCCAGGATAACCTGACACTCACTCTACTGTCCCAGACTAGCCTTGAATTCACAGCAATCCTCCTACCTCTGCCTCCTGAGTACTGGGATTAAAGGTGTGCACCACCAAGCCAAGTTTAATTCAAAAAACAAAAAACAAAAACTGCTAGTCTAGGTATACCAGTCTTTATTTTGTATTTATATTATATTCTCAAATATTTTCATTTTGTTAGAATATGAAACTGGGGCCAAATAGATGGCTTAGTGGTTAAGGCACTTCTCTGCAAAGACTAATGACCCAGGTTCAATTCCCCAGTACCCAAGTAAGCCAGATGCACAAGGTGGAGCATGTGTCTGGAGTTTGTAGTGGCTGGCGGCCCTGGCTCACCCATATTCTCTCTCTCTCTCTCTCTGTGCTACTTTCTCTCTAATAAATAAAATATCTAAAAAAACATGAAACTATGCCTTACCTAATTTCATTATAGTAAAAGATCACTGTTATGTCTGTCTTAGTCCTGAAATGTGTGCTTGAACCTTCAATGATACATGTATGTATTTTTTAATGTAATATGTGTGTGTGTGTGTGTGTGTGTGTGTCTATGGATCTCTTGTCACTGAAAACAAACACCAGACATATATGCCGCTTTGTACATCTGGCTTTATGTGAGTATTGGGGAATTGAACCTTGCACTGGCAGGCTTTGTAAGCAAGTGCCTTTAACCACTGAGCCATCTCCTCAGCCCCACATATATTATTGTATAGTGAAAGCCACATCATCTACCATATCTGTGATGTAAACTTCCACCAAGAGAGTAGTAATGCAAAGGCAAAAAGCTTTGGCAGTATCTGTTGAGAAATGTACATTTAACCCAGAATGAAACTGGATTTAAAAAAATTAAGAGATTTTACTTTAGCATCTGATGAAAGTTAAAATGACCAATTATTGTACTGTTTCTTTGTGGTCAGGCCAACTAATTTATTGAAGCTGATGTTACACTGATCCTACATTAGTGAATTTAATTTTTCGAATACTTTTGCTGACCCTGAAGAAAGTTTCACCTGTTTCTTCCACAAAGGTTACATGTGTTTTTTATAAGGTCACTAAAAAAAGTCACACCTTCCTCAAGGACTTGGTAGAATGAAGAAACAGGTTTCAGATTATACAGTATCTTTTTTGTTTAATATGAGACAGAGAAAGAAAAAGGGGCAAATAGATAAGAGAGAATGAAAAGGGGCACGCCAGGGCCTGCAGCCACTGCAAACGAAGTCCAGACGTATGGGCCCCCCTGTGCATCTGACTTATGTGGGTCCTAGGAAATCAAACCTGGGTCCTTGGGCTTCACAGTCAAGTGCCTTAACCGCTAAACCATCTCTCCAGTCCCAGTATCTTTAATCTGTGTAACTCCTTGATTTGAAGACAATTTCTTAGTAAGACCCCAAATACAAACCAGGCATGGTGGCACACGCCTTTAATCCCAGCACTTAGGAGGCCAAGGTAGGAGAATCATTGTGAGTTCCAGGCCAACCTTAGCTACAGAGTGAGTTCAAGGTCAGCATGGGCTACAGTGAGATCTTGCCTTAAAAAAAAAAAAAAAAAAAAAAACTACTTAAAGGCCTCTAAAGCAGGGACTATTTAGATATCACAGAGAAAATTAAAAGAAAAACATAAGACTCACAAAAAACTAAAACATAGATTCATTCTGTCTTAGTGAAATTTACCCATTAGAATTTTTTTAAATGAGGAGGTATTTTTTTAAAAAACTACATAAACCCAAGTATTTTCAGGGAGCTATCTTGATATTTCCTAAAACTGTCCAGTACTTTCCTAATTTAAAATTACATTCCTGATGTATTTGAAGAAAACCACGTCAGCGACACAAAGGAACAATCCTGACCAACCAATATCACAATTCACAAAATTGCTTCTTTCTTTTCCTACCTGACCCTTAACCCACCACTTGCATGTGCTATCCCTGGAGAATTTTGGTGACTAAGTAAACACACTGAGGAGACTGTAGCCAAAAGTGGAGCATGGGTGTCTTACAGTACAACCAGCCTGACCAACGACTACAGAGCTAATACTGCAGGGGAGGTGTATTGAATCAGTGGGAGAAACAAGGAGGCAGGGTAAAGGGATCGCAACAGCAGGCGCCTTGTAAGGATGCTCTAGATTTGTAAAAAGGCAGAAGTCAGTTCATCTCATGGAATTCCTGGTGCCTTAACTGCCACTGCTTTGACGACAATCTTAAAAAACGATTCCTCTAACATCAAGAAGGGAACAGCACAGGTCCGTCCGTACAGACATGAGAACAGGGGAGTTGACCAAGTCATTTGCTTCCATTTCCTTCTTGTTCATTCTCTTACAGCAAAACACAAGTTTGAAAGAAGGGGGGGGGGGGGGCTAGGAAGAGGAATAATGAAAGAGAAGAATCCCATACTCATTCGTGGTCTGTTAAATTACTACAATTTAACTGGAACCCTGTAAACTGTTAAGAAGTGGATACATATTTTTATAAGTATCAAGGAATGTGCCTGCAATCCACCTCTCGAACACAAAGGTACCTCCGATCAACTTATACAATGAAATGGCTACACATATTTGGGATTTCAAATACTTCCTTTGAAAACAGCCAGCAAGCATTCTGAATTGTATCCAAAATTGTTCTTTAAACCCCTGAAGACAGACAGACATACACACACACACACACACACACACACACACACCATACATACGAATTTTTACCACGATCTAAATCTCATTGCTCTTTCTCGAATACCCTTAAGAAAAGACTGAACACCTCAAGATGCCTCTCCTCATCTCAGACCCTAAAAGAACGCTCGAAAAGCCAGCGGAGTTCCGAAGGAAGAAAGAAGGCAAGGGATAAAAGGAGAAAGAGACGGAGACAGAGAGAGAGAAACCATAAGACCCTCTCCGGGAGTCATTTTATTCTCAGAAAAATGTCATCTCCATTGCTTCCCGGATCCCGAAAGCCCCGCACCACTGGCGCAGTGTGACCCCTCCCCGAAGCTCCAGAGTTGCCAACTATATCCCTGCGGGTGTCCCCCCCGCCCCCGCCCCCGGGCCCCTCACCTCGTCAGCGCTCAGCTCCTCCATCGCTTTCCTCTTAATGGTGAAAGGCGTTAGGGGGGGGGAGAGAGAGAGAGAGAGAGAGAGAGAGAGATCGAGATCCTTCAGTTCTCGAGAGCGGGGCGGGAGCGAGGAGCGTGGGGAAGGTGTACAGCGTGTGTCTCTCGGGCTGTCTGATTTTCCCCCGACTGGGGGAGGTTTCAGAACTGCATAGTCAGAGGTTCAAAAGAAAGACGACCACGAGGCACCGAACCGCCTTGGCTTCGGGATCTCCAACCTCCCCAGACTCCTGCAGCTGCTCGCGTCCCGTGCAAGCCCGCTCCAGCCGCCGCCGCCGCCGCCGCCGCCGCTGCCGCCGCCAAGGACCAGGGTCTTCCAGGCGCCCCCGACTCCCCTCAGCCTCCCAGGCTCCCCAGACCCGCCGGCACCGCGTCCAGCCCGTCTCGTGCCCACGGCGTGCAGTGTCTTCGAGGTAGCGGCGCCCGACGGCGTTTTCTCCAACCGAGCTAGCTCCGCGGCCCACCCGCGGCCTCGGGCGGGAACTCCCCGACCGCACGGTGGATGCCCCGAGGCCAAGGAGACCCCACAGCCGCCCTGGCAGAGCCCAGCACTGGACAGAAAAGCCCCTCCTCTCAAAAAAAAAAAAAAAAAAAGCAGGCCGGGCACGCCCCTCCTCCACGTTGGAACCCGGGCCGGGGGGAGGGGGAGGATGGGACTGGCGAAGCTCTCGCTTGGAAGCGTAAATCCTCCTACCTCTCCACCCCTACTCTTACCCCCTCGCCCCACCAAGTATTATTCATCAAAACAACAGGGCGGCCATCTTTGAAAGGGGTCACGTGACCCAGCCGGGTAGGCGGGGCTTCTGGCTCTGGGACTCGGCAGCCAATCAGCCGCGAGCGTCGCGCCGCCGATTTCTTTTTTTTTTTTCTCTCTCTCTCCCTCTCTCTCTCGTCTGCGTCCTCTGCCCCGCCCCTGCCCCACCCCCTCCCGCAGCGGCTGCAGCAAGCGGCGGCAGCGCCTGGCAGGGGGAAGGGCGAGAGGGGCTAAGGGTTGGCGAGAAGGGGGCGGGGCCGGGCGTTGTCATGGAGACCGCGCGGGGGCGCCAGGCTCGATGGGCCTAACCCAGGTAAACTGAACAGGGGAAGGGGGACCACGCCGTCCTCGACGACGGCCTACAGGGGGCGCTCCTCCGAGCCCCGGTTTCCCGCGGCGCCTGCTGTGCTCCCCCAGGCGCCTGCTGCTGTGTAGTGAGTGACGTGGGAGTCCTGAAACGTCAGCTTCTGTGCGCTGCATGCCTGGCTCCGAAACCTGGATGGGGGTGGGAAAAAAAAAAAACATCTAAAAACGTTATCTCCCATGTTCATCACTCCTGTGTTGCAAAACCTCTTGCTGCACAGGTCCCCTCTCCCAGAGAAGCCCATGGAAGAAAAGCTAACATGAATTAGTTTTTATTCGACTCTTGACATTTTACAGGATGCTCTTCTTTAAGTATGCCCAAAAAATATTGATAAAATCTAAAAGGGTAAATGAATGAGGCCCAAATAACAGTGAAATGTGAACAGCGTAGCCAAAGGAAAAAAATATAATAGCTGGGGCCCAGCCTGGTGGCGCACGCCTTTAATCTCAGCACTTGGGAGGCAGAAGTAGGAGGATCCCCATGAGTTTGAGGTGACCCTGAGACTCCACAGTGAATTGCAGGTCAGCCTGGGCTAGAGAGAAACCCTACCTCGAAAAACAAAAACAAACAAACAAACAAAAAAAAAGCCGGGCGTGGTTGTCCACGCCCTCGGGAGGCAGGAGGATTGCCGTGAGTTCCAAGGCCAGCCTGAGATAGACCTACCTCGAAGAAAAAGAAAGAAAGAAAGAAAGAAAGAAAGAAAGAAAGAAATAAAGAAAGAAAGAGAGAAAGGAAAGAAAGAAAAAGGAAAGGAAAGGAAAGGAAAGAAAGAAAGAGAGAAAGACAGACAGACAGCTGGGGAAATGGCTTAGCAGTTAAAGCGTTTGCCTGGGAAGCCTGAGGACCCCGGCTCAATTCTCACGTAAGACAGATGCACAAGGGAGCACAAGCGTCTCGAGTTCCTTTGCAGCAGCTAGAAGCCCTGGCGCGCCCATTCTCTCTTCCTCTCTTTCTCTCTTTCTCTCTATCTGCCTCTTTCTCTCTCTCCCTCTTTCAAATAAATAAATTAATTAATTAATTAAATTAAATTTAAAAACAGCTGGGCATGCCTTTAATCCCAACACTGTGGAGGCAGAGACCAGTTTGGGACTACAGAGTGAATTCCAGGCCAGATTGGACTAGAGTGAGTGAGACCTTACCTCGAAAAAAGTAAAAAGAAAAATAAACAAACAAACAAAAAAAAGACAAAACTGTATTCTATAGCATAAAAATCTAAATTGAGGGCCGGGGAGATGGCTTAGTGGTTAAGACATTTGCCTGCAAAGCCAAAGGATCCCGGTTCGACTCTCCAAAACCCACATAAACCAGATGCACAAGGGGCGCACACATCTGGAATTGGTTTGCAGTGGCTGGAGGCCCTGGCGTGCCCATTCCATCTCTCTCTCCCTCTCCCTCTTTCTTTCTCTCAAATAAATAAATTAATTAAAAAATCTAAATTGAGCAAAGTAACACCACCATGAACAAAGATTTTGCTGTATATATAAACCATAAGAATCTTGTCCTTATTGGTTTTCAGACAGAATATTGCTAAATATCCCAAACTTAAGATCCTCCTGCCTCAGGCCCCTATGTTCTGGGGTGACAGTTGTACACCTCAGAAAAGCCATTGAACTATAAGGTTTCTTTTGAGGCAGGGTCTTATTCTAGCCTTGACTGACCTAGAACTCACTCTAGAGCCCAAACTGACCTCAAATTCACCATGATCCTCCCACCACAGCCTCCCAAGTGCTGGGATTAGAGGCCTGAGCCAACACTATTGACATGAACTATAATCTTCAAGATTCCATTCTAGTACTAAAAGAGTTACATTTGACCTTAGCCAAAAGGCTGAAATTAAAAGTTACAATTTATTTGCTACATGATTAAAATAGGAAACTGACTACCAGATATGCAAAGAGTTTGTGAGTAAAATTAAAACAACTGTTGGATTTTCAGGAAAGAAATTCTGCTTTCCAGGAACAGAATTCTGTATAAGACAATTTGCACCCCTGATGACACTGATGTTAAATATATCCATTTTTTCTTTATTTTTTTTAAACATTTTATTATTTATTTGAGAGCAAAACAGGCAGAGAGAGTAAGGAAAAATATTGGTGCGCAAGGTTCTCCAGCCACTGCAAATGAACTCCACTGGAATGCATGTACCACCATGTGCATCTGACTTATGTGGGTCCCGGGTAATCGAACCTGGGTCTTTGTAGGCAGGCGCCTTAACTGCTGAGCCATCTCTCCAGCCCCCATTTTTTTTTTAACATTATAATTACTGGTCTGGCACCATGGCTCAGTCGTTAAAGGTACTTACTTATAAACCCTGAAAGCCTGGGGTTCAATTCCCCTTAGACTCACACAGAGCCAGACACAAAATGTGGCATATATTTATGACATTCATTTGCAGGCAAGAGAGCCCATACCACACAGGCTCATACCACTCATATGTAAATAAATAAAAATAGTATCACCATTTGGGGCACATGGATTCAGACACATGAGAATGTGGAGGACACTTCAGAATCAAACCATAATATCCTATCTGTGTATTTTATTCCACTCCGTCCCTTGCTTCACAATCAGAACAAGCCACTGTCCATATCATGCTGAGAGAATCCTCTCAAGGCCAGCCTGGGCTACAGAGTGAACTCCAGGTCAGCCTGGGCTGGATTGAAACCCTGCCTGGGGGGGGGAAAAAAAAAAACAGCAAACACAGAGCTGGGGAGATGACTTAGTGGTTAAGGTGCTTGCCTGTGAAGCCTAAGAACCCAGGTTCTGATTCCCCAGTACCCACATAAACCAGATATACAAGGTGGCACATGCATCTGGAGTTTGTTTGCAGTGGCTGGAGGCCCTGGTGGATCCATTCTTTCTATCTGTTTCCCCCCCCCCTTATAAATAAATCAATACTTAAAAAAGATAAAAAAGCAAACACAGGTCTGGAGAGCTGCCGTAGAAGTTAAGGCACTGGCCTATGAAGCCTGAGGACCCAGGTTCAACTTCCCAGATCCCACATAAGCCAGATGCACATGGGGGCACAAACATCTGGAGTTTATCTGCAGTGGCTAGAGGCCCTGACACAACCATTCTCTCTCGCTCACAAATAAATAAAATAAATTAATTAAAAAATCATATATTTACTTGCCACGTGGACCTATGCGTACCAGTCTAAGGCCAGCACAGTCCCTCTTACTAGAATGGATAAGGTAAGCAAAGCTTTCAGAAGTTATTCTAGGTGAGACCCAGTGGCAGACATTTACCAGCTCCTGGGAGGTAGAAGGAAGATCAGTTCAAAGTCATCCTGTTACACAGCAAGTGTGAGATCAGCCTGGGTGACATGAGACTTTTATCTTAAAAAAAAATAACAAAAATGATTGCTGTTACATAAGGTTTTGACTGGTGGTCTCATACTAATTATACTAATTAGAAGCACCAAGCCAGGGCATGGTGGTACACACCTTTAATGCCAGCACTTGGGAGGCAGAAGTAGGAGGATATCTGTGAGATCAAGGCCAGTCTGGGCTAGAATGACTTTACTTGGGGGGGGGGGGGAAAGCAGCTCTGATTGGCAGTTTTAGATTTCTTGGTAAAAACCTAATGTGACTACCTCTTTTAAAAAATAATTTTTATTGGGACCTTAATGAACATTCTGTAAATTAGCCATATTCCCATCAGGTTATCCCACCCCCATTCCAATGAGGGCACTCATCAGTGGGGACATAGGTAATCACTGGTTCATGAATATACCAGTCTGTTCCTGTCAGGAGGACAATACCTCACAGTACGCCTTTCCACCTGTGGCTCTTAACCTGCTTTCCACTCCCTTTTCCACAATCTGTTACATTTTCATTAGTCTTTCAGTACTAAAGGTGTTGTTGGTGAAAATACTGGAAACTGTTCTTGGTGCTTAATGAAAATATTTTGAATTAGTCTGTGTATGTTAATTAGTTCACTAAATTCAGAGTAATGTCAAATAATTTTCCAATCTTGGAAAAAAAATCATATATTAATTCACTCATTTAAAGTATGCAGTAATTTTAGAATAGTCACAGTTTTTCAAATATCATTGCTATCTGATTCCAAAACTTTTTAAAAATATTTTATTTATGTATTTGCAGGCAGAGAGAAGAGAGAGAGAGAATGGGCATGCCAGAGCCTCCAGCCACTGTAAACGAACTCCAGATGCATGCAACAATTTGTACATCTGGTTTATGTGGGTACTGGGGAATCGAACCTAGGTCATTAGGCTTTTCAGGCAAGCACCTTAATCTCTGAGTCATCTCTCCAGCCCCCAAAACATATTTTTAATTTTTAAAATTTATTTATTTGAGAGAAGGAGGGAGAGAGAAGCAGAAGCAGAGAGGGGGAAGGAGAGAGAGAGAGAGAATGAATGAGCATGCCAGGCCCTCCTAGCCAATGCAAACGAACTCCAGACGTATGCACCACCTTGTGTATCTAGCTTAACGTGGGTACTGGGGAATTGATCCTGGGCCCTTTGGCTTTGCTGGCAAGTGCCTTAACCACTAAGCTGCCTCTCCTGCCCTCCAGTCCCCAAAACATTTTAATTACTCCAAAGAAACTCTCCAATGTATTAGCCATCATTCACCACATTCCTGTTATCTTTTATTTTTTTTATTTTAATTTTATTTATTTGTAAGCAGCAACACACACAGACAGAGAGAGAAAGAATGAGAATGGGCATAGCAGGGACTCTAGCCACTGCAAGTGGACTCCAGATGCATGTACCACTTTGTACATCTGGCTTTACATGGGTACTGGGAAATTGCACCTGGGACCTTAAGCTTTGCAGGAAAGCACCTTAACCACTAAGCAATCTCTCCAGCCCCTATTACCTTTTATAATTAATCAACTTTCTGACTCCATGAACTTTCCTTTTCTGTATACTTACTCATATTCTCTCTTTTTAAAAATTTATTTATTTATATGTGTGTATGCTCACGCGTGCATGTGTGGGTCTCTTGCCTCTTGCCTATACCATTTTCTATAGTTTTAACATTTTCTTTTTCTTTTTTTTTTCTTTTTTTTTTGGTTTTTTGAGATAGGGTCTCACTGTAGTCCAGGCTGACCTGGAATTCACTCTGTAGTCTCAGGGTAGCCTCGAATTCACGGTGATCCTCCTGCTTTTGCCTCCCGAGTACTGGGATTAAAGGCGTGTGCCACCATGCCTGGCTTTAGTTTTAACCTTTTTCATGCATAAAATAAGACAACATGCCTGTCAAGGATTGTCAAGGAGTAAGGCCTTTTAGATAATATTACATCCTTTTTGGCCATCACCAAAAATAACACCAATGAGTTCAAGTATTTGCTAACTACCTAAAATTTATGCCCTATGACCCTTCCTTGGGCATAGAGTTTAGCATTCGTCTCATTTGGCATACAGTTTTTTTTTCCATAGGATTGCATGGTGATGCCTAATGACAGGTTGTTTGCGCTCTGTGGTTAACAAACCCAAGAAATAAAAAGCTAGTGCTGCTGACTCAAGCTCTGATCTACTCTTGTATTGGGACCCACTCATCAGACATCATAAGGGGCAAAAGCATTGTGTGAGACACAAAGACACACTAGACCCTACCTTACAGGTGCCTACAGACAATGGAAGGTCAAGCACGCAGAACTAGGGGTTGAGGAGATGGCCCAGCATTTAAAGGCACTTGCTTGCAGAGCCTCGTGGCCTGGGTTTGAATCTCCAGTACCCACTTAAAGCCAGAAACAAAATGTGACCCATGCATCTGGAGTTTGTTTGCAGTGACGAAAGGTCCTGGCATGCCCCCCACCACACATACACATGCAAATAAATAAATAAAAATATTCCAGGGGCTAGAGAGATGGCTTAGCGGTTAAGGTGCTTGCCTGTGAAGCCAAAGGACCTCGGTTTGATTCCCCAGGACCCATGTAAGCCAGATGCACAAGGTGGCACATACATCTGGAGTTTGTTTGTAGTGGCTGGAAGCCCTGGCATACCCATTCTCTCTCTCTCTCTCTTTCTCTACCTCTTTTCCTCTCTCAAATAAATAAATAAATAAAAGTAAAAATATTTTAAAAATATTTCAGGAATAAAAATAAGCCTGGCATGGGGTACACACCTTTAATCCCAGCATTTAGGAGCCAGAAGTTGGAGGATCACCATGAGTTTGAGGACACCCTGAGACTACATAGTGATTTCCATGTCAGCCTGGGCTAGACTGAGATCCTGTCTAAAATATATATGTATGTATATGTATAATATGTGTATATCTTGTCCTTTTTTTTGGTTTTCAGTCTCAAAAAGGTCTTGAACTCAGGACAGCCCTACTACCTGTGCCTCTCAAGTGCTGGGATTAAAGGTGTAGGCCACTACACCCAGCTTAAATATTTTTATTTGTTTAAGAGAAAGAGGCAGATAAAGCAGGGCTGTGGGGTGGCGGGCAAGAGAAACCATACCATGAAAAACCAAAGTAAATAAATAAATAAATAATAGTTAAAATGACAACAACGACAACAAAAAAGAGCAGGGCTGGGGATGGGGTTGTAGCTCTGCTGGTACAGTGTTTGCCTAGCATGCATGAAGCCCTGGATTACATCCTCAGCACCACATAAACTGGGTATGGTTGGAGGTAAAATGATCTGAAGTTCAAAGTCATTCTTTGCTTCTTACACAGTTGGAGGCCAGCAGAAGCTAACTCAGACTCTGTCTCAAACACACACATACACATACAATGAACAAGAGTCCTCCTTGCTTTACACGCAAACACACACACACACACACACACAGAACAAGAGAACAAGAGCTTTTTTTTTTTTTTTTTCTTTTTTTTTTCTTTGAAGTAAGGTCTCACTCTAGTCCAGGCTAACCCGGGATTCACTATGTAGTTTCAGGCTGGCGTCGAACTCACTGCGATTCTCCTACCTCTGCCTCCCGAGTGCTGGGATTAAGGGTGTGTGTCACTCATTACACCGGGCTTTTTTAAGAGCCCTCTTTCCTTCACACACACACACACACAGAGAGAGAGAGAGAGAGAGAGAGAGAGAGAGAGAGAGAGAGAGAGAGAGAGACGAACAAGAGCCCTCTTCTTTTCAGGCATATCCCGGCAGAGGTATCCCTGGTCACCTAACCACACCAACCCTCATAGGCCTCCCTGGGCTCCAAGCAGAGTTGCAATGCCCTTGCTTCCTCCTCTGGAGGGTGGGGGAGGGAAAGGTGGGTCCTTGCAGAAGCGCGCATCACACTGATTTTCATCGGTGCTGCGGAACCTCCCCAGGTGGCTGAGCGCAGGCCGATGGCCCAGCGCTAACTTTGGGAAGCGAACGAGCTCCGAGGTTCCCAGGGCCCAGCCGCCTTGCAGACTGGGATACGTGGCAGCCGCTTTCCAAGCGCTGCTTGGGCGAGTCTGCGTCCTCCCCCTGCTGGACGCTCGGGATTGAACTGAAACTCCCGGCGTCCCCTGCCCGCCGCTCGCCCTCCGGACACACGTCTACAGGGAACAAAAAGAAGAAGAAGAAAAAAACAGGGCGGAAAAGAGGAGAGAGTTGAGAAGGAACACCTGGCTGTAGCTATCAAGTCACCGTCTGTACTGGTTTGTCTTAAAAAAAGGAAGCTAGGGCTGCAGAGATGGTTTAGCGGTTAAGCGCTTGCCTGTGAAGCCTAAGGACCCTGGTTCGAGGCTCGATTCCCCAGAACCCACCTAAGCCAGATGCACAAGGTAGCACACGCGTTTGGAGTTGGTTTGCAGTGGCTGGTGGCCCTGGCGCGCCCATTCTCTCTCTATCTATCTGGCTCTTTCTCTCTCTGTCTGTTGCTCTCAAATAAATAAATAAAAATGAACAAAAAAAAAATAAGGAATCTAGTGCTCGTTTCAGCAGCACATATACTAAAATTGGAACAATAGAGAGAAGGTTAGCATAGACCCTGCACAAGGATGACACGCAAATTCGTGAAAGTTCCATATATTTTTTATTTGATATATTATTTTTTATTTTATGTATTATATATTATATATGTTATATATATATATATATTTTTTTTTTCTTTTCTTTTCTCTTTTTTTGTTTTTGTTTTTCAAGGTAGGATCTCACTCTAGCCCAGGCTGACCTGGAATTCACTATGTAGCCTCAGGGTGGCCTCCAACTCACTGCAAAAATCCTCCTACCTCTGCCTCCCAAGTGCTGGGATTAAAGACATGCATCACCATGCCCTGCGAAGCACTGCATGTTTGAAGGGAAAAAAAAAAAAGGAATTTAGGGCTGGAGAGATGGCCTAGCAGTTAAGGTGCTTGCCTGTAAAGCCTAAGGACCTAGGTTTGATTCCCCAGTACCCACATAAACCAGATGCATCTGGAGTCCATTTGCAGTGCCTAGAGACCCCTGCCTGTCCATTTCTCTCTCTCTCTCTCTCTCTCAAATAAATAAAAAGGGATCTGAAGCTTGGTGTGGTTGTGCATGCCTTTAATCCCAGCACTAGGAATAGAGAGGTAGGATGATCTCTGTGAGTTCAAGGCCAGCCTGGAACCACAGAGTGAGTTACAGGTGAGCCTGACCTAGAGAGAGACCATACCTCAAAAGAAAACAAAAAAAGTACTTGGGCTCATGGTGGCATACACTTTTAATCCTAGCACTCTGGAGTCTGAAATAGGAGGATTGCAAGTACTGTGAGTTCAAGACCAGGTCAGCCTAGGCTAGAATGACACCTTACCTCGAAAATATATATATGTACTTGGATAAGCCCCTAATCCTATTGTCGTGGTTGTCCTGTGCCCCTAAATCTTCACTCATACAAGGTGGTGCATACATCTGGAGTTCCTTTGCAGTGGTTGGAGACCCTGGCGTGCCCATTCTCTCTTTCACAATTGAATAAATAAAATATTTAAAAAATAATAATTCTCAGTACAGATGGCATGGTGGCACACGCCTTTAAACCTAGCACTCCGGAGGCTGAGGTAGGAGGATCACTGTGAGTTCGAGGCCACCCTGAGAATAGAGTGAATTCCAAGTCAGCCTGAGCTACAGTGAGACCATACCTGGGGTGGGGGGGTGGAACTCTCAGTAGGGCCTGGAGAGATGGCTCAGCAGTTAAAGGCACTTGTTCACAAAGCCAGCTGGCCCAGGGTTCAATTCCTCAGCCACCCACATAAAGCTGGACAGGCATACAATTGTAGTAGCAAGAGACCCTGGTGTGTGCACACACACAAATAATTTTTTATTTTATTTTATTTCTTTTTGTTTATGTTTTTATTTTTGTTTATCTAGGTAGGGTCTCACTCTAGCCCAAGCTAACCCAGAATTCACTATGTAGTTTCAGGCTGGCCTCAAACTCATGGTGATTCTCCTATCTCTGCATCCCAGTGTGCTGGGATTAAAGGGGTGTGTCACCACACCTGGATTTTGATTTGTTTATTAGCTACGGGGGGCGGGAAGAGAGAATAGATGTGCCCAGAGCCTCTAGCCACTGCAAATGAACTCCAGACAATGTACATCTGGCTAACGTGGGACCTGGAGAATCGAAACCTGGGTCCTTAGGCTTTGCAGGCAAGTGCCTTAACTGCTAAGCCATCTCTCCAGCCCCACACCTGGCTTTTTAATTTTATTTTGTTTGAGAGAGAGAGAAAAGAGGCATACATAAAGACATTGAATATTGGTGCAACAGGGCCTCATGCCACTGCACACAACTCTGGACATTTGTGCATCTGGGTTTAGGTAGGTACTAGGGAATCAAACCTGGGTTGTTGGGCTTTCAGGCTTGGCAAGCAAGCAAGTGACTTTAACCTGTTGGTCCATCTCTCCAGCCATATTTTTTTTTCTTTTTTTCCTTTTTGGTTTTTCGAAGGTAGGGTCTCACTCTAGCTCAGGCTGACCTGGAATTCACTATGTAGTCTCAGGGTGGCCTCAAACTCTCGGCGATCCTACTAACTTCTGCCTCCCTAGTGCTGGGATTAAAGGCATGTACCACCACGCCCGGCTCATTATTTGTATTTATTTATAGGAGGGAGAGAGAGAATGAGCATGCAAGGGCCAGGGCCTCTTACAGCTTCAAATGAACTCTAGATACATGCACTACTTTGTATGTCTTGTTTTATTTGGGTTATAGGGAATTGAACCTAGGCTGGCAGGATTTGCAAGCAAGTTCCTTTAACCACTAAGCCATCTCCCCAGCCCATGCCATATGCATCTGGAGTTGCTTTGCAACAACAAGATGGAAGCAAGAGCTGACACCTGCAGCTGTGCACTGCCTCCACATGCACACCATGCATGGCCATGCCCATGCACAGAGACACATGAACGCACACCCGTGAAACACACAGAAAAGTTTAGGAAGAAAAAATATCAGAGTCATTTGGACAGATTTATTCAAGCTGAAGTTTTTCTTCAATCAAATGGCTTTTGGTACAGGTTGTGTGACACCTCTCCAGCCACAAGGCCCTCCACCAGGTCAGATGAACATCTGTTCCTTCTGTAATATAATTCAGCATTGGTGGGCTGTGCTGCTGAGCTTGGATCAGGCTCTCTGGAATGTCTGTTTGCACACTTGGCCTTCACAGAACATTTCCTGGAGTGTAGGGGTGGAAGGGAAGGTGAAAGAAGACAGGTTGGTTTATGGTATGTTTGGACACTCAGCACATCTGACACCAAATATGTGGAATTTTTGCGTCTGGACACCAAGCAACATGAGGTATTTTTCCGTCACTCTCTTCCAACTCCATTACACCAATTGGGTGTCTACCAATTCATTTCAATTCTGTTTTTTTTTTGTTGTTTGTTTGTTTGTTTGTTTTTGTTTTTCAAGGTAGGGTCTCACTCTAGTCCAGGCTCAATTCTGTTTTTTAAATATTTATTTCTTTATTCATTTGAGAGAGAGAAAGAGGCAGATATAGACAGAGAATGGGTGTACCAGGGCCTCTAGCTACTGCAAACAAACTCCGACACCTGTGCCACCTTGTGCATATGGCTTATGTGGGTACTAGGGAATTGAACCTGGGTCCCTAGATTTTGCAGGCAAGTACCTTAACTGCTAAATCATCTCTCTATCCCTCACTTCAATTCTGACACTACTGGAGTTAGTGTAGAGCCCACAAATTCAGGGTTCCATCTCTTAAGAATTCTCCCCTTCAGACCCAAGTCTAGGGCCATGGAACTTCTTACTGATCAGCTATAAACCAGTGGTTCCCACAGGACCACTCTGGAGGCCCTATAATTTGCTAGAATGGCTCACAGGAGTCAGAAAAAGCAATTTAGGGCTGGAGAGATGGATTAGTGGTTAAGGCCTTTGCCTGAAAAGCCTAAGAACTCGTGCTGTAATCTCCAGGTCCCTGGTGTGCCCATTCTCTCTCTCTCCCTCCCTCTCTCTCTCTCTCTCTCTCTCTCTAATACATAAATAAATAAATAATAAGAGAAAGAAGAAGAGAGAAAAAGGAAGTTGGGTATTGTGGAGCACACCTTCAATCCAAGCACTCAAGAGATCAAGTTAGGAGGATCTCCATCAGTTCTAGACCACCTGAGACTACATAGTAAATTCCAGGTCAGCCTGGGCTAGAGCGAAACCCTACCTCATAGAAAGAAAAAAAAGAAAGGAAAAGAGAAAGAAAGCCGCTTGTGGTGGCACACACCTTTAATCTCAGCACTCGGGAGGCAGAGGTAGGAGGATCACTGTGATTTCAAGGCCACCCTGAGACTACATAGTGAAATCCAGGCCAGCCTGAGCTAGAGTGAGACCTTACTCTGGAAAAAAAAAAAAAAAAAAAAGAGGTCTGGGGAGATGGCTCATTGGTTAACAGCCCTTGCTATAAGGCCTGCCCAGGTCTGACTCCCCAGTGCCCACATAGAACTAGATGTGGCACTAAAGAGGCACATGCATTTGGAGTTTGTTTGCAGTGGCAAGAGTCCAGAGGTCCTGGTGTGTCCATACTGTTTCTCTCACTCTCTCAAATAAATTATTATTTTTTTTTTGTTTTTTTCGAGGTAGGGTCTCACTCTAGCCCAGGCTGACCTGTACTTCACTATGTAGTCTCAGGCTGGCCTTGAACTCAAGGCAATCCTCATACCTCTGCCTCCCGAGTGCTGGCATTAAAGGCGTGTGTCACCACGCCTAGCTCTCAAATAAATTCTTTATAAATTTAAAAAAAAAAAAAACAGAAAAAAGGAAATAAATTGTGACAGGTACCAGGTAGAGTTTATCCCCTTCAATCCAGTGGGTCCAGCCTCTGTTCTTCTTCTCTCCCTTCTGCACACAAGTGAGTTTGTCATTATCCCAGGTCACCAAGCTCTGTGTGATGAAGAAAAGAGAGTGATGGTTGGCTCTAATAGGAGCCTCACTGATTACCAGGTAGAATGCATGCAACCTTGCAAAACTAAGAGCTTCGGGCTGGAGAGATGGCTTAGCGGTTAAGGGGCTTGTCTGCAAAGCCTAAGGACCTATGTTTGACTCTCCAGATCCCATGAAAGCCAGACTCACAAAGGTGAGGCAAGCACAAGGTCACACATGCCCACTAGGTGGCGCAAGCATCTGGAGTTTGATTTCAGTGGCTGAGGCCTTGGCGTCAATTATCTCTCTCTTGTGCTCTCTCTAAAAAAAAAAAAAATTCTAAGAGCTTATGTTAGTAGTAGTATTTTTTGGTTTTTGGAGGTAAGGTCTCACCGTAGCCCAGACTGACCTGGAATTCACTCTGTAGTCTCAGGGTGGCCTTGTACTCATGGTGATTCTCCTACCTCTGCCTCCCGAGTGCTGGGATTAAAGGCGTGTGCTACCACGCCTGGGTTTTTTTTGGGGGGGGAGGGTGTTTCAAGGTAGGGTTTCATTCTAGCCCACGCTGACCTCAAATTCACTATGTAGTCTCAGGATAGCCTTGAACTTATAGTGATCCTTCTCCCTCTGCCTCCCGAGTGCTGGCATTAAAGGTGTGTGTCACCACGCCCGGGCTTATTTTTTATTTTAATTGTCATATTGCTTTTTCTCTTTCCCTGTGAGGTTATATCCGGGGCCTCATTAGCGTTATGATAGAGCTCTCTACCCCTGAGCTTCACCCCAGCGCTTACCTTGCACTTTCTATTGTCCAGGCCTTTGTTATCCTCCTCAAATTCCTCTCCAACTTTGAATTGAACAAGGTAGTTCCTTAAACTGCTGTAAGTGTGGATGGTAAAGGAACCCCCATTTTGTTCAATCACTTTCTGTGGCTTCAGCAACTTGGCTATCTTGCGGGTGGCAAAGTCAATACCTGGAAAGTAATTATTTATTTATTTGTTTGTTTATTTTGGTTTTTCCAGGTAGGGTCTCACTCTAGCCCAGGCTGATCTGGAATTCATTATGGAGTCTCGGGGTGGCCTCAAAACTTATAGTGGTCCTCCTACCTCTGCCTCCAGAGTGCTGGGATTAAAGGCATGCGCCACCATGCCCAGCTTATTTATTTATTTATTTATTTTTTGAGGTAGGGTCTCACTTTAGCTCAGGCTGACCTGGAATTCACTATGTAGTCTCAGGGTGGCCTCAAACTCATGGCGATCCTCCTGCCTCTGCCTCCCAAGTGCTGGATTAAAAGTGTGTACCACCATGCCCAGCTTCAAAGTTGTTTTTTTTCTTAATATTTATTTATTTATTTATTTATTTATTGGAGAGAGAGAGACTTGGCATGCCATGGCCTCCAGACACTGTAAACAAACTCCAGGAGTATGTGCCACCATTTATATCTGGCTTACATGGGTCCTAGAGAATCGAACCTGGATCCTTAGGCTTCACAAGCAAGTGCCTTAACTGCCAAGACATCTCTTCAGCCCTCAAAATATTGTTTTGTTTTTCGAGGTAAGGTCTCTAGTCCTGGCTGACCTGGAATTCACTATGTAGTCTCAGGGTGGCCTTGAACTCATGGCGATCCTCCTACCTCAGCCTCCCAAGTGCTAGGATTAAAGGTGTGGGCCACCATATCCAACTTCTCAAAGTAATGTTCTTAAAGGTTATGTTAAACTAATCATGTGTGACGGGCTGGAGAGATGGCTTAGTGGTTAAGCGCTTGCCTGTGAAGCCTAAGGACCCCGGTTCGAGGCTCGATTCCCCAGTACCCACGTTAGCCAGATGCACAAGGGGGCGCACGCATCCAGAGTTCATTTGCAGCGGCTGGAGACCCTGGCGTGCCCATTCTCTCTCTCTCTCTCTCTGCCTCTTTCTCTCTGTGTGTATGTTGCTTCCAAATAAATAAAAATAAACAAAAAATTTTAAAAATAAAATAAAATAAACCAATCTCTCTCTGTGTGTGTGTGTGTGTGTGTGTGTGTGATGTACTGATGAATATTTTATTATGAATTTTTTTCCTGCAAACCAAAGGACCCAGGTTTAATTCCCCAGTATTCAAGTAAGCCAGATGCACAAGGTGGTGCATGTGCCTGGAGTTTGTTTGCAGAAGCGGGAGGCCCAGGCACACCCATCTCTCTCTCTCTCTCAAATAAATAACTAATAATAATTTTTGTTTTGTTTTGTTTTTGTGAGGTAGGGTTTCACACTAGCCCAGGCTGACCTGAAATTCACTATGTAGTCTCAGGGTGGTCTCAAACTTGTAGTGATCCTCCTTCCTCAGCCTCCCGAGTGCTGGGATTAAAGGCATGGGCCATTACACCTGGCAAATAGTATATATATTTTAAATCTATGCATTCAGAGCCAGGTATGGTGGTGCACACCTTTAATCCCAACACTCTAAAAGCTGAAGTAGGAAGATTGCTATGAGTTTGAGACTACATAGTGAATTCCATGTCAGCCTGGGCTAGTGTGAAACCCTACCATCAAAAAACAACAAACAAACAAACAAACAAAAAACCCTATATATTCAGACTGGTGAGATGGCTCAGCACTTAAAGGCACTTGTTTGCAAAGCCTGCCAGTCCAGGTTCAATCCCCCAAATCCCCCAGTACCCCTAGAAAGTCAGATGTACAAAATGATGGTATGCATCTGGATTTCCTTTGCAATAGCAGGAGGCCCTGTCATTCTCTCTCTCTCTCTCTCTCTCTCTCTCTCTCTCTCTCTCTGTGTGTGTCTTATTCTGTCTCTCTCAAATAAACAAAGTTAAATTTAAACATTCACTTGAGATGCAAAAGCTGAGAATTTGGGAACTGTCCTCAAAACCACTGCATGAAATTGCCAGTGTTTCTTTTACACCTTCAATGTTGTTTGCTGCCAAAATGGATTCGTAGGAAAGCCAATGAGGCAGCACCATCCAGAAAGGGAGGAAAAATGAAGCTACGCCATCCACTTGGGGAGCTTTAAGGAAATCTTTCATGTGGCTGTGATAATGGATTTGAAGCTGGCCATGACAGAAGCAGTTCTAGGAATTCACCTAGCAGACAAACAAGGAAGCCAAGGGGACAAGGGCTCAGGCCCCCAACCCAGCCTCTGTATCAACAGCCTTGTTTTTCCCTGCTCCATGTGTTCATGCTTTGAACGAAGACAGCATGGAAGGCTGGAGGAGGAGCTCAGTCTAGAGCATTTGTCTAACCTGTCTAAGGATTCAGTCCCTAGTTGTCTCCCCCTACCTCCCACCAAGTAAAAAAGGTAAGAAAGAAAAACCTAACATCAGTTTCTCAGTTTTTCAACAGTGAAAAAAAAATCTCAAAAATAATGCACTCATGAATGTGATACTATGTATTTATAAGTTTTGTTTTTTTTTTTTGGTGGAGGGGTTTGAAGTAGGGTCTTCACTCTAGCCCAGGCTGACCTGGAATTCTCTTATGTAGTCTGAGGGTGGCTTAAACCTCTTACCTCTGCCTCCTGAGTGCTGGGATTAAAGGCGTGCACCACCACACCCGTCTCTATTTGATAGTTTTTTCCTTGTGTGTGAATGTGTGCAATGTGGTATGTGTGTGTGTGTGTGTTGTACACATATATTATGTGCTCTTGTGGTACCTCATGCCTGTCGTAGCCAGAGCAGAATGTTGAATGTCCTGTTCCATTGCTCTTCCACGCTTTCTTTTATTTCATTTTTATTTATTTGAGAGAGAGATTGAAAGAAGCACAGAGAGAGAGAGGGAGAGGGAGAGAGGTAGAGAATATGGGCATGCTAAGGTCTTCAGCCACTGTAAATGCCAGACACATACATGTGCACCACCTTGTGTATCTGGCTTATGTGTGGGTTCTGGGGAATCAAAGCTGGGTCCTTTGGCCTGGCAGGCAAACACCTTAACCACTAAGCTATCTCTCCAGCCTTCATTGTTCTCTCTCTCTTTTTCTTTCTTTCTTTCTTTTTTTGTTTGTTTCCCAAGGTAGGTTCTCACTCTAGCTCAGGCTAGCCTGGAATTCACTATGTAGTCTCAGGGTGGCCTCAAATTCCCACAGTCCTCAAACCTCTGCCTCCCAAGTGCTGGGATTAAAGGCATGTGCCACCATTCCCAGTTTTTTTCCCCCCTTTGAGGCAGAGTCTTACTCTAGCCCATGTTGACCTAGAAAGTAATCTGTATCCCAGGCTGACCTTGAATTCACAGTGATCCCCCTCCTCTGCCTCCTGTATGCCACGGAGTACCCATGGAGATAGAGGCATGAGGATCAGAAGTTCAAGGGCATCCTTGACTACATAGCCAGTTCAAGGCGAGCCTGGGAAAAATGAGACTATGGTGGTAGGGGGTGGGGAGAGACAGAGAATATGTCAGGAATGTCAAAACACCCCTTCAGTTATAGTTGGGGGAACTGAGACCAATTCCAGTTGAACAGGTGGCACAGCCAGAGCAACTCACAGGCCTGTTTCTTCTCCTCCCTTTAAATAATCTATCAAAAACAAAAACAAAAACACTGAAGAAGCCTGTATTGGCTAAGGTCAGACAGAGGATCACTGTGGGTCTGAGGTCATCCTGGGCTACAGAGTAGCTCCAGGTCAGTCTGGGCTAGAGTGAGACCCTGCCTCAAAAAAAAAAAAAAAAAAAAAAAAAAAGGTTCTGGGCTGGAGAAATGGCTTAGATGTTAAGGCATTTGCCTGCAAAGCCTCAGGATCCCCATTCAACTCTCTAGGACCCACGTAAGCCAGACGCGTAAAGGGGGGGCATGCATCTGGAGTTCGTTTACAGTGGCTGGAGGCCCTGGCATGCCCATTCTCTCAATCTCTCTCTCTATCATAGATAGATAGATAGATAGATAGATAGATAGATAGATAGATATTTTAAAGGGTCCAGCAAACAGTGTCATGCAAGCCCAAGTGCTAGGCACATAAACTGTTGAAATCCTCCAAATCTGTAGACTCAGACTAAACGAAAAAAACAAACAACAACAACAAAAAGACAAATGAGGTCAGCCCACGAAAAGAGCGCTGTACCTAGACGGCAGGAAACGAGTTGAGAATCCCTTCCAGAAGCAAGGACACTGTTCAGACCCCTGGACCCCGCTGGCAGGGAGGCTGAGCCCAGTCTCCACAGGCTCCGCAGCGGTCCGCGAGCGCCTCCTAGGGCCCGGGTCAGGAGCCGGCCTGGACCAGGTTAGGACTGCAGCTGGCACCGGGCACGAGGCGGTGGCCAGGACCCCAGTCTGCCCCAAGTGTCCTCGCAGGGAGCCCATGCCGCCTTGGCAGCCGGGTGGGAAGGGATGGACAGAAGGAGTCGGGCGTGGTGGCGCACACCTTTAATCCCAGCACTCAGGAGGCAAAGGTGGGGGAATCACTGTGAGTTTGAGGCCACCCTGCGACTACATAGTGAATTCCAGGTTAGCATGAGCTAAAGTGAGACCCCACCTCGAAAAAACCAAAAAGAAAAGAAAAGAAATGGAGAGGGGCACCCTGGGCCCCAGGAGCTGTGGGATGGAAGGGGTACCGGGGTACAGAGGGCAGGAATTAGGGGGCAGGATGAGCAGGGCTCAGGAGTGGATAGAGTGGAGGACTGATCAACGGTGAGCACTGGGGTGGGGGGGATGATGACAAAAGAACCAAGGACAGACTTTACTCCACGACCACAGTCTGCGGACCCCTGCCCCGCCACTGTCCCCTTGGCCGCGTGGGCCCTCTGGTCCTACCTAGGGCCAGCATGTAGCCCTCGAAGTTGTCGCTGCTGAGCAGGTTCCAGGTGCCGCTGAGGTCCGCGGGCATGGTCAGGGTCGAGGTCAACACCTGCAAGTGACAGGCGGTGTGGCCCTATATTGTCAGCCGGATGGGGAGGACAGAGCCAAGGGGGGAGGGAACCACAGGCAGGCCCGGATGCTGGGGAGGGGACAGCTCTGGAAACTCTCCTTCCTGGCTTCCTTCCCAACGCTCCTGGCTCTGCCTTCTGCTGTCCCCTCCAGGCCTTGGCAGCTCCTTTCCCTAGGGACTTCCTTCTCTCTAACTCTAGATGCTAAAGAATCCCATACTACTTCCCCTGCCGCTCTTTTCTCTACCTGAAAGTTAATGACCAGGGACTGATGGATTTCAAACTCATGGCAGTAAATACTTGACCAACTGCAAATAATAATATATGCGTAGAAACACAATGCAACACACAGGCATTTCAGTAAAATGTTCCTTTCTTTCTTTTTCTTTTCAGGTGGCGGTGACCACTGGGATGACTCAAAAGGTACCATAGTGCTGAGAAGTGACAGAGGAGTACTCTGAAATATCTCCATCACACCCTCCAAGGCTCAGGGTCCATTGCAGAAGAGGTGGCAGAAAGAATGTAAGAGCCAAACGAAGGGTAGGAATCCTTGCAATGCAATCTTCAGGATACAAACTGGCCTGGATATCCATGACCTCATAGTGCCTGGTACTACCTTACAAAAGACCGTCATAACAGGAGGAAAAGATGATGACATCAAAATAAAAGAGAGACTTGCCGGGGGTGATGGCACATGCCTTTAATCCCAGTGCTAGGGAGGCAGAGGTAGGAGAATTACTGTGAGTTTGAGGCCAGCCTGAGACTACATAGCGAATTCCAGGTTAGCCTGGGCTAGAGCGAGACAGTACCTGGATAAGAAAAAAAAAGAAACTAGCTAGAAGGGATAAGCTAGAAAGGGAACAGAAAGGGAGGGGGCACTTAGTAGGATGGTATTGTATATAGAAGAACAGATAAATGGGGGCGAAAAGGCCTAAGTGAGATCAGAGGAAGAGATTGCATAAAGGAAGGGTGGGGGTGGTCATCAAAATCTAAGAGGATATGAATAAGTCATATGGAAACTTACTTTTTAGACAATGGAACACAAAAGCCATAGATTGTTCCTAGAAATTTTTCAGTACCAGGGATGGGTTACCTTCCAGTGAGTTTTGGCCAGGAAGGTCACTGGTACCCCCAAATCATTACAGGCCATTGCCAAGGCTCTTGGTTTCCTACCAGGCATAGATGGTAAGACCCTTTTGCTGAAGACTCCACATACTTGGGCTGCAAGGTCACTGAGAAATCCTGCTGGAACTGAGCTGAAAACCTCCTCCATGTAGACCAGCTGACAGAAAGCTGGAAAAAGCTATGGTGCATGCAGTTCAATGGGAGAGAGAAAAATTACCAGTGGAGATAATCAACAATGGACACTGCAAGCCTTAAATTTGGTCAGCCAGGCCAAATAAGCCAATGGGCACAATAGTTGTGTGTCTGTTATGGGAGAAACCAACCACGCTCTAATTGGACTGGAGGCCCGCTCCATGGGCGGGAATACATCCCTGATACTGAAAACCTACAACAAGAGTAGTCATGAGCCCCAGGGGTGTAACGTCTGCTGGTGTCTGGCTAAATGCACATACTATGCTCACCAAACTGCCCAGTAAGCACTTCTCTTAATGTTCATATCCATATATTAATGCTACTCTCACTTTTGGTTAGAGAAGCTTCTCTTTTCAGATGTTGGTGACCTTAGGATGACTCAGAAGGCACCATAGTGCTGAAACGAAGTGACAGAGGTGTGCTCAGCACTGAAACATCTCTATCACACCTTCCAAGGCTAAGGGTCCATTGCAGAAGAGGTGGTGGAAAGAATGTAAGAGCCAAAGAAAGGGTAGGACTCCTTACAATGCACTCCTCCGGGCACAAAATGGCTTGGATATCTGTGACCTTGCAGTGCCCTGACACTGCTTACACAAGACCATCATAACAGGAGGAAAAGATGATGACATCAAAATAAAAGAGAAACTGATTGAGAGGGGGAGGGGATATGATGGAGGGTGGAGTTTTAAAGGGGAAAGTGGGGCGGGGGGGGGGTAGCAAGGGAATTGCCTTGGGATATTGTTTACAATTATGGAAGTTGTCAATAAAAAAAGAAAGAGAGACTGATTGAGAGGGAGAAGGGGTATGATGGAGACTGCAGTTGAAAAGGGGAAGTGGGGGAAGGGAGGGAATTACCATGGGTTATTGTCTACAATTATGGAAGTTGTAAAAAAAATATTAAAAATGACAAAATAAAGAGGACTAATTGAGAGGGGTAGGGGATATGATAGAGAGTATGGTTTATTGTTTATAATTATGGAAGTTGTCAATAAAAATAAGTAAATAAAAAATCAAATAAAAATATATTTATTTACTTGCAAGCTAAGAGAGAGAGAGAGATAGAGGAGAGACAGAGAGAATGGACACACCAGAGTCTCCAGTCACTGCAAACAAACTCCAGATGCATGTGCCACTTTGTGCATCTGGCTTTGTGTAGGTACTTGGGAATCGAACTAGAGTTGTTAGGCTTTGCAGGAAAGCACCTTAATCACTGAGGTATCTCTCCAGCCCCCTTTCTCTCTCTCTCTCTCTTCTTTCTTTCTTTCTTTCCATTTTTCTTTCTTAGAGAGAGAGAGAGAGAGAGAATATGGGCATGCCAGGGTCTCAAGCCACTGCAAATGAACTCCAGACACATGCGCCACCTTGTGCATCTGGCTTACATGGGTACTGGGGAATTGAACGTGGGTCCTTAGGCTTTGCTGGCAAATGCCTTAACCACTAAGCAACCTATCCAGCCCTTTGTTTTTGTTTTCGTTTTTTGAGGTAGGGTCTCACTCTAGCCCAGACTGACCTGGAATTTCCTATGTAGTCTCAGGGTGGTCTCGAACTCACAGTGATCCACCTACCTGTGCTTCCCAAGTGCTGGAATTAAAGGCGTGCACCACCATGCTCAACTTCCAGTCCTTTGTTTTAAAGGTAGGGTGCTACACTAGCCCAGGCTGACCTGGAACTCACTTTGTAGCTCCAGGATGGCCTTGAACTCATGGCAATTCTTCTATCTTAGCCTCCTACATGCTGTGAGTGCTGGGATTAAATGTATGCACTACACACCTAGTCCTTTATTCAGCATTTAAAATCTATTTTTTATTTTTTATTTATTTGAGAGAGAGAGAGAATGGGCAAGCCAAGGCCTCCAGCCATTGCAAATGAATTCCAGATGCATGTGCCACCTGTGCATCTGGCTTACCTGGGTCCTGGGGAATTGAACCAGGATCCTTTGGCTTTGCAGGCAAATGCCTTAACCGCTAAGCCAACCCTCCAGCCCTTACCCAGCATTTCTTTAAAAAAATTATTTTATTTTTATTTATTTATTTGAGAGCAACAGAGAGAGAGAGAATGGGCATGCCAGGGCCTCCAGCCACTGCAAACGAATTCCAGATGCATGCACCCCTTGTGCATCTGTCTTATATGGGACCCGGGGAATCGAGCCTTGGACCCAGGTCCTTAGGCTTCATAGGCAGGCACTTAACCGCTAAGCAATCCCTCCAGCCCTTACCCAGCATTTCTAAGATAACTTATTGCTGGGTGATGCAGAATGGCAAGACTGTGATCTTGGTGTTTATTACTTATTTTTTTTCATGTTTTCATTTTTATTAAAGGCATGTACCACCACGCCTGGCTCCAGGACTTTATATGTGCTAAACCAATGTGTGCCACACTGACGTGCCCTTAAAGGGATATTTGCGCGCACACACACACACACCCCATAATGGGTTCACGAAGCCTTTACTGACTTGGCTTCTGGATGCTTCTCCTACAGCATTACATTCTGTCTTTTTCAACTCAATCACGGAAGTTTTGTGTTGGTTCTGGGAAGAGATTTAATCCTTCCTTTCTTCCAGGTCTTTTTATTGGGTTGTACTCTCTTCCTGGGATGGTTTTGCATGGTTAGGTAGATAAAAGTGGGAGCTGTCTTTTCTTTTCATTTTAAAAAATATTTTATTTTTTTTCTGCCTGGTGTGGTGGTGCATGCCTTTAATCCCAGCACTCGGGAGGCAGAGGTAGGAGGATTGCTGTGAATTCGAAGCCACCCTGAGACTACAGAGTGAATTCCAAGTCAGCCTGGACTAGAGTGACACCCTACCTGGAAAAACAAAAACAACAAAAGACAAAACAAACAAAAGCTACGTGAGGTGGCAGGATGGAGAAGCTACTTCTAAAATGGCCCAGTACCTAGCAAATCAGTGCTGGTGTGTCTTAGCTACAAGACCACCCAGGCCTGAGAACCGGGAGCCAGGAACCTTGGACTATGGACCTCTTCATAGGCTGCTTGGGCACCATCATACCATGGGAGAGGAAACTGAGTTCTTAGAGAAGGAATCTCGAGAGAACCATGAAGCTGCCATACTATGTTCCACAAACTGGTCTAGGAGAAGTTGTTTAACCTGACCTCTACCAGAGTCCCAGGCATTCTAAAATCCAAAGAGCAGGAACTGGGCCAGGGGTATAGGTCAGTGGTAGAAAATTTGCCAAGCATAAGGCTGGGTTCCATCCTCAGCACCATACAAAGAAACAAAGGGAGGGAACACGTGCTTTATCTGTCCATGAAAGGGGTGTCGCCGCCACACTGGGGAAAAGAACCGAAGCACAGAGGAGACTGTCACTGTTATCTTGGACGCCAATTGCATCATAGTTAACAATCTCTCTTTGGGCCCTCACACCAGACTACAACTTTGAGCCTACACGTTATCAGTAATAAAGGTGCTATTTTGATTCTCTGTGGCTTTTTTTTTTTTTATAGAAATTGAACATAAAAATACTTGGCTGTCCTTCCAAAACCTCTGGGAGTCACCTCAGAACAACCTTCCATAAACTTTTTTTTTGTTTTGCATTTTTGTTTTTCAAAGTAGAGTCTCGCTCTAGCCCAGGCTAACCTGGAATCCACTATGTAGTCTCAGGGTGGCCTTGAACTCATGGTGATCCTCCTACCTCTGCCTCCCGAGTGCTGGGATTAAAGGCGTGCAATACCACGCCCGGCATTGATATATTTTTTAATGTCCATTTATTCTGCATCACAGCTCTCTTGGATACTTCATAAGTATCATAGTCCTTAATTATCTTGTTATGGTTAAGCTTTTTTTTTTCTTCCTTTTTTTTCGGTTTTTCGAGGGAGGGCCTGGGCTAAAGTGAGACCCTTCCTTGAAAAACCAAAAAAGTTTAGCTGGGCGTGGTGGCGCACGCCTTTAATCCCAGCACTCGAGTGAGGGGCAGAGGTAGGAGGATCACCGTGAGTTTAAGGCCACCCTGAGACTACATAGTGAATTCCTGATTCCAGGTCAGCCTAAGCTAGAGTGAGACCCTACCTCAGAAAACAAAAAAAACCCAACCAACCAACCAAACAAACAAACAAAAAAAAGTGCTAAAGAGATAGCTTAGCAGTTAAGGTGCTTGCCTGCAAAGCCTAAGGACACAGGTTCGATTCTCCAGCACCCACATGAGCCAGATGTACAAGGTGATGCATGCATCTGGAGTTCGCCTGCAGACACTCCCCCATTCTCTCTTTCTCTCTGTCTCACGTAAATAAATAACAATTTAAAAAATATGTAAAAAATAAAAACCAAACAATAATTTTTTATTGGTTTTTAATATCTGGAAGAGAGAAAGCATCAAGGACCCTTGCAGCTGTGAATGAGCTCCAGGTGTATGCACCATTCTTTGTGTCTGGCTTTATGTGGTACTGATAAATTAAACCCAGGCTGGCAGGCTTGCAAGCAAGTGCATCTGAGCCTTCTTCCCAGAACTCCCCCCCCTTTTTTTTTTTTGAGGTAGGGTCTCACTCTAGCCCAGGCTGACCTGGAATTCACTATGTGGTCTCAGTGTGGCCTTGAACTCTCTACAATTCTCCTCTCTTGGCCTCACAAGTGCTGGGATTAAAAGTATGTGCCACCAGGCCTGACTCTCCCATTTCTTTGAAGCACTGTCATACTCTGTCCTGGAACTCACTGTGTAGTCTAGGCTAGCCTTGAACTCTCAGCACTATTCCTCCCTTAGCCTCCCAAGTATTGGGATTACAGGCCCCCATACCTGGCCACTTTTGATGACTAATCTTGATTCTCAGCTAGACTGGATTGAGAAGTCCCTAGTAAAGGACACTGACTGTTTCTGTGGGGGACTTTTTTGTTTTTGTTTTTTGAGGTAGTGTTTTACTATAGTCTAGGCTGACCTAGTCTCAGGGTGGCCTCGAACTCTCATCAATCTTCCTACCTCTGCCTCCTGAGTGCTGAGATTAAAGCCATGTGCCACCACATCCAGCCCTTGTGGGGGACTTTTCAGAGAAGATAAACTGGGGGTTAGGACCTGACATCTGCTGTTAATGTGGGAGGTACCAACCAATAGATTGAGGGTCCATAGAATGAAATGGGGGGGAGCAAAGAACTTGTTAGTACCAGAATTCTGTCTTGGCTTCCTGGCCATTTCCCCCCACTGTGATGGACTGAAATCTTCAATCCTGTGAGCCAAAATAACTTCTCCTTTAAACTGTTTCAGGTATTTAGTCACAGCAATGAAAAACTAACTAACATAAGCTCTGTCTTCCTTGTTTATGGCTAGCCTTTTCTGTGCAGCAGGGACCATGTTCATGTCATTCTCCACTCCAGTTCCCCCAGGCACCACGCCTGGCAAGTTCTCAGTCAATGTTTGTTGAATGACTGGCTGAATATGACATTTTCCAAAGAAGAAATGCCATTTTCATTAAGAAACCACTATGGAGTCTCATAAGACAACAATTCTTGGTGCACTATGACAGATTTACCTTGACATTTGAAGGGCTCATAGCCACGAACTCTGACCAGATTTCAGGAGCATGGGAACAGAACATGGAAAAAAAAATTTTACTTATTTCCTATCCTTAAAACTGTATTGTTTTAAAACTTGACCTAAAAATGACAGCCACAGAAGTAACTAATAATAATTTTAGCCTTTGTGCTGGTCGCTATGGCTTTGGGCCAGCTTGAGGAAAGGTCATTAAAATGTAGCTGGTGTGGGCTGAGACAATTGCCCGTAAGACAGGGAGTGATTCCCTGTAATTCCAGGACCTTTGTCCTAAGCAGGACCAGAAGTTCTCTGGAGAGGGAAAGAAAGTTTTTTGGTCAAATTTTTTTTTTGTATATCTTATTTATTTGGGAAAGAGAGAGAGAGAGAGAGAGAGAGAGAGAGAGGCAGGTAGAGAGGATGGGCGCACCAGGGCCTCCAGCCACTGCAGATGAGTTCCAGACTCATGTGCCCCTTTGTACATCTGGTTTACTTGGGTCCTGGGGAATCAAACCCGGGTCCTTAGGCTTTGCAGACAAGCACCTTAACCGCTAAGCCATCTCTCTAGCCCTCCTTGTCCAAATCTGAGCCTTTCATTTCCTTCTGCTGGACACCAGGGCCAAACCATAAAGCTGTAGCCAAGATGAGGTCCTGTGTACCAAACTGCTCCTCCTGCACAGCCCCAGCGGGGAGCTGATGATGGGCACTTGGAGTGGGAACTCTTGTGTCACTTGAAGTTTGCTGCTTATCCAGTGAAGACCTGTGAACATCATGGAGACTTTGCCACATCTCTGCTTCCCCTTGCTGCCACAAAGCAATGCCACTGGGAAGTCCCAAAATCTTAGGAATTGGTCTTAGGAATAAGAAGCTTTCAGTGAATTTGAATCAGCCAATTAAGTAGATGTCTGACAGGGCGGCTGGGAAAGATGTCTGACTTTAACAAGAAGCCATGCGGAGCTGGCATTTCACCACTTAGGAACACAACCAATCATGCCACTTGCTCTGTCCTCAAAGCCCTGAACTCTGCTCGGCCACTCAAGGGCACTAGAGTTAGGACACTGTGACTGGCAGACTAGAGGATGGGAAAGAACCTGGGACCTCGATGACACCATTGATTCGTATGTACCCACACACGCTGAAGCCTGCCCTGCGTCTGTGCTTCTGAGTATCAACGTCCTCATTGTTTAAGCCACCTGGGGTTGAGCTTTCCACAGTGGAAACAAACAAACAAAACATCCTGATGCAGATGGAACATAAGCTCCAGGTCCTCTTTTTGCTTATGCAACTGACATGCCTTTTCTTATCTTTTTTGTTTTGTTTTTTGTTTTTTGAGGTAGAGTCTCCCTCTAGCCCAGGCTGACCTGGAATTCACTATTCACTATGTAGTCTCAGGGTAGCCTTGAACTCATGTCGATCCTCCTACCTCTGCCTCCCGAGTGCTGGGATTAAAGGCATGCACCATTATGCCCGGCTCCTTCTCTTATCTTTTTGCTTGCTTTTTAAAACATATTTTTAAAATTTTTATTTATTTGAGAGAAAGAGGCAGAGAGAGTGAGAGAGAGAGAGAGAGAGAGAGAGAATGGTTGCACCTGGGCCTCTAGCCACTGCAAACGAATTCCAGATGCATGTGTCACCTTGTACATCGGCTTTACAGGGGTCCTGGGGGAACTAAACCTGGGTCCTTTGGTTTTGCAGGCAAGTGCCTTAACCACTAAGCCATCTCTCCAGCCTGCTCCCCCGCCCCCACTAGGTAGACTTTCACTCTAGCCCAGACTCTGTAGTCCCAGCTGGTCTCAAACTCAAGGCAGTCCTCCTACTTCAGCCTCCTGAGTGCTGGAATTAAGACATGCTCCACCATACCTGGCTGCTTGAGACAAGGTCTCAAGTAGTCCAGGGAAGCCTTGAACTATGTCTATACCTGAGGATAGCCTTGTACTCCTGATCCCCCTGCCTCCAAATCCTGAGTGCTGGGATTATAAGCATGTACCATTGTACCCATTTCCCTCTAGTGAATTTTGTTCATTATTATTGTTGACTACAGGTACAATGTTGTATGCAGAGTGACTTCCAGGTCAGCCTGGGCTAGAGCGACACAATCCCCTGATAAACCAAAAAGAAAAAGAAAAAAAAAAGTGTGTGGGGGGGGCTGGACAGATGGCTTAGTGGTTAAGGCACTTGCCTGTGAAGCCCAAGGACCTAGGTTCAATTCCCCAGAACCCATGTAAACCAAATGCATATGGTAGCACTTGCATCTGTAGTTCATTTGCAGTGGCTAGACACCCTGGCATGCCCATTCTCTCTCTCTAATAAGTAAATAAAATAATTTTTTAAAAAAGTATTTTATTTTTTATTTATTTGAGAGTGACAGATAGAGACAGAAAGGCAGAGAGAGAGAGAGAGAGAATGGGCGTGCCAGGGCCAACAGCCACTGCAAATGAACTCCAGATGCGTGCACCCCCTTGTGTATATGGCTAACGTGGGTCCTGGGGAATCGAGCCTCGAACTGGGGTCCTTAGGCTTCACAGGCAAGCGCTTAACCGCTAAGCCATCTCTCCAGCCCAATAAAATAAATTTTTAAAATAACAACAACAAAAAAGAATTCAAGGTCATTCTCAACTAAGCAGTGAGATGAAAGACAACCTTGACTATTTATCACTGTCTCAGAAAACAAAACCAAAGAAGTACAAGGCTGGCTGGGAGTATGGCACAATGGTAGCATCCTGGGTTTGCTCTTTCACGTGTGTTCATGTGTGAACGCTCACAGGTATATTATGGTTCATATCACCACCCGCTTCTTCTAACTGGAAATGCTGGAAATGTGCTGTCCTAGTTCCAAGGAATTGTCAACATTGGGCAAATATAATTTAGTCCTCCTGTGTGGACTGAGCAGACATCTAGCAGATTCCTATGTTGTCTAGTTTTCTTCTTTTTAAAAATATTTTACTTATTTATTTGACAGAGAAAGAGGGAGAGAGAGAGAGAGAGTGGGCGTACCAGGGCTTCCAGCCACTGCAAATGAATTCTGGATATGTACGCCCCCCTGTGCATCTGGCTAACATGGGTCCTGGGGAATCAAACATGAGTCCTTTGGCTTTTCAGGCAAACACCTTAACTGCTAAGCCATCCCTCCAGCCCAACGTTGTCCAGTTTTATTTGTTCTTGTCTACTTAACATAGATGAAAACATCAAGACTGAGCTAAACCTTTATTCTTTGAAAGTAGTATTTCACATAAGAAGTTAAAGTTATAGGTTCTGAAGACACATTACTTACGCTCGAGTACCATCCTCCCCGTGTCAGCATTTATACCAGTTCCCTAACTGTGTTTAGGCTGTTGACAGAAGGCACCCTGGTAGCACATGTCCAGCACACACTCAATGAATTCTGGATGGCTGTGAGGTCAGCCTGGGCTGGTGTAAGACCCTAACTCGAGAAAAAAACAATTGCAGAGCAATGGACTTCCCACAGCACCCTGAAATATACATTAGAGAAGCCCATTTCATGACAGAACAAGTTCTAGGTTCCTAGAAAAATGAATGAGAGAGGCTGGGGTAAGAGAGCAGCCCAACCTATTCCATGCATACTGACTCAGGGGAACACAGGGCGGCAAAGAGATGAAGTCAACGGTCCCTTTGGCTCAATCCTTACACCTTTATCACCAAGAAGCAGCACTCCTTGTACCAAGCAAGTTTGTTGCTCACACAGGGAAACAATAATCCAAAGACTATGCAGTGGACACTCTTGAATGAAGATGCTAGTAAAGGACTTGCACTGCCAAGTTCATTTGCTGCACTCAAATTAATGGAAGGGATAAAGAATTCAACATATAAAATCTGCCAGCATCCAAGAAAAAAACCAAGCAGAAGCATCACACATTTCTTGTTTGTTTATTTATTTATTTATTTATACTTATTTATTTGAGAGTGATAGAAAGAGGCAGATAAAGAGAGAGAGAGGGAGAGAATGGGCACGCCAGGGCCTCCAGCTACTGCAGATGAACTCCAGACACGTGCACTCCCTTGTGCATCTGGCTAACGTGGGTCCTGGGTAATTGAGCCTCGAACCGGGGTCCTTAGGCTTCACAGGCAAGCGCTTAACTGCTAAGCCATCTCTCCAGCCCCATCACACACTTCTTAAAGTTCATATTACAAAGGCAAATGAACAAGCTGTGAGGGACCGGGCTCATGCCTTTAATCCCAGCACTCGGGAGGCAGAGGTAGGAGGATCGCCCTGAGTTCGAGACCACCCTGAGACTCCATAGTGAATTTCAGGTCAGCCTGGGCTAGAGTGAGACCCTACCTTGAACCCGCCCCCCACACCCCCCCAAAAAAGCTGTGAAGAATAAACTTTGGCATATTTTTTTCTCCCTTAAAGAAGTCTCAACAATTTTAACCACTATTATCCAAAAAGGAAGCTCTGTCCTTGAGGCCACCGGAACTATTTCCATATAGTTTAGCAGCTAGGTCCTCGGAGATGGGTCAAAAAAACAAAACCAAGCCCTAGGCTATATGTACAAAGTCATTGATTCATAAGTAGTGTAACAGTAAGATTCCTTCCTAGACAATAGGTCTCTTGGCAGGGTCCCCACAAGCCTTTCCCACTGGGTCCTGAGGTCAGATGAGCAGGGTCTGAGCACTTCTAAGTAGGAGGCCCCACAAGCCTTTCTGCAGTTCATACTGTACTTCAGATGACCCTGTGTGCTTTGCCTGAAGAAACTCCCTAGCCCTCAAAAAAGTTTTTTTTAATAGACTAGATAGGGAGGGCCTGGAGAGATGATGGCCCAGTGGTTAAAGGCACTGTTTGCAAAGCCTGCTGGTCAGGTTTTAATTCCCCAGTGCCCATACAAAGTGGTGCATGTATCTGGAATTCACCTGTAGTGGCAAGAGGCCCTGGAGTGCCAATGCGTACACTTACTTGCTCTCTTCCAAATAAAGAAATAAATTAAAAAAAATTTTTTTTGGTCAGGTGTGGAGGCCCACATCTTTAATCCCAGCACTCAGGAGGCTGAGGTAGGAAGACCATTAGGAGTGTGTGGCCAGTCTGGGGCTACAGAATGGTTTTAGGTTAGCCTAGGGTAAAACACGACCTTCCCTTGAAAAAAACCAACAATTTTTTTTTTTAAAGAATCTGTATTTGTGTGTATGTATGGTGTGCATACCACGACAGGCTTATGGAGGTGAAAGGACAACTTTTTTTCTTTTTGGTTTTCCAAGGTAGGGTCTCACTCTAGCCCAGGCTGACCTGGGATTCTATACTCAGTCTGGCCTTGAACTCATGCCCATCTTTCTACCTCTGCCTCCAGAGTGCTGGGATTAAAGACCCATGGCCAGCTCTAGCCCCAACTTTTAAAAAAATATATTTTATTTATTTATTTGTGAGAAAGAGGCAGAGAGAGAGAGATGGGGGGGGGGTCAGGGCCTCTAGCCACTGCAAATGAATTCCAAATGCATATACTACCTTGTGCATCTGGCTTATGTGGTTCCTGGAGAATCAAACCTGGGTCCTTTGGCTTTGCTGGCAAGTGCCTTAACCAAACCCTAACTTTTGTGTGTGTGTGTGTGAGTGAGAGAGAGAGAGAGAGAGAGAGAGAGAGGGAGAAAGTCCCATTCAGCCAAGGCTGGTCTTGAACTCACTGTAGCTGAGGATAACCTCCAACTCCTGATCTTCTTGCCTATACCAAATGAGTGCTGGGACAGACAAGTGCCACCACACCCAATTTTATGTAGTGCCGGGAATCTGACTCAGAACTCAGCAGTCTATTGAGTGCACATCCCTACCTCCAACAAGCTTGTTTTTTTTTTTTTTTAATATTTTACTTATTTATTTGAGAGAGGGAGGGAGAGAGAGTGAGGAAAAGGCAGATAGACAATGGCACACTAGGGCCTCCAGCCACTGCAATGAACTCCAAATGCATGTGCCACCTTGTACATCTGGCTCATGTGGGTACTGGGGAATCAAACATGGGTCCTTAGGCTTCATAGGCAAGTACCTAAACCACTAAGCCATCTCTCCAGCCCCCAAGCTTGTGTTGTTTAACAAAAAGCTATGATTTCAATTATTATTTAAGAACTCTACCTTATACAACAGGAAAAGAAAAGAAAAAGTGTAAGACAGAAAGTAGATCCTTTCTGCTAGGACGATGGCTCAGCTGTTAAAGGCACTGGCTTGCAAAGCCTGCCAGGCAGAGTTCAACTCCCACTAGACCTGTTCTCGGTATAAGTTCTGTACTTTCTGTCTACATAGACTCACAGATTCAGTGTGCTGGAACAGAACTGGAAGGGCTCTTCAGGAACTTGAGTTTTAGACTGAGGGGAGAGAAGCTCTCTTTCTTCAGCAAGACATTTACCAGCTCTTGAGGTTCAAAGCTGGAAGAAGTACTGGGCCTACCCAGTGCAACATTTTTTCATGGTCTTAGGGTCTCCATTCATCTTTTTGTTTTTTCAAGGTAGGGTCTCATTCTAGCTGACCTGGGATTCACTATGTAGTCTCAGGCTGGCCTCGAACTCACAGTGATCCTACCTCTGCCTCCCAAGTGCTGGGATTAAAGGCATGTGTCACCATGCCTGGCTCCATTCATCTTTTATTAGAAAGCCATAAAGGCTTTATAATCTTATTTGTAAAATCCTTAAATGAGACCTCCATTCTCAGTGTTTCTGTACAAAGCATGGTGACATTATCTCTGAAGTTATCCCTGATCTTAAAAAGATGGTGGCCAGATGTGATCCACAGATATTGCTAATAAATATAAGGCAGCCTCTCCACTCCAGTAGGGGTCAGAAATATTCATGCACCTTGGGCTAGAAAGATAGCTTAGCGGTCAAGGCACATGCCTGCAAAGCCTAAGGACCCAAGTTCAATTCTCTGGGTCCCATGTAAGCCAGATGCACATGGTGGTACATGTATCTGGAGTTTGTTTGCAGTGGCTAGAGGCCCTGACACACACACTCTCTCTCCCTCTCTGTCTCTAATAAATAAATAAAAATAAATCTTAAGGGCTGGAGAGATGGCTTAGCGGTTAAGTGCTTGCCTGTGAAGCCTAAGGTCCCTGGTTCAAGGCTCGATTCCCCAGGACCCATGTTAGCCAGATTCACAAGAGGGCTCACGCATCTGGAGTTCGTTTGCAGTGGCTGGAGGCCCTGGTACATCCACTCTCCCTCTCCCTCTCTATTTGCCTCTTTCTCTCTCTGTCTGTCTCTCTCAAATAAATAAATAAATAAAATAAAATAAATCTTAAAAAAAAATAATTCGGGCTGGAGGGATGGCTTAGTGGTTAAGGCGTTTGCCTGCAAAGCCAAAGGACCTTGGTTCAATTCCCCAGGACCCACATTAGCCAGATGCACCAGGGGGCGCATGCGTCTGTAGTTTGTTTGCAGTGGCTGGAGGCCCTGGTGCACTCATTCTCTCTCTCTCTCTCTCTGTCAAATAAATAAATAAATAAAAATAAAATATTTTAAAAAATATTTTTAAAAATTAAAAAAAATAATTCATGCACCTTTGTGAACCTTTATGATGTGGGCCCCACTCCCTACCTTCTAATGTGGAAGATCAGGCAGCTGTCTGGGCAAAGCTTAATCAACCATTCTCATGTTTGCTATAAATATTCACAACCAATTGGTCATTGGCGTATTTTATAAGATTACTTTTGTTTGTGGCAGGCTTTCATTCTAGCCCAGGCTGGTCTCAAACTCATGGAGATCCTCTTACCTAAGCCTTCTGAGTGCTGGAATTAAAGGCGTGAGCCACCATACCTGGTACAAGATTACTTTTAAAAATTTAATATTTTTATTTATTAGAGAGAGAAAGAGAGAATTGGTATACCAGGGCCTCCTGCTACTGCTAACAAACTCCAGATGCATGCACCGCTTTAGGTCTCTGGCTTTATGTGAACACTGGGAAATTGAACCCAGGCCTGCAGGCTTTGCAAGTGTCTTTAACTGCTGAGCAATCTCCCCAGCCCACAGATCACTCTTTAAAAATTATTAGAGAGTGAGAGAGAGGGGGAGGAGGGCAGAGAGAGAATGGGCGCACTAGGGCCTCCAGACACTAAACGAATTCCAGACGCATGCACCACCTTGTGCATCTGGCTTACATGAGTACTGGGGAATTTAACCTGGGTCCTTAGGGTTCGCAGACAAGCACCTTAACTGCTAAGCCATCTCTCCAGACCCACAGATCACTTTTTTTTTTTCTTTTTGGTTTCCTGATTTTTTTTTTTTTTTTTTTTGAGGTAGGGTCTTACTCTAGCCCTGGCTGACCTGGAACTCACTATGTAGTCTCAGAGTGGCCTTGAACTCACGGCGATCCTCCTACCTCTGCCTCCTGAAATTAAAGTTGTGTGCCACCATGCCTGGCTCACAGTTCACTTTTTAAAGAATTCCTTTGGGCTGGAGAGATGGCTTAACAGTTAAGGCACTTTTGCCTGTGAAGGAAGGACCCAGGTTCCATTCTACAGTACCCACATAAGCCAGATGCAGACGGTGGTGCAAGTGTCTGGAGCAGGGTTTATGTTGCCAAGACTGGTCTCACACCCTAGGGCTCAAAAAGATCTTGCTTCAGCTTCTGAAGTAGCTGGGATTACAGGTGTGCCTCATTGAGTCTTGTTAAAGTTAGGACCGTGAATGGACTTCCATCATTCCACCTGTTCTTGTTGTAAGAGCCATGATGACTTTTTTTTTTTTTTTTTTTTTTCGAGGTAGGGTCTTGCTCTAGCCCAGGCTGACCTGGAATTCACTATGTAGTCTCAGGGTGGCCTCGAACTCATGGCGATCCTCCTACCTCTGCCTCCCTAGTGCTGGATTAAAGGCATGTGCCATCACGCTTGGTTCCATGATGACATTTTTTTTTTGTTTTTTTGTTTTTTTTCGAGGTAGGGTCTCACTCTAGCCCAGGCTGACCTGGAATTCACTCTGTAGTCTCAGGGTGGCCTCAAACTCATGGTGATCCTCCTACCTCTGCCTCCCGAGTGCTGGGATTAAAGGCATGCGCCACCACACCTGGCTGACACTTTTGTTTTATTTAGTCAGCTTCATTGAAACTTTTTTTTTGGTTTTCTGAGGTAGGGTCTCACGCTAGCTCAGGCTCTCATGGAATTCATTGAATAGTCTCAGGGTGGTCTTGAACTCTTGGCGATCCTCCTACCTTTGCCTCCTGAGTGCGTGTGTCACCACCATGCCCGGGGAAACTTCTCATTTTAGTGAGCTGTTGATCATTTATTTATTTGACAGAGAAAAACGGAAGAAGGGAGAGAGAGAGAGAGAGAGAGAGAAAATGGGCACGCCAGGGCCTCCAGCCACTGCAGACAAACTCCAGATATGTGTGCCCTCTTGTTCAGCTGGCTAACGTGGGTCCTGGGGAATTGAACCTGGGTCCTTTGGCTTTGCAGGCAAATGCCTTAATTGGTAAGCCATCCCTTCAGCCCCACATAATTTTTTTTTTTTCAAGGTAGGGTCTCACTCTAGCTCAGGCTGACCTGGAATTCACTATGTAGTCTCAGGGTGGCCTCGAACTCATGGCGATCCTCCTACCTCTGCCTGCCGAGTGCTGGGATTAAAGGTGTGCGCCACCATGCCAGGCTCACATACTTATTTTTTAAAAAATATTTTATTTTTTTTGAGAGAAAGAGAGAGAGTGAGAGATTGAAAATGGGCATGACAGGGCTTCTAGTCATTGCAAACGAACTGTAGTGCTACCTTGTGCATCTGGCTTTACGTGGGTACTGGGGAATTGAACCTGGGTCCTTTAGCTTTGCTAGCAAGTCCTTAACTGCTAAGCTATCTCTCCAGCCCTTGATCATGTATTTTAAAGATATATATATATATATACATATTTTTTAAGACCTTGCTTGAAACATTCATCTTAGCAACTGTAACAAAAACAAACCTGATTTTAAGATCCTATAGATTTTCACCGAACCTTAAGCTTTAGTTCATAAAATAGGAATGCAGTTCTGTCTGTGATTTCTGACCCCAGATAGTTCCAAATCTCCAAAAGAGCAGTCTAAATTATCAGGCTGTAGAATTGCTTTGCTTAGCTTCTGCAGTGTTTCTTTGCAATGGCGCCAGGACAACCCCAGCGTTCCTGTCTTCACTCTGGGAGCTATACAAATTATGCTTTTCGATATATTCTTGGACAAGATCTGGTACCAAGTAGCGAATGCTCTGGCCCCTTCTGAGGGCTCTCCGGATCTTCGTGGATGAGATGTCATTGGTGATCCACTCATTCACCAGGTGAATGTTGCTTTGGTGTTTCCACAGCACATCGGACTCATAGATGAACTTCTGAGCATCACTGCCAGCTCGAGTGACACATATGAGGCCATATTCAGCCACAATTTGAGTGATGTCCTCACTTTTCCATAAATTGGGCACACGGAAGGACTCCAGCAAATCTGCGCCACACAGTAACTTCACCCTAGGCACACCTACAAGGAGATCAAACAGAGCTTCAGGGTTCCCATCCCTGATAACTACCACATTCTGTGGGCTACCCAGGGAGATAGCCAGTGGGTAAAGGGCCTTGCAAGCATGAGGCCCTGAGTTTGATCCCTAGTATCCATGCACAATACCAGGCATGGTGGTGGATGCCTGTAACCACAGGGCTGGGAAGGTGGTAACAGATCCCTGGGGCTTACTGCATAGCTAGACTAGCCCAGTTAGTGAGCTTTCCAGTGAGAAACGCTGCCTCAGAGAATTATGTGGAGAGCAACTGAGGAAGACAACTGACACCAACACCTGACCTCTACAAGCAAACTTACACACAGCACACTCATACACACGTGCCTGCACACATACAACTTGCATATGCACACATGCATACACACCACAGATACACACATGACATTGGTTTTTTTTTTTTGGTTTTTCAAGATAGGGTCTCACTCTAGCCCAGGCTGTCCTGGAATTCACTATGTAGTCTCAGGGTGGCCTCGAACTCACGGCGATCCTCCTACCTCTGTCTCTCGAGTGCTGGGATTAAAGGCGTGTGCCACTACATCCAGCTCTGATTTTTGGTTTTTCGAGGTAGGGTCTCACTCTAGCCCAGGTTGACTTGGAATTCACTATGTAGTCTCAGGGTGGCCTCAAACTCAAGGTGATCCTCCTACCTCTGCTTCCCAAGTGCTGGGATTAAAGGCGTGCACCACTATGCTCCGCTGACACTGTGTTTTGTGCATTGGTAAATAAGTCTCAGTTTTCATCAGATTCAGATTCCCCAAACAGATTCAGGACACCTCAAAAGCTAAAGACCACTCCAGAGAAGTAGATCTGGGTGCCTTTAATCTTTTCTCCCTCCCTCAACCCCTTGTTCCCTCCACAAAACTAGCAAGAAGACTCTTCTAGGAACCTAACAGGTACCAAGGGAAGTGCTGTGCGCTAGAATCTAAGTCCTGATGAAGCATACATACCTTTTGGATTGGGCTCTTGTGGCTTTTTTTGACTAGAATTCTGTCTATGCTCAGCCCACTTCCTCTTGCGCCCAGGCCTTTCCAGTACAGGTGAATTCTGTGAGTAATCACAATTGCCAGTTGCCAGCTTCTCCTGATGGTGTCTACAACATGTCAATGCAAAAAGAACACACGGTCATGCCTATCCCCGGGCAGGTATTGCCTGAAACACCTCCTCCTGAAACCAGCTCCCTGCCACTGTTTCACACAAGACACCCTGATGACAGCAACAACCTCAGCAATTCTGCCTTTCTCACTCATGACCCAGACAGGCCAGGCAAGATTCCTCCATTTTCTTTTCTTTTCCTCCTCCTTCTTCTTTTTAAAAGGTAGGGTTTCAAGATAGCACACACTGACTTGGCATTCCCTCTGTAGTCCTGGGCTGGCCTCAAACTCACAGAGATCCTCCTAACTCTGCCTCCCAAGTGCTGCGATTGAAGGCATGCCACCAAGCCTGGTTATTGTTTCATTGAATTAAATTAGCTAATTAACTAATTTTTTGATTTTTCAAGGTAGGGTTTCACTCTAGCCCAGGCTGACCTGTAATTCATTATGGAGTCTCAGGGTGGCCTTGAACTCACAGCAATCCCCCTACCTCTGTTTCCTGAGTGCAGGGATTAAAGGCAGGTACCACCATGCCCAGCTATTTTATTTATTTATTTTTTTTTTAATTTTTTGAGGTAGGTTCTCATGCTAGTACAAGCCAATCTGGAACTCATTCTATATCCCCAGCCTGGTCCCAAACTCACAGCAATTCTCCCACCTAAACCTCCTGAGTGCTGGGGTTAAAGGTGTGTGCCACCACACCTGGCTTTTGTGGTTTCCTCTATTTTCTAACACAGACGTTTCAGGGTAGCAAATGTGCAAATATCTAACTCCACAATGAGAGACACAAGGGGTCTGTTGCTGTTGCGCAGCCTGTGTTAACCTTCCACAGGAATGGCACAGCCCTGGTGACAGCTTTGCACTTGTGGATGTTCAGAGGCAGGCAGTCCTGAACCAAGGCAAGAAGACCCCCCAGTCCCCAGAAACAGCGAGGGCGACTCTGCATGGCTACCTCAGCACCTTCACGGTCTCTACCCACTCCTTCTGAAGGCTTTCCCACGTGTCTACTTCTACCCAGTGGGAGCTCTTGGTGGCAAGCTCTGCCATGATGACTCGGTGGTGGGCAGGGATGAGTCCTTTCTTCTTGTATGCATCGCCAACAGGAGAAATTATGCCTTTGATAACTCTGTATTTTCCTGGGTAAAAATTAGATTTGGTGTTAACAAAAGTTGATTTTATACACAGGAAATATTATGATCAATATTATTTTATAGTCATAAATTCCCTTTGTTTTCTTTTTCTTTTGGGGAGGAGTTTGGGGGTTTGATGTAAGTTCTCACTCTAGCCCACGCTGACCTTAAACTCATTCTTTAACCCAGGTTGGTTTTGTGGTCTTCCTACCTCAACCTCTTTGGTGCTAGGATTATAGGTGTTAGCCACCATACCCGGCTCCCTTTCTTTTTGAAAAACCATGAAGTTTAGGAAATAATTAAAATTACAATAAAATATACATAACAAAATCATTTTAACCATTTTTTGTATGTATATGTGTGTGCATGTGGAGCCATACGTTTCTGTTGGGTGTCTTCCTCATTTGCTCTCTACCTTATTTGTTTATTTAAAAAAATATGGGCTGGAGAGATGGCTTAGCAGTTGAGGTGTTTGTGTGCAAGGTCAACGGATCCCAGTTTGACTCTCCAGGGCCCACGTAAGCCAGATGCACAAGGGGGCGCATGTGTCTGGAGTTCGCTTGCAGTGGCTGAAGGCCCTGGTGTGCTCATTCTCTTTCTCTCTGCCTCTTTCTCTCTCTCAAATAAGTAAATAAGTAAAATATATTTTAAAATATATGTATATATAATTTTTTTGTTTGTTTTTTGAGGTAGTGTCTCACTCTAGCCCAGGCTAACCTGGAACTCACTCTGTAGTCTCAGGCTGGCCTTGAATTCAGTGATCGTTCTGCCTCTGCCTCCCAAGTGCTGGCATTAAAAATGTGCACCACCACACTCATTTTAGAAAATATTTTAATTTATTTGCAGAGAGAAAGAATGAGAGAGATATAATGAGAGAGAGAATGGCACACTAGGGAATCTTGCCAGATGGGAGCCAATGCACTCAGCTTTTATGTAGGTCCTGGGGATTTGAACTCAGATCTTCACACTAGCATGGCAAGCACTTCACTGACTGAGTCACCTCCCAGCCCTTCTTCTTTTTTTTTTTTTTTGTTGGGTTTTGTCTTTTGATTTTTTGAGGTAGAGTTTCCACTCTAGCCCAGGCTGACCTGGAATTCACTATGTAGTCTCAGGGTGGCCTCGAACTCATGGTGATCCTCCTACCTCTGCCTCCCAAGTGCTGGGATTAAAGGCGTGTGCCACCACGCCTGGCTCCCAGCCCTTCATTCTAACCTTACAGTTCTCAGTAATAAGGGCACACACACAGTGTTATGCACCATCTCCACCATCCACGTCCAGAACTTTTACATCTTCCCAAACTAAAACTAAAACTCTATAGCCTTTACATCCTTATTGGTATTCAAAGTTGGCCTTTTTTTTTTTTTTTTTTTTTTTTTTCTAGGTATGGTCTCCGTCTCAGGGTGGTCTCAAACTCATGGCGATCTTCCTACCTCTGCCTTCTGAGTACTGGCACTAAAGGTATGTGCCACCATGCCTGGCCAAAGTTGGAACTTCTTTTTATTTTTTTGCATGTATTTTCTGAGGTAGGGTCTCATGCTAGCTCAGGCTGACCTGGAATTCACTATATAGTCTCAGGGTGGCCTTGGACTCTTGGCAATCTGATTCTCCAAGTGCTGGAATTAAAAGCATGTGCCACCACACCTGGCAAAGTTGGAACTTTTAACCTACTCCACACCTGCCTTGTTGGCACAGTGCTAATCCCCAGCAATAGATACATTTCATCTTCATATATTTTCTGCTTTTTTTATTTTATTTTTTTTTCAAGGTAGGGACTCATTCTAGCCTAGGCTGACCTGAAATCACTCTATAGTTGCAGGCTGGCCTTGAACTCCCAGCTATCTTCCTACTTCTGCCTCCTGAGTGCTGGGATTAAATGTGTGCACTGCCATACCTGACTTATTTCTTCTTTTTTTTTTTTCTTCATTTTTTAAAAAGTTTTTTAAAAAATATATTTTTAAAAATATTTATTTATTTGCAAGCAGGGAGAGATAGAGAGAAGAGAGACAGATACAGAGAATGGGCACACCAGGGCCTCCAGCCACTGCAAATGAACTCCAGACACATGTGCTCCTTGTGCATCTGTCTTACATGGGTTCTGGGGAATTGAACCTGGGTCCTTTGGCTTCATAGGCAAACGCCTTAACTGCTAAGCCATCTCTCCAGCCCTTCTATTTTAATTATTTATTTGAGAAGGAAAAGGAGAGATAGAGAGAGAAAGAGGCAGATAGAGAATGGGTGCTCAGAGTGTCCAGCCACTGCAAGTGAACTCTAGACACAAGTGCAATCTTGTGCATCTGACCTACATGGGTCCTGAAGAGTTGAACCTAGGTCCTTTGGCTTTGCAGGCAAGTGCCTTAACCACTAAGCCATCTCTCCAGCCCTTATTTGTTCTTTTGAAAAGCTGACACTTCAGCCACAATCTCTACCACCTTCACACATGAAATGAAATGTGAAATAAGCAACTCTAACTCCTCTCTGCTCTTTCCCTAGATAGGGCAAGTCCTAGTCTCTTTCAAGTGTAAACTCCTTGATGATTAGCCTTTCTAAACAATCCCCAGTTCCTTAATTAGTTGCCTACCACTTGAACTTTCTACCTATAACCATGAGAGTAAACAGATGTGCTTTTCCTCCTAATGAAACTCCCCTTTCAGCTGTATGCTTCTCCAGCCAGCATTCACCATGAGGTAGCCCAGTTACAAACTCTGTCTCAGACAATATTGTGTTATTGTTCCCTAAATTATTCCCTCTTCTCCTACATTTGTTCCTAATCTATACATCCTAACCTCTTATTCCCCTGCAAGGCTTAAATTCTGATTGTTATGGACATATTACCTTGTAAAAAGCTTAATCATTAGGAGTTTGAGGCCAGCCTGGACTATATGAGACCCTATCTCAAAAAAAAAAAAAAAAAAAGATAAAAGAAACAAAGAAAGAAAGAAAAAAAAAATGCCTGCTTGGTGGGCTGGCACATGTGTTTAATCCCAGCACTCAGGAAGCTGAGGTAGTAGGATTGCTGTGAATTCAAGGTCACACAGTGAATTCCAGGTCAGCCTGAGCTAGAGTGAGACCCTACCTAGAGAAATTAAAAACAAACAAACAAACAAACAAAAAAACCCAAAACCAAAAAGCACCAAAAAGCCATAATCAATTTGCATTGTTTACCTAGAGTGTATGCAAGAAACTATTTCTCCTCATCTAGATTCATATTTTTGTCAATGTCAAGGGACAAAAATGTATCATTTTTACTTTGACTTATTTCAATTTTACTTTTAATCCCCTAATTATTAGGATTATTATCAAGGTTTCGCATCCATGTATCCATCTATCACATAAAAAAGACTGGAGGGCTGGAGAGATGGCTTAGCGGTTAAGGTACTTCCCTGCAAAGACAAAGGACCCAGGTTCGACTCCCCAGGACCCACATAAGCCAGATGCACAAGGGGGTGCACACATCTGGAGTTCATTTGCAGTGACTGGAGGCCCTGGCGTGCCCATTCTCTCTCTCTCTCTACCTGCCTATTTCTGTATCTCGCTTTCAAATAAATAAATAAAAATAAAATATTAAAAAAAATGACTGGAGGGCTGAAGAAATGGCTCATCAGTTAAGGCATTTGCCTGCAAAGCCTAAGGATACAGGTTTGATTCCCCAGGACCCACATAAAGCCAGATGTACAAAGCAGCACATGTGTCTGGAGTTTGTTTTTACTGGCTAGAGGCTCTGGAGTACCCAATGTCTCTTTCTCTCTCTCTCTGCCTCTCTCTCTCCCTTAAATAAATAATTTTTTTAAGATTGGAATATTTTATATAATTATTTTATTTATCTATTTATTTACTTACTTTTGGGACAAGATCTCATGTAGCCCAACCTGGCCTTGAACTTATACTATGGATCCCAGAATGATCCTGAACTCTTGATCCTCCTGTCTCTATTTACCAAATGCTGGGATTACAGGCCGATGTCACCATATCAGGTTCACTTTAACTTTTTATGTTTTTATTTTTTAAGATCTAAAAAAAAAAATTATTTGCCAGAGTGTGAGAGAGACACACACACACAGAATGGGTGCACCAGGGCCTCCAGCCACTGCAAATGAACTCCAGACACATGCACCACCTTGTGCATCTGGCTTACGTGGGTCCTGGGGAATCGAACCTGGGTCCTTTGGCTTTGCAGGCAAATGCCTTAACCACTAAGCCATCCCTCCAGCCCTTGTATTTTTATTTTAATTTTAAAAATATTTTATTTATTTGACAGCGAGAGAGAGAGGGGGGATAGAGAGAGAAAGAATGGGCATGCCAGGGCCTCCAGCCACTGCAAATAAACTCCAGATGCATGCACCACCTTGTGCACATGTGTGACCTTGCGCACTGCATCACCTTGTGTGTCTGGCTTACATGGGACCTGGAGAGTAGAACATGGTTCCTTGGGCTCTGCAGGCAAGCCAGCCTTAACCACTAAGCCATCTCTCTAGCCTGGTTTGTTTTTGAGACAAGGTCTTGCTATGTTGTTCATGCTGGTCTCTAACTCTGGACTCAAGTGTTCCACTTTAGCCAGCCTCTTAAATGCTGGAATTAGAGGTATGTGTTAACACAACTGGCTCTAGATCCTCTTTTTTCATCTTTTTTTTTTTCTTCTTCGAGGTAGGGTCTCACTCTAGCCCAGGCTGAACTGGAATTCACTATGTCATCTCAGGGTGGCCTCGAACTCATGGTGATCCTTCTACCTCTGCCTCCCAAGTGCTGGGATTAAAGATGTGTGCCACCATGCCCAGCCCTTTTCGTCTTCTTTTTAGATATTTTATTTCTATTTTATTTTATTATTATTATTTTTGTTTTTTTGAGGTAGGGTCTCACTCTAGCCCAGGCTGAACTGGAATTCACTATGTCATCTCAGGGTGGCCTCGAACTCATGGTGATCCTTCTACCTCTGCCTCCCAAGTGCTGGGATTAAAGATGTGTGCCACCATGCCCAGCCCTTTTCGTCTTCTTTTTAGATATTTTATTTCTATTTTATTTTATTATTATTATTTTTGGTTTTTTGAGGTAGGGTCTCACTCTAGCCCAGGCTGACCTGGAATTCACTATGGAGTCTCAGGGTGGCTCAAACTCATGGCGATCCTCCTACCTCTGCCTCCTGAGTGCTGGGATTAAAGGCGTGCGCCACCATGCCTGGCTTATTTTTATTTTTTTAGAGAAAGCGTCCACGAGAGAGACAGACACACAGAGAGAATTGGTGTGCCAGGGCCTCAGCCACTACAATCAAACGTCATGGATGCTTGCTCCACCTAGTGGGCATGTGTGACCTGCGCTTGCCTCACTTTTGTTTGTTTGGCTTACGTGGGATCTAGAGAGTTGAACATGGGTCCTTAGGCTTCACAAGCAAGTTCCTTAACTGCTAAGCAATCTCTCCAGTCCATATTTTTATTTATTTACTTATTAGAGAGAGAGAAAACGGGTGTGCTGGGGCTGCAAGCTATTGAAAACAAATTACAGATGAATGTGCCACCATCTGTACCTGGCCTACATGGGTTCTGGGGAATCAAACCTGGGTCCCTCAGCTTCACAGGCAAGTGCCTTACCCACTAAGCCTTATCTCCAGCCTTGATCCTTTTATTTATTTATTTTTTTGGCTAAGTCCTTGTGCAAGGAAGTAGGGCAGCATACTTGTATACAGTTGATCAAATGTCCATACTGAAACAGATCTACCAACTGGCTCTTCAGTCCTAAATTGTTTTTGGTGACCTTTCTTACCTGTTCCATTCATGTAGTCCTTGGCCAGCTCAAACAACCTAAGGTGCATGTTGGTGATTGGATTGAAGGAACCACAAGCAACCAGAACCACATCTGTCTTCTCTGATGTGTCCATGGTAAAAAATTGAAGTTGTTGTTCTAAAAGTAAAACTCCGACACCTCCCGTGTTCTCTACAAAGGAAAAAGAAAGTACACTTATACAGATATTTTGTTGTCCTTCCATGTTCTCACATCAAACAGATGAGTAAAAGTATTTGATTCAATGCTAGGTGAATTACCAAACTAGCATCATTTGTCTACCTATACTTTCCTGTGTAAATGTTCAGTTCCACCCAGAAAGGAATGGAATCTTCTCCTCTGTTCTTTATGATTTGCTTTTTTATTTTATCTTATTTATTTATCTGACAGAGAAAGAGGGAGAAAGAGAGATAGACAGATAGACTGACAGTAGGCACAACAGGGCCTCCAGCCACTGCAAACAAACTCCAGATGTGTATGCCGCCTTATGCATCTGGCTAACATGGGTCCTGGGGAATTGAACCTGGGTCCTTTGGCTTTGTAGGCAAATGCCTTAACAGCTAAGCCATCCCTCCAGCTCTGCTTCTTTTTTTGAGATGGGGGTCTCCTATAGCCCCAGGCTAGCTTTGAACTTGTTTCTATCTCTACCTCCCAAGTATTAGGACGACAGGTGTGCCACCATGCTCAGCTATCCTGAGTTTTTTTTTAATTAATTTTTTAAGATTTTATTTTTATTTATTTATTAGAGACAGAGAGAGAGGGAGAGATAGAGAGAGAATGGGCATGCCAGGGCCTCTAGCCACTGCATACAAACTCCAGATGCATGTGCCACCATGTGCATTCTCGTTTATGTGGGACCTGGAGAATTGAACTTGGGTCCTTAGGCTTCACAGGTATACACCTTAACCACTAAGCCATCTCTCTAGCCCCCCCCCCTTTAATTTTTTTTTAATGAGACAGAGAGACTGAGAGAGTACTAGCACACCAGGGCCTTTAGCCACTGCAATCAAACTCCAGACATGTGAGCCACCTAGTGTGAACGTATGACCTTGAGCTTGCATCACCTTGTGTGTCTGGCTTACGTGGAACCTGGAGAGTCGAAACTGGGTCCTTAGATTTTTCAGGCAAGTGCCTTAACCACTAAGCCATCTCTCCAGCCAATATTTTTTTATTAAAATTTTTTGTTTATTTATTTATTTGTGAGAGACAGACATAAAGAGGCAGAGAGAGAGAGAGAGAGAGGATAGGCATGCCAGGTCCTCCAGCCACTGCAAACGAACTCCAGACGCGTGCGCCCTATTGTGCATCTGGCTAACGTGGGTCCTGGGGAATCGAGCCTCGAACCGGGGTCCTTAGGCTTCACAGGCAAGCACTCAACCGCTAAGCTATCTCTCCAGGCCTCCCGCCCATATTTTGAGGGTTTTTGTTTGTTTGTTTGTTTGTTTTTTTTTTTGTTTTTCAAGGTAGGGTCCCACTCTAGCACAGGCTGACCTGGAATTCACTATGTAGTCACAGGGTGGCCTTGAACTCACAGTGATCCTCCTATCTCTGCCTCCTGAGTGCTGGGAATAAAGGCATGTGCCACTATTCCCAGCTCCTATTTTGAGTTTTTAAAATTTTTTATTTATTTGTGAGAGAGACAGACAGACAGACAGACAGATAGGGAAACAGTGAGTATGGGTGTTCCAGGGCCTCTTCCTGCTGCAAACAGACTCCAGACACATGTGCCACTTTGTGTGTCTGGCTTTATATGGGTACTACAGAACTGAAACCAGGTCATTTTACTTTGTAAGCAAGTGCTTTTAACCATGGAGCAATCTCCCCAGCCCTATTTGAGTTTTAATTTATTTTTTAAAATTATTTATTATTGTTTATTTTTGTGGTGGTGCATGCCTTTCATCCCAGCACTCAGGAGGCAGAGGTAGGAGGATTGCTGTGAACACCAGGCCACCCTGAGGCTACATAGTGAATTCTAAGTCAGCCTGAGCTAGAGTGAGACCCTACTTTGGAAAACCAAAAATAAGTAAATAAATAAAAATTAAAAATAAATAAATAAAAAATAAAAAAAAAGAATCAGTGGGAATGGAAGCAAGAAACATATTTGAAGCCATCTCCAAACAAAACACAGAGCATGGGTAGTCCCAGCTACTTGAGAGGCTGAGGCAGGGGTTTGAGACCAGCTTGTACCACATAGCAATACCCCACTTCTAAAAACTAAAACAAATAACCAGCCTCCCACAAATCCCAAAACAATAGCAAAGGTGCAGGGACGCTGCAAATTGTGGACAGGAAATAAAGGTCACTAATGCTTAGCATAGCATTAAAGAATGGGTTAGTAGGTGAGGATTTAAATGTACCATCCACTGGGTGTGCTGGTGCACACCTCTAATTCCAGCACTCAGGAAGCAGAGGTAGGATTGTTTAAGGCCAGCCTGAGACTACATAGTGAATTCCAGGTCAGCCTAGGCTAGAGCGAGACCCTACCTTTAAAAATCAAAGAAAGAAAGAAAGAAGGAAGGAAGGAAGGAAGGAAGGAAGGAAGGAAGGAAGGAAGGAAGGGAACCAAAATAAATAAATGTCCCATCTTTCAGTCTTCATCACAAAATCAAGGTTCACTTGGGGTTTGTACCCAACCTTCCCAACTCTAGCCCTATCTAAATCCCATTCGAAGTACCTGCTGTACTACAGGTCGGTGGTGAAGACAGTATGATCATAGAACACTAGCTCTAAAGGAAAACCATGTGACCCCCAGCCACTGAGCAAGCTCTCCACTTGGTCCAGCTGGTACCTGGTGCCAGTCCATGTACCATCCCCCAAGGGAGAGTGGAGTGGAAGAGAGGTGAGGCTGAGAGTATGACACTGAGTGGCCTCAAAGGAGCTGCTTATGGTTCTGAAACAGACTTTTGAAATAGAAAGAATAAAGAGCTCCCAGCTCCACCCTGTCCCCTGGGATGAGCTCTACTGTCCCATCATTCCCAGGGGATGGGGAGGGACTGGGGGAACCTGATCTCTCAGCATAAAGGAAGCTGTCTTTGTTCCTGTTACATTCATGACCTGTCTCAAATATCTAGCTCAGTTTTATTAATACACTGATCTCAGGCTAGATTCTAGACTCTCAAAGCCACAGAAGAGTTAAGTTACAGTGAGCTCTGTCCACCATGGAGGTGATGAATGGGTGTGGAATCTCTAACAGAACGGTTGTGGATCCTCCTTGCCTCTCTTCAGGGGCTCCAGGACCAGTATCGCCATGATTCACTTTTGTTTGGCCCACACAGTCTATCACCTGCACTGCTGGCTGCCGAGGTCCCATCGGCTCAGGCTGTAAGTGTCCCTCCCCAGTGCGCAGTGTCGAAAAGTTCATTTCTTCCTGAGGCAGCCTTCATGTTTAACTAAAAATTTATTTCTAGCTTTTAAATTGTGACCTTTTAGCTGGACATGGTGGTGTAAGCCTTTAATTCCAGTATTTGGGAGGCAGAGGTAGAAGGATTGTTGTGAGTTCAAGTCCACCCTGAGACTACACAGTGAATTCCAGGTCAGCCTGAGCTAGAGTGAAACCCTATCTCAAAAACCAAAACATAAAAATTGTGATCTTTTAAAACATATTATTTATTTGAAGGGGGGGCAGACACAGAGAATGAGTATGGGTGGGTCAGGGCCTCCTGTCATTGCAAACAAACTCCAGACACATGTGCCACTTTGTGCATCTGGCTTTACATGGGCACTGGGGAACTGAACCCAGGCTATCAGGCTTCACAAGCAAGTGACTTTAATCATTGAGCCATCTCTCCAGCCCTGTGATCTTCTTCTTCTCCCCCCCCCTCAAGGTAGGGTCTCACTCTGGCTCAGGCTCTCCTGGAATTAACTATGTAGTCTCAGGGTGGCCTCGAACTCACTGCAATCCTCCTGCCTCTGCCTCCAGAGTGCTGGGATTAAAGGCATGTGCCACCATGCCCGGCCCATTCTCTCTCTTTTTTTCAGTTTTTATATTTTTGGTTTTTTGAGGTAGGGTCTCACTGTAGCTCAGGCTGACCCGGAATTCACTATGGAGTCTCAGGGTAGCCTCGAACTCATGGTGATCCTCTTACCTCTGCCTCCCGAGTGCTGGGATTAAAGGCGTGTGCCACCACGTCGGCCCATTCTCTCTCTTTATCTGCCTCTTTCTATCTCTCTCTCTCACATAAGTTAAAAAAATAAAATGGTGACCCAAGGTATGGTGGTGTGCACCTTTGGTTACTGCTAATCAGCAGGCTGGGGCAGGAGGATCACATTAGGCCAAGAGTACAAGGTCAGCTTGTGTAACACAGCAAGACACTATCTCAAAAAAGAAAATGAGGGGCTGGAGATGGCTTAGCAGTTAAGCGCCTGCCTGTGAAGCATAAGGACCTGCAGTTTGAGGCTCAATTCCCCAGGACCCATGTTAGCCAGATGCATAAGGTGGCGCATGCATCTGGAGTACATTTGCAGTGGCTGGAGGCCCTGGTGCGCCCATTCTCTCTCTCCCTCTCTCTGCTGCTCTCAAATAAAATAAAAATAAACCAAAAAAAGGAAAGAGAGAAAGAAAGAAGAAAGAAAATGAGGGCTGGAGAGACAGCTCAATGGTGCGAAACCTAAGGACCCAGGTTCGATTCCCCAGAACTCACATAAGCCAAATGCACATGGTGGTGCATCTAGAGTTCATTTGCAGTTGGTAGAGGCCCTGGTGTGCCCATTCTCTCTCTCTCTAATAAATATAAATAAAATATTTTTTCAAAAATGAGGATCTAGGGCTGGAGAGATGGCTTAGCAATTAAGCGCTTGTCTGTGAAGCCTAAGGACCCTGGTTCGAGACTTGATTCCCCAGGATCCACATAAGTCAGATGCACAAGGTGGCACATGCATCTGGAGTTCATTTGCAGGGGCTGGAGGCTCTGGAGTGCCCATTCTCTCTCTCTGCCTCTTTCTCTATCTGTCGTTCTCAAATAAATAAAAATAAACAACAAAAAATTTTTTAAATGAGGATTTATAGTCCCTTGAATTTTGTGAATATTAAACTAGATAATACATATAAAATATTTGGTACATTTGTCCAATTATGAATATTAACTTTTATATCTTTTTAAAATTTACTTTTATATTAATAACTTACTATTATTTGTGAGTTATTTTATAGTATTAACATAGTCCTGGTAATGGAATCAAGGTCTAAAGACTAGAGATCAGTACCAAAAATGCCTGGTACATAGCAGGAGCTCAATAAATGGTAGCTACTAACTTTACTGAAGTGCTCTAAGGTATCATTTCTTTCCTTCTCTTTCCTTTCCTCCCTCCCTCCCTCCCTCCCTCCCTCCCTCCTTCCTTCCTTCCTTCCTTTTTTTCAAGGTACGGTCTTGGCGTAGCCCAGACTGACTTGTAATTTAGTCTGTAGTTTCAGGGTGGCCTTGAACTCATGGCGATCCTCCTACCTCTGCCTCCCAAGTGCTGGGATTAAAGGTGTGTGCTACCATGGTCAGCTGGTATCATTTTCTCTAGTGAGATGGAATGCAATTTATCTTTGCTATGCTTAAATTTATCTCTGAAGAGCCAGGCAGGGCATGGTGGTGCATACCTTTAATGTCAGCACTTGGGAGGCAAAGGTAGGAGGATCACCATGAGTTCGAGGCCACCCTGAGACAACATAGTGAACTCCAGGTCAATCTGAGCTAGAGTAAGACCCTGCCTCAAAAAACAAAACAAAAAAAATTATCTCCGTGATTTAATTATATGAACCAGAATTTGTTTGTTTGTTTTTGGTTTTTTGAGGTAGAGTTTCACTCTAGTCCAGGCTGACCTGGAATTAGTCTCAGGGTGGCCTCGAACTCATGGTGATCCTCCTACCTCTGCCTCCCGAGTGCTGGGATTAAAGGCATGCGCCACCATGCCAGGCTTTGAAACAGAATTTGAATTTGGCTTCTTGAAGTCATTTTAGTACAAGTCAAGAAACATAAAGCTGTAACTCACTGTGTCCCACGCAGCCAGGCGACCGTGTTCCTGTTTGGGATCACCATTGTGTCTCTCCAGTTCTATGTGCTGCTAAGGTAAGGCTTATACTGCATGCAGATCTTACGTGTGGAAGTGGTTTGGGTGCTCTGTGTTCCTGTTACATGTTTAACTGCCATCTGCCCCATTGTTTCTGTCCCTGTTATCAATGGCAGTCACCAGTTCACCTCTTAGAAAAGTTAAAAAACTCAGTACATCAAGGGTAGCAAAGATTTGGGCAGATTAAGTTTGAGCCAATGCTTATTTCTTCTAGTAGAAGAGCCCGTTAAATGGGAGACAATGAACCCTCCAATGTCTCAATTTATAGATTCCCTAAAGACTAGTCTCAATAGTCTAGCATTAGCTAATGTCTGCAAGGATGAGGGCAACGTAGACACACCCAAGCAAATTCTGAATCGATGTTATTTCAGATTCTAGCCTACAGATACAGCCAGCCCATTAATAGTTGCCATTGAACAAACAAAGCAAATGTTCCTTGATAGTTTAAAATAAAACAATTATAGTTCTGCTAGGTGTGGTGACATGCCTGTAATCCCAGCATTTGGGAGATGGAGAGAGGAGGATCAGGAATTTAAGGTCATTCTCAGCTATACAGCAAGTTCAAGGCCAGTCTAAGCTACATGCAACCCTGTTTACACACACACACACACACACACACACACACACACGTGTGCGCCAAGCATGGAGGAACACGCCTTTATCGGGTGGCAGAGAGGCAGAGGTAGAAGGACTGCTGTGTCTGAGGACAGTCTGAGACTACGAGTGAATACCAAGTCAGCCTGGGCTACCGTGAAACCCTGGCTTGAAAACACTAAAAAGAAAAGAAAAGAAAACAAAGTAAACAATGGTAGCTCACAACTTTAATCCCAGCACTTGGGAACCTGAAGTCAGAGAATTGCCAAGAGTTCCAGGTCAGCCTGGGCTAGAGTGAGACCCTGCCTTGAGAAAACACAAATGCCACCAAGAACAAAAAATTGCCATTCTAAAAATGTAGACATTCTTAAAACAAAACAAAACAAAACTGAGGATGTAATACCTAGTACCAGTGATGGTGAGGGAGAAGCTATGTTGATATCTAACTCAAGCCTGCGATGTTCTATCATAAAAGGTTTGTGTGCAGAATACTGTTACCAAACTATCAAGTTAAAATGAATTAGAATAATAGTAAGTATTGTTTTTCTCTAATCCTGACTGTTAATAACTGTTATTATTATTGGGTTTTGTGCCTCGACCAGAGATGAATCTAGGGCCAGACATAGGATTAGAGCTCAAAGGAGGTGGCTCTTGGTGCAGTATCTACAAGGAGAACTCTGTGTAGGAAGTAACGAATTAAGGTGCCATCTAGTACATTAATTTTTAGGCCCAGATCATCTCGATACTGCAGTCAACCTCTCCTGGCCAACCTGGTTGCTAACATCGTCTTCACTTTCTTCACACTTGGTAAGTGTGCACTCATCTGTCAAATACTTGCCAGATGTCTACTGTGTGCTACACACTTAGAACAAGCATGGTTAAGAGACACTTTCTGCTCTTCATGTCTTCACACACTGGACCCGTGAGAAAAAAACCTCATTTTTAAAATTCAGATGGAGGCTGCAGAGATGGCCGAGCAGTTAAGGCACTTGCCTGCAAAGCCTAAGGACCCAGATTCGATTCCCCTGGACCCACGTAAGCCAGATGCACAAGGTGGCACATATGTCTGAAGTTTGTCTGCATTGGCTAGAGGCCCTAGCATGCCCATTCTCTCTCTCAAATAAATAAATAAATACATTAAAATTTTAAAAAATGTTATTCAGATGGTGGGCTGGAGTTGTAGCCCTGGTATGTGTGAGGCCCTGGGTCCAATTTCCAGCACCATTTAAAAAGATGTATGAGCTGGGTGTGGTGGCACATGCCTTTAATTCCAGCTCTTGAGAGGCAGAGGCAGGAGGATCGCTGTGAGTTCAAGGCCACCTGAGACTAAAGAGTGAATTCCAGGTCACCCTATGTTGAAAAACAACAGTTAAATGAATAGAACGCTTAAAATTTTGGGGCTGGAGAGATGGCTTGATGGTTAAGGCACTTGCTTGAAAAGACTACTGCCTTGAGTTCAATTCCTCAGTACCCATGTAAAGCCAGATGCACAAAGTGACACATGCATATGGAGTCCATTTGCAGCTGCTAGAGGCCCTGGCACACCCATTTTCTGTTTGTCTCTTCTCTTTCTCTCTGCTTGCAGATAAATAAAAATATTTTAAAAAATTATTTATAACCCTTATAGTTGTCCTCCAATTTGAATATGAAACATAATTAAGTTAAATATAAATGCCCTCTATTGTAAATTTCTATTTTTTCCTTTTAATGTAATTAATTTATTTGCAAACAGACAGACAGAGAAAGAGGAGAGAGAATGGGCACACCAGGACCTCCTGCCACTGCAAATGAACTCCAGAGACATGCACCACTTTGTGCGTCTGGGTTATTTATTTATTTATTCACTATGTATCTTAGGGTGGCCTGGAACTCATAGTGATCCTCCTACTTCTGCCTCCTGAGTGCTGGGATTAAAGGCGTGCGCCACCATGCACCCCCCTTTTGTTTTGAGAGAGAGAGAATGGGTGCGCTAGGGCCTTCAGCCACTTTGAATGAACTCAAGACACGTGTCCCATTGTGGCGCATATGCAATATTGCATGCTTGCATCACTAACGTGGGACCTGGAGATTCAAACATAAGTTCTTAAGCTTCTCCTTTTAGTTTTTTTTCTTGGAGGTAGGGTTTCACTCTAGTCCAGGCTGACCTGGAATTCACTATGTGTCAGGGTGGCCTCCAATTCATGGTGATTCTCCTCCTACCTCTGCCTCCTGAGTGCTGGGATTAAAGGCCTGTGCCAGCATGCCACCACACCTGGCTTAAATTACTGTATTTTGTTGCTGTTGTTTTGTTTTTTGAGGTAGGGTCTTGCTCTAGCCCAGGCTGACCTGGAATTCACTATGTAGTCTCAGGGTGGCCTCAAACTCATGACAATCCTACCTCTGCATCCTGAATGCTGGGATTAAAGGCATGTGCCACCACTCCCAGCAAGGCATGTCTTTTAAAAAACTATGTTTATTTATTAATTTGAAAACAGAGAGAGAAAGAACATGAGAATGAGAATGGATGCATCAGGACCTCTTATAGCTATAAAGGAATTTCACATGTATACGCTACTTTGTGCATCTGGCTTTACATGGGTATTAGAGACTTAAACCTGGGCTAGCAGGTTTTGCAAGCAAGTGCCTTTATACACTGAGTCATCTCCCCCACCCAGGATTGTTAATTTGAGGCTAGCCTGGGTTGCACAGTGAGGGCAGGTTACAAAAATACAAAGAACATGTTTCTGAGAGTATCTGACTGAATAAATCAATGCTGTTCCCTTCCAGGCTTGACCGTGTTGCTCATTCAGACGGAACCGACCCCCCAGATCCTGAAGGGGCTTCTTTCTGCCTTTGGTGTGGCATCCTTCGGCGAAGGCGCCTGCACTGTGGTGCTAACTGTTTTGGCATCAGATTGTGTATGGTTTTGAACACTAATTTTCTTTTTTCTTTTTTTTGGTTTTTCAAGGTAGAGTTTCACTCTAGCTCAGGCTGACCTGGAATTCATTATGTAGTCTCAGGGTGGCCTTGAACTCACGGCGGTCCTCCTACCTCTGCCTCCTGAGTGCTGGGATTAAAGGCGTATGCCACCACACCTGGCCTTGAACACTAACTTTCTAAAGATACATCTTTTTTTTTTTTTTCCAATGTGCAACCCACTTCAGTGCCAGCAGCCTACAGGCAGAGCCCGGCAATGGTTCAGGGGTCACAGTTTGCTCTGGCATGGGACACTATGAGAGGACCAGGGGTATGGGCCTGCCATAAATCCAAATCCATGCCCAAGATTGATCTTTTTAAAAATATTTTTATTTATAAGCAAAGAGAGAAAGAGAATGAATGAATGGGTACATCAGGGTCTCTAGTCACTACAAATGAATTCCAGATGCATATGGCTTTATGTGGGTACTGGGGATTTGAACATGGGTCATTAGGCTTTGCAGGCAAGCACCTGGACCACTGAGCCATCTCTCCAGCCCTAAACATTCATCTATATCTGAAGCTTGGCTACAAACTGTCCACCTCTAGTCTTCAGTATTTGTTATCCATTTATATTGAAAATGGAGATACACAGAGAATTCCTAGTTAGACAGAGATCATAGTTAAGACATTTATCTGGGAAAGCTAAAAACATTCTAAAAGAGCTGAGGGTATAGCTCAATGGTCAAGTAGGTGTTTAGCATATATAAAGTCCTGGGTTTCATCCCAAGCACCACCCTAAAAAAACTCTATCAGAGGTGGTTTTTTTTTGTTGTTGTTGTTATTTTTTTTTTTTTCGAGGTAGGGTTTTGCTCTAGCCCAGGCTGACCTGGAATTCACTATGTAGTCTCAGGGTGGCCTTGAACTCAAGGCAATCCTCCTACCTCAGCCTCCCAAGTACTGGGATTAAAGGCATGCACCACCATGCCTGGCTCCAGAGGTATTTTTTCTTTTTTTGGGGGGGGGGGAATTCCATTTTGCTTGAATTTTATCTGTGTATTTGTGTGTTACTGGGGAATGAACCCAGGACTTTATGCGTACAAGGCTGGTGCTCTACCACTGAGTTATATTCATAGGCCTACATTTTAAAAAGTGACCATAATCAACTGTGGAGCTGTTAGGTTAAGTTTGGTACATTAAGCAGCAAGCCTTCTATCGCTTGCCAAACTGGCACTTTCACTTAAATATTTATGGCAAAATCTGTTGTTTTCTTTTGCAGTGCTAGGCAAAATGTAGCTCTATCACTGAGCTGCTTCCCTAGTATCTAAACTCATTCTAATGAATGTTAAAAGATTGATTAAGCCAGGTGTGGTAGCGCACACCTTTAATCCCAACACTCAGGAGGTAGAGGTAGGAGGATCACCATGAGGTTGAAGCCACCCTGAGACTACAGAGTAAATTCCAGGTCAGCCTGGGCTAGAGTGAGACCCTACCTCGAAAAAAGAGAAGAAGAAAAAGGACTGATTAAGCCAGGGGTTGTTCTGCATGCCTGTAATCCCAATACTGAGGAAGCAGAGGTAGCAGGATTACAGATTCAAGGCCAGCCTGGGCTACATACCCTGTTGTAAAAATAAACAAACAAGCAAATCAAAAGAGAACATATTCCTCATAGTGCTCTTTATCCCTTTTCAAATACAGGAAAAAACCACCCCTGAACTTTACTACTTATCTGTACTGCTGTCAGTGGCCAGCCTAGTATCCACAGGTAAGTCAAAACTCTCCCCAAGTAACCTGTCCCTGTCACTCACCAATTCTTTTTATTTTATTTTATTTATTCATTTGCAAGCAGAGAGAGAGAGAGAGAAAGAGAGAGAGAGAGAGACAGACAGACAGACAGAGACAGAGAGAGAATGGGCATGCCAGGGCCTCTAGCCACTGCTAATGAACTCCAGACACAGCGCCCCCTTGTGCATCTGGCCTCTGTGGGTACTGGGGAATTAAACTGGGTCCTTTGGTTTCACAGGCAAGTGCCTTAACCTCTAAACCATCTCTCCAACCCCACTCACCAATTCTTTAAACACTACTCGACTAAGAAAGATCCTTCTACTTTAAGTGGGAGCCCTAGCTTTTCCTACAGTAGCACTCTAAGAGCTAAGGAGTATTAAACAGAGAAAAGGCAGGTTTGGGATGGGATATATAAAAAGCATCCTTCCTCCACGAGTTCTCTACTTAACTAGAGTCTGTTCTTGATTCCCACAGTACTTTTCTCAGGCACGGGGCTCATCTGGCTGTTCAAGGCAACCTATCCAAGGCCAGATGCTAAACCAACAATCTGAAGCTCATCTCTGGGTCTCGCTGGTCTCCCTCCTCAGTTACATCCCTGGGGCTGGCTGAATCTGTCTCAGAAGCACTGGCAAGCACACACCCATTTCACAAGACCATTTCCTATCCTGCTAGTTCTTGATGAACTGATCAGCACAACAGGAAGCATGCCAAAACCAATTATTTGGAAAAAAGTTATTTTTAGGTACGAATGAGAATTCACAGTGGGGGAAAGGAACTGGTCAACTGAAATCATTGGATTGTCATCACAACCAATCCAACCAGAGAAGGAATACCTATTAAACACTCTCAAGATTGTTACAGCCACTTTCTATAAACCTCGTTTTTTTCCAAAGAAGTCAGTGGCAAGCTGGGCATGGTGGCGCACACCTTTAATAATATCAGCACTCAGGAGGCAGAGGTAGGAGAATCCCCATGAGTTTGAGGCCATTCTGACACTACATAGTGAATTCTAGGTCAGCCTGGGCTAGAGTGAAACCCTACCTCAAAAAACAAACAAAAAAGGCAGTAGCTAGCATACAACACAGAAGTGTGCTGATAAAAAGTGAGATCACAATGCTTAGTAATCAACAAAAGTCTGCCTTCAAAAGGTGAGTCAGATGATATGCTTGAACAAGGTCAATTTACTGCCTCTTTCAAATGTACTGGAGGAGCCAGGCATAGTGGTGCACACCTTTAATCCCAGCATTCAGGAGGTAGAGGTAGGAGGATCGCCATGAGTTCGAGGCCACCCTGAGACTACATAGTAAATGACAGCATGAGCTAGAGTGAGACCCTACCTCAAAAAAACAAAACAAATAAAATAGAAAGCACTGGAGGACTGGAGAGATGGCTTAGCGGTTAAGGCGCTTGCCTGCAAAGCCGAAGGATCCAGGTTTGATTCTCCAGGTCCCATGTAAGCCAGATGCACAAGGTGGCACATGCATCTGGAGTTTGTCTGCAGTGGCTAGAGGCCCTGGCACACCCATTCTCTCTCTGTCTCAAATAAATGAATAAAAATAAATCTTAAAAAAAAAACCCGCAGGACTGGAGAGATGGCTTGGCAGTTAAGTGCTTGCCTATGAAGCCTAAGGACCCCAGTTGGAGGCTTAAGTCCCCAGGACTCACGTTAGCCAGATGCACAAGGGGGCGCATGTGTCTGGAGTTCATTTGCAGTGGCTGGAGGCTCTGGCATGCCCATTCTCTCTCTCTCTCTGTTGCTCTCAAGTAAATAAATAAAAATAAACAAAAAAAAATTTAAAAAACGGACTGAAAGCAGGGAATGGTGGCTCACACCTTTAATCTCAGCACTCGGGAGGCAGAGGTAAGAGGATCACTGTGAGTTCAAGGCTACCCTGAGACTACTTAGTGAATTCCAGGTCAACCTGGGCTAAAGTGAGACCCTACCTTGAAAATCAAAAACAAAAACAAAATGCACTAGAAAAATTTTGGAGTAAAGAGAACCATAATCTCTTATTATAGATTATGACAACATTTTGTATCATGGCAGCCAAGTATTTTCCAGGTCAGCCTATACTAGAGAGACCCTACCTTCAAGTGTACATGTGCACGTGCACACACACACACACACACACACACAGAGACACAAGTTAGAAATTATAAAACTGAATAATGCACATTAATAATGAAATGACCTTTTGGGGTGCTATGTGTGAAGATGCACACACCTATGCACACAGGACAGAGAAGGATGTTGGGTACCCTCTTCTATCGCTCTTCTGCTTGATGTCCTTGAGACAGAGAGTCTGCCACTGAATTTGGAGCTCACCATCTTTCAGTTATTGGCTAGCTAGAAAGCCCCAGTGAGCTTCCTGTCTCTTTCCCCCTCAGCACTGGGGATACTGTCATATACAGCCATGCTTTGCTTTTTACCTCAGTCTGGGGATCAAACTCTGGTCCTTATACTTGTGCAGTAAATGCTTTTACCTGATGAGGCATGTCCTCAGCCCCCTTAAAATAATTCTATTACCAGGCTGGAGAGATAGCTTAGTAGTTAAGGCATTTGCCTGTGAAGCCAAAGGATCCAGGTGCAATTCCCCAGGGCCCACGCAAGTCAGATGCACAAGGGACACATGTGTCTGGAGTTTGTTTGTAGTGGCTAGAGACCCTGGCGCACCCATTCTCTCTCTGTCTCTCTTATCTCTCTTTCTCTCTCTGCTTGTAAATAAATAAAATTAGATAATAAAAATATTAAAAAAATAATTATATTGCCTTCATTAACAGAAACAAGTTAAAAACAACAGGGGTCTGAAGAGATGGCTCAGCAGTTAAGGTGCTTGCCTGCAATGCCTAACAACCCCAAGTTCAATTCCCCAGTGCCCACATAAAGCCAGATGCACAAAGTGGCACATGCATCTGGAGTTTGTTTGCAGTGGCTGAGGCCCTGGTTTGCCTATTCTGTCTTTCTTTCTTCTCTCTCTCTGCTTACAAATAAATACATAAAAATATTTTTAAAAAGAAATAATAATAATAAAAAACATATCAGTTCTGGTGGTGCATACCTTAATCCCAAAACTTGTGAGGCAGAAGTAGGAGGATTTCCATGAGTTTGAGGCCAGCCTGAGACTACATAGTGAATTCCAGGTCAGCCTGGACTAGAGCAAGACCTTACCTCAAAAAACAAACATACAAAACATTGGACTTAAGGGCTGAAGAGATGGTTTAGTTGTTGGGATACTTGCCTGCAAAGCCAAAGAACCTAGGTTCAATTCCCCAGGACCCACATAAGCCAGATACACAAGGGGGCACATGTGTCTGGAGTTCGTTTGCAGCAGTTGGAGGCCCTGGCTTGCCCATTTTTTTCTCTCTCAACTTGTCTATTTCTCTCTCAAATAAATAAAAATATTAAAAAAAAAAACACTTGATAGCCGCGTGTGGTGGCGCACGCCTTTAATCCCAGCACTCGGGAAGCAGAGGTAGGAGGATCACCATGAGTTCGAGGCCACCCTGAGACTACATAGTGAATTCCAGGTCAGCCTGGGCTAGAGTGAGATCCTACTTCGAAAAACAAAACAAAACAAAAATAAACAAACAAACAAGAAAAAAACACTTGACAACAAAAATAACATAGAGCAGGGTGTGGTAACTCACATCTTTAATCTCAACACTTAGGAGGCTGAGGTAGGAGGATCACCATGATTTTGAGGTTTTTGTCTAGAGAGAGACCCTGCCTCAAAACAAACACATAAACGAACAACATCAATAGATGGCTTTTTTTTTTTTTTTTTTTTTGAGGTAACATCTCACTTTAGCCCAGGCTGACCTGGAATTCACTCTGTAGTCTCAGGCTGGCCTCGTACTCACAGTGATCCTCCTACCTCTGCCTCCCAAGTGCTGGGATTAAAGGCGTGCATCACCACAGCCAGCTAAAAGTTATCTATTAAAGTCAGTTGTGGTTATGCACACCTTTTTAAAAAAAATTATTTTTACTTGTTTATTTCTTTATTTATGAGAGCGAGAGAAAGACAGGGGATGAGAGACAGTGGGTGTGCCAGGGTCTCTAGCCACTGCAAATGAACTCCAACTCATGTGCCACCTTGTGTACCTGGCCTATGTTAGGTACTGGAAATTGAACCTGGATCCTTAAGCTTCCCAGGCAAGTGCCTTAACTACTAAGCCATCTTTCCAGCCTATGGTGCACGCCATTAATCCCAGCACTCGGGAGTCAGAAGTAGGAGGAGGATCACTGTGAGTTTGAGGCCAGCATGGGACTACAGAGTGAATTCCAGGTCAGCCTAGGCTAGAGAGATACTCTACCTTGAAAAACAAAACAAAACAAAAAATGGCTTTTAAAGTCTCTATACTTCATGAGCCAAAAATTAAAAAATGTCAACTTATTTCCAGAGTATTTCTAATTGAAAGCTTCTTTATCTCCCTGAATTCTTTCTGTTTTTCTTATAAATAGTATAAATTATTTTATTTACAGAAACTTATTACAAAACAAATACTCTCTTTTAAATATCCAAGGTAATTTTCTATCCCTTGACATTTGTTCATGTTATTTTATTTCTTCTAAATTTTATTTACTTATTTGAGAGAGAGAGAGAAGGAAATTGATAGGTAGAGAAGGAGAGAGAGGATGGGTGTGCCAGGGCCTCTAGCCACTGCAAACAAACTCCAGACACATGCAACCCCTGAGCATCTGGCTTACTTGGGTCCTGGGGAGTTGAACCTGGGTTCTTTGGCTTTGCAGGCAAGTGCCTTAACTGCCAAGCCATCTCTCCAACACTATTTTATTTCTTCGAAACTTATCCACTTGAAAATTCCAGCTTATGACAGCTCTGTCCTCCCACTGCTGAAGCCAAGTACCTTCACTTACCCTCAATGCCTTGCCTTCCTTCTCCCTCATACCACATCAGGAAATCTCAGTGACTCTACCTTCCATAACATCTAGATACACCTACCATGCATGAAGTCTTAGGTTCAATCCCAACACTATAAACATACACAATATATTCTAATACTAAAAACTGGCTCGATTCTGGGTATCAAAACCAGGTCCCAGGCCAGAGAAATTGCCCAGTGGTTAAGGTGCTTGCCTGCAAAGCCTAAGGGCCCATGTTCAACTCTCCAGGTCCCACATAAGCCAGACACACAAGGTGATGCAAGTGTGCAAGGTCACACATGTGCACAAGGTGGCACACATGTCTGGAGTTAGATTACAGTGGCTAGAGACCCTTGCATGCCAATTCTCACTCTTTCACTCTTTCTCTCTCATAAAAAAAAAAAGGCCAGTCTGGAGCCGGGAGTGGTAGCGCAAGCCTTTAATCCCAGCACATAGGAGGCAGAGATAGGAGGATCACCGTGAGTCCAAGGGCACCCTAAGACTACATAGTGAATTTCAGATTTTCAGATCAACCTGCACTAGAGTGAGACCCTACCTCGGCGGGTGTGTGTGTGTGTGTGTGTATGTGTGTGTCGGGAGACAGGGCCTAAAACAAGTTAAGGAAGAGTTCTACTACTGAGATAAATCCATAGCCCTGTAAACCTGTAAATTGTTAAGTGATGGTTGCCACTTTTAAAAATTATTTTATTTATTTATTAGAGAGAATGAGAATGGGTACGCCAGGGCCTCTAGCCACTGCAGACAAACTCTAGACACATTGCCACTGTGTGAATCTGGCTGGTGTGTGTTCTGAGGAGTGGAACTTGGGACCTTAGGCTTTGCCTTAGGTTAAGGCAAGCGCCTTAACCACTAAGCAATGTCTCCAGTCCAATGGTTGCTACTGCATGAAAGATGCTATAAGGCAGAAATATTCTAAGCAACGTAATAGTGCAAAAGTACTGAGTCAGACATGTCCCTGCAATATTGCATGAGAAGATAAAAGGTCCAGATGTCTGGAACAGGGCAGCTGAGGGAAATGGAGAAGAAAGAGAAGTCATTGCAGGACCTTGAGCAGAGTGGCAGGATCTGACTTACAGTTTTAAAGGATCTCTCTGGCTACTGAGTTTGAGAACAGAATTAGGGGTAACAAAGGTATAAGCAAGGAGACCAGATAGGACGCTGCTATAATAATCTAAGTGAGATGATGTGATCTTGACCCATGGTGGTAATATTATAAATATATAGCCAATGTGATCTGCTAATGGATAGAATGTAAGTTATTAGAGAAAAAGAGCTGGGTGTGGTGGTGCACACCTTTAATCCCAGGACTCGGGAGGCAGAGGTGGGAAGATCACCATGAATTTGAGGCCACCCTGAGACTATATAGTGAATTCCAGGTCAGCTTGAGCTAGACTGAGACCTTGTCTTAAAAACAAAAACAAACAAACAAACAAACAGTGAGAAACAGAAGTCAATGAACTACAAAACCTTACTTTTGGCCAGGAGCTGGGGGGATGGCTCAGTACTTAAGGTGGTTGCCTGCAAAGCCTGCTGGCCTTGGTTCAATTCCCCACCACCCTTGTCAGCCAGATACAAAAAGTGGTGCATGTGTGTGGCATTCATTTGCAGTGGCAAGAGACCGTGACACAGCCCACCCCCCCACACACAGTTAAAATAAACAAGCAAACTTTTGGTCAAAGCAACTAAAGGTATAGCAATGCGTTTACATGAGAAGAAAAAGATGGTCATAGGGTAGGTTTAGGAGAGATCAATTCAGTTTATAGAGAAGTTGAATCTGGATGTCATGTTAGCTCTCCATTGTTGTGACATATCTGAGAGAAATCGACTTAAGGAAGAAAGGTTAATTTTGGCTCACGGTTTCAGAAGTTTCAGTTCATGGTCACCTAGCTCCCTTGTTTCTGGGCCTGTGGAGACAGAACATTTTTGGCAGAAGCACATGGTGGAGGAAAGCAACCAGGAATCAAAGAGAGCTAGAAAGAGCACAGACACAGTAGGCTGAGGACAAAGTATATCTTTCAAGGGTATGCTCCCAGTGATCTACTTCCTTCAAGCAGGTGCAATACCTCTTAAAAGTTTCTACCACCCCTCAATAGCCTATTAAGCTATGAATCTATCAGTGGATAAATCCACTAATGGGGCTAAAGTTCTCATGATTTAATCACTTCCCAAAAGCCCCATCTCTAAACACTGCTGCACTGGGGACCAAACCTTCAATATGTGAGCTTTGTGGGGATGTTACAGATCCAAACCATAACAGATGTCTATTAAATGTCCAAGTGGTGATAACAAGTCGGCAAATGAAAAGCAGAGCCATGCTCAAGTGGTATCTTCAAAGGGACCTTATGGTAAAGAAAGATGTTTATTTGATATTATTTCTTTTTCTTTCTTTTTTTGTGAAGTAGGGTCTCACTCTAGCCCAGGCTGACCTGGAACTTACTCTGTAGTTCCAGAACGGCCTCAAACTCACAGCCATCCTCCTACCTCTGCCTCCTGAGCGCTGGGGCTAAAGGTGTGAACTACCATGCCAGTTTGATATGATTTGTTTTTATCAGAATAGAAGAAGATTGGAATGTTGGTGGTTAGGCAGAAAGCACCATTAATAAGTCAAAAGTGGCTGGGCGTAGTGTGCATGTCTTTAATACCAGCACTCGGGAGGCTGAGGTAGAAGGATCTCTGTGAGTTTAAGGCCAGCCTGTGACTATATAATGAATTCCAGGTCAACCTGGGCTAGATTAAGACCCTACCTTGAAAAATAAAAGGTCACAAAGGTTGGATATAGTGGCTCATGCCTATAATTCTAGCACTTAAGAGGCAGAGGAAAGAGGACTGCTGACATGTTCAAGGTCAATCTGGTCTATAAAGTGAGTTCCAGGCTAGCTGAACTAAATAGAGAGGTCCTGTCTCAAAAGAAAAAGTCACAAAGGCTTCAAGAAAGTAATAATTGATGGAGGAAGATTCTCAAATAGGCCAATGTTAGCTTAAGGCCCGCATGGGCCACCAGTGCTCCAGAAGCTGAGGCTGGGAGGTCTCAAGTTCAAAGCCAGCCTGAGCTACATAACAAGATCCTAGACAGATGTCTCAGCAGTTAAGCAACTTACTTACAAAGCCTGCCAGCATGGGTTCAATTCCCTAGTACCTACATAAAGCCAGATGCACAAAGTGGCACATGTGTCTGGGGTTCATTTGCACTGGAAAGAGGCTCTAGTGTACCCATTCTCTCTCTTTCTCTGCTTTCAAATAAATAAATAAACATACATATACATATGTGTGTAGGCATATATATGTGTTTTTTAAAATATTTTATTTATTTATTTATTGGGGAGAGAGAGAAAGAGGCAGATATGTAGAGAGAATGGGCATACCAGGGCCTCTAGCCACTGCAAATGAACCCCAGATGCATGCGCCACCTTGTGCATCTGGCTTACGTGAGTACTGGAGAATCAAACTGGGGTCCTTAGGCTTCCCAGGCAAGTGCTTTAACCACTAAGCCATCCCTTCAGCCTTACGTTTTTTTTTTTTTTTGTTTGTTTGTTTGTTTTTGGTTTTTCGAGGTAGGGTTTCACTCTAGTCCAGGCTGATCTGGAATTCACTATGTAGTCTCAGGGTGGCCTTGAACTCACGGTGATCCTCCTACCTCTTGCCTCCTGAGTGCTGGGATTAAAGGCACTGCTGGGATTAAAGGCATATGCCACCATGCCTGGTCTTTAAAAAAAAAAAAAAAAAAAAAAAAAAAAAAAAAAAATATATATATATATATATATATATATATATATATATATAGTTTGTTTTGTTTTGTTTTTGTTTTTGAGGTAGAGTCTTGCTCTAGCCCAGGCTGACCTGGAATTCACTATGTAGTCTCAGGGTGGCCTCGAACTCATGGTGATCCTCCTATCTCTGCCTCCCGAGTGCTGGGATTAAAGGCATGTGCCACCACGTCCAGCTCCTTAAAAATATTTTTTAGGACTGGAGAGAAGACTTAGTGGTTAAGACATTTGCCTGTGAAGCCAAAGGACCCAGGCTCAGTTCTCCAGGACCCATGTAAGCTAGATGCACAAGGGGCACATGCGTCTGGAGTTCATTTGCAGTGGCTAGAGGTCCTGATGTGCCCATTCTCTCTCTGTCTGTCTCTCTTCTATCTGTCTCTGCTTGTAAATAAATTAATAAAATTTATTTTAAAAATATTTTAAAAAAAGATTCTTGGGGTCTGGAGAGATGGCTTAGCAGGTAAGTAGCTTGCCAGCAAAGCCAAAGGACCCAGGTTCAATTCCCCAGTAGTCACATAAAGCCAGATGCATTAGGTGGCATATGCATCTGGAGGTTTTTGCAGTGGTTAGAGGCCCTGGCATGCCCATTCTCTATCTTTCTTTCAGATAAATAATTTTTTTTTTTAAAGATCCTTGGAAGCCAGGTGTTGTGGTGCATGCCTTTAATCCCAGCACTCGGGAGGCAGAGGTAGGAGGATCACCATGAGTTTGAGGCCACCCTGGACTCTACATAGTGAATTCCAGGTCAGCCTGAGCTAGAGAGAGACCCTACCTTAAAAAACCAAAAACCAAAAACCAAAAACCAAAAACCAAAAAAAAAAAAAAAAAGATTCTTGGAGCCAGGCAAGGTGGCACATGCCTTTAATCCCACCACTTGGGAGGCAGAGGATTGCTGAGAGTTCAAGACCACTCTGAGACTACATACTGAATTTGAATTCCAGGTCAGCCTGGGTTAGAGTAAAACCCTATCTTACTAAAACAAAAACAAAAACAAACAAACAAAAAATTCTGACCAGGGTTTGATTCCTCAGTACCCACATAAAGACACAAAAAAAAGATATACTGCTGGACCTGGTGGTGCAGGCTGTTAGTCCAAATAGTTGAGAGGCTGAGGTAGGAGGATTGCTGTGAGTTCGAGGCCACCCTGAGATTACACTGTGAATTCCAGGTCAGCCTGGGCTACAGCGTGACCCTACCTTGCAAAACCAAAAAAATAAAAAATAAGTAAATAAAAAGGAAGGTCACCATGAGTTTAGAGGCCAGCCTGAGGCTACAGCAGTGAGTTCTAGGTCAGCCTGGGCTAGAGTGAGACGAAAAAGATTAAGCCATCTCTCCAGCCCATTTACTTATGAAATTCTAACCAGACAACTTAATCTCCAATGAAGAAGGCAGGTCAATAGTTATCCTATGATGAGTTAGGGATGTTAACGTGGCAAGGGAAGAAAGCTTCAGGATTCCTGTTTATAGCACTCTCCTTTATTCCTCAAGCCTTGCACTGAATGTCAAGACAGCTACTTATTCTTTCTGTGCCTGTTCCAATCAGGCTTGTTTTACTGCAGTAATGACGCTGACAATAATAATAAAAATAGCACTAGCAACATTCACTGACTTCTTCCTGCACCTCCTATGCATTCATGCAATCCTTATAGCTCCGTGAGGTAGTACTATTACTTCATACACACCCAGTTTATCAATGAGAAAGCTGAGGTTTAGAGAGTTTATAAAATTATAAAGCTGAAGCAGGGTGTGGTGGAGCCCTTGGGAGGCATAGGTAGGAGAATTGCCGTGAGTTCGAGGCTACCCTGGGACTACATAGTGAATTCCAAGTCAGCCTGGGCTAGAGTGAGACCCTACCTCAAAACAAAACAATAATAATAAAGTTAATAAACCTGTCCAGGATCTCACAACTGTGGTAACATCGTTGAGTGTATAAATTCACACTATTAACCTTATGCAAAACTTACAATGGTTACAAGGTACTTACTGGTATGCATTTAAATGAGGTCCCACAAGGGCATAGGTCAGGAATAGGACATTAGCCTAGCATGCACAAAGTCTGAGGTTCAGTCTCCTGCACCATGTAAATAAGTGAGAGGTCCAAGTGTCCAGAAAGCTTTTGATTCATGGCACTTCCTGTTAGTCACTCAAGTTTCATCTATTTGCCTCAGTCTATTCCTTATTTGAGTCCCTCAGCTCTCACGCCAAGTCAGGCTCTACCTGTCAAGCAACATTCATCTGGTTTCCCAGTTCTGAAGTTATGTCCTGTAATGGTTTATACTGCCTATCAACTCAACAGGACCTATGATCCCCTAAGAAGCAAACTTGTGAAGGACTATCTAGATTACATTAGCCCATGGGCATACCTCTGGGGGGGGGAGGATCTTGATTACTAACTGAGGTGGGAAGCCCCACCTTAATTGTGGATGGCACCAATGCATAGGTTGGCATCCTAGACTATATAAAAGGAGAACTGGCTGAGCACTAGCATTCATTTCTCTCTGCTTCTTCACCATGGACTGAATGTGACGAGCTCTCTCAGCTCTTACGACCCTGCCTTCTCTGTTATGATTGACTGTAACCTCAAACTGTAAGCTGCTTTCTTGTCCTGTATTTGGTCACAGTGATGAGAAAGTAACTGATGCATGTTCTTTAGTCCTGTCTTCCATGTCTACCCACCTAACATATCAATGTTTGTTTCCTTCCTTCCTTTTTCTTTTCTTTCTTTCTTTTTTTTTTTTTTTTTTTTTTTTTTTTTTTGAGGCAGGGTCTCATTCTAACTCAGGCTGACCTGGAATTCACTATGTAATCTCAGGCTGGCCTGGAACTCTTCTTGATCCTCCTTACTCTGCCTCCTGAATGCTGGGATTAAAGATGTGTGACACCATACCCGGTTTTGGATTTTTATTTTTGTTTCACAACTGGAATCCAAACCAAATTTTCTCAATTAAGTACTAGAAATATGCTTTAATTATGTTAGTCTTAAACAAAAACACTCTTAGTATAAAACCACTGAATCAAATTGAGTCACTGAGAGGGCTGGGGATGATGCTTAGCAGTTAAAAGTGTGTGCTTGCAAAGCCTACCAGCATAGTTTCACCCACATAAAGCAAAATGCACAAAGTGCCGCATGCATCTGGAGTTCATTTGTAGCATTTGTAGCAGGAAGAAGACCTTGGCACATCCATTCTGTATCCTAAAACAAAAAAAAATTTTTGTTTTTCGAGGCAGGGCATCACTTTAGTCCAGGCTGACCCTGAACTCACTCTGTACTCCCTACCTGGCTTTGAACTCAGAGTAATCGTCCTGCCTTGGCCTCCTGAGTGCTGGGACTAAAGGCTTTCATCAAAAGAAGGTGGTGGAGCATGCCTTTAATCTCAAAACTTGGTAGGCCGAGGTAGGAGGATTGTCATGAGTTTGAGGCCATCTGAGACTACAGAGTGAATTCCAGGTCAGCCTGGGCTACAGCAAGATCCTACCTCAACAAAGAAAGAAAGAAAGAAAGAAAGAAAAGAGGGAGGGAGAGAGGGAAGAAAGAGAAAGTGGAGTTGTGAGAAAGTGTTTATTTAGCATATCCTTCAACTGATTTTTTAAAAAAAGTATAGTTCTCACTTCTGCTTTTTGTGTTCTGCTTTGTGAGTCTTATTATGCAGTCCTGGCTAACCCGGAACTCAAAGTTTTCTTGTTTGTTTGGCACTATTTTCACTGTTAGGACAGAACAGGGACACTCATGGAGTTTCTCAAGCCTCAATATAGCCTATCACCCACTAGTAAATAAAAGTATGTTGTAGGATGGAGAGATGGCTTAGCGGTTAAGGTGCTTGCCTAGAAAGCCTCAAGGACCCAGGTTTGATTCTCTAGATCCCATGTAAGCTAGACGCATAAGGTGACACAAGTGTGCAAGGTTGCACATGCACAGACACTTAACCGCTAAGCCATCTCTCCTCCAGCACAATTTTTTGTTTGTTTTGTTTTCTGAGGTAGGGTCTTTGTCTAGCCCAGGCTAACCTGGAATTCACTATGTAGTCCCAAGGTGGCCTCGAACTCACAGCGATCCCCCTACCTCTGCCTGGGTTTAAAGGCGTGCACCACCACGCCGAGCTTCGTTTTTGAAGCTGGATCTCACTCTAACCCAGGCTGACCTCTAATTCTCAGATATCTTCTTCCTACCTTAGCCTTCCCTGAGCTGAGATTATAGGCAATTACACCAGGTTTCATAATTTACATTAGAAAAAAAATTCTTCAAACCGTTATTTATAACTGTTAGAAAAATCAACAGATGTTCCTCTCCCCCCCCAAAAAAAAAAATCATTTCAGAAACCTGATTAATGCCCTGTTGTCCCCCTCCCCCGTGGTGCTGGGGATGGAAACCAGAGACAACCACACGTAGTCACATGTTCTACACTGAGCTACACCCCCTCACCCCCCGCATAAAAAGAACGGCACAAACCCTATTCTTTTTCTTGCTGTCAAAAGTCAGCTTGAATATAACAATCTCTACGGAGCCGCCCCACCTCACGGCCAAGCCTGCCCTCAAGGCGGGTGTAGAAATGGAGCCGCCCCACCCCAAGGGTGAAATCACCTGTACCGAAGGTCACAAGAAACTGTTATCAAGTTTTTGGTTCCACAGAAAGAACTTTATAAAGGTATAAATAGACCTGAAATATTAAGACACTGCATGCATGGGACTGTACAGGCTTTTCTAACTGGCACAAGAGCGGGCCCCGGGCTCACCCTCCCTAGAGACCCAGTTCTCAGGAACTCCGGGTAGGGCGCTTACCACGCCATCACGGCCCCAGTCCTCTTGGAATCAGTCTCAACCCGGACTCTAGTGACGGGAGCACCGCTGCCGCACTCTTACTGGTTCCAGCAAGCCGGAAGTGCGTGTGTCTAGCGGAAGTGTCCCGCCCGCACAGCCCTCCCGGCCGGGACCCTCAGGTAGGCGGAGCCCCTGGTTCCAAAACGCTGGGATCTACGAGCCGGCCGTTGGCAGGCAGCGGTCCTGGGGGTCTAAGAAGGTTATCCGCTTCTGAGCAGGGAGTGCCGAAAGGAATTTCGAGGGTGGAGGGTTCCTCGCTACCTCTGGTAGCAACCCGGGCCTGGTCGAGCCAGGCCTTACCTGAGCTTCAAGTTCTCCCGTGGGAGATGAAATTGGTGGCGGTGGCTGCGGCTGTTCCCTAACCGGGTCTCCATTGTAGGTGGGCCACTGCCAGCCAGGAAAAGATGTGCATTCAGCCCTTACCTTTTCTGAGCTTCTGGGTTTGACAGTTTTCCTCAAGGCGTGTCCCGGGTGTTTCCGCCTCACTGATTAAAAAACCTCAATACAGAAATCAAACGCCCTCCCTCTCCCAGGTCTTCCTAGGAATACAGGACGTGTTTCAGTTACCGGCTGCTCGAGTACCTGGACTGTTTATAGGCCAAGTTCATATGTAGCAAATAAAACTACTGATTAATAGTTTTTTTTTTTTTTTTTCTGGCCAACTCTCCCCGTAGGTAATTTAAACTTTGACCCTCTTGTAATTTCGATGAACAGTTTCGCTTTCCTCAAATTGATGACACTCGGAACTTCAAGAGTTGGCGGTTTGTACAGTTTGAGACCGGTCAGCACTGTGCAGACTTCTGAGTACTAGCAGACAGGTGAGCATGAATGAATACCCTCCTCTCCACATTTCAGTGTTTGAGCGCCCTTTCTGTAGTTTCGATAAAAGTGCACCACCTTTATTCAATGCTAGGTGGTGCAAGCTAGTTAAATCTTTCTAGAATAACTCCTGTAGTTCTGCGTACTTGAAGGTTTTTCTAGTGCCACTGTCTTTTCTGAAATTTATTCAGAACAGTTTTCTTTCATTCTTTCTTCTTCTTTTTGTCGAGGTAGGATGTTGCTCTGGCTCAGGCTGTCCTGGAATTCAGTATGTAGTCTCAGCGTGGCCTCGAACTCACAGCAGTTTCTTCCACCTCTCCCTCCCAAGTGCTGGGATTAAAGGCGTGCACCACCACACCTGGCTTCTTCTTCCTTTTTTTTTTTTTTGGTTTTTCAAGGTAGGGTCTTGCTCTAGCCCAGAGCTGACCTGGAATTCACTCTAGTCTCAGGGTAGCCTCAACTCACTTTGGTTCTCCTTTAAAGGCATGCCCCACCATGCCCTGCCCAGCTTTGTTTCTTTAAAATGTATTAAGACCTGAACATGTGCTCAGTGGTAGAGTGCTTGCCTAGCATACTCAAGGTTCTGGGTTGAAACCTCAACATGGGAGGTGGATTTTCTTTGCAGAAATGTAACTTTTTTTTTTTTTTTTTTTGAGGTAGGGTCTCACTCTAGCTCACGCTGACCTGGAATTCTCTATGTATTCTCAGGGTGGCATTGAACTCACTGTGATCTTCCTACCTCTGCCTCCCAAGTGTTGGGATTAAAGACGTGCGCCACTATGCCCAGCTCTCTTTTCTTTCTTTCTTTCTTTTTTTAATTTTTTTTTCTCTTTTTAACTTCTGCAATAATCAAATGTTGGCTCTGGGGCTGGGGAAATGGCTCAGCAGTTAAAGGAGCTTGCTTGCAAAACCTGCCCGTCCAGGTTTGATTTCCCATTACCCAAAGTGGCAGGTGTGTCTAGATTTTCTTATTTTTAAAAATTTTTATTTATCTGCAAGCAAAAGGAGAGAGAGAAGAGAGACCCAGAGAGAGAATGGTTGGGACAGGGCCTCCAGCTGCTGCAAATGAACTCCAGACACATGTGCCACTGTGTATCTGGCTTTAGGTGGGTATTGAGGAATTGAACCCTGGTCTCTAGGCTTTGCAGGCAAGTACCTAAACCACTGAGCCATCTCTCCAGCCCTGAATTTTCTTTGTAGAACCAAGAGGCCCTGGTGCACGCGCACACACACACACACACTGTGGGCTCTGCATTAGGGACTGAGAAGTCCAGGAGAAATTAGATTAATTTTCTCCTTTCCAGAATTTATTTATTTATATATTTGTTGGGGTAGGTCTCACTCTAGTCTAGACTGACTTGAAACTCATTTTGTAGTCCTAGGCTGGCCTTGAACTCAAGGTAATCCTCCTACCTCTGCCTCCTAAATGGTGGGATTAAGGGTTGTGTGCCACTAGGCCCTATTGGTTACTGTCTAGAATTTAAAATATTTTTTTTGTTATTTTTATTTATTTATTTGAGAGTGACAGACAGAGAGAGAAAGAGGCAGATAGAGAGAGGGAGAGGCGCGCCAGGGCCTCCAACCACTGCAAACGAACTCCAGACAAGTGTGCCCCCTTGTGCATCTGGCTAACGTGGGTCCTGGGGAGTTGAGCCTCGAACCGGGGTCCTTAGGCTTCACAGGCAAGCGCTTAACCGCTAAGCCATCTCTCCAGCCCCTGTCTAGAATTTAGTTGGTAGAAAAAGCAGGACAATATGCTATAATAAAATCTCATATAGAAGCCAGGCATGGTGGCGCACACTTTTAATCCCAGCACTCAGGAGGCAGAGGTAGGAAGATCACTGTGAGTTTGAGGTCACCCTGTGACTCCATAGTGAATTCCAGGTCAGCCTGGACTAGAGTGAGACTCTACCTCGGGGAAAGAAAAAAAAAATCTCATATAGAGCTGGGGTTGGATTCAGTGATAAGAGTGTTTACCTAACATACACAAGGTCCTGGGTTCTGTCCCCACCATTGCAATAAATAAATGAATAAATAAATACAATCACATGTAGTGCATGGCAAAAGTAAATATTAATAGAGAGTAAGATGTGGAATCCAAATGAGAAAGCAGTCAGTTCTCGTTACTCTTTGATCCAGTATGTTTGTTTGCCTAGGATTGTGCTGGAAAGAAAAGGCAAAGCCTTTACTCTCATTAACAAGGGAGAAATCATGGAAGGCTTTATGGAGAAAGTGACATTTGATCTAGACCTTGACTAAGGAATAAGCTGGGCTTGGTAGGTAGAAAAAGATGGAAGCCTAGAAGGATGAGCTGGATCTAATGGAGGCAGGAGATGAGGAGTGGGCGTGGTTCAGTGATAGAATATGTGTGGAGCATGCATGAGACCCTGGGTTCCCTCCCTAGCACCAAAAAGAGAAAGAAAAAGAACATGAAAGAAAAAAAAAAAAAAGGAAAGAAAAGAAGAAAGAAAAAAGTATTTGGACTGTGTTGAGCATCCACTATGGTTGGACTAGAAAGTTGGGATTTGTTTTTCAGTGCTTGGAATTAAACCCAGCCCAGGGCCTAATTGCACTTATGCCAAGCTGTTGCTTTACCAATGAACTAAACTTCCAGCCTTTAGATTAGGGAATTGACACTGACACAAAATACTGCAGTTTGATTTTTGGTTTGCCTTGACTTTTCTACATAATTAAAGTTTGAAAATAAAACTTTTTGAAAAATATTTTTTAAAAATTTTATTTATTTGAGAGAGAGAAACAGAGAGAGAGAGAGAGAGAGAGAGAGAGAGAATGGGTGCACTAAGGCCTCTAGCCACTACAAACGAACTCCAGATGCATGCACCACCTTGTGCATCTGGCTTACATGGGTTCTGGGGAATCAAACCTAGATCCTTAGGCTTTGTAAGCAAGCACCTTAACTTCTAAGCCATCTCTCCAGCCTTAAAAAATATTTTTATTTATTTATTTGAGAGAGAGTGTGTGTGAGAGTGAGTATTGGCATGCCAGGGCCTCCTGCCACTGCAAACAAACTATACATTCATGTAGTCCAGGATGGCCTTGAACTTAATGTGTAGTTGAAAATGACATTTTATTGCTAATCCTCCTGCCTCTACCCAGCACTGGGATTCTAGCCTGTCACTGTCATGCCTGCTTTTATGCAGTGCTGGAGAGCAAACCTGCAGGGCAGTCTAGGCAAGCAGTTGACAAACAGAGCTACATATCTAGCCCTTATTTTGACATTATATAATATATATATAGATATATATAGATATATCTGTATATCTATATCTGTATCTATAGATATATGTCTATATAGATATATATGTAACATATATATAGATAGATAGATAGAGAATGGTCATGCTAGGTCCTCCAGCCACTGCAAATGAACCCCAGACACATGTGCCACCTTGTGTATCTGGCTTTTGTGGCACTGGGGAATCAAACCTGTATCCTTAGGTTTTGCAGGCAAGCACCTTAACCGCTAAGCCATCTCTCCAGCCTTATAATTATTTTATAAGGCAGTCACATCTGAGTTGTTTCTTTCTTTTTTTGAGGTAGGGTCTCACTGTAGCTCAGTTTGTCCTGGAACTTGTAGCAATCTTCCTACTTCTGCCTCCTAAGTGCTGGGATTAAAGGCGTGCACCATCATGCCAGGCTGAACTCTTTCTTTTTTTTTTTTTTTTTTTTTTTTTTTTGGTTTTTCAAGGTAGGGTCTCACTCTAGTCCAGGATGACCTGGAATTCACTATGTAGTCTCAGGGTGGCCTCAAACTCACAGCAATCCTCCTATCTCTGCCCCCCAAGTGCTGTGATCAAAGGCATGCGCCACCATACCTGGCTTTCTTTTAAAAATTTTTTTTAATTTAATTTTTTGCAAGCAGAGAGAAATAGAGAGGAGACAGAAAGAATGGGCATGCTAGGGCCACTAGCTGCTGCAGACAAACTCCAGATGCATGTGCCACTTTGTGCATCTGGCTCTTTATGGGTACTGGGAAATCGAAACCTGGGTTGTTAGGCTTTGCAGGCAAGTGTATAACTGCTGAGCCATCTCTTCAGCCCTATTTCTTTAAAAAAATTTTTTTTTTTTTTTTTTTTTGGAGGTAGGGCTTCACTTGAGCCCAGGCTGACCTGGAATGTGAATAGTGTGAGTAGTCTCAGGGTGGTCTTGAACTCACAGCAATCTTCCTGCCTCTTCCTCCCAAGTGCTGGGATTAAAGGCATGCACCACCACACCTGGCCCTAATTTTTTTTTTTTTTTTTTTTTTTTTTGTCGAGGTAGGGTTTCAATTTAGCCCAGGCTGACCTGGAATTCACTATGGATTCTCAGGGTGGCCTCGAACTCACGGCGATCCTCCTACCTCTGCCTCCCAAGTGCTGGGATTAAAGGCATGCGCCACCACGCCCGGCTTAAAATATTTTTTATTTACTTATTTGCAAGCAGAAAGAGAGAGAGAGAGAGAGAGAATGGGCATGCCAGGGGCAAATGAACTCCAAATGCATGTGCCACTTTTGTGCATGTGGCTTTACTTGGGAACTAGGGAATTGAATACATGCTGTCAAGCTTTGCAAGCAAGCACCTGTAACTGTTGAGCCCTCTCTCTAGCCATGAACTATTTCTTTATAAATGTATATATTTATCTTTCAAATTTGTTGGAAGTAAGGTAAACCAGTAGTAAAGGCTTCTAGTGAATTTTTCAGTCATTAAGATTGTCAAGGTAGGCTGGGCGTGGTGGTGCATGCCTTTAATCCCAGCACTTGGGAGGCAGAGGTAGAAGATCGCCGTGAATTCAAGGCCACCCTGAGACTACATAGTGAATTCCAGGTCATCCTGGACTAGAGTGAAACCCTACCTTGAAAAAAAAAAGAAAAGCGATTGTCATTGTCAGGTTTTTTTGTGGGGCATTAACATGAGTGGTTTTTATGGGCATAACTATCTTCCCCATATCTTGAACTGTGAAACTGTAGCCCTTTAGATGTGCTTAATGTTAAACTTCAGATCTCTTCAAATAACTAAATACTGTGTACTGTATATAGGCTTATTGTTCTACGTTGAGATTAAAATGGCTTCCAGAGGAAAGACAGAAACAAGCAAACTAAAGCAGAATTTAGAAGAACAGTTGGATAGACTAATGCAGCAATTACAAGACCTGGAGGAATGCAGGTAACAGTGGAACTGTATGTTATGCTGTCACATGACTTTTTCCTGTAGTGAGATTACAGGGTCCATGGATACAGGTCCTGTGTGATTTTGGCTTTCTGTCTAGTGTTTCTCCCAGTGCTTTTGTCTACTGGAGAGTAACTCCGCTTTGGAGTCAGAAAGCCTGGGATGTGAAGGCTTTTAAGTAATTACTAAGCACATATGGACTTGGGCAAAGTACTTAACCTTTTTGAAGTGGAAATAATGACACTTGCCTTATATAGTAATTAAAACAGCTCTCTTTGGTATGAACTCCTGGTTCATGGTTTCAGCCTTAATAGCTCAAAGCTCTATAACTGCACTGTGGTATGTGTAGGTTGTGGATGAGTGGATGCTTGGCACATTAGTGGCCCGAGTTCAATCCTCAGCACAAAAGGAAGAAAGAAAGAAGTGAAAACAAACAAACTGATGAGCATGGTGGCACATGGCTCTAATCGTGGCCCTTGGGATGTGGTTGTAGGAGGATCCAGAATTCAAGGTTATCTTCATCTACATAGTGAGTTTGAGGCCAGCCTGGGGTACAGGAGACCCTGTCTCAAGAAATCAAACAAGGGAAGAGGAGGGAGTTGTCATGGTTTATTGTCTATAATTATGGAAATTGTCAGTAAAAAAAAAAAAGCTTAAAAAAATTAACCAAGTTAGCATGGTACCACATGCCTTTAATCTCAGCACTCAGGAGGCAGAGTTTGGAGAATCTCTGTGAGTTAAAGGCCAACTTGAGACTACGTAGTGAATTCCAGGTCAGCCTGGGCTAGAGTGAGTTTGTTTTTAGTTTTTGGTTTTTGAGGTAGGGTCTCACTTTATCCCAGGCTGACCTGGAATTCATATGTAGTCTCAGAGTGGCCTTGAACTCACAGTGATCTTCCTACCTCTGTCTCCTGAGTGCTGGGATTAAAGGTGTGCACCACCATGCCTGTCCTCTTCTTCTTCTTTTAAATATTTTCATTTGCAAGCACACAGAGAGAGAGAAAAAGAATGAGTGTGCCAGGGCCTGCAGCCACTACGAACAAACTCCAGATGCATGCACTACTTTGTGGATCTGGCTTTACATGAGTCCAGGGGAATTGAACCCAGGGGTTGTTAGGCTTTGCAGGCAACTTAACTGCTGAGCCTTTTCTTCAGCCCTGATCATCATCATCATCATCATCTTCATCTTCTTTTTTTTTGAGGTAGTGTGTCTCACTCTAGTCCAGGCTGACCTGGTATTTGTAATCTCAGGCTGCCCTCGAACTCATGGCAATCTTCCTACCTCTGCTTCTTGAGTGCTGGTATTAAAGGCCTGGGCTACCACGCCCAGCTCGTCTTCTTTTTTTAACATATTTGCAAGGCTATAAATATTACAAATGAAGGTGGTAGCACAATGCTCAGTCCAAGTGCTCAATAAATATTCGCTCAGGAAGTGGCAGCTATTGTTACTTGTGGTAAATATATATGTATATATTTGGTTTTTCGAGGTAGGGCTTCACTCTAGCCCAAGCTGACCTGGAACTCACTGTGTAGTCTCAGGGTGGCCTCAAATTCATGGTGATCCTCCTATCTCTGCCTTCCAAGTGCTGGGATTAAAAGGCGTGCACCACCACACCCGGCCCTTGTGTTAAATATTTTTAAAATTTTTTAATTCAATTTTTATTTATTTATTTGAGGGAGACAGAGAGAGAAAGAGGCAGAGTGAAAGAGAGAGAGAGAGAGAGAATGGGAGTGCCAGGGCCTCCAGCTACTGCAAATGAACTCCAGACATGTGCGCCCCCTTGTGCATCTGGCTAACGTGGGTCCTGGGGAATCGAGCCTGGAACCGGGGTCCTTAGGCTTCACAGGCAAGCGCTTAACCACTAAGCCATCTCTCCAGCCCTGTATTAAATATTTAATGTGGCTTGTTTGGTGAATAAAAATAACCACTCACCAATGTTACAAGTACTGCGTTGCTGTTGTTTTGCAGGGTACTCAAATGTTTGCTACCATTGATGATAGTGATAACAGGAGCTATTTAACTGTTCCTATACATGCCACACTTTTTTTTTTTTTTCCAGGTAGGCTTCACTCTAACCCAGGCTGATCTGGAATTCACATGTACTCTCAGGGTGCCCTTAAACTCATAGCAATCCTCCTACCTCTGCCTCCTCAGTGGTGGGATTAAAGGCATTCACCACCACACCTGGCATGCCAAACACGTTTTAAAAAAAATTTCATCTAATGCTCATAGCCACCTTGCTAAGTAGGTACCATTATTACCTAAGGCTTGGCTTGTTCAGTATTGTTGACAAAGATTGTACTATTAATTTAAGGGAAGTTATTGTTTTTTGATTTTTCAAAGTAGAGTCTCACTCTTGCTCTAGTTTATTGTGTATTTTTTAAATGTGCCTCATTTTAGTCAGAGAAAGCTATTTAGGTACTTGGGGGATTGGCTTAGTGGATAGAATGTTCTTAGCCCTGTGTTTATTCAATCCTTAACACAGGAAGAAAGGAAGGAAGAAGGAAGGGGGAGGAAGGAAGAAAGGAGAAAAGAAAAAAGAAAATGTTTTTTTTTTTTTGGTTTTTCGAGGTAGGGTCTCACTCAAGCTCAGGCTGACCTGGAATTCACTATGGAGTCTCAGGGTGGCCTCGAACTCACGGCGATCCTCCTACCTCTGCCTCCCAAGTGCTGGGATTAAAGGCGTGCGCCACCATGCCCGGCCTAAGAAAATGTTTTAAGTAAACCATGTTGCAAGAAAATTAAAATGCCCATACTATAACTCTTTGGACACATGAATCCTTAGTATTTTGTTATTTTCCGTTAGCCTTTGCTTTTTTTTTTTCTCTTGGAACTCTATTTTTCTGCATGTTCACTGTATTTCAGAGAGGAACTTGATACAGATGAATATGAAGAAACCAAAAAGGAAACTCTGGAGCAACTAAGTGAATTTAATGATTCACTGAAGAAAATTATGTCAGGAAATATGACTTTGGTAGATGAACTAAGTGAAATGCAACTGGTAAGCATAATTTACTGATTTGTTTTTTCTTTTATGAATATATTTCACTTAGTCTAGGTATCCTTGGGGCTGGGGAGATGGCTCAGTGGTTAAAAATGTTTGTCTGCAAAGCCAGCCGTGGTGGTGCACGCCTTTAATCCCAGCACCCAGGAAGCAGAGGTAGGAGGATCACCGTGAGTTTGAGGCCACCCTGAGACTACATAGTGAATTCCAGGGCAGCCTGAGCTAGAGTGAGACCCTACCTTGAAAAAAAAATGCTTGTCTGCAAAACCTGACAGTCAGGGTTCAGTTCCCCAGCACCCACATAAAGCCAGATGCAAAGTGGCACATGCACCTGGTGTTCATTTACAGTGTCAAGAGACTGTGGCATACCCCCCCCCCACACACACGTGCATGTGCACACACATAAATAAATTGATTAAACTTTTTTTTTTTCAAGGTAGGGTCTCGCTCTAGCCCAGATTGACCTGGAGTTCACTATGTAGTCTCAAGTTGGCCTTGAACTCACAGCAATCCTCCTACCTCAGCCTCCTAAAAAGTTGAAAATGTAGTCTTTAAGGGCTAGGTATGTAGCTCTGTGATAAAGCACTTGCCTGCTATGTGTAAGCCTTGGATTCAGTCCTCAGTAACAACAAGAGAAAAACTTGCCTTTTTTGTTTTTTGTTTATAATCCTCTCTCCCTCCCTTTCTTCTTTTGAGAGAAAGAGGCAGATATATATATATATATATATATATATATATATGGAGAGAGAGAGAGGGAAAGAGGGAGGGAGAGAGAGAGGGAGGGGGAGGGGAGAGAGAGAGAGAGAATATGAATGAGAATAGGCATGCTAGGGCCTCCAGCCACCACAAATGAACTCCAGATGTGCCCCCTTGTGCATCTGGCATACGTGGGTGGAATCTGTGGATGGAACCTGGGTCCTTAGGCTTCTCAGGCAAGTGCCTTAACTGCTAAATCGCTTCTCCAGCCCTTGTTTTGTTTTCCTGAAGTGGGGTCTCACTCTAGCCCAGGCTGACTTGGGATTCACTCTCTGGTCCCAGGCTGACCTCAAACTCACAGAGATCCTCCTACTTCTGCCTCCTGAGTGCTGGGATTAAAGGCGTGTGCCATGATACCCAGCCAAAATGCCCTTTTTATTTATTTATTTAAGAGAGAGAGAGAGAAAGACAGAGAAAGAGAGGCAGATACAGGAGAAAGAGAGAGAGAATGGGTACTCCATGACCTTCAGTTGTTGCAGACGAACTCCAGGTGCATGTGCTACCTTGTGTATCTGGCTTATGTGGGTCCTGGTGAATCAAACCTGGGTCCTTTGGCTTTTCAGGTAAACGCCTTAACCACTAAGCCATCTCTCCAGCCCAAATGCCCTGTTTTTGATATAATTTCATGATTATTGTCTACTTGATACATAAAGCAGCATATCCTTCAGAACTTGATTTACTTATATACTTGTATTATGTGTTGCTTATGTACTTAATTTACTTATGTACCAGTGACTTGCCATAAATAGCAAACAAAAACTGATTTTGTCAAAAAAAAAACCAAACCAAACAAAAAACAAACAAACAAAAAACCCCAAAACTGAGAAACAGGTTCATTGAGAGACCCTGGTTCAAATAAATAAAGGTAGAAGAGGAATAGAGGAGGAAATTCAAAATTCTTCTCTGGCTTCCATTGTGTTTGCACAGCATGTGTGCATCTGTACACACATATATACACATCACACATATTTTATGCACACATGATCAGTTGCAAATCTATCCCATCTAATGCTTTGATACATCATGGTGAGTTCTTGCTCTGTTATGTTTACAGGCTATTCAGACAACCATCAGCCAGGCCTTCAAAACCCCAGAGGTCATCAGACTATTTGCAGAGAAACAACCAGGTCAGCTCCGGACAAGTTTAGCAGAGGTAATGTTTCTTTACATTGATCCAGTGGCTGTGTGTTTTTCTGCCTAACCAAGAATTTGCTTATTGTGATATCTTAGAACTTAAAAATTTGCTAATTGCTTTTAGAGCCACCATCCAAAATTTTCTGAAAAAATTAGTACCTTGAGCAATTTCATTTCATAATAAATGTAGATTTTTTTTTTTTTTTTGGTTTTTCAAGGTAGGGTCTTATTCTAGCCCAGGCTGACCTGGAATTCACTGTGTAGTCTCAGGGTGGCCTTGAACGCATAGCAGTCCTTCTACTTCTGCCCCCTAAGTGTTAGGATCAAAGGTGTAGGCCACCACACCCAGCATTAAATGTAGATTCTTAAACCATATGTGGCAATTTGAATTACCTCCAGGGTAGTGGTGGCACATGCCTTTAATCCCAGCAGTTGGGAGGCAGAGGTAGGAGGATTGCCATGACTTTAAGGTCAGCCTGAGACTACATAGTTAATTCCAGGTTAGCCTGAGCTAGAGCAAGACGCTCTGTCAAAAAAAAAAAAAAAAAAAAAAAAAATTACGGTCTGAGGTGCTGGAGAGAAGGCTTAGAGGTTAAGGTGATTTTCTGTGAAGCTTAAGGTCCCAGGTTTGATTCCCCAGTACTCATGTAAGCCAGAGGCACAAGGTGGCACTTGCATCTGGAGTTTCTTTGCAGTGGCTAGAGGTTCTGGCATGCCCATTTTCTCTCTCTCTCAAATAAATAAATAAATAAAATATGAAATTGCCTCCAACCACTTCTACTTGAACTTTACCTTTAATGTTTTATCATTTATATCTGGAGCCTTAATTTGAAATCCTATTGAGAATTCATTAGCGACATTGCTTCTGTGGATGTGTGGCCTATCTCTTCCAAGAGTTTAAAGCATCTTTATGAACCTGATACTTTCAGAAGTCTGTTTATGGAGCACAGTGTGATTATAGACTAGCAGGTAATTTGCAACGATGGGTAATTCAGTAGATCACTGATAAAGAGCTTATAGATTCAGGCCAGATTAGCTGGATTTGAATCCCTGCTCTTCATACTAGGATATGTGACCTTTGGCAGGTTTTTATTTATTTGTTTTGATTTTTTGAGGTTGCCTCTCACTCAAGCCTATGCTGACCTGGAATTCACTATGTAGTCTCAGGCTGGCTTTGAACTTACAACAATCCTCCTACCTCGGCCTCGCAAATGCTGGGATTAAAGGTGTGTACCACAATACCCAGTTTGCAAGGTTATTTTATTCAACCACTTTTTGCCTTTGTTTCTCCATTTGTCGGAGGGTGGTTATGATAGTCTCTACCTCTTGTGGTTATCATGAGGATTCAATGAAGTAATGTAGGTGCAGTAGCTTGCCTATCTAGAATCCCAGATACTTGAGAGGCAGAGGAAGGAGGGTCGTTTGAGTCTAGCCTGGAAAATATAGAAGACCCTTGATTTCAAATAACTAAGTAAATAAAAATATGAGGGCTGGAGAGATGACTTAGCAGTTAAGGCACTTACCTGCAAAGCCAAAGGACCCAGGTTCAATTCCTCAGTACCCATGTAAGCCAGATGCACAAGGTGGCACATGCATCTGGAGTTCATTTGCAGTGGCTGGAGGCCTTGGTGTACCCATTCTCTCTCTTTCTCCCCCCCCCCCTCTCTCAAATAAATAAATAAATTTAAATGAAAAGAAATACATTGGATATGTAACAACTCAATAATAGAGTACTTGCCTAGCTTAAACAAGGGCCTACATTCACTTTGCAGCAAAAATAAGTTTTATAATTTTCACTAGGCATGGTAGCTCATGCCTGTAATCATAGTCCTTGAGAAGCTGAGGCAAGAGGACTGCTGGGAGTTCCAGGCCACCTTGGACTACAGAGTGAGATCCTGTCAGAAAACTAAAGGCCCTTACAAAGCACTGGTATAGAATGTGCTATTGGTAGTGGGGATGGTATGTAGTATCATTCAGAATAGTACCAGCGTAGGGTGCCTCCATCTTTCCACTGTGGGAGGGAAGGTCCTCATCTGCATGGGGTGAGACGTTCTGGTGATGTGGATGCTTTGGGGGTCACCCACTCCTGTATGTGACCTCTTGCCCAGGTGGTAAGCAGAGCATCCTGATAATAGAACAGAGTGTGGTTATGGCTCCTTTCACCAGCAGTACTGGCTTAATGGAAGGATCCTTGCTGTGGGCATGAATGACATCAGTATATTTGTACTACAACCCGCAGTTTTCATTTCTCTCTTTGGGTGTCTACTCAATGTCTACTTAATGGAAATAGCTTTTACTAGGTAACTTTGTGGGAAAACATCCCAACTCAGCTATTACTATAAGGGTTTCTACATTCACTTCTGCCCCAGGATGCGCTACACGGACCCATCAAGGCTCTGCTTGTATACTGACAAGAGCACACAAACTTCCAAATGACCTGTGCCATTAGCTGGGGAAAAGGAGAGGCCTGTGCTAATGGATAACAATCTTACCTCTCTGAAAAGTCCCAGAGCTGTGGACACTTACTTGCTTTTTGTTCAGAGGAAAGTTCCACTGAGCTCTTTGGAAGGAGGTTCCAGATCGTGACCCTCTCTGCAGTAAACCCCCTGTTGTACCACAGGTGCCTGCATCAGCTTTGTCTTCCCTATTCAAGACAAAGACCAAAACTGTCTCTTAGAGCTCAGTTGGTTGTTGGTTGGATAAATGGCTTTTTTAAAAAAAAATATTGTTTTTGACAACTTCCATAATTGTAAACAATATCCCCTTTGAAACTTCACTCTCCATATATCCCCTCTCCCTCTCAATCAGTCTCTCTTTTATTTTGATGTAATCATCTTTTCTTCCTGTTATGATGGTCTTGTGCAGGTAGTGTCAGGCACTGTGAGGTCATGGATGTCCAAGCCATTTTGTGTCTAGAGGAGCATGGTGTAAGGAGTCTACCCTTTCTTTGGCTCTTACATTCTTTCCATCACCTCTTTTGCAAGGGACCCTGAGCCTTGGAAAGGTGTGATAGAGATATTTCAGTGCTGAGCACTCCTCTGTCACTTCTTTTTTTTCTCCCAAGGTAGGGTCTCACTGTAGCCCAGTCTGACCTGGAATTCACTCTGTAGTCTCAGGGTGTCCTCGAACTCATGACGATCCTCCTATCTCTGTCTCCCCAGTGCTGGGATTAAAGGCATGTACTACCCGGCTTTCCTCTGTCACTTCTCAGCACCATGGTGCCTTCTGAGTCATCCCAAGGTGACTGCCATCTGAAAAGAGAAGCTTCTCTAACCAAAAGTGAGAGTACCATTAACATATGGATATGAACATTAAGATGAGTGTTTACTGGGCAGTTTTGTGAGCATAGTATATACATTTAGCCAGACACCAGCAGATGTTACACCCCTAGGGCTCATGACTACCCCTGTTGTAGGTTTTTAGTATCAGGGATGTATTACCTCCCATAGAGTGGGCTGCCAGTCCAGTTAGAGAGTGGTTGGTTTCCCCCATAACAGACATGCCACTATTGCACATAATGGCTCATTTGCCCTGGCTGGCCAAATTTAAGGCTTATATTGTCCACTGTTGAGTAGCTTCACTGGTGATTTCTCTGTCTCCCATTGAACTGCATGCAGCATAGCTTTTTCCGGCTTTCTGTCAGCTGGTCTACATGGAGGAGGTTATCAGCTCAGTTCCAACAGGATTTCTTAGTGACCTTGCAGCCCAAGTATGTGGAGTCTTCAGCAATAGGGTCTTACCATCAATTCCTGGTGGGAAACCAAATATTTTGCGGGTATCGGGGGCCTCCCTGGCCAACAGCTCACAGGAAGGTATCCCATCCTTGGCACTGAAAATTTTCTACTAACAATCTATGGCTCCTGAGTGTTCCATTGTCCAAAAAAATATGTTTCCATATGACTTATTTATATCCTCTTAGCCCTCCCTCCACCTTTCCTTACTCAGTCTCTTCCCCTGACCTCACTTTTCACCCCCATTAATCTGTTCTCTAATTACATATATACAATACCATCCTATTCAGTACCCCCTCCCTCCCTTTCTATTCCCTTTATATCTCCTTTCTAGCTTACTGGCCTCTGCTACTGAGTTTTATTCCTACTCACATAGAAGTCCAATCATCTGTAGCTAGGATTCACATATGAGAGAGAACATGTGACATTTGGCTTTCTGTGCCTGGGTTATTTCACATAGATCCTTTCCAGATCCATCCATTTTCCTACAAATTTCATAACTTCATTTTGAGGTAGGGTTTCACTCTACCCCAGGCTGACCTGGAATTCAGTATGTAGTCTCAGGGTGGCCTCAAACTCTCAGCGATCCTCCTACCTCTGCCTTGGAGTGCTGGGATTAAAGGCATTCGCCACCACACCCGGCTGCTATTTATTTATTTATTTATTTATTTGCATGCAGAGAGATTGTGTGTGTGTGTGTGTGTGTGTGTGTGTGTGTGTGTGTGTGTGTGTATGTGAGACCAGGGCCTCCAGCCACTGCAAACAAACTTCAGATGCATGTGCCACTTTGTGCATCCTGCTTTATGTGGGTACTAAGGAACTTAACCCAAGTTGTTAGGCTTTGCAGCAAGTACCTTAACCATCTCTCCAGGCCCCACCCTACCACTGGCAAAGCATTTTTATGTTAGCACAAATGTAATATTTCTGTGTGTTCCACAAACTGAGCCATTGCATTTGAGGAGGATGAGGCAGAAGTGTGTTAGAATATAATTGTCCCTTATTTATTCCTTGTTACAAATATTTGCCTCTGATTTCTGTTTATTCATGAATTAGATAGGAAATTCAGAATTAGTTTATGGTCATAATAGATTATTGCTGTTGCACATGTTTTTACAACTTGAATTAGCCACAAGAGCAAAAAGTGATTATACTTTTTTTTTTTTTTTTGGTAGACTCTCACTCTAGTTCTGCCTGACCTGAAATTCAGTATGTAATCTCGGGGTGGCCTCAAACTCACAGTGATCCTCCTAAATCTGTCTACCTCCCAAGTGCTTGGATTAAAGGCCTGTGCCAGCTGGGCGTGGTGGTGCACACCTTTAATCCCAGCACTCAGGAGGCAGAGGTAGGAGGATTGCCTTGAGTTCGAGGCCACCCTGAGACTATATAGTGAATTCCAGGTCAGCCTGAGCTAGGGTGAGACCCTACCTCAAAATAAATGAATAAATAAATAATAATAAATTTTTTTTTAAAAAATGGACAAAGGCTTGTGCCACCATGCCCAGCTGATTACACTTTTTAAAATAGCAAGTTAATTTTATCTCTGGAAGAGCATAGAGCAACATGTGTCATCAGAAAAGAAACTTTGATTAAAATACTGGCATTGATAACTAATATTATATGAATTTGCCGTTAGTCTTCCTTGATGGGACAAACACCTGACCTGAAGCAGCTTATGGGAGGAAAGGGTTTATTTCAGGCTTGCAGAATCCACTGGAAGTTCCATCGTGGTGGAAGAAGCTGCCTCACTCCAGTATCCACAGCAGAGAATGAGAGAAAACCAACACTAGCAAGCCAAACTGCCAGAGTGCAAACTGCTCTTAACACAAGTTAGGGCTGGAACTACAAGATCCGCCCCCAGTGACACCTCCTCCAGCAAGTAGGATGCTAGAGACTTAACTAGGAAGTTTAACCTTAATCAAAAAATCCTGAGGCTGTGGGCCTACCACATTTCTACCACATACGGGTTGGTAGAAATGACTTCAAAAGGGATTGACATTTCTTTTTATTAAGACTTAAAAAAATAACAATAGTACCAGTGTATAGAATGTGCTATTAATGCTTCTGCTGGTAGGGCTGGTCAGTAGCATCATTAGGAATAATAACAGTGTAGAGAACATGTTATTAGTGCTTCTGCTGGTAGGGAACTTTATGTAGCAGCATCTTCAGGAATCTAATATCAGTTATCTATTGAAACTTATAGACTGTTAGTTTAGAAAAATAAGTTTTTAAAGCTGGGCGTGGTAGCACACACCTTTAATCTCAGCACTTGGGAGGCAGAGGTAGGAGGATTGCTGTGAGTTCAAGGCCAGCCTGGGACTACAGACTGAATTCCAGGTCAGCCTGGGCTAAAGTGAGACTCTACCTCGAAAACACCAAAAGCAAAAAAGAAGTAATTCTGAAAAGCTGAATTTTGTACACATAATGTTTTTCGTTTATATACTACCTGCCTTGGATTTGTATGTTATAGATGGATAGAGATCTGATGGCAGGAAAGCTGGAAAGAGATGTATACACTCAACAGAAAGTGGAGATGCTAACAGCTCTCAGGAAACTTGGAGAGAAGCTACTGTATTTAACTTAATATTAGGCATAAGAAAAACTGTGCTGTATTTTTAACAGAGCCTTTTGACTTCTGGTGTAGTTTGTGGACCAATGGCATAGTTACTTGTGGCTCCTAGAACATGCTTGTAACATCTGACCCCATTCCATTGAACTTGTTTTATTTTATTTAGTTGACAGCAGATGATGAAACCTTCCTGTCAGCCAATGCAGGTGCTCTCCTCAGCCAGTTTGAGAAAGTCTCCACAGACCTTGGTGAGTGCCTTATGTTTCTTGTTCTTGTTCATATTCTTTTCTTTCTTTTTTTTTTTCAGGGTAAGGTAGCCCAGGCTGACCTGGAATTAAAGGTGGGCATCACCCTGACACACTGGCCTGCAGCCTAATTTTGAAATATATATATGTGGGCTGGAGAGATGGCTTAGAGGTTAAACGCTTGCCTGTGAAGCCTAAGGACCCTGGTTCGAGGCTCGATTCCCCAGGACCCACGTTAGCCAGATGCACAGGGGTGCACATGCGTCTGGAGTTCATTTGCAGTGGCTGGAGGTCCTGGCGTGCCCATGCTCTCTCACTCTCTCTAATAAATAAATAAAAATAAAAAATAAACAAAAATTAAAAAAAAATATATATATATATTGTCAGAAAGATATAGAAAACTACTAAAATTTTTTTTGGGGGGGGAGGTTTCAAGGTAGGGTCTCACTGTAGCCCAGGCTGACCTGGAATTCACTATGGAGTCTCAGGGTGGCCTCACACTCACGGCAATCCTCCTACCTCTGCCTCCCAAGTGCTGGGATTAAAGGCATGCGCCACCACACCCAGCTCTAAAATTTTATATATTGATACCTAGAACTGAGTTAGGGTTTGTGATCAATAAGCCATTCTTTGTGGATAGTTTTTTTTTTTTTTTTTTTTTTTACAAAGAGGAAGAAATTGGGATGGAAATGGGAAGTAGAGAGGTTAATGCATTGATAATGGCAGCTAGTTATGTTACCTCTTTACCTATGAGTGCATTTGAAATAACCTTTTTATTATGTCTTTTTCCTTAGGCTCTGGAGACAAAGTCCTTGCTCTGGCAAGTTTTGAGGTTGAAAAAGCAAAAAAGTGACACTGTGGGAGTTTTAGCCCAGATCCCATTCTTATTGGAAATGGTATTTTTGTTCTGAGGATTTGGAGTCATTGTAAGGAAATGGAGCTTGTCAAGAAGCATGAACATCCTAAGAACAGGTGACATGAAAATGTACTGTGACTTCTGTTTAGGGTTTTTATTCTCCTTCTTGAATAACTCTGGATTGTCATGATGGAGAGACTCACTGGATTTTAGTCATTATGATTTGTCTGAGAAGAGAACAGAAAATGGACTTCCTCATTCTATTTTTATTGAGATTCTTTGTTTTTAAGTGCTGATAGGGAATGAAAACTGTGAGCTAATGACTCCTTTCTGTTTCTTAACACCAGTAGACTTTCTGCATTTGTTGAGTCTTAGAAATCATTTCATTTTACAAACAAGGAGACTAAGACTCAGAGCAAGTGATTTGCTACAAGTCATATTAGAGTCAGATCTGGGTTAAGACTCCAGTGTCCTGACTCTCAGTGTATTACAACTTGTACAAGTTAGTGTCTATGAAAATTCAGTGTCCTAACCCAAAGTTGACTGGGCCCTGAGGGGCCGTTTCCTATCCTGTGAGCTGTCAGCATGAATGGGGCCCTTTGTATCCTGAATCTCTAACTTGGAACAATGGGAGCCCTGTTGGGAGTCTCCTGAAGTAACTTAACCTCTTATGTTGTTTCATTAGGAAAGCAATAGGCAATGGCAGCTAGAGGCCCTCTCTTTATGACCTCTTGCCAAACTCAGAGGGTGGTAACATCAAGTTACCCTCTATTATTCAGTTTTTGGAGAAACACAAAATAAGTTTTGAGAAAAGTAAGTTTCTCTCCTAAGTGATTATGACTGTGTGATCAAATACGTGGCAGTGTCCTTAAGCTTGTTGGTGAGCTTTTTCTTAGGCACTGCCCTTTCTATTTCTAGATTCCTTCATATGTTTCTCAGTATTCTTCTTTTTTGCGTTTTATACAAACTAAAAACATTTTAATGCTTCTTGTAAACTTAAATTCTACTAGGTGCTTTGCCAATTGGACAAGTTAGGGGACCTCAACTATAATAATGCCTTATTTAGAGTTCATAATGTTTTTTGTTTTTTTAAGATAGGGTCTCTCTGTGTTGTCCATGCTGAGCTCAAAGTCCTGGGCTTAAGCTATCCTCCTGCCTCAGCTTCCTAAGAAGCTGGCATCATGGTACTACAGATGTGTGCCTCTGTACCTGGCCTGTGGGTTCTTCTTGTGCTGTTTTATGACTATCAAAAACTTACTGACTGACAAACCTAGGAGAAGCAGAGTATTTGCTGTCTTCTAGGACTTTTTGGTTACTTGCCATTATTTCCTCTGTGTTTTATAGCATTTTGTAGTGTACAGTTCAGTGACACCCAATATGTTCACAGTGCTGGACTACCATTAACCTGAGTTCCAAATAACTCCCATCACCCCCAAAGGAGGCCCCATACCTGTTAAGTAATCACTCCCCCATTTGGGCTTCCCAGCCCTTCAGCTTCCAACAATCTGCTCTATCTCTAGGAATTTACCTATTCTGGATATTTTATATAAATGGAAGCATACATTATGTGACCTTTTTGTGTGTCTGGCTTCTTCCATTTCATATGTTTTCATGGTTGACCCACATTGTAGCTATTATAATACTTTATTTTTATAGCTAAATAATATTCCACTGTATGATACTGCATTTTGTTTATCCATTTATTTAGTGGTGAACTTCTGGGTTGTTTTCACCTTTGAGCAAGTTTGAATACTTATTTTCAGTTTCTTTTTGGTGTATTCCTACTAATAGAAATGCTATATTTGAGCCGGGCATGGTGGCACACCTTTAATTCCAGCACTCGAGAGGCAGAGGTAGGAGGACTGCCGTGAGTTCAAGGCCACCCTGAGACTACATAGGGATTTCCAGGTCAGCCTGGGCTAGAGTGAAACCCTACCTTGAAAACAAAAACAAAAACAAAAACAAAAAAAGAATTGCTATATTTGAACAATAAGCCATAGCAAGATTCTCCCTTGTTCCTGTTCTCCCAACATACCAGAGAAATTAGTGTTGTTTTGCATTTGGAAAGGAATTATGAGTTTGGAGTCCTTAGTCTGGGCTTCATATAAACTTTCTTTAAGAATAGCATCAGTGGGGGGCTGGAGAGATGGCTTAGTGGTTAAGGTGCTTGCATGTAAAGTCAAAGGAACTTGGTTCGATTCCCCAGAACCCACATAGGCCAGATGCACAAGGTGGCGCATGCATCTGGAGTTTGTTTGCGGTGACTGGAAGCCCTGGTGTGCCCATTCTCTCCCCCCTTGCCTATTTCTCCCTCTCAAACAAATAACTTAAAAATTAAAAGAGAGAGAGAGAGAGAGAGAGAGAGAGAGAGAATAGCATCAGTGGGGCTGGGGAAATGGCTTTGCTTTTAAAGCACTTGCCTGCAAAGCCAAAGGACCTAGGTTTGATTCCCTAGGACCCATGTAAGCCAGATGCACAAGGCAGCACATGCATCTGTTCATTTGCAGTAGCTGGAGGCCCTGGTGTGCCCATTCTATCTTTGCTTCTCTCTCTCTCTCTCTTTCTCTCTCTCTCTCTCTCTCTCTCTCTCTCTATATATATATATATATATATATATATATTTGCATCAGTAAGCCAAGTGTGGTGGTGCACACCTTTAATTCCAGTACTTAGGAAGTAGAGGTAGGAGGATCCTGTGAGTTCAAGGTCAACCTGGGACTACAGAGTGAATTCCACGTCAGCCTGGTCTTGAGTGAGACCCAACCTTGAAAAAATGAACAACAACAACAACAACAAAAGAATAACATCAGTAGGCCATCACAGTAGGTGTTGCATATCTGTAATCCTGGCCTGTGGGAAGCCAGGACTGGAAAAAAGTTGAGGCCAGCCTGGGCTATATGGTGAAACCTTGTTTCCTTTTCTGTTCTATGGGGATAATATTACCTGCATCACAGGATTATTTTGTATTCCTCCCTTTTTTTTTTTTCCTGTTTCTCAAGGTAGGGTTTCATGCTAGCTCAAGCTGACCTGGAATTCACTATGTAGTCTCAGGGTGGCCTTGAACTCATGGCAGTCCTCCTACCTCTACCTCCTGAGTGCTGGGATTAAAGGCATGCACCCCCATGCCTGGCTGCATTCCTCACTCTTAATACAGAAAATGTTTTTCATTGTGACTAATCCGTCATTTAACAGCTCATCTAAGCATCAATTGACATACTCTCTTTCACAAACTTGGTATTAATTCAGAAAAGCAAGTAGGGAGATGAGTACATTCTATGCAACTACAGTTATTAAATGACTTGTAAGGCTTGTTTCCTGTATACTTTTTTTTTATGAAAGAGAGAAAGAGAGAGAGAGAGAATTGGAGCTCCAGGGCCTCCAGCCACTCGAGTCGAACTCTAGACACATGTGTGACCTTGCACGCTTGTGTCACCTTGTGCATCTGGCTCACGTGGGATATGGAGAGTTGAACATGATTCCTTAGGGTTTGTAGGCAAGTGCCTTAACTGCTAAGCCAACTTTCCAGCACCCCCTTTTTTGTGTGTGTGTGTGTGTTTTGTTTTTTGGAGGTGAGGTAAGGTCTTGCTATAGCCCAGGCTGACCTGGAATTTACTTACACTGGCCTTAAACTCATAGCATCCTCCTACCTCTGCCTCCAAGTGCTGGGATTAAAGGTGTGTGCCACTACACCCGACTTCTGTTCATATATATGTATATATATGTGTGAAGCTAGAAGTTGCAGTAACACAACTAACCTTTCAACACTTTTAGATCAGGCTAATATTTTGGTGAAAGTTCCTGTATTTCTCAAAGAACTGGAGCTGAAGCAAAAATAAGCTCCAAGCAGGAAGTGTTCAGATGGGCTGTTAAATGAAATATGATAGTTTAAAACAATTCTTATATTTCAGTGTTTTGTTTTTATCCTGTAAATAGTAAAATAAATACTCTAGGTGGGTGGATTTTTAAGAAGAAACTAAGGGGTTAGGACCAATGGATTGTTAACTTTGATTGTTAGACCTTTCACTGAAAACATTCAGCCAAAGAGAGGTCATCTTTAGCAAAATAAAAGACTGTGCAAGTCCACCATTGAAATAATATCTTATTACAGTAAATGATGGGTAATTTGAAATTATTATAGAGTAAATAAACCCAAACCATTTGCTTACAGCATTCAATCACCTTCCTGTCCGTGTTTTTTTTTTAACTTAATCTTTCCATTTCTAAGACCAAAGAATTCTCTTTGCCTCTCAAAATGTTTTCCAACACTAATATGTAAATTAAAACTGTCAGCATTCCCAAAGACTCCCATGAACAACTTGCACCATATAATTGCTTCCATTCTGTGTGGCCCTGGAAGTAAAACATACTTTAGAAACCGAAGAAACTAGTGATTAATATTTCATCATGTTGCGAAAAGTAGGTTAAAAATATGGCTCCTGGGGCCGAGGCAATGGGTTAGTGGATAAGAGTGTTGGCAAACATGAGGAACAAGTTCAGTCTCCAGCACCCACATAAAAAGCTGGGTGTGTCCAGGCATCCCTGTAACATGAGTGCTGAGTAGAGACCAAGACAGAAGAATCGCTGAGGTTCCAGTCAGCCAGTCTGACCAAACAATGGTGGCTTCAAGTTCAGTGAGAGACTCCATCTCAAGGAAATATCACAACACTGGACATTATTCTCTGGGTCTGCATGTGCCTGCATAGGGTGTGCACGCCTGCATCTAGAGCTGCATATACTACACACACACACAAAATGAGATATTTACAAATAAACTGTCATAATGGCTACTTAAAAAAATAAATAAATAAAGCTTCGAGCCAGGTGTGGTGGCACATACTTTTAGTCCCAGTACTCAGGAGGCCAAGGTAGGAGGATTACAGTGAGTTTGAGTCAGGCTGGGACTATAGAGTGAGTTCCAGGTCAGCCTGGGCTAAAGTGAGACCTTACCTAAAAAAAGGGGGGGAGGGGGCTGGAGAGATGGGTCAGCAGTTAAGGCACTTGCCTGCAAAGCCTAAAGACCCTGGTTCAATTCCCCAGAACCCACGTAAGCCAGATGCACAAGGGGGCACATGCATCTGGAGTTCATTTACAGTGGCTGGAGGCCCTGGTGTGCCCATTCTGTCTTTCTCTCTGCCTCTTCCTCTATTAAATAAATAAAATATTATTATTTTATTATTTAGTTTATAAAATATATTTTATTTTTGTTTTATTATTTATTTAATAAAATATTTTTTATTTTTTGTTTTATTATTTATTTATTCTATTTATTTGAGAGAGAGAGAAAGGAAGAGGCAGAGAAAAAGACAGAATGGGCACGCCAGGGCCTCCAGCCACTGCAAATGAACTCCAGATGCATGCGCCCCCTTGTGTGTCTGGCTTACGTGGGACCTGGGGATCGAGCCTCGAACTGGGGTCCTTAGGCTTCGCAGGCAAGTGCCTTAACTGGTAAGCCATTTCTCCAGCCCTAAAATATTTAAAAAGGGGGTGTCCCGCTGGAGAGATGGCTTAGCGGTTAAGGCACTTACCTGCGAAGCCTAAGGATCCAGATTTGATACTCCAGCTTCCACGTAAGCCAGATACACAAGGGGGCGCGTGCATCTAGAGTTCGTTTGCAGTGGCTAGAGGCCCTGCCGCACCATTCTCTCTCTTTCTAATAAATGAATAAAAGGCTCTTGTAGATACCCCCCTAGTCTAAGTCCTTTTGACATCCTAACTCACCTTCATTTTGAAGTCTTTCTCCCTGTCCAAACACATCTCATAGAGATTGTAGTACTGGCAGGGCCCTGAACACAAGGGGTCAGCAGTGTTCTCACAGTTCACAAGGGAAAGTACCTGCTGTTCCAGACAGATTCGGCAGAAGCTTGAGACTGTCAGTTGAAGCATCCTAATGCTTTGTTATTTGTCTATAAGAATACCACCACTCAGAGCCTCAGCCAGTGGACTGTAACTGCAAAGACTGGGGCAGGGGCTGTATCTTAGTGGTTGAGCATTTGTGAGGCTCTGAGACCCATCTCTAGTATAATAGTGTATTTATCATTTTCTGTAGAAGTCAAGGAAAATGAGCATTTTTTGTTTTTAGTGATGACACTACTACTGGAGAGGGTTATTTCCAAGATTATACATTAACTGTGGACCCTTTGCCTCTACTTCTGGCAACCATAACCATGCATTTGTGACACACTTTCATAATAAAAACCTCTGATGAGGCTATGTTGCAGTCATAATTTTAATTCATGATTTTAATAGTCAATTATCTATCATCTATATATCTACATATTTAATTTTTAAAATTTTACTTATTTGACAGAGAAAGAGGGAGAGAGAGAAAATGGGCATGCCAGGGCCTCCAGCCACTGCAAATGAACTCCAGACGCGTGCACCCTCTTGTGCATCTGGCTAACGTAGGGTCCTGAGGTCCTTTGGCTTTGCAGGCAAACACCTTAACCACTGAGCCATCCATCCAGCCCCCCTATCTAATTTTTTGAGGCAGTCTCTAGCCCAGGAGTGTCCTAAAGTTCACTGTGTAGCACAGACTGGCCTCCATCCTATAGAAATATTCTGCCTGTTTCTTGAGTGCTAGGATTACAGGCTTGCACCACCACACCCAGCTCATAAGAGTTTAAGTTACCTTGTCCACTTACTATAAAATGTATATACAGATCAATTCTTTGTGTGTGTGTTTCAGTGTGGGTACACTTGTGTGCAAGGCCAAAGGACAACCTTGGGTGTTGTCCACCTTTTTTCTTTTAATATATTTATTTGTTGAGATATATATATAGCTGTGCAAGCAAGCACCTTTTACCAGTGAGCTATCTCCCAGCTTGTTATTCACTGTTTTTTTTTTTTTTTTTTTTTTGAGGTAGGGTTTCACTCTAGCCTGAGCTGACCTGGAATTCACTATGTAGTCTCAGTGTGGCCTCAAACTCACAGCGATCCTCCTATCTCCACCCAAGTGCTGGGATTAAAGGTGTGCACCACCATGCCTGGCTTTTCCTTTTTCTTTAATGTGAGTACTGGGGAGTTGAACTGCGATCCTCTTGCTTACCCACTGAGCCATCTCCCCAACCTCAGTTTTTACCCACTGAACCATCTCTCCAGCCCTCATACCTAGTTGTTTAAAATAAATATTTTATATTTATTTATTTATTTGACAGAGAGAAAGAGGGAGAAAGAGAAGGAGAGAGAGAATGGGAGCACCAGGGCTCCAGCCACTGCAAACGAAGTCTAGACTTGTGTGCCCCCTTGCGCATCTGGCTTTATGTGGGTCCTAGGGAATAGAACCTGGGTCCTTTGGCTTTGCAGACAAATGCCTTAACCACTAAGCAAGCCATCCCTCCAGCCCTTTTTCTTTCTTTCAAAAAATATTTTATTTTTATTTATTTCGTTAACAGAGAGAGACAGAATAGGTGCGCCAGGGCTTCCAGCCACTGCAAACAAACTCCAGACGTGTGCGCCCCCTTGCGCATCTGGCTAACATGGGTACTGGGGAATCAAACCTGGGTACTTTGGCTTTGCAGGCAAATGCCTTAACCGCTAAGCCATCCCTCCAGCCCTCCCCGCTCTTTAAAAATAAAAAGGAATCATAGCCAGGTGTGGTGGTGCATGCCTTTAATCCCAGCATTCAGGAGGCAGAGCTGGATGATTGCTGTGAGTTCAAAACAAAAAAATAAAAAGTAAAAAACACAAAAAAAGTAAAAGGAATCATTATTAGAGACAGAGGGAGAGAAAGAGAATGGGTACACCAGAGCCTGTAGCCACTGCAGATGAACTCCAGATGCATGTGCCACCATGTGCATTTGGCTTATGGAGGACTGGAGAGTCAAACCTGGGTCCGTATGCTTCACGGGCACATGCCTTAATCACTAAGCCATTTCCTCAGCACTCATACCTAGTTTTTGTGCTACTTTGTCAAGTGGCCTACCTTACACTCATATAGATGTCTTGTGAAGAATGGTTATTAAGATGCTGGGGAGACTGCTCAGTGGTTAAAGGCCCTTGCTTGCAAAGCCTGGGCTCAATTCCCAAGCCTTCCATGTAAGCTAGATGCAAAATAGTGCAAGTGTCTGGTGTTTGGCAAGAGGCCCTAACATGCCCATACACACACACACACACACACACGCACACAAATAAATAAATAAATAAATAAAAATAAATGCCATTTTGTGCATCTAGCTTTATGTGGGTACTGTGGAATTGAACCTGGGTTGACAGAATTAAAAAAAAATTAGTTTTTATTTGAGTGTGAGAGAGAGAGGCAGAGAGAGAGAGAGAGAGAGAGAATGGGTGCACCATTGCAAACGAACTCCAGATGCATGTACCACCTTGTGCATGTGGCTTATGTGGGTTCTGGGGAATTGAACCTGGTTCTTGGGCTTTGCAGGTTAACACCTTAACCATTAAGCCCTCTCTCTAGCTCTGGCAGAAATTTTTTAAAAAAGAAAAGAGGGCTGGAGAGATGGCTTAGTGGTTAAGCACTTGCCTGTGAAGCCTAAGGACCCCGATTCCAGGCTTAATTCCTCAGTACCCATGTAAGCCAGATGCACAAGGGGGCGCACGCATTTCTAGTTCGTTTGCAGTGGCTGGAGGACCTGGCGTGCCCATTCTATATCTATCTGCCTCTTTCTGTGTCTGTCACTCCCAAATAAATAAATAACTGCTTTGAGGACTGGAGAGATGGCTTAGCAGTTTAGGTGCTGGCTGGTTTAGGTACTTGCTGGCAAAAGCCAGAGGTCGATTCTCCAGTACCCACATGAAGCCAGATGTACAAGGTTGTGCCTGTATCTGGAGTTCACTTGCAGTGGCTAGAGGTGGTGGTGCATCCATTCTGTCTCTCTCTTTCTCTCTCTCTGCCTTTTTTTTTTCCCTCTCTCAAATAAATAAATAAATTAAATTAAATTAAATAAAGAAAAGAAATACATAAATAAAAATAAACTGGCCAGGCGTGGTGGCGCACACCTTTAATCCCAGCACTAGGAGACAGAAGTAGGAAGAAGATCATGAGTTCGAGGCCACCCTGAGACTACATAGTGAATTCCAGGTCAGCCTGAGCTAGAGTGAGACCCGACCTCGAAAAACCAAATAATAAATAAATAAGTAAATAAACTGTTTTGAAATTGCAGCATAAGGAACTGTACAAAAGAAAAATAACAGCATTAAGATATTTAGAATGGCCTGGAGAGATGGCTTAGCAGTTAAGGTTCTTGCCTGCAAAGCTTAATGACCTGAGTCCAAATCCCCAGTGCCCATATGGAGCCAGATGCACAAAGTGGTGCATACATCTGGAGTCCATTTGCAGTGGCTTAAGGCACTGGCACACCCATTTTCTCTGTTTCTCCTCTATCTCTGTTTGCAAATAAATAAAAAATATTTTTGTCAGCCTGAGCTAGAGTGAAACCCTACCTTGAAAAACAAAACAAAACAAACAAAAAAATACACACTTTAAGAATACTGAATAAAATGGAAGCATTGTATCTGATTTTACCCAAGGAAAGCTGGTTTTATAGTCTAAGCATTTGAAATAAATGTGCAGTGAAGCTCATGAACGTAGGAGCATCTGGTATGGGGAAAAGCCTGTAATTCTGTAACTCCTGCATGTTCCTTTCCTGGAGGTGAGTTGAAGTACTTCTGTTCTATTTCCTTCTAATGATGTAAATTGGCCTTAAGAGATTTTGTAATAGCCCAGGACATCCTGATGAAAGAATATTAATGGGTTTGTGGGAACTTGAGTGCTAATATTCAGTCTGTCTCAGCAGGGTGTCATTGGCAGCAGCAATGGAAGGCAAATTAAAACTAGTTCCTTTATCTTTTCCAGACCCTGCGACTCTTTAGCTTGCTGCTTCTGTATGTGTCTTACTCTGAAAAGAAATTAAGTGGAAATTGCCAGCTCAGAGTTGTTTTAAAAAGTTGTGTCACCTGTATGCATGCTTGAGGACTCCTTACCTCTTCCCCTCTGAGCCTGTCTTCTTCTCTTGCCTAAAAAAGCTTTTCTGCTTATTAGTGAAATACTCTGTTCTGTCTGTACTTAGCCACCAATTAGTCAGATGAGCAGAAATGCTCCCATGCTGTGCACTGTGCTGGGGGCATAAAGAAGCTGACAGGACTTTGCTGGGGCAAGCTACTTTTAAGCACTTTTTATCTCCCAGGAAATGTCCTCAATAGGATTGGTCTACCCCCTGGAGCCTGCAACTATTTCAGTCTTAACTACTCATTAAAGTCAATTTAGGATATTGCTAAGGCCTTTGGAATCTTTTTTTTTTTTTTCAAGGTAGGGTTTGGCTTTAGACCAGGCTGACCTGGAATTCACTATGTAGTCTCAGGGTGGCCTCGAACTCATGTGATTCTCTTACCTCTGCCTCCCGAGTGCTGGGATTAAAGATGTGTACCACCATGCCCAGCAATTTTGGATTCTTTAATTGAATTGCCTCCACTCAAATTTAGTTAAAAATAGGAGCTGGGCGTGTTGATGCATGCCTTCAATCCCAGCACTCGGGAGGCGGAAGCAGGAGGATTGAAGAGAGTTCAAGGCCACCCTGAGACTACATAGTGAATTCCAGGTCAGCCTGGACTACAGCAAGATCCTATCTCGGGGCTGGAGAGATGGCTTAGCAGTTAAGACGTTTGCCTGCAAAGCCAAAGGACCCTGGTTCGATTCTCCAGGACCAAGGTAAGCCAGATGCACAAGGGGGCACATGCAACTGGAGTTCGTTTGCAGTGGCTGGTGGCCCTGGTGTGCCCATTCTCTCTCTCTTGGTCTTGTGCTCAATGGAAGCCTCTGTCTGACCATCCTCTCTCTCTCTTTCCCTCTTTCTGTCTCTCAATTAAATAAATAAATAAACAAATAAATAAATAACATATTTTTCAAATAAAGAGCCTACCTCGAAAAACTAAAAAAACAAAAACAAAAAACATAGGGGCTAGAGAGATGACTCATTGGTTAAAGGCACTTGCTTGTAAAGCCTCGGGTTCTGTTTCCCAGTACCTCCGTAAAGCCAAATGCACAAAGTGGCACATGCATCTGGAGTTCATTTCCAGTGGCAGGAGACTCTGGCACACCCATACTGTTTTCTCCTCTTTCTCACTGTCTCTCTTTTAAATAAATATTTTTAAAACATCAGTTAAAAAAGCTGGGTATGGTGGTGCACACCTTTAATCCCAGCACTCAGGAGGCAGAGTTAGGAGGATCACCGTGAGTTCAAGGCCACCCTGAGACTACATAGTGAATTCCAGGTCAGCCTGGGCTAGAGTGAAACCCTACCTCAAAAAAGAAAAAGAAAAACAAAACCCAGTTAAAAATAGTTCACTTTCCTACATACAAGTACCACTGAGCTACATGAACTATCAGCTTCATACCCCAGACAATCTATTGACTAGCTTTTAAAAACCCAAGATTTCCAGGCATAGTGACACATATCTGTGATCCCTGAACTTTGGAGGCAGTGGCAGGACAATCTCAAATTCCAGGCTAACCTGGACTATATACAAGAACTTGACTAAGAAAACAACACCAAGCTCAAAAAAAAAAAAAAAAAAAAAAAAGATTGGGGCTGGAGGGATGGCTAACGGTTAAGGTGTTTGCCAAAGGACCTAGGTTCAGTTCCCTAGCACCCACGTTAGCCAGATGCACAAGGGGACGCACGTGTCTGGAGTTCATTTGCAGTGGCTGGAGGCCCTGGCGCACCCATTCTCTCTTTTTCTCCCTCTTCCTCTGTTAAATAAATAAATAAAATATTTTTTAAAAAAGATTTTCTTTTGCTACCAATTAAATAACATCTAAAATCTAGAGTGGGGGCTGGAGAGATAGGTTAAGGCACTTGTCTGCAAAGCCTAAGGACTCAGGTTCGGTTCTTCAGTACCTATGTAAGCTAAATATACATGGTGGCACATGCGTCTGGAGTTCGTTTGTAGTGGCTGGATGCCCTGGCATGCTCATTCTCTCTCTATCCCTCTCTCTCTCCAATGGGTAAATAAAAATTAAAAACACAAAACTAGAGTTGGGCTGGAGCCACCATAGGTTTTCTCTTCTCCATTCATTATGCTCTTATAAAATTCTGTTTGGATTCCACAAGAACTTTAGTAGTTTCTAGTCAGTCCTGTAGCGACCACAGCCATGACCCTGTGCATTGCCACAGCACCTATTTAGGTATTCCGGGCCCCAGCTGCCTACCTCAGTCTTTTTTTTTTTGGAGGTAGGGTCTCACTCTAGCCCAGGCTGACCTGGAATTCACTATGTAGCCTCAGGGTGGCCTTGAGTTCGAGATACCCTACCTTGGAAAACAAAACAAACAAACAAAATTACTCTGAAAGCTAAATAAGTATCTAGTTAATAAATTCAGACTTAATACCTCCAGCTAGCATTTCAGGGTTATCAAATTAGATTCATTCATGTGTAGTGTTGAAACAATGTGCTCATTAACAATTCTTGAAACATACACATTTCTCTAAACTGTGTGGATAAATCCTCCTGGACTCCTAAAATAATCAATGCAAAATAAATTAGGTGAAAATATATTTTCCAAAATATTTGAATAAATGAATGATCTTAAAATGTACAAAAAACCTCTGTAAACCAGTGCTATACCCAATACACCTATCAAACTTAGAGATACTGAACAAAACCTATAGTCAAGGAAGTCTTTTCTACATTCTCCTGAGTGCTTAGTATTAGACTTGAGAACATAATACAGGCCACACTTCCATATAGTCAGTCAGTTGTTACTGGCATTCGTGTTTGTATGTGTGTGTGTGAGAGTGCGCTTTATTTTTAAAGATTTATTTTTATTTGCGTCAGAGTGAGGGGGGGAGGATGTGAGAATGGGCGTGCGAGGGCCTCCAGCCACTGCTAACGACCTCCAGACGCATGTGCCACCTTGTGCATCTAGCTTACTTGGGACCTGGAGAATTGAACCTGGGTCCTTAGGCTTCACAGGCATGCACTTTAACCGCTAAGCCATTTTTCCAGTCCCTGTGTATGTGCTTTAGAGCATGATTTAATGTTCCATTTTCATATTTTGTTTTATTTTTTGAGGTAGGGTTTTGCTTTAATACCTAAGTGAGCATCCAAAACTCGAGGTACCCATGATACCTTTGGTTAAATGCATGCACCACCATGCCTGGTTTCCATTTATTTATTTATTTATTCATTTTATTCTTTTAATTTTTTGTTTATTGTTATTTATTTGAGAGCAACTGACAGAGAGAGAAAGAGGCAAATAGACAGAGAATGGGCATGCCAGGGCCTCCAGCCACTGCAAACAAACTCCAGATGCATGTGCCACCTTGTGCATCTGGCTTATGTGAGTCCTGGGGAATCAAGCCTCGAACTGGGGTCCTTAGGCTTCACAGGCAAGTGCTTAACCACTAAGCCATCTCTTCAGACCTACTTATTTATTTTAATATTTTTATTGTTTATTTGCAAGAGAGAGAGAATGGCCACACCAGGGCCTCTTGCTACTGCAAACGAAGTCTAGATACATGCACCATTTTGTGCATCTGGCTTTATGTGAACACTGGGAAATTGAACCCAGTCTCTAAGGATTTGCAAGTAAGTACCTTTAACCACTAAGCCATCTCTCCAGCCTATAAGCTATTCTTTAAATGATAAATAATTATAAGCTGATAAGTCACCCGTGTTGTACCATATATGTTAAAGGCTATGAGAAAATTGAAGTAGATTATTTGGGGGCTAACTAAAAGTATCCTGGACTGAGAAAAATACCACACTGTATCATTTATTTGGTTTCCATCGAAATGGAAATGCTGGGCAAAGGATGTGGCTCAGCTGGTAGAGTGCTTACCTAGCATGCACAAAGCTCTCTAGCACTGCCTAAACTGGGTGTGGTGGAACATGCCGATAATCCCAGCACTAGGGAGATGGAGGCAGGAAGATGAGAAGCTCAAAGTCCTTGGCTACATCCTTGAGGTTGGCTTGGGCTGTTACATAAGAACTTGATAGGTAGCAGAGGATGATCTTGAACTTCTGATCTTCTTGCCTCATCCTGAAGAATACTAGGATTATAGGAGTGTTCACCATACCCAGCTTAAGTGAGTTTTAAGTGTTACTTTTCTAAGGAAGCTCTCCATGACTAAAAGCTTGGATTTCCAGAAATAGGGACTCACAATACTGTTTTTTCAGCTTTTAACACATTATTACACTTACAAAAATTATTTGATTGTTTAACTTGTTGGCATTTGACATACCCACTATGTCAACGGACAAGGGCAATTATGGTGTGATCTGTGCCTCATCTCCTCTTTCACAGTGTTATGTATCTGGGAAACACTCAGCAAATTTTTTGTTTTGTTTTGTGTTTTGTTTTTCGAGGTAGGGTCTCGCTGACCTGGAATTCACTGTTGTCTCTGGTTGGCCTCAAATTCATTATGATCCTTCTACCTCTGCCTGTCTAGTGCTGGGATTAAAGGTTTGTGCCACCATGGCAGGTTTAGCAGATATTTCTTGATGTCCTAAAGAGATTGCACTTGAAGCCGGGCGTGGTGGTGCATGCCTTTAATCCCAGCACTCGGGAGGCAGAGGTAGGAGGATCACTGTGAGTTCGAGGCCAGCCTGAGGCTCCATAGTGAATTCCATGTCAGCCTGGGCTAGAGTGAGACCCTGCCTCAAAAAACCAAAAAAAAAAAAAAAAAAAAAAAAAAAAAGAGATACATGTGATATTGGCAAAGACATGAACTGTTACCATTGAAGGGTCTTGTGAGAACTAAATATAAAATAGAATGAACAGGGTCAGGAGAAGACACCTGCATAGGAAACAGTCTTGTAAGTCACAAAGTTAGAAATAATGAGAGATGACTAAATGCTGCTAAGCTAGAAATGAACACGATGGTTGAGGAAATGTCATTAGCTTCAGGGAGGTTGGCAACATGGAAAACTTGGACTGTGAATTGCTGATGAGTTTCAGACAAGTGATGAAAATTCTAGGATGTGAAAATATTCAAACAATGGCTTTTTTTTGTTTTTTGTTTGTTAGTTTTTATATTTATTTAAGAGCGACAGACAGAGAGAGAAAGAGGGAGAGAGAGAGAGAGAGAGAGAGAGAGAGAATGGGCGCGCCAGGGCCTCCAGCCACTGCTAATGAACTCCAGATGTGTGCGCCCCCTTGTGCATCTGGCTAACATGGGTCCTGGGGAATCGAGCTTCGAACTGGGGTCCTTAGGTTTCACAGGCAAGTGCTTAACCACTAAGCCATTTCTCTTTTTTTGGTTTTTAACTTAAAAAACAATGTCATAGCTTATGACATTATTATCATAAGTCTCATGATGTATACAGAGAAGAAGTAAACCTACCAGGAACCACATGAGATTTGAACTTTGAATTGAACATTTCAGTTGGATATGGTGGTGCTCACCTGTAATCCCAGCACTTGGGAGTGAAATGTAGGAGGATCAGGAGTTCAAGACCAGCCTGGGCTACATTGTGAGTTTGAGGCCAGTTAGGGCTACTTGAGACTGTGCTTCAAAAAGAAGCAGAAAGGCTGGGCATGGTGGGGCATGCCTTTAATCTCAGAACTCAGGAGGCAGAGGTAGGAGAATCACCATGAGTTCAAGGCCACCCTGAGACTACATAGTGAATTTCCAGGTCAGCCTGGGCTAGAAAGCAAGACACTACCTTGAAAAACAAAAACAAAACAAAACAAAACAAACAAACAAACAAGAAACAGAAAAGATCTCATGATGGTTAGGCATGGTGGTCTTGCCTGTAGTCACTGCTACTTTCAGGCTGAGGTAGAAGAATCGCTTGACCCCTTAAAAAAGAAAAATTTCACTGGGTACGGTGGCCCATGCCTTTAATCACAGCCCTCGGGAGGCAGATGTAGGAGGATCAGTGTGAGTTCAAGGTCACCCTGAGACTATGTAGTGAATTCCAGGTCAGCCTGGCCTAGAGCAAGACCCTACCTCGAATAAAAAAAAGAAAAGAAAATCTTGGGTACAGGGGTTCAGGTTTGACTTTACTAACATAACAAGATCCCCCCTTTCCTATAAAAAAAAAACAAACTCATGAACGTTTCACCCCCTTTGATATGCTATCACAGAAGGGAGCCTGTTGAAGCGATCTCATTTTGTCAGCAGTGTTTCCAAATATAACCTGAGTTGTCTGTTTTTAAAAGAAAAAAAGTCATAGAAAAAATTGCAATTTTTTTGCTAGGACGTATCTTGGTCTATTTCCCTGAACTCCCTAATTTGTGCTAATTAAAATGATTTCAGCAGAGGATCCTAGAGTGCAGCATCCTTTTTTTTTTTTTTAAACCGCCCATGTTGGCTCTCATGTTCATTGCTTAAATAATTAATAATCATCACTGTCTGTTATGCAGCGTGTGGGAGAAGAGTGAGTAATCTTGGATCCCAGGACATTTGCTCCATGCCCACCCCCTTTGCATAAGCTTTCATGTCAGGCTCTTCATTAGCTGGCACTAGGGTGTAGCTTTGCTGCCCTTGGCCTTTAGTGTTTATTAACTATAGAGAAGCCCCCTCCAGTTCACCAGCTGGGGGCCAGTACTGCTGATGGGAAGCACTTTCCCGGGAAGAATGGTAATGAAGTGAGGTGGGAATGTGGAGAAGGAAAACCACAAAGTTCATGTTGATTAAGCAATCTGGCTGGGTAAAAAAAAAAATCCTAGCAAAAGGTGAATGTGATACAGGAGTCTTATAGTCTTGAGTAGATTTGAAAATTTCTATCTTACAGAGGGATGGGCAGAGCAAAGCTACAGAGTTACCAGCAATATTCTCTGATGTGTGTTTCTAACAGCACACTGCGAAGCAGTTTGCACCTCACTAGGGCCCAGATGGAGCTGTTTGTCATCCCAGGTCTTTTCAGCCTCTCCTGAATCCTCTGAATGTATGGCAGCACCTGTAGGTATGAAATGCACCTACATGTGCTAGAGTAGAGGCTGTTTCCTTTTATGGATGGTCATGTTTTCAGTCCTTACCCAGCAATAAAAAGGTGGCAGAGCCAGGTGTGGTGGTGCGCGCCTTGAATCCCTGCACTCGGGAGGCAGAGGTAGGAGGAGCACCGTATGTTCAAGGCCACCCTGAGACTACATATGAATTCCAGGTCAGCCTGGTCTAGAGACAGACCCTACCTCAAAAAACCAAACAAACAAACAAAAGTGACAGACTGGATATTTACATCCAAAGTGAGGACTCTGTTCTGTTGTCTTTTATTTTCATGTCTGCATGTGGTATGTTGTGTGTATGTGTGTGTGTGCATGCGCACATGCCAGGGTCTCTTGCTACTGCAAACAACTGCCTGCCCAGTGGCTGGGGAATTGAACTCAGGTTGACAGGGTTTGTTATCAAGCACCTTTAACCAATGATCCATTTCCCCAGTCCTTCATCTTTACTAGGCGACTCAAATGTCTGAGGCTACACAGACATTCTACAATATGCCTACATTCTGATGAAATATAATCTTACAAACATGGGTCTATCAAAACAGCCATAGAAGGGAATCGTGATTTCTTTCACTGTTCCCAATCACATACATCAGGCTCTGTAATGTCAGAAGGATCTGCCTGTTAGATGCTATGAAGATCAACACTCTGGGGGCAGGCTGGCAGCCAGCCAGATGTTCACAGCTGCACAAACCCCACTCGTGACATGAAATATGTGTATTCACTGATCTACAAAATGCTTTCATCGTTGTATTTAATAATTCTTTATTATCTCCAAAGGAAAATTAGATGAGGAGTATTTGCCAAGCCACCACCCTGGAGAATGGCCCATGACTGACAGTCTTTGTCTCCTGTGCATTTGGCCTCAAATATTAAGTTAGAACCAACCAGATATAAACAGAAGACAAGCATAGGGATCAGAGCAAGGAAATACTTGCTTATTTATTTTATTTTTTTTGAGACAGCCACATTTGGCCTCAAACTCACAATATAGCAAGGATGACCCTAAACTTCTAATCTTCCTGCTTCTACCTCCAGAGTTCTGGAATTACAGGTGTGTGTCTCTCAATGCCTACCCCTGGATTTTAACATTCTTTGTATTTTATTTTTTGGACACAGGGTCTTGCTATGTAGTCCTTGTGCTATGTGTATGTGGTATATCCTTATGTGTGTGCAGATATGTGTGTCATGTGTCCATGCATGAGTATGTGGAAGCCAGAGGAAGATGTCAGGTGTCTTCCTCCATCACCCTTCCTCTTTACCTCCCTGAGACACATAACACAGAGCCTGATGTCTTTTGGTTAGACAAGCTGAACAAGAAACCCCAGCAATCTTGCTGTTGCTGACCCCTCAGTGCTAGGGTTACAGCTTCACCCAAATTATTATTATTAACATATTTCGTATGGATACATCATGTGTTGGTACCCTCTTTTTCCTTGTCTATGCCCCCATTTTGTTGGGGACCCTCCTCAGTGGGGTTGCAGGTATTCCCTATGGGGTTTTGGTTTATGCATTGTGGGAGCAGCAGTCATTTATTTTTGGGTCTCACCCAAATTTTTATTTGGGTTCTGGAGATTGAACTCAGGTCCTCATGCTTGTGCAGCAAGTGCTCTTTCCCTCTGAACCATCTCCCCAGCTCCTAAACATAACTATTTTTTAAAAATTTTATTTATTTACTTTTTTGAGAGAGGAAGAGGCAGAGAGATAGAGGAGAAAGAGAGATAGAGAATGGGCACATCAGGGCCTCTAGCCACTGCAAATGAATTCCAGATGCATGCGCCCCCTTGTGCATCTGGCTTACATGGGTCCTGGAAGAATCGAACTGGAATCCTTTGGCTTTGCAGGTAAGTGCCTTAACCGCTAAGCCATCTCACCAGCCCATAACTATTTTTTTTTTGTTCATTATTTATTTATTTGAGAGTGACAGACAGAGGGAGAAAGACAGAGAGAGAGAGAGAGAGAATGGGCACACCAGGGCCTCCAGCCACTGCAAACAAACTCCAGACGCGTGCGCCCCCTTGTGCATGTAGCTAATGTGGGTCCTGGGGAATCGAGCCTCGAACCTGGGTCCTTAGGCTTCACAGGCAAGTGCTTAACCACTAAGCCATCTCTCCAGCCCCCATAACTATTTTGTTGATTTTTAAAAATATTTTTATTCAGCTGGGTGTGGTGGTGCACGCCTTTAATCCCAGCACTCAGGAGGCAGAGGTAGGAGGATCACCGTGAGTTCGAGGCCACCCTGAGACTATATAGTGAATTCCAGGTCAGCCTGAGCTTGAGTGAGACCCTACCTCGAAAAACCAAAATGTGTGTGTTTGTGTGTGTACTTGTAAGTACTCCAGGGCCTCCAGCCATTGCAAATGAACTCCAGGTGTATGTGCCACTTTATGCATGTGGCTTCATGTGGGCACTGGGGAATCAAGGGTCGTTAGGTTTTGCAGGCAAGCTCCTTAACCATTGAGCTATCTCTCCTGCTCATTTGGGTTTTTTAAAGCAGAGTTTCACTCTATCCCAGGCTGGCCTCAAACTCATGGTGATCCTCCTACTTCAGCCTCCCAAGTGCTAGGATTAAAGGTATGAGCCACCACACCCAGCTATGAACAGTTTTAATTGATTTGCTTAAACATCAGTATTTACATAAGTTGATTGTGTTTTTGCACTAGTGTGCAAAACTTGGAGAGCTGTTGGTACACTGTATGGGCAAATCTTTGTTGAACTTTTGCTCTGGGCATGGTAGTCTGAATATTGTTGGAGATACAGACATGAATAAGGCATTTTCTAGTCTTTGAGGAGTCCTAGTTATTAATTTCAATAAAACTAAAATGGTCCTCAGTTATGGCTGAAATACAGTTTGTGAAGTCAGAGTAAAGAAAAAAAGGGATATTTCAGAATATAAACCGAGCTTTTAAAGCTGGGTGTGGTGACGCACGTCTTAAATCCTAGCACTTGGGAGATAGCAGTAGGAGGATCGCCATGAATTCGAGGCCACCCTGAGACTACATAGTGAATTCCAGGTCAACCTGGGCTAGAGTGAGACCCTACCTCGAGAAAAATAAATAAATAAAAAGTTTGTCAGCCTGGCATCGTAGCATGTGCCTATAGTCCGAGCACTCAGGAGGGAGGCTGAGGTAGGAGGACTGCTGTGAGTTGGAGGCCACCCAGAGACTACATAATGAATTTCAGGCCAGTCTGGGCTATAGTGAGACCCTACCTGGAGGAAACTTTAAAAAAAAAAAAAAAAAGTTGTCTTAAGGGGGAGGGGAAGTGGTGGAAGGGAGAGTGATAAAAGGAAGAACAGAATACTAGAGACAGGTTGGTAAGAAGGGCTTCTGAACCCCAGGTTGTGACAATATGTAACTGGTAAGTTAAAGTGTTGGAAATGAGATCACTTAAACATACATGTCTCTTTAAAAGGAAGTCAGATTTTAAGAGCAATTCACATTTTTCCTAAAATGAGCTGTTTCAGGTACTCTCTCCAGACAGAGCTGGACTTCCCATAGAAAGGTTTTAATTATATAGACCCTTGGCACCACCCCTAAAATGCCCTCTTTACCAACATATACAATACTGAGTTTAATCGAATCACAGAGGCCCTTCCCTGGAAACTAGGGACTCCACAGACCTCAGTTTAGGCCCCAAATTCAAAAGTGGGCCTAAGGGCTGGAGAGAATGGCTTAGCGGTTACGGCGCTTGCCCGAAAAGCCAAAGGACTCCGGTTCAATTTCCCAGTACCTACGTAAAGCCACATACTCAAGGTGGAGTTCATTTGCAGTGGCTCGAGGTCCTAGTGCGCCCGTTCCGTCTAAGTAAATAAAATATAAGTGGGCCTAACTGCTGCCAGGTCCCCAGCTCAGTGATGCAGGAAGACCACGCCTCTAAATGGTTTGCAGTCTCTTCCTTTTCAGATTTTTGCGTAGTTCTGGATGAACTGGCCTCACTGAGGATATTCCAGACCGTGACTCCTCCCGTTTTTAAATACAGACCGGGTGTGTGTGTGTCTCTCTCTCCCTCTCGTTTTTTACCGGATCATTGCTACTGGAGCTGCTGGGGACAGGCACTGTGGCTTCACCGCAGCGCTGGCTCCATCCTCGCGGGGGCTCCTCCTTCAAGCCTTCGCCTCCTCCCCGGGATCCCCGCCCCGCTTCCTCTACAACTCTGTCCACTCCTCCTCTTTGCCCACTACGCCGGACCTAGTTCCTCCCGCCGCTAGGTCCCGCCCCCGAGCCTGCGGCCCCGCCCCTACCCCGAGGAGCCCAATGAGCGTCCCCAGTCGCTGTTCAGGCCCCGCCTATAGCAGGCAAGCTCTGCCCACAGGCAAAGCTAGCCAATGCTGGGCCCCATGCCTCCGTTAGGCTCCGCCCCCGTGGCCTCGCCCCCTCCGCGGCTGCCTCGCTTGGGGGGCGTTGCCTTCGCCGCGCCGAGCCAGATGCCGCCCCCTGCTCCGGTCCCTCCTCCGGCGGCCTGGCGCCTCCTTCCCTCCCTCCCCGCCGCGGTGACTCACGGAGCGGGAGGCGGAGGCTGAGGCGGACGCTCCCGCTGCTGCTACCGCCGCTGCCGCCGCCGCCGCCTCCACCTCCACCTCCACCGCGGCGGCTCGCCCTGAGCACGCCCGGGAACAGGCCGCCGCGCTCCGGACCCTCAGCCCCCGCCGGCCCAGCCGGGTCGGGCGGCTCAGGTAAGCTCGAGGCCCCGGCGCCAGGCCCGCGCGGCGCCGAGACGCGGGAGAGCCGCCGGCCCTTTGTCTCCCGGGGAGGGGCCGGGAAGGCACCTTCGACCCGGCTCGGACCCCACTGGCCCAGCCCGGAAAGCGCCACGCCATGGCCTGGACCCGGCTCCCTCACCTCGCTGGTGCGAGGGTGCCTCCAGCCGTCCACCACCTTCCTGCCTTCCTCCTCTTCGCCTGGGGGTCCCCTCCACAGGTGTCCCAACCATCCACCCTGTTGCTCACCCCTCTGCACCCGCGCGCTTGTCATCCCGTGTCCACCCTCCTGCTCCCATTGCCCTGTCTTCTCCCTCACCTGTGTACACCCTACTCCCACCCAGCATTCCCCCTACTAGATGCAGCCAAGGTCTGACTACCGGGCTGCCCTTCCTCCTCCTCCAGTTCGCTCGCTCTGCCTTCTCCCTTGATGTTTCTGAAAGGTACACACAGAAGACACATGTCTCACCTTCGAGGGGAACTTGTGTGCGGGAACCTTCAAATTAACCACTTGGAATCTCAAAATGCACTTCTACCCTCCTTTTTTCCACCCTCCACCTCAACCGTCTTCCTTCTTTTTGAACCTGGCAACGAAGACCCTGAGATCTGGACACCCACCCTTAAAGGCCCGGCAGACCTTTCTCTCTCCCGCGTGCAGAACTTGTCTGAGCAGTACCTGTGTCCGCTTAGCTCGTGGGAAGGCTCATGGGGATGGTGTTGGCCACAAATCAAGAGTTTTATGGATAATGAGACATGTGGCTTGCAGCACCTCCTATCTGAGGATCTAACTATGCCATAGCTGTTAATTATTGTGTCTCCTGTCACTCACAGATCTTAAGGAAGTGTGCCTGGCCAGCTACTGGATAAATTGAGGCACAGGGTGTGTTGGGAAGGGACCGGGAGACAAATAAGCATGTCTTGAAGTTCAGTTCCCAAGTGCCTCTGTTCTTAGCTCCCTGCTACAACCACTAGGCATTTGGTCCTGGCTCTGAAACCCAAACAGTAACTTACCTGTCATGTCATTAAAGTATCCAGGATGCCAGCACTTGCCTGGGTTTAAAACAGGAGTCAGAATCTCTAATAAAGATGTCAGCTGTTAAGCACCCTTGTGTCATTCATGGCTTCTCGGTGGAGTTAGTGGTTCTTGTGGACACAAGTGGACTTCTTGTGGTTCTTGTGGACTTCTGAGATGGAGATTCATTCATCCCATAGTGAGCACTCATCCTGTGGTGCTTACACGGTCCTGCCCTCCTGGAGATGAGCTCCTAAGTAGGAAGGTTGACAGATGATAAATGAATAAACAAACAAATGGACAAAATCATTTTAGTATACTTTTTATCATTTTTAAATTTTTAAAAAAATATTTTTATTTGTGTGTGTGTCACACACTAGAGTCTCTTGCTGGTAGAAATGAACACCAGATGCTTTTGTCTGACAAAATCATTTTAATGGTAAGTACTATAAAAGTAGGAACATGAAGAGGCTGCAAGCCAGACATGGTGGCCCACACCTACAGTCTTTGCTCTTGAGAAGTAGAGGCAGGATGCTCAGATCAGGAGTTCAAGGCCAGCATTAGATACATAAAGAGTTCTAGGGCAGCCTGGGTTATGTGAGACCTTATCTCAGAAAAAAAAAAAAAAAAAAGGGTTTTGGGTGGTGAGATGGCTTAGCAGTTAAGGTGCTTGCCTGAGAAGCCTAAGGAGGCAGGTTCAGTTGCCCAGCTCCCATGTAAAGCCAGATGCACAGGGTGACACATGCATCTGGAGTTCATTTGTAGTGGCTAGAGGCCCTGGTGTGCCCGTTCTCTTTCTCTCTCTCAAATAAATAAAATGTTTTTAAAAAGGGTTTTGTAGGTTGTAATAGTTTTTCCCAAGTAGTTAGAAAACCACTGGAATATATTAAACAGAGAGATGTTCTGGCTGCTATATAGTGACAGAAGTGTGAGGAGTGAAGGTACTGGCAGGGTGACTAGTTGATTTACTATTGTAGCTGTCCAGCATTAGATGATGGCGGTTTGAGGACACAGGTAATGGCAGTGGAAGTGAAGAGCTGCAGTCAAGTCTCTCTGCGGGGAGAGGATAAGAGCTGGGAAACTTTGGGGGAAAGCAACAAAAAGTTCCATATTGACTAGAGAGTTTCTAGACCTGACCATGTTCAGGTGTAACTCAGTAAACCTTGTTCAAGATCTGTCATGAGGTGGGTACTGTGCTAGACTTTGGGAAATGGACATGAATAAGGTAAGACTTATGTCTAGAACTTATAGTCGGTGGACCTCATGGTTTACTCTGAAGTCTCCATGTTAAAACAACATGCCCATACAACAAGCCACCTCCTCCTTGAAGGAAGAGGGCTTGTGAGTTTAAAAATCAGCTAAGGTGGGGGGGGGAAAGGCAACCAGTTAGAAGTTGGGCGTCACTCCCACCTCCTGTTGCATTGAAATGGGAGCATTAGTGCCCTGCCTTTGGTGTAAGATGTTATACAAAAAAGTTGGAGGGACTGGGCTGGGCAGTGGATGTAGCTCAGTTGGTAGAGTGCATGCCTAGCATGCGTGAAGCTCTGGGTTTGAACCATAGTGCCACATACACCCAGCAGGTAATCTCAGCACTGAGGAAGTGGAGTCAGGAGAATCAGAAGTTCATGGTTGGGGCTGGGGAAATGGCTTAGCAGTTAAGGCATTTGCCTGCGAAGCCCAAGGACCCTGGTTTGATTCCTCAGGACCCACGTAAGCCAGATGCACAAGGGGGCACATGTGTCTGGAGTTTGTTTGCAGTGGCTGGAGGCCCTGATATGCCCATTTTCTCTCTCTCTCTCTCTCTCTCTCTCAAATAAATAAATAAATAAAACTTTTAAAAAATAGACAATTTTTTTTTCTTTAAAAAAAAAAAGAAGTTCATGGTCAACATTAGCAGTTTGAGATCAGCCTGGGTTACATGAGACCCTATCTAAAGGAAGAAAGAAAAGGAAAAGGAAAAGAGAATGAATTGGGCAGAGCATGTAGTAGTAGAACATGTGTGAGGCTCTGGGTTTGATACTCAGCAACCAAAAAAAAAATAGGACTGTTTACATTAGAGATGAGAACACTCGAGTGGTCATACTAACTAGAATTAAATTTGACCTCCATGTTGCCCTAATTCAGTGCTGTCAGAGGAGACCTTGGCGATTTCATGGACCAGCCTCCTTTATGTTAGACAGCAGTGGTCCCTAGAGTCTGGGAACTCCTTTTAAGTCCCATAGCAGTTTGTACCTTTTCTTACGGTACCTGCCACTTCCAGCCTCCATTTCAGCTCCACGTGTATGTGTATGTCTCCAGGCTATCTGAGGCCAGGATCTTTGTGGAATTCATCGTGCATCCCTTGCAGTGTCTAGGTCAGTAGCCTGTGCACAGCGTGAACTCATCAAATGCAAGTTGACCAGCCTGACCAAAGCACATACAACTAGGACCTAGGAAGCCTGACCCTGCCTTTCTCTTTAGACCTTGCTACTGGGCAGCCACCTCTCTGGAAGTAGCAACACGGTGGAGACCCAGCAGCCTGCCGTTTACTGCGTGCGCTGGACAAGACAGCCCTTCCGTGATGGGACTGCTCTCTATCCAGAGCCCTGCCCCCAGGGAACAGCTGCCCAGGGTGCTGACCAAGTAGTTATTTAACACCCCGCAAATATGAAGTGTAGCTGTTAATTAGAGCACGGACTTTGTGCCGATATTATCTGGATTTGAATCTTGTTTCTGACATCATGGACTGTGTGATTTTCAGCAAATAATTTAACCTGTCCATGCCTGAGCTTCCCACCTCTGTAAAATAATAATACTTCCTTTATAGAGTTGTTGAGAGGATTAAATTAAGACAAACCTATTAGGTGCTCAGAACGGCACCTACCATTTAGTATGTGCTTAGTGGAACTATTAACTATGATTTCACCTTTGTTTCTTACTGCCCACCAATATTTAAACTCGTTGAGAGTAGAGACTTTCATCTTTGTCTACTCCTAGTAGGCACTCAATAACTAATTGTTGACTGACATTCTCTGGCTTTATTTCTTTGTTTATTTGCAAGCAGAGAGAGATAATTTTGCACACCAGAGCATCTTGCCACTGCAAACTCCAGATGCATATGTCACTTTGTGCATCTGGCTCTATGTGGGTACTGGAAAATCAAAAGGGGGTTGTCAAGCTTTGCTAGCAAACACCTTTAGCCACTGAGCCATCTCTCCATTCCTCTCTTTCCTTTTTATCTTCCCTCTTTCTTTGTCTTCTTTCTCTCTCCCCCATTCCCCTACCTGACCCTCCTTTCCTCCCTCCTTCCTTTCCTCTCTCTGTCTCTCTCTCTTGCTCTCTCACCTGCTAAACTCTTCAATTCAAAACAAACAAATTGGGGCTGGGGAGACGGCTTAGCGGTTAAGGTGCTTGCCTGCGAAGCCTAAGGACTCAGGTTCAAATCTTCAGGTCCCTCATAGCCTGACACACCGTGACACAAGCATGCAATGCCACACATGTGCACAAGGGGGCACATACATCTGGAGTTTGTTCACAGCAGGCTGAAGGTCCTGGCATGCCCATTCTCCCTCGTTCTCTCTCAAAAATAAATGAATGAATGAAAGAAAGAAAGAAAGAAAGAAAAGAAAAGAAAAGAAAAAACTGACTGACATTGAGCACTTGCTATATGCCAGTCATTGTTAAAGCCAAGATTCAGTGTGTAACAGTTCATTTATATATTTTGTCTTCCTGAAGACTGAACCTAGGGTCTTATACATGCTTGGCAAGGGCTCTATCCCTGAGGTACATGACCAGACCTACTTGTTTATTTCCTGAGTATCTCCCACCAGAAGATCAATTTTGGGGTTAAGGTATAGCTCAGTGATAGGGTGCTTAGCAAACAAGTGAACAGAAGAATGTAGGATGTTTAGCCTAGGCATGGTGGTCCATGCCTATAGTCCCAGCACTCTGGGAGATAAAGGTAGGAAGATGAGGAATTCAAGGCTGTCCTTAGCTACTTAGTGAGCTTGAGGCCTGCCCAGTCTACACACCTCAACAAACAGAAAGAATCTAGGATGTTGAAAACATTGTGAGAGAATAAACAAGGCAGTGAGGTGCAGTGAGGGCCAAGGTCCTAGCTTTAGCTAGTTCTCACGGGTGGCTTTTAAATAGTGACCTGGATGATGATCCACAGTGACAGCTTTGTGGGCACAGAGGAAAGCAAAGCGACAAGCCCGTTGGGGCAGGGGACTGGTGAGCAAGAAGCCGCACTGGTTCTGTAGCTATGGTAAGGAGTTTGGGTTTTGTCTTGAATTCTGATCAGTAGGAAATCACTGTGTAGGAATTTTTCTTGGAGATTTTGAAGAATATTTGAATGCCTCTCAGGAGAAGGAGCAGGACATAATGAAGAACAGTTGTAGGGAAGCCTAAAGCTTCTGATATATCATGATTGAACAGACAGCTTTCTTGCTTCCTCTTTTATTTATTTTTCAAAATATATTTATTTATTTGTAAGCAGAGAGCAAGAGAGTGCTAAAGTATGGATCCACCAGGGCCTCTTGCTGCTGCAAAGTAATTCCAAACACATGCATCACTTTGTGAATCTTGCTTTATGTGGGTACTGGCAAATTGAACCCAAGTACTACCAAGTACCAGCCAACCCCCTTCAGAGGGTCAGCCCACATTGTTACCTCTGAGCACCTCCTGTCTAGTCTCCTGATAGGAACACAGTGGTATCCAGAAAGCCGAGGCTCTCTTTGGCCTGGCCTGAACAGAATTGGAAGCTTAACAGCACAACCAAAAAAGAGGGGTTTCCAGCCCAGAGGCACAGTTCTCTGTGAGCCCAGGCTGGCCTGTCTGGCTTGGTGCAGTGGCAAGCTCCCATCCTCACTCAGGCAGGCCATTGTCTGTTATTGTCTGTGATGCGGTGTGCGCTGCCAACCTTGAGAGGCCAAAGGCTTTAGTGGGAATCAAATTGGACTTTTGTTTTGCAAGTTGTCCTCAGAGTCCTGAGGCCCTTCATTGGCAGTCTGAAATGCCTATTAGTCACGTCATCTGTGGTCTCATAAAAACAAAGCACAGAGTGGGTGCAGCCTCTTTCTCATGTAACAGGTTTTCTCATTATGAGAATGATATGTGCTCATTTAGAAAATGAGAAAATGAAGGGTAAGGACATTTTATGTACATTGTCTCATTTGAGCCTCACCATAGTTTCTGAGGTACATGCAGTTATTACCACTTTGTATTCAGGAGCTGAGGCTGAAAAATTAGGGAAGTTATTTGAAGCTTTGCTTTTAAGCAAGAGTTAGGATTCCAATCCAGACATTTTATGGCCCCAAGCAAAGCTCGAGCACCATGTTAAATATTGTTTCTGAGCAGGAAATATGTAGAAAGAAAAAAAGACTCCTTTTAAAAAATTTTTATTTTAATTTATTTGAGAGAGAGGGAGAGAGAGAAAGAGGCAGATAGAGACAGACAGGGAGAATGGGCACAGCAGGGCCTTCAGTAACTGCGAACAAACTCCAGACGCATGCGCCACCTTGTGCATCTGGCTTATGTGGTCCTGGGGAATCGAACCTGGGTCCTTTGGTTTTGCAGGCAAGCACCTTAAGTGCTAAGCCATCCCTCCAGCCGGAAAAGACTCCTTTAAGCCCAGCATAAGTAACATATTTAGGTAGCGAGAGTTGACTTGCTGGGTGCTGCAAAGGTTTGGATCTCAAGTCTTTTCGCTATCTTCTCTGACCTTGGGCATGCTAATTAGCCTCCCTCTGCCTCACTTTCCCTGATGATAAATGGGGATAATGATACTTGTGCCTTCAGAGTTCCCAGGGGCATTGTGATGTTTGAGCCAAAGTGCTTTTGAACTTCATTTATGAAAGAGAACTAGGCACCAACTGCTGGTATACTCAGTTATTAAAGACCTATTATGCCCTCATCCTCCACAAAGCCTTGTTAAGAAACGGGAAGACAGCCGGGCGTGGTGGCACACGCCTTTAGTTCCAGCACGCAGGAGGCAGAGGTAGGAGGATCGCCGTGAGTTTGAGGGCACCCTGAGACTGCATAATGAGATTCAGGTCAGCCTGAGCTAGAGTGAGGCCTTACCTCGGAAAAAAAAAAAAAAAGAAAGAAAAAGACAGAAAGAAAAGAAAGGGGAAGACAGGGCTGGAGAGATGGCTTAGCAGTTAAGGCACTTGCCTGCGAAGCCTAAGAACCCAGGTTTGATTCCCCAGATACCACATAAGCCAGATGCACAAGGTGGCACATGCATCTGGAGTTCGTTTGCAGTGGCTGAAGGCCCTGCTATGCCCATTCTTCTCTCTCTCTCTCTTTCTCTCTCTCACTCTCTCTGAAATAAATAAAATTTTTAAGTATTAAAAAATTAACTAAAAAATTAATTTAGAAAAAAAGAAAGAAAGAAAGGGGAAGGCAGCATCCCCAGAGGGAAGGTTGTCCTTCTGTGGCTGACATAACTAGAACAAAACATTGTTTTCACCTTTCTGGAGAATTGAGGGCCATGCATATGTCTGCAAGCTTGATGGCTGTGTTCTATAGAAGCTTCTGTAAGCAAATGTATGACTGTATCATAACTTCATTGAGGTCGTGCACTGAGCTGGAAGGGTTGGTTCCTAGTCTGTGTTGATGCCATTTGTCAGAAAAACCAAGGATAGTTGGCAAAAGGTGGTAGCTGTCTTCTATTCATCCTTATTTTTTTTTGTTTGTTTGTTTTTGTTTCTTACTTTTTGAGGCAGGGTCTCATTGTAGCCCAGGCTGAACTGGAACTCAACTCTGGAGCCCAGGCTGGCTTCGAACTCAAGACAATCCTATCTCAACCTCCTGAGTGCTGGGATTATCATTGTGAGTTACTATACCCAGCTGTTTTCTTCCTTTCTTCTAACAGCTCATTGGTTCAGTTATAATATTTGGGACTGGGTGTATAGCTTAGAGATAGAGTGAATGCCTAGGATGTGCAAGGCTCTGTGTTCAGTCCCCAGCCCTGAAAAAAATAATGTAGCAAGGTTTGATTATAATCTGGTTGTCTTGTAGGCATTGGGACTACTGTGGTAGGTAGGTAAAAATAGTTTTCTCCATACAAAGCTTATCTCTAGGGCCAAGAGGTTTATTATGCAATAGAATCATGTGAATGAAAAATGTACTAGTGAGACAGAAATTCAGGATAGGATTTTTCAGGTGCACCCATCAGCCCCAGTGGTTACCTGCCCCAGGTGGGTGTTAGGGTGGAAGGCTGAGTAGGGGAAGAATTAACAATCTCAAGCCCTTCTGTGTCACTGGTGACCCATGCTGCACTTGGTATTGCATTGCTCACCATAAGGAACACCTTGGCGGCCATGGTTGTTGAGAACTTGCTTTCACGATGGGCATGGTGGTACACACCTGTAATCCTAGCACTTGGGAGTCTAAGGAAGGAGGACAAAAGGACCCAGGTTTGATTCCCCAGGACCCATGTAAGCCAGATGTACAAGGTGGTGCATGCATCTGAAGTTTGTTTACAGTGGCTGAAGGCCCTGACACACCCATTCTCTGCCCCCTCCCCCCCGCCATCAGCCGCTCTCTCAAATAAGTAAAAGAATATAAAAAATTAAAAACAAAAAGCAGCCAGGTGTGGAGGCACATGCCTTTAGTCCCAGCACTCAGGTGGCAGAAGTAGGAAAATCACTATGAGTTCAAGGCTACACTGAGACTACATAGTGAATTCCAGGTCAACCTGGGCTGCCTCGAAAAACCAAAGAAACCAAACCCAAACAAAACAAAACAAAACAAAACAAAAAAAGAACTTGCTTCTACTTAAAGCTGGAACTATTACTTCAAGACTCATCACATTGAGGATAACTGGCTTTCTTTTTTTTTTTTTAAGTCTTATTTTTATTTATTTATTTGAGAGCAAGAGCGAGAGAGAGAGAGAGAGAGACTGGACCACCAGGGCCTCCAGCTGCTGCAAACTCCAGATGCACGCACCACCTTTTGCATCTGGCTTACGTGGGTCCTGGGGAAACAATCCTGGGTCCTTTGGCTTCACAGCAAGCACCTTAACAGCTAAGCCATCTCTCCAGCTCCACCTTTATTTATTTATTTATTTATTTTATTTTATTTTTCGAGGTGGGGTCTCACTCTAGCCTAGGCTGACCTGGAATCCACTACGTAGTCTCAGGGTGGCCTTGAACTCATGGCAATCCTCCTACCTCTTCCTCCTGAGTGCTGGGATTAAAGGCATGCGCCACCATGCCCGGCTCCCTCCCCCCCTTTTTAAGTAAGGTTCCACTTTAACCCAGGCTTGCCTCAGCTCATATGATGATCCTCCTGCCTCAGGCTCTGCAGTGTTGGGATTATAGGCATGTGTCACTATGCCTGGTTATGTGGTGCAATTTAATTTAATTTAAGTTTTTTTGAGGCAAGCCCAACAGACTGACCTTTTTATTATTATTATTATTATTATTATTATTATTTATTAACAACTTCCATGATTACAAACAATATCCCATGGTAATGCCCCCCCTTTCCCCTTTGAAACTCCACTCTTCATCATATCCCCTCCCCCTCTCAATCAGTCTCTCGTTATTTTGACGTCATCATCTTTTCCTCCTATTATGATGGTCTTGTGTAGGTAGTGTCAGGCACTGTGAGGTCATGGATATCCAGGCCATTTTGTGTCTGGAGGAGCACATTGTAAGGAGTCCTACCTTTCCTTTGGCTCTTACATTCTTTCCACCACCTCTTCCGCAGTGGATCCTGAGCCTTGGAAGGTGTGATTGAGATATTGCAGTGCTGAGCACTCCTGTCGCTTCTTCCCAGCACCATGATGCCTTCTGAAGACTGGCCTTTTTTTTTTTGATGTGAGAGAGCGAGAGCGAGAGAGAGAGAGAGAGAGAACTGACGTGTCAGGGCCTCCAGCCACTGAAATCGAACTCCAGATGCATGTGCCATCTAGTGCACATGTAGAACCTTGTACACTTGTGTCACCTTGCATCTGGCTTATGTGAGACCTGGAGAGTAGAACATGGGTCCTTAGGCTTTGCAGGCAAGTGCCTTAACCATTAAGCCATCTGCAACCCTATGGTGCCTTTTATTTATTTATTTGAGAGAAAAACAGAGAGAGAGAATGGATTGCACAGGGTCTCTTGCCATTGCAAACAAACTCCAGATGTGTGCGCCACTTTGTGCATTTGGTTTTATGTGGGCACTGGGGAATTGAACCCAGTTTGAAAGGCTTTGTAAGCAAGTGCCTTCAATCGCTGAGCTATCTCTCCAGCCCTGGTGCCTTTTTTTTTTTTTTTTTTGCCTTTCTTATGTAACACCTGCCCTACCTTGTCTATCCAGGGTTCTCTTCCTGCCAAACAGGTCTCCCCCTGCTAACTTTGAAGGGAACGTATGGTGTCATTGGTGTAAGGAGTTCACACCTGTGTCCTCATGCCCCCTTTTCAGGACAATATGTGCAGAATGGGTTAGGGACAAGACTCTTCTTCCCTAAGCCTGTCTAGCACTGTACACCAAGGTCAGGAAGGCCCAATAGTTCATGTGAAAGCAGGAGTGTTCTTCTTTTGGTCCTGCTGGACCGGGTTGGAGAGGACAAAAGGCTGGCAGAGGTGGCTGCCTCCATTTGGAAGGAGAGTAATGCCAGGACAGGGCTGGAGAGATGGCTTAGTGGTTAAGGCACTTGCAAGAAAAAAAAAAAAAACCAACTAATTAATTAATTAAAAAGAAGATGCCAGGACAATGTGGCATAGCAGTAACCTGTATGCAGCGTTCCTGGCACGAATCCAGGTTGCAGCCAGGGCAGAATGGCTGTCTGCTTAGGAGACGGCCAGCTCAACAAGACCTGGCCACTTGGTGCACCTGCACTTCTTAAAGTGGAGTTGGAGCCTGTGATGATGCCGATGATGCCCAGAGAATGTGACCCACTTCCATCTCCTCTCCCATGTAGAGCTGGGCGGGAGGCTTTAGACCAGCTCCAATTAAGCTTTTTTCAGACCTCGGCATCACCCAAGTGTCCAACCCACACATTTCCTGCTGCAGGAATCCTATGGTTTATGTCCTTGACTGAATAACAGGCAAATGAAGACAACCTTGGATTCTGCCAGCAAAGCTTCCTGCAAAGATCAGGGTCTCTCATGGATCAAACATCTCTCACCATGTGGCCCCACTCCAGGTCTTCCTGCTGTGGACCAGTTTCCAATGAGATGGTTTAGTTCTGACCTCCCTGCCCAGACTGAGGCTTCCAGGCAGCCCAGCTTCCCAAAGACCCATCCTCACCCTCATCCTCACCCTCCTGCAGGGAACCTGTAGGTTTCTTTAAGATAGTGAACATTTGAATGATTCTATATGTAATGTTAGGTGTATCTTGAGTGTATGTGGGAGCTGCTGACATAAGTACATGAACGTGAGTACTGCTGGGACAATTTGGGGACTTTAAGCTGATAAAGTAGCAAATTGATACCCTAATTGATGCCATTTTACTTAGGAAGGAGGCAGCAAAAAGTTATAACTTCTGTGGTCAACTCTGGCTAGGCAATGTGAATCCTTTCCTGACTACTCCACCTTCACCTTCTGGCCTGAGAAGCGGGGCCCTGTACCCCATCTGTCAATGCTACTAACATCACCTGCAACTTAGGAACATGGTCCTCCTCTAGTGCTGGTGATTTTAGGAGGGTATGATGTGGCTTTTAGGCAAGCAGCTGGCTATGAACCATCTCTCCCCGCCGATCCTCAGTCTGCTTCCTTCCCAGAGCAGCCTACTTGTGGCAGGACTCAGTGGAGCACAGACAGCTAACAAGTTCCTTTCTCCTGGGGCGGTGCTGCTGTTGTTACATGAGAGACCACGGGCTGTCTGCTCTCTTGCTTTCGGTGGGGGGTGGGGGTTGATAGTTTTTTTTTTTTATTTGAGAACAACAGACAGAGAGGCAGAGAGAGAGAATGGGCACACCAGAGCTTCCAGCCACTGCAAACAAACTCCAGATGCATGAGCCACCTTGTACATCTGACTTACGTGGGTCCTGGGGAATCGAGCCTTGAACCGGAGTCCTTATACTTTACAGGCAAGTGCTTCTTTCCAGCCCGGGGGTCCTTTTTTGAGGCAAGGTCTCAGGCTCTGCCAGACTTACCTGGAACTCACTCTATACCTCATGCTGGCCTCAAACTCAGAGTGATTCTCCTACCTCAGCCTCCCTGAGTGCTGGGATTATCATTGTGAGTTACTATACCTGCTTGTTTTTCTTCTTTCTTATAATCAGCTCATTGGTTTTCAGTTAATAAATATTTGGGACTGGGTGTATAGCTTAGAAGATAGAGTGAATGCCTAAGATGTGCAAGGCTCTGTGTTCAGTACCCAGCCCTGAAAAAAATTATGGTAGCAAGGTTTGATTATATTCTGCGTTGTCTTGTAGGCATTGGGACTACTGTGCGTTAGGTAGGTAAAATTAGTTTTCTCCATAAACGTTATCTCTAGGGGGCCAGAGGTTTATTATAGCAATAGAATCATGTGAAGCAAATGTGCTAGTGAGACAGAAATTCAGGATAGGATTTTTCAGGTTGCACCCAATCAGCCCGGTGGTGAACTGCCAAGGTGGGTGTTAGGGTGGTAGGCTGTGTTGGGGAAGAATTAAAAAATCTCAAGCCCTTCTGTGTCACTGGTGACCCATGCTGCACTTGGTATTGCATTGCTCTCACCATAAGGAACACCTTGGCGGCCATGGTTGTTGAGAACTTGCTTTCACGATGGGCATGGTGGTACACACCTGTAATCCTAGCACTTGGGAGTCTAAGGAAGGAGGACAAAAGGACCCAGGTTTGATTCCCCAGGACCCATGTAAGCCAGATGTACAAGGTGGTGCATGCATCTGAAGTTTGTTTACAGTGGCTGAAGGCCCTGACACACCCATTCTCTGCTCCCCCCCCCCCCCCCGCCATCAGCCACTCTCTCAAATAAGTAAAAGAATATAAAAAATTAAAAACAAAAAGCAGCCAGGTGTGGAGGCACATGCCTTTAGTCCCAGCACTCAGGTGGCAGAAGTAGGAAAATCACTATGAGTTCAAGGCTACACTGAGACTACATAGTGAATTCCAGGTCAACCTGGGCTGCCTCGAAAAACCAAAGAAACCAAACCCAAACAAAACAAAACAAAACAAAACAAAAAAAGAACTTGCTTCTACTTAAAGCTGGAACTATTATTTCAAGACTCATCACATTGAGGATAACTGGCTTTCTTTTTTTTTTTTTAAGTCTTATTTTTATTTATTTATTTGAGAGCAAGAGCGAGAGAGAGAGAGACTGGACCACCAGGGCCTCCAGCTGCTGCAAACTCCAGATGCATGCACCACCTTTTGCATCTGGCTTACGTGGGTCCTGGGGAAACAATCCTGGGTCCTTTGGCTTCACAGCAAGCACCTTAACAGCTAAGCCATCTCTCCAGCCCCATCTTTATTTATTTATTTATTTATTTTATTTTATTTTTCGAGGTGGGGTCTCACTCTAGCCTAGGCTGACCTGGAATCCACTACGTAGTCTCAGGGTGGCCTTGAACTCATGGCAATCCTCCTACCTCTGCCTCCTGAGTGCTGGGATTAAAGGTGTGTGCCACCATGCCCGGCTCCCTCCCCCCTTTTTAAGTAAGGTTCCACTTTAACCCAGGCTTGCCTCAGCTCATATGATCCTCCTGCCTCAGGCTCTGCAGTGTTGGGATTATAGGCATGTGTCACTATGCCTGGTTATGTGGTGCAATTTAATTTAATTTAAGTTTTTTTGAGGCAAGCCCAACAGACTGACCTTTTTATTATTATTATTATTATTATTATTATTATTACTATTTATTAACAACTTCCATGATTATAAACAATATCCCATTTTAATGCCCCCCCTTTCCCCTTTGAAACTGCACTCTTCATCATATCCCCTCCCCCTCTTAATCAGTCTCTCTTTTATTTTGACGTCATCATCTTTTCCTCCTATTATGATGGTCTTGTGTAGGTAGTGTCAGGCACTGTGAGGTCATGGATATCCAGGCCATTTTGTGTCTGGAGGAGCACATTGTAAGGAGTCCTACCCTTCCTTTGGCTCTTACATTCTTTCTACCACCTCTTCCGCAGTGGATCCTGAGCCTTGGAAGGTGTGATTGAGATATTGCAGTGCTGAGCACTCCTGTCGCTTCTTCCCAGCACCATGATGCCTTCTGAAGACTGGCCTTTTTTTTTTTAATGTGTGTGTGTGTATGAGAGAGAGAGAGAGAGAACTGACGTGTCAGGGCCTCCAGCCACTGAAATCGAACTCCAGATGCATGTGCCATCTAATGCACATTTGTACACTTGTACACTTGTGTCACCTTGCATCTGGCTTATGTGAGACCTGGAGAGTAGAACATGGGTCCTTAGGCTTTGCAGGCAAGTGCCTTAACCATTAAGCCATCTGTAGCCCTATGGTGCCTTTTATTTATTTATTTGAGAGAAAAACAGAGAGAGAGAATGGATTGCACAGGGTCTCTTGCCATTGCAAACAAACTCCAAATGTGTGCGCCACTTTGTGCATTTGGCTTTATGTGGGCACTGGGGAATTGAACCCAGTTTGAAAGGCTTTGTAAGCAAGTGCCTTCAATCGCTGAGCTCTCTCTCCAGCCCTGGTGCCTTTTTTTTTTTTTTTTTTTTTTTGCCTTTCTTATGTAACACCTGCCCAACCTTGTCTATCCAGGGTTCTCTTCCTGCCAAACAGGTCTCCCCCTGCCAACTGTGAAGGGAACGTATGGTGTCATTGGTGTAAGGAGTTCACACATGTGGAAACCTGTGTCCTCATGCCCCCTTTTCAGGGCAATATGTGCAGAATGGGTTAGGGGCAAGACTCTTCCCTAAGCCTGTCTAGCACTGTACACCAAGGTCAGAAAGGCCCAGTAGTTCATGTGAAAGCAGGAGTGTTCTTCTCTTGGTCCTGCTGGACCGGGTTGGAGAGGACAAAAGGCTGGCAGAGGTGGCTGCCTCCATTTGGAAGGAGAGTAATGCCAGGACAGGGCTGGAGAGATGGCTTAGTGGTTAAGGCACCTGCAAAAAAAAAAAAAAAAACAACAAACAACTAATTAATTAATTAAAAAGAAGATGCCAGGACAATGTGGCATAGCAGTAACCTGTATGCAGCGTTCCTGGCACTAATCCACCCATCCAGGTTGCAGCCAGGGCAGAATGGCTGTCTGCTTAGGAGACGGCCAGCTCAACAAGACCTGGCCACTTGGTGCACCTGCACTTCTTAAAGTGGGGTTGGAGCCTGTGATGATGCCGATGATGCCCAGAGAATGTGACCCACTTCCATCTCCTCTCCCATGTAGAGCTGGGCGGGAGGCTTTAGACCAGCTCCAATTAAGCTTTTTTCAGACCTCGGCATCACCCAAGTGTCCAACCCACACATTTCCTGCTGCAGGAATCCTATGGTTTATGTCCTTGACTGAATAACAGGCAAATGAAGACAACCTTGGATTCTGCCAGCAAAGCTTCCTGCAAAGATCAGGGTCTCTCATGGATCAAACATCTCTCACCATGTGGCCCCACTCCAGGTCTTCCTGCTGTGGACCAGTTTCCAATGAGATGGTTTAGTTCTGACCTCCCTGCCCAGACTGAGGCTTCCAGGCAGCCCAGCTTCCCAAAGACCCATCCTCACCCTCATCCTCACCCTCCTGCAGGGAACCTGTAGGTTTCTTTAAGATAGTGAACATTTTAATGATTCTATATGTAATGTTAGGTGTATCCTGAGTGTATGTGGGAGCTGCTGACATAAGTACATGAACGTGAGTACTACTGGACAATTTGGAGACTTTAAGCTGATAAAGTAGCAAATTGATATCCTAATTGATGCCATTTTACTTAGGAAGGAGGCAGCAAAAAGTTATAACTTCTGTGGTCAACTCTGGCTAGGCAATGTGAATCCTTTCCTGACTACTCCACCTTCACCTTCTGGCCTGAGAAGCGGGGCCCTGTACCCCATCTGTCAATGCTACTAACATCACCTGCAACTTAGGAACATGGTCCTCCTCTAGTGCTGGTGATTTTAGGAGGGTATGATGTGGCTTTTAGGCAAGCAGCTGGCTATGAACCATCTCTCCCCGCCGATCCTCAGTCTGCTTCCTTCCCAGAGCAGCCTACTTGTGGCAGGACTCAGTGGAGCACAGACAGCTAACAAGTTCCTTTCTCCTGGGGCAGTGCTGCTGTTACATGAGAGACCACGGGCTGTCTGCTCTCCTGCTTTTGGTGGGGGGTGGGGGTTGATAGTTTTTTTTTTTTTATTTGAGAACAACAGACAGAGAGGCAGAGAGAGAGAATGGGCACACCAGAGCTTCCAGCCACTGCAAACAAACTCCAGATGCATGAGCCACCTTGTACATCTGACTTACGTGGGTCCTGGGGAATCGAACCTTGAACCAGGGTCCTTATACTTCACAGGCAAGTGCTTCTTTCCAGCCCGGGGGTCCTCTTTTGAGGCAAGGTCTCAGGCTAGCCCAGACTCACCTGGAACTCACTCTATACCTCAGGCTGGCCTCAAACTCAGAGTGATTCTCCTACCTCAGCCTCCCTGAGTGCTGGGATTATAGACATGGGCCACCATGCCAGGCTTTCTTCATGTTTTGAGTTATTAATATACATAGTATACAAAAACTTACATGCTGAAAACTAAGTCTTCCTTCTTCCCAGCATTCAGTCACTCATTTCCCCTTCTGCAAAGTGAACACATTTAACCAAGGTCTTGCATTTTATATATATATGTATGCACCACCATGCCCGGCTTAATTATATATTTAAAATTATTTGTTTATTTGCATGTATGTGTATATGTATGTATGTGTGTATGGTAGGAATGTGCACAGGCCATCAGGCTTTACATGCAAGTGTCCTTATCATGCAAGTGAACCATCTCTCCAGACCCCAGAATTTTTTTTTTTTTTTGACTTATGGTCACATATAGCCCACGGTGGCCTTGGGCTTGCTATGTAGCTGAGAGTAACCTTAAACTTATAATCCTCCTGCCTTCACCTCTCCAGTGTTGGAATTACAGATGTGTGCTACTGCATGTGCAGTTTATGGGATACTGTAGATCAAACCTAGGGCTATATATGTACTAGGCAAGTACTTTCACTGAGTTATATATCCCGGCCCTATGGTTCTTTAAAAAAAATTGTTTTTGCTTATGTGTGTGTAATGTGGTATATGTGTATGTGTGGTGTAGGCACGTATATGTGCCCTTGCAGTGGCCCCATACCCTTGCCTGTGGCAGGGGTCACTTGCCTGCAGAGGCTAGAATGGAAGCTTTGGTAAATGGCTCCATCGTTCTTCCACCTGGTCTTGTTTTGAGCCAGAGTCTCCTTTCTACTAATTCTGGAACTTGTGGGGCTCCGAAGATTCCCTGTGGGACTGGGGTTATATGTCAGTGTAGCCATGCCTAGGGTTCTGAAGATTTGAATTGTCAGTCTCAGGCTCCCTCAGGAAGCACACAACTGCTAAGCCATCTCTCCAGCCCAATTCTCTTGGGGAAAAAAAGTTATTTATATATATAATTTTTTTTCCTGGCACAAACTACTTAAAAGAGGAATAAAATGTGGCTCACAGTTTGGGAGGCAGTCCATCATGGTAGATGGCATGGCCGTGAGAGCAGCTCCTGGCTGTGGAAATGGGAGCATGAGGTGGCTAATTACATCTGGAGATGGTTGGTTCCCCACAGGCTGTCAGGAAGCAGAGGTTGGGCTGGAACTGGGGCAGGCTATCACCGATTAGGCTCTTTCCAGAACAACCCACTTCCTCCAGGTAGGTTTCACCTCCTAAAAGTTCCACAACCTCCCAAACCAATACTGCCAACTGGGAACCAACAAGCACATGGGACATTTCACACTAAACCATCACAACATCTAAATTTCATTTCATATTTTCCTGTCCTTTATTTTATTTTTTTTTTTTTTTTTTTTTGAGGCAGGGTTTCACTCTAGCCCAGGCTGACCTGGAATTCACTATGTAATCTCAGGATGGCCTCGAGCTCACAGCGTTCCTCCTACCTCTGCCTCCTGAGTGCTGGGATTAAAGGCATGCGCTACCACGCCTGGCTTGTCCCATTGTTTTTTTTAAAACTGTTTTATTGATATGTCCATAAACATAAAGAATATACCATGATCATAATCCCCTCCCTCTACCTTCCCTTTTCCCTCTCCCAAATCTCCCCTCTATTGAAACTCTTCTTTCCAACTAGTTTCTGTTTGATTTTGTTGACATCATTTTCCCCTCTTGTTATACAGATCTTATGTAGGTAGATCAGCCACTGTGAGGTCATGAATATCAAGGCCACTTTGTGTCTGGGTGACAGTACTGTAAGCAGTCCTCCCCTTCCTTTGGATCTTACATTCTTTCCACCCCCTCTTTCACAATGGTCCCTGAGCCTTGGAGGGTGTGGTCGAGATGTCTCATTTAGTGCTGAGCACTCCACTGTCACTTCTCATCACTATGGTGAGTTTTGAATTACCCCAGTGGTCACCACCGTCTGAAAAAGAAGCTTCTCTAACCAAAATTGGAAGTAGCATTAGTATATGGGCATAAACACAAGTATTTAGAGAGCAGTTTGGTGGGCATAATATATCTATTTAGCCTCTGTTCTCAGTACCTCTTTCAAAAGCAGACCCCTCATGATGAACTTCCACTAGGCTCCACCTCTTAAAGGTTCCACCATACCCCAGAAGTGCCATAGGCTGGTAACCAAATCTTTCACATACGGAATTTTGGGGACACTAGAAGTCCAAACTATGGTACCCAGTATCACCAGAAATGGATTAAACTGGTGTCACACAACTTTTCCAGAACACTGATAATGCCAGCTATAGTAGTTCCTTGCCAAAATGTTTAAAACTGGCCTTATCTGGACAGTCTAGACTGTGGGAGATCCTAAAAGAAAATGGTCCTGAGCTCTTAAAAAAATGTTACTGTCACAAAACAAAAGTTGGTAAGTTGTCTCAAACTAAGGAGTTTAGAGCGCACAGGAACTCAGTGTAATTGAGTTTCCTGATTGGATCCCTGGATAAAAACCTGAAAGCCAGCTTGAGATTGAGGGAGGAGTGGGAGCAATTGGGAGTACAGCAGTGATACTTCTCCCTCTACATGAAATCCTTGGGTGTACTACTGGCATTATGGTTGTGTAGAGAATGGCCTGGGGATGAGAAGAGGTGGATTAGTGTCATATCTGCAGCTTTCTTTTACACGGTTTAGGAAGAAGAGCGGCTAGGGATGGAGTTCAATGAGGAAGCCTGCACTTAGCACCTGTGAGGCTCTGGGTTCAAACCCCAGCACCACACCTCAGATGGACTCACAACTTGGGTATAAGACCAAACCTCCTCACAGTGGTGTTGCTAGAGGCAGGGTCTCACAGTAGCCAAAGCTGTCCTTGAACTCATGGCTGTCCTCCTACCTCAGCCTCTTGAATGCTGGAATTAAAGGCGTGTGCTACCACACCCTGCTTATGTGCCACTTTTTGCATCTGGCTTTACAAGGTTGCTGGGGAATCACACCAGGTGGTTAGACTTTGCGAGCAAGTGCCTTTGACTGCCATCTTCTCAGCCTGAGTTTTTTTTTTTTTTTTTTTTTTAAAGCTAGGATCTCACTATTTAGCACTGGCTGACCTGGAACTCTCCATGCACACCTGGCTGGCTTCAAACTTGCTGCAGTTCTCCTGCCTTTGCCTCTGCCCCCTGAGCTCTGGGATTACTGGGAGTCACCACCATGCCTGGCTCATTTTTTGTATTTGTTTGTTTGTTTTGAAGTAGGGTCTCACTCCAGCCCAGGCTGACCTGGAATTTACTATGTAATCTCAGGCTGGCCTTGAACTCATGGCAATCTTCCTACCTCTGCCTCTACTCCTCTGAGTGCTGGGATTAAAGGTGTGCCCAACCATGCCTAGCAAAGAAGGAAAGAGAGAGAGAGAGAGAGAATATGAGACTATGCGCACCAGGGCCTCCAGCTGCTGCAAACAAACTCCAGACCCATGAGCCACTTTGTGTACCAGGCTGTTCTACATGGGTACTGTGGAATCAAACCCGGATTGTTAAGGCTTTATGAGCAAGCCTCTTAACCGCTGAGCCATCTCTTCAGCCCTGATTTGTTGTTTTTAACTTGTATTCTAAGTAAATTTGTAAGAAGGTTTAGTTTTTTGGGAACAACATCTCATCCTCAAAAATACCATCAACTTAATGTATATTGTACTTCTGTCCAATCTTGGTGTAAGCGTTTCACTCTGAACCGAGTTTGTGCAGGACAAATCCTACATTCTGTGGACACGGCCTTAGAAGATCTTATGTCCTCTTTTGTGAAATGTGAGAGGCTTTGGTGAGTCACTGGTTCAAATCCAGTAGTCCTTGCCAGGGGAGCATCACACAGGCCACTTTTGCCAGAAGCATGCGCTCCCTTTCGGAAGCTTGGTGGCTTTGGAAATGAGGAATGTCATTACACATGGGTGGTGAGGATTTGGCTCCTGGGCTGGATTACCCAGGTGTGTTCAGTTCTGGGTGTTTATACTTGCACTTGTTTACAATGAGGACAGTTTCTTGGAGCCCTCAGTCTGTCCCATGTAGCCTCCAAGCCCGTTTCTGTCCACTCTAGTGAACTCTTCTGTCCCATGAAGGTTCTGGCTGTGAGCCAACCAGCCCTCTGGGAGCTCTGGGTAGATTCATGCTGAGGCAGGCACTGTCTTTTGTCATCGCCTTGGAGCATGTGTGCTGGGCTTCCCTCACCTCAGCTGCAGTGGCCGTGTTTCCAGAATAGACAAAGGCCTTGTGACCCCAGCCAGTTAATGGAATAAACGCATGGGAGATTCTGAAGGTGTCTTTGTTTAAAACATTTTGTATTTTGATTATCAGCTTGTCAAACAGTTGGGGAGGAAGGAAACTGAGTCCTCAGCCACCCCTTAGGGGAGGTTTCCTCCTTCCTTGGATTATGTTTTGTTCTGAGGTAGCTGAGGGCGGAGGAGAGGGAAGGTCACTGCCTGTGTGGTGCCACAGAAGCAGTTACCCAAGCACATTCTCATGGGGGTTATTTGCTGTGTGCTGTGGAATCTTCGTGATTGAAAGCATATGAGGTAGGTGCCAACATACCTGTATCTTCATGCAAATCTGCACATTCCTGTGTGCTGAGATGAGTGTTTATTGGAAAGAGGCAGTGGCTTCACAATTTTGAGACCTGAGAGACTTCCATCCAGGGAGGCGCCCTGGGGTTCCCAGCTGGGTCTGTGGATCCAGACTCCCCATTCCCAAAGCTGAACAATGAGGAGGGGTGACTCACAGGCCGAGCCTGCTGCCTCTGGAAACACAACTGGGCCTCTTGAGCCCTCATCCTGCAGGCCATCCAGTTCATTTAATGACACATCTTCATGGTAGAAGGCTGAAGACCCTGGGAAGTGGCTTGAGTAGCCAAGGCAGAAGGTAGGGAGGAAAGTGATTCTTGGGCCAGCCAACCTGTCTGAGGCCCTGGGGAAGCCTGAGCTGGCCATGTCAGGCCTCCTTCTGAGCTTTGCCTCCATGACAGTGAGGGCTACAGAGCATGACTGTGTCTCAGCAAAGGGCCATACACAGCTCATGCAGAAATCGGAATGCCTTCCCCTGATGAATACATAGCACTGTGCACTGTGTCAGTTTTCTTTTCCCTTTTTGAAAAGTCTTCTATATTTCTCAATTTTATTAGAACTTGAATTTTTCTAAAGTAGAATCTTTGCATGGACACATCATGTGTCAGTACCATCATTTCCCTCCTCCCTGCCCCCATTCCACTGATCACCTCCTTAGTGGGAATGCTGATATTCCCCATTGGGTTGTGGGTTATGAGATACTAGAGCAGTAATCAGTCATGCAAAGGGCGGGGGGACTTGAAATTTTTTTTTGGGGGGGGGGTTTGAGGTAGGGTTTTACGCTAGCTCAGGCTGACCTGGAATTCACTATGTAATCTCAGGGTGGCCTTGAACTCATAGGCATCCTCCTACCTCTGCCTCCACAGTGCTGAGATTAAAGGTGTGCACCACCACACCCAGCTGAAAATTTTTTATATATATTTTTTATTGGGCTAGAGAGATGGCTTAGCAGTTAAGAGGCTTGTGTACAAAGCCAAAGAGCCCAGGTTCAATTCCCCAGGACCCACTTAAGCCAGTTGCACAAGGTGGCGCATGCATCTGGAGTTTTATAGTGGCCAGAGGCCCTAGTGTGCCCATTCTGTCTCCCCTGCTCCCCTCCCCCCGCCTATCTGCTTCCTTCTCTCTCTCAAATAAATAAATTAAATAAATTTTTAAAATTTATTTGTGAAGGGAGATGGAAGAAAGGACAGGGAATCAATGAGTATGGGTGTATTAGGGCCTTTTTCTGCTGCAAACAAACTCCAGATGCATGTGCCACTTTGTGCACCTGGCTTTATGTGGGTACTACAGAATAGGGCCAGCAGGCTTTGCAAGCAAGTGCCTTTAATTGCTGGGCCATCTCCCCAGCCCCTGAATTTTAACTTTAATTAATTAATTAATTTGTGTATTTGTATGTGTATAAATGTGTGCCACAGGATGCATGTGGAGGTCAGAGGACAACTTTAACGTTTTGTACTTCACCTTCTTAGAGACAAGGTCTCTTGCCACTACCAACAACTGCCATACCCTGTGAGTTTCAGATTCTCTTGGCTCCACCTTCCAATCTTTGGGATCATAGGTTCATGAGCCATTTTGTATCTGGCTTTACATGGGTTCTGGGGAATTGAACCCAGGCCAGTAGGCTTTGCAAGCAAATGCCTTCAACTGCTGAGCCATTTCCCCAGTTCCTTAATTAGAATCTTAAATTGTGGCCCTGAAACAGTTGACATAGCTGTGGACAGCAGGGTTGACGGTGCTCCCACGGGTTGAAATTTCCACTGTGGCCTCCTTCTCTGGATAGGGCCCAAGCTCTGTGAACTTCCTGGCCAAGTTTCTTCCCTAGGGTTATTGGGCCTGGAACTAGTCCTTCTAGCCTAAAGTTGATGGACCAAGAAATGCAAATCACGTTTCCCTTGGGAGCTGGGCTGTATGCAGGGGACAGCTCTGGGTTATTACAGGTCACAGGAGAGTAAAGGGGGTCCTTCTGGCATCTGCTTACATTGACAGGGTGGGAGACTTTTGATGGTTAGGGGCCTCCTGCCCTGGAGTGAGGGATGCTTACACTCCCTCAAGAGTTGGGGACTTATAAATAGATCAGGGCTCCAGACTGTGCATTACCCATTCCTCTGGGCACTGGCAGAGGCTGATGGTCTTGGATCGCCTAAGTTAGAATCTGCAGCCATATTCTGTGGAGGGGCTGGTTTCTGACATCAGGTCCCAGACCTTGGTTTGGCCAGGTTTATGTGTGCCAGCTGTTTTCTGGGAAGAAAAAAAAAGAGCCTCTTTTTATTTATTTATTTTATTTTTGATTTTTTGAGGTAGGGTTTCACTCTAGCCCAGACTGACCTAGAATTTACTATGTTGTTTCATGGTGGCCTCAAACTCACAGCAATTCTCCTACCTCTGCCTCCCAAGTGCTGGGATTAAAGGCGTGCGCCACCATGTCTGGCTCTCTTTTTATTTTTGATTTTTGGTTTTTCAAGGTAGGGTCTCACTCTAGCCCTGGCTGACCTGGAATTCACTGTGTAGTCTCAGGTTGGCCTTGAACTCAAAGCAATCCTCCTACCTCTGCCTCCTGAGTATTGGGATTAAAGGTATGCACCACCACACACTATTTTTAATTTTTTTCTAAATATTTTTATTTATTTGTAAGCAGAGATAGGGCAAGAGAATGGGTATACTAGGGCCTCTTAACAATGCAAATAAACTCCAAATGCATGCCTTGCACATCTGGTTTTACGTGGGTACTGGGGAATCAAACCCAGGCTGTCAGGCTTTACAGGCAGTGCTTTTAACCACTGAGCCATTTCTCCAGCCCAAGAATCTCTTCTTATACAATAATTTTAAAAATATTTCTATTTATTTATTTATTTGAGAGAAAAAGAGGCAGAGAGAGAAATGGGTGTACCAGGGCCTCCAGTTGCTGCAAATGAACTCCAGGCTCATGTGCTACCCTGTGCATGTAGCTTACATGGGTCCTGGAGAATCAAACCTGGGTCCTTAGACTTTGCAGGCACACACCTTCACCACTAAGCCATCTCTCCAGCCCAAGAATCTCTTTTTAAATTAAGCTGAACGATGCCTTTCTTTCCTTCCATCCCTCCCCTGTCCCATGCAGAAATGAAACCTGCATGGTCCTTCGTCAGAGCTGTAGAGCCTAAGGACCCAGCTGAGGAGCTGGACATTTCAGGCAGCCAAGAAGCTTCCTCAGGCTTAGCATCCCCTTCCTGTGTGCATTGTTCTCTGCTGACCTGTTCTTCAAGGGGCTGGCAGAGCAGCCTCACCAGGGCCTCCTACCTTGCTGTGGAGAACTGGTATGTACTCATTTAAGGGCTAGAAGAGACAGTTTTAGGGGTTATTTTCAACCAGTTGGACCAGAATCACAAGGCTTAAATGAGTTAAACCAGGAGCACTGAATCCGTGTTTTTCGTCAATCCAGTTACATGAATAGCATGTATACGCATGTTCGTCTGAACCCTTGGTGTTTGAGTGTTATCTGAGGTGTTACATAGTGTGGAACATGTGCTTGTAGGCCCAGCTACTCAGAAGGCCGAGTCAGGAGGATCACTTGAGTCCAAGTTTAATGCTAGCCTGGGTAACATAGAGAGACCCTACTTGCCCAACACACAAAATTGGCTAGTTTTGGAGGTAGATCCTATCCAGCACTTGGGAGACTAAGGTAGAAGGACTGTAGGTTCAAGGTCCACACTGGCTACCTAGTGAGGCCCTGTCTCTAAAAATTTAATTAAAAAATAAATACTGTAGAAGGCCATTATTCAAGACTACTAGGCTTCTGCACTGGACTCTAAAAATCAAAATGGAGGTTGGAGAGAGGTTTAGCAGTTAAGGCACTTGCCTGCCAAACCTAAGGACCCAGGTTTGGTTTCCCAGAACCTGCATAACCAGATGCACAGAGTGGCATATGCATCTGGAGTTTACTTGCAACAGCTAGAGGCTCTGGCATGTCCATTCTTTCTCTCTCTCTCTCTCATATTTCTCTAATTAAAAAAAAAAAAAAAAGCTGGGCGTGTTGACACACCCCTTTAATCCCAGCACTCATGAGGCAGAGGTAGGAAGATTGCTGTGATTTCTAGGCCTCCCAGAGACTACATAGTAAATTCCAGGTCAGCCTAGGCTAGAGAGAGACCCTACCTCAAAAAAACCAAAACCAAAAAAATTTTTTAAAACATTTTATTTATTTTTGGTTTTTTTTGAACTCATGGTGATCCTCCTACCTCTGCCTCCTGAGTGCTGGGATTAAAAGTGTGCGCCACCACACCAGGCCCCTGGCTAAAATTTTAAAAATCAAAATGAAGCTACTCATGTTCAAGTTCCATGTAAGCAAAACCAAACTAAGCTGTTTGAACTTTCAGGAAATAAGTATTACAGAGAAAACAGCCTGATTTCTTCAGTAGACCAGTTTCAACAGCATGATCATGAAGTACCTACTTAATTGTTTTGTTTTTTCAGAGGGGTTGTTTTTGAGGCCATGTTTCACTGACCCAGAACTCATTCTGTAGCCCCAGGCTGGCCTCACACTCAAAATTCGTGGGGTCCTCCTACATCAGCCTCCTTAGTGCTGGGACTATGGCATGTGTCACCAGGCCAGGCTCTTACTGTTTCATAACGAAGAGTAGCCTAGGCCAACCTGGGATTACAGAGTAAATTCCAGGTCTGCCTGGGCTAGAGAAACCCTACTTCAAAACAAGCAAACAAAAAACCCCAAAATAACCTGTCAGTTATTTTTATATTGTTCTCTTTCCTTTTTTCCTACTGTATAAGGATAGTAACTTTGACATGACCAACCCACCTTTATTGTTTTCTTTTTCTCAAAAAATTGTTTTTACTAACAACTTCCATGATTATAAAAAAGTATCCCATGGTAATACCCTCCCTCCCCCCGCTTTCCCCTTTGAAACTCCATTCTCCCCATCTCAATCATTCTCTCTTTTATCTTGAAGTCATGATCTTTTCCTTCTATTATGATGGTCTTGTGTAGGTAGTGTCAGGCACTGTGAGGTCATGGATATCCAGGCCATTTTGTGTCTGGGGGAGCACGTTGTAAGGAGTCCTACCCTTCCTTTGGCTCTTACATTCTTTCCGCCACCTCTTCCACAATAGACCCTGAACCTTGGAAGGTGTGATAGAGACATTCAAGTACTGAGCACTCCGGTCACTTCTTTCCAGCACCATGATGTCTTCTGAGTCATCCCAAGGTCACTGCCATCTGAAAAGAGAAGATTCTGTATCAAAAGTGAGAGTAGCATTAATATAAAGGTATGAACATTAAGAGAATTGCTTACTGGGCAGTTTGATAAGCATAGTATATACATGTAGCCAGACAGCAGCAGATGTTACGCTTCTAGGGCTCATGACTACCCCTGTTTTAAGTTTTCAGTATCAGGGATGTACTCCCTCCCATGGAGAGGGCCTCCAGTCCAGTTAGAGGGCAGTTGGTTTCCACCATGACAGACGTGCCACTATTGCACCAGTTGGCTCATTTGGCCTGGATGGCCAAATTTAAGGCTTGCAGTGTCCACTATTGAGTATCTTCACTGGTGTTTTCTCTTTCTCCCATTGAACTGCATGCAGAATGGCTTCTTCCAGCTTTCTGTCAGCTGGTCTACATGGATGTTTTGTTTTTTTTGAAGTAGGGTTTCACTCTAGCCCAGGCCAACCTGGAATTCACCATGTATCTCAGGGTGGCCTCAAACTCATAGTAATCAGAACACTTACTCTTTTATGAAATGCAGTGTTGCCTAATTCTAGAGTCAAAAATAAGGCCAGTTAAGATTATTTTGGCCGGGAGTGGTGGCACACACCTTTAATCTCAGCACTCAGGAGGCAGAGGCAGGAGGATCGCTGTGAGTTCGAGGCCACCCTGAGAATACATAGTGAATTCCATGTCAGCCTGAGTTAGAGTGAAACCCTACCTTGAAAAACAACAAAAAAAAAAATTATTTCAACAAGTCCGGCATGCTGGTACATGCCTGTAATCACAGCACCTGGGAGGTTGCAGGCCAGAGGATCAGGAGTTCAAGGTTATTGTTGGCTATGTAGGAAGTTTCAGGCCAGCCAGGGCTACATGAGACCCTGTCTCAAAACAAACACCTACCAGCTCCTTAGCCCTTTATGAGTCTTATATTTACACACATGCACTAACACACACACACACAAATATATATTATATTTAGTGAGAGATGTGGGTCCATGGTTGCATGGAGCCTGTAGAGGCCTTAACTCCAATCTCTGCCTTCATCCAGTGTCCTGTCTGGTGGTAGAAAGAGGCTCTCAGACACTGTCCAGGTGCAGTGTTGGAGCAGTGACCTGAGTAGAAGAGGTGCAGGCTGGTATGTAGGCACACACTGTGACAGGCAGAGGGCAGTCAGTAGGGCTGGTCTCATGACTCAAGGAGGAAATAATGCTCTAGGCTGAGGAAATAGCAGATGCAAAGACTCAGAGGTTGAGGGAACCTGGTGCAATTGGTACATGATGTGGCCACTAAACAAGGTTTCTTTCCCTTGGCACTGTGGGCATGTGGGATGGAAAATTCTTTATTGTGGGTGCTAATTCCTGGCTAACATACAGCACAATTATTCCCTTGTATCTTCAGGTGATTGGTTCCACAACCATCTGTGGAGAATATGCAAATACAAAGTCTCTTGTGTAAATATTTGCATATAACTCATGTACATCCTTGAACTCACTATATAACCAAGAATGACCTTGGACATCTCATCCTCTTGCCTCCATTTTCTGAGTAGTGGGATTACATGTGTGTGTTTAGGATGGTACCCAGGGCTTTCTGCATACTGAGAAAGTTACCAACCGAGCAACATCCCCAGGGGTCTAGAATAGCATGCATATTCAGTAAGGAATTGAGTTTGTTTCTCATGGATGTTGTTGATCTGTAGTTGATTGGATCAGTATGGGAGTACATGGCATCCCCCCAGTTGTAGTGGCCAAAAATGTCTTCTGTGTTGGGCATGGTGGTATATCTTAGAACTTAGGAGGCTGAGGCAGGAGAGTCACCATTACTTTGAGGCTAACCTGGGCTACATAGCACAACTCTTTCTCAAAAAAAGCAGCAAACTCCTAGGCATATATCCTAAGGACTCATCTCATTACCTTAGAGATACTTGCTCAACCATGTTTATTGCTGCTCAATTTATAATAGCTGGGAAATGGAACCAGCCTAGATGTCCCTCAACTGATGAGTGGATAATGAAGATATGGCACATTTATACAATGGAGTTTTACTCAGCAGTAAAGAGAAATGAAGTTATGAAATTTGCAGAAAAGTGGATGGATCTGGAAAGAATTATACTAAGTGAGGTAACCCAGGCCCAGAAAGCCAAGCGCCACATGTTCTCCCTCATATGTGGATCTTAGCTAGAGATGATTGGGCTTCTGTGTGAGAAGGAAAAAACTCAGTAGCAGAGGCCAGTAAGTTAAAAAAGGAGATAGAAAGGGAAGAGAAAGAAAGGGAGGAGGGCTTTTACTAGGTTGGTATTGTATATATGTAAGTAGAAAGATTGAGATGGGGAGGGGATATGATGGAGAATGGAATTTCAAAGGGGAAAGGGGGGAGGGTAATACCATGGGATTTTTTTTGTTATCATGGAAAATATTAATAAAAATGGAGAAAATTTAAAAAAAAAAAAAAAAAAGCAGCAAAGCTAGATGTGGCAGCCCACGCCTTTAATCCTAACACGCAGGAGGCAGAGGTAGGAGGATCACCATAAACTCAAAACTAGCCTGGGGCTACAGAGTGAGTTCCAGGACAGCCTAGGCTAAGTGAGACCCTACCTCAAAAAACAAAATATCCAGGGGCTAGAGGGTGTAGAGTAACTTACAACATGTGCCTCGTATGTGTGAGGCTCTGTATTTCAGGACAAGAGAAAATAATGCCTTTGGATACTTCCTGATGTCCCCTGGGAGATGAATTTGCCTACAGTGAGAACCTCAGCTGCCAAAGAATCTTGCTTGAATCTGGCAATCTGTCCCACCCTTGCTTCCTATGCAGCCTGTGTGTTCTTTGGGAAGCTGTCTCCAGGCAGATCGTGGAGCTCCTTGTGTGATGTGCTTGCTGACGGCCCTCTGTACTTGCTCTGAGCCAGGGCCACTACTACACAGAACAGAAGAGTCACAGCTCAGGACCCTCCCAGGCTTCTGGGTGCCCTTTCGTGTTCTGAGCATGGAGTCTCTGCGTCAGTTCCTTTCCCAGGGGACAGCAGCCGTGCTCTGGTCCTCTGGGCTGTGTTGGATCAGGTCAGGTGGGCTCCGTCCCTGGAGCAGAGTCTGGAGCTGAATGAGCTTGTCGCTGTGAGAGGGGCAGGCAGGCAGGCGGCTGGAGGGAGGAAGGTGTGGTGGTAAGCACCCAGAGTTCTAGAATCTCTTCCATTCCAGAGCTGTGGCCGTGCGGCCTCATTGCTGTTTCCCACTGGTTGATCCTGGCTGTGGCTAAGGTATGATAGCTTGAGTGGGATTCTGAAGATGAGACTCTTCAGAGCTTTTACTTACTTGTCTTTCCTGATGTCTGCCATCATGACCATTTCCAAGTGTTTTTGATGTGTTCCCAGCTTCAAACACAGAAAAGTTGTCCTCGTGCAGTAGAAAAGTTGTTCTAGCTGGGTGTGGTGGTAAGCCCAGCACTCGGGAGGCAGAGGTAGAGGACCGCCGAGAATTCGAGGCCAGCCTGAGACTACATAATGAATTCCAGGTCAACCTGGACCAGAGTGAGACCTTACCTCGAAAAACCAAAAACAAACAACAACAACAACAGAACAGGCTGGTGAGACGGCATGGCAGTTAAGATACTTGTCTGCAAAGCCAAAGGACCCAGGTTCAATTCCCTAGGAACCAAGTAAGTCAGATGCACAAGGTTGCAGTTGCATCTGGAGTTTGTTTGCAGTGGCTGGAGGCCCTGGCATGCCCATTCTATCTGCCTCTTTCTCTTTAAAAGAAAAAAATTAAAAAAAAAAAAGAAGAAGAAGAAAAAAGTTGTTCTAGTGCAGTAGATTTCCAGATACGCTTTACTAGACTCGCCCATTTTTGTTGTCTGTGTTCCTGCATTCTGTCTCTGTCAGCATGCACATGTGCACGTGTACACATCCACACATAGGACATTGAGAGAGTACTCTTGTCCCAAACAGTGACTATTTCATGTTCCCCAACTGTCCAATAATATCCTTTATGGCTCTCCCTCTGGTGCCCTGGGTCCCATCTCATTCTAGTTGCTTTACTGCCTAATCTAATGCACTCTGATTGGTGGTATGCTAGACTGGCTTCTCTTTCTTGTTTTCCTGTAATTGCAGTTAAGATGGGTAAATGCTCTTAATAACTCTTGAGCCCTGCGGGGCTGACAGGACTCCGGCAAAGCAGGCACCCAGGTCCAGTCTCTGCCCCTATGGTCTATGGCCTCAGGCAAGTCACTTAGCTTCTTGGAGCCTCAGTTGCCTCACCTATAAAATAGGAATAATTCCTACCTTGCAGGCTTGTGAGGACTAACATTAATCAAGACAATGTGTGGAGCATGGCTTACTCCATGCCTGGTACTTGGTGAGATGCCACAGCAACAATGTTAATTATCATTGTTCTGCAACATGGCCTGGCTTCATACAGCAGGAAGGAACTTGGAGCAGGTTCGGATTTGGATTGGCATCCTTAGGACAGATTCCTAATCTCAAGCTCATTTCCCAAGACTGGCACTGTGCCCTGCGCAGTGAGGTTGTTGCAAATTAATTACTGAGAAGGGCTATGTGGAAATTCTCTCTGGTATCCCCATTTTTTTTTTAAGATAGTGTCTCAATCTATTCCAGGCTGACCTGGAATTCTCTATGAAGTCTCAGGGAGGCCTTGAACTCAAGGTGATCCTCCCAAGAGCTGGTGTTGAAGGCGTGCGTCACCATGCCCAGCTTAGTGGTATCCCTATTTTTTTTATGTTATTGAATCCCACCAATGCAGGATTCTGGCAGAAGTTATACATCTGGCCTCAGCCCTACCTGCCTCTCCCTAGCTCTGAGCACTTTTTTTTTTTTCTCACAATTTTTGTGAATGAGGTTTTTTTTTTTCCTTTTTTTTTCTGAGCACATTTTTATTGATTTGCTTAGATACTAGAAAGCAGTAGAGCAGAGTAGTTAAGAGCTTGTGTGACCTAGGCTTACATCCTGCTCTGGGCTGGAAAAGCTGGGCCATCATATGGGAGTCATGTCTCCTTGCTGCACCTGTATTTTCACTGTGGAGCTTGACAAGGCTATTGCAGGGCTAGGTAACACACAGGGCAAATAGCTGCACGCTGTCTCTGCCTCGTGCACCTCCTTTAAAATAGTACTCTTGGGCCAGGCGTGGTGGCCCATGCCTTTAATCCCAGCACTTGGAAGGTAGAGGTAGGAGGATCCCAGAGAGTTTGAGGCCAGCCTGAGACTACATAGTGAATTCCAGGTCAGCCTGGGCTATAGTGAGACCCTACCTCGGCAGGGGGTGGGGAGTACTCTTAGGCTGGAGAAATGGCCTAGTGTTTAAAGCGCTTGCCTGCAAAGCCAGAGGACCCAGGTTTGATTCCCTATGACCCGTGTAAGCCAGATGCACAAGGTGGCGCATGTGTCTGGAGTTCGTTTGCAGTGGCTGGAGGCTGTGGTGTACATGTACTCTCTCTTTCTCTCTCCCTCTCCCTGTCTCTGCCTCTCTCTCTCTCTCAAATAAATAAAAGTAAAAATATTGGGAGAGGTGGCTTAGCAGTTAAGGCACTTGCCTACAGAGCCAAAGGACCTAGATAGGGTCAGTTCTCCAGGACCCATGTAAGCCAGATGCACAAGGTGGCACATGTGTCTGGAGTTTGCAGCAGTTAGAGGCCCTGGTACACCCATTTTCTCTCTCTCTCTTTCACTCAAGTAAATAAGTAAAAATAAGATATTTTTTTTAAAGTACTCTCAGCCAGGTATGGTGGCATACACCTTTAATCTCAGCACTCAGGAGGCAGAGGTAGGAGGATTGTCATGAGTTCAAGGCCACCCTGAGACTACATAGTGAATTCCAGGTCAGCTTGGGCTAGAATGGGACCCTACCTCAGAAAACCAAAAAAAAAAAAAAAAAAAAAAAAGTACTCTCAACTGGGCATGACTGCCTTTCTCTGGACACCATTTTGATAGGAAGTGCTTTGGTAATCAGGTAGGTAGAATACAGGATGCTGTTGATCATCCTGCAATGCCAGAATACCTGCAACAAGAAATTAACAGGTCTAAAATGCCCACAATGTGAAGGTGAGAGACTGCTGATATGGACATATGTGGACAGAATGAGCCACCTCCACCCCACATTTCCCCCTTTGATCTAATGGTGGTGGTGGGGAGGTGAAGGGTGAACTTAGAAGGAGAAGGGAGTGAAAGAAACTAGGAAATTTTAAGCTTTTGGACTTTTTTTTATTCCAATGGCTAAGAGCCTTTTTTATTTTTATTTATTTAGTTGAGAGAAAGAGGCAGAGAGAGAGAGGGAAAGAATGGGTGTGCCAGGACTTCCGGCTGCTGCAAACAAACTCCAGACACATGCGCCACCTTGTGCATCTGGCTTATGTGGGTTCTGGGGAATTGAATGTGAGTCCTTTGGTTTTGTAGGCAAGTGCCTTAACCATTAAGCCATCTCTCCAGCCCACTAAAGGCCTTTTTTAAATATGTATATTTTATGAGAGAGAGAGAGGGAATGGGTATACCAGGGCCTTTAGGCACTGCAAATGAACTCCAGGCACATGTGTCATCTTGTGCATCTGGCTTTATATGGGTACTGGGGAATCAAACCTGGGTTTTCTGGCAGGCAGCTTAACTGCTGAGCCATCTCTCCATCCCATGGCCTTCTTTTTTTTTTTTTAAATTCAATTAATCAATTTATTTGAGAGAGAGAAAGAGGTAGGTAGGTAGAGAATGTGCATGCCAGAGCCTCCAGCAACTGCAAATGAACTCCAGATGCATGTACCACCTTGTCTATCTGGCTTATATAGGTACTGGGGAATCAAACCGAGGTCCTCAGGCTTTTCAGGCAAGCCCCTTACCTGCTGAGCCATCTCTCCAACCCCTCCTTGGCCTTTTTATATTTCTTTTTTGTATGCTGGGGACTGAAACTAACTAGAACATTGCTCAAGCTAAGCAAGTGCTCTACAACTGAGCTTTACCTGAGCCCAACCCTTTTTATTTTCAGTTTCTATCTTTTTAATTTTTTATTTATTTTTTATTTTTTTGGTTTTTTTGAGGTAGGATTTCACTCTAGTCCAGGCTTACCTGGAATTCACAATGTAGTCTCAGGGTGGCCTTGAACTCATGGTGGTCCTCCTACCTCTGCCTCCCGATTGCTGGGATTAAAGGCGTGCGCCATGACACACGGCTATTTTCAGTTTCTTGAGACAACCTGTGTTCACATAACTTGTCCTGGCCTCAAACTCACTATGTTGCTAAGGCTGATCTGAATGCCTGATCTTTCTGCCTCAAAGTCCTGAATAGTAGAATTACAGGTATGTGCCACCATCCTGGCCTAGCTCCCTAACCTTTTATTTACTTTTTATTTTAGGTCTCATGTTACTCATGCTGGCCTGAACTCTCTATATAGCTTAGGAAGGCCTTGAACTTGAAATCTAGCCTTCCAGGAATTAAACAGGCCTCTTCACCAGCTTGACTTTGAACTCTTCCCCCCGCCCCCCAGGTAGGGTCTCACTGTAGCCCAGGTTGACCTGGAGTTAATCTCAGGCTGGCTCCAATTCACAGCTATCCTACCTCAGCCTCCTGAATGCTGGGATTGAAGACATGCACCACCATGCCTGGCTGAACTTTTTTTTGGCGGGGGGGGGGGGTTCAAGGTAGCGTCTCTCACTCTAGCCCAGGCTGACCTGGAATTCACTATGTAGTCTCAGGGTGGCCTTGAACTCATGGCGATCCTCCTGCCTCTGCCTCCTGAATACTGTGTGCTTCTTCCGTATCTTCCTCAAGGCTCCTCAGGCAGCCTGCTCTGAACTGATGACAGTGATCTTGGCTCATACACATTTTCCTGGAGGTTACATGCAGGAGAGAAGCTTTAGGCAGTTGTCTCTCTTTTAGTTCCTGACTTGTGTTTGGGGGTGAGGGTCGCTGGTGCTGCAGTGATCAGTGTCTGGGCATCCTCCCCACAAATAGTGATATTTTCCTTCTTCTATGGTGCCCAGCCTCAGGGATCCCCTTGCCCTGGAGAAAGAGCCCAAGTGAGTGCTTAAGGTTAATATCTGCCTTTCTATTTCTGGCTGAGGAATTTTCCTGGAGTAATTCTCAGGAGAGGGCCTTTGTGTTAACTTTGAAAGACAACTTTGTCATCTTTCTCCATCCAGTCATCCTAGCCCCACTGCCCAGCAGCTTGCTACGTGTGTGTGAATGCGAACATGTTCTGAACAAACCTTGCTCAAGTGAGCAGTGCCTGCTGGTGGTTTCCTTGCTCTCTGTCCTCCCTTCCCGCGTCTGTTTGTGCTCTGCTTTCCTCGGCCCTCCTTTTCCTTTGTGATGTGATCTTTCAGGCCTTCAGCATCTTCAGGCCTCCCTCTTTCCTTGTTACCCTGATTTATTGGTTGGTTAATTGATTGATTGATTCATTTATTATTATTATTATTATTATTATTATTTTTAGTAAGTTGAGAGAGAAGGAGAGGGAGAGAGAGAATGAAAGAGAATGGACAAGCCAGGACCTCTTGCAACTATAGCCAAACTAGATTAATGTACCAGTTTGTGCATCTGGCTTTACATGGATACTGGGGAATTGAACTCTAGTCATCAGGCTCTGTAAGCAAGTGCCTTGAACTGCTGAGCCATCTCTCCAGCCCTGATTCATTTATTTATTTTATTTTTATTTTTCGAGGTAGGGTCTCACTCTAGCCCAGGCTGACCTGGAATTCACTGTAGTCGCAGGGTAGCCTCGAACTCATGGCGATCCTCCTACCTCTGCCTCCCAAGGGCTGGGACTAAAGGCATGCACCAGTTGACTATGTAGCCAAGGATGATCTTGAACTCCTGATCTTCCTCCCTCCACCTCCTATGTGCTTTGGATTACAGGCTTCAGCCATGAGCCACAGCTTCTTGTTATTCAGACTTTTGTGGAGGATGACCTTGAGGATGGATGACCTCCCTCACTGTCGGTTTACTCCACCTTCAGGAAGCAATCCTAAGATTAAGGGTGATTACAGACGAGGCTAAGGCCAGTACAGGGACGCAGGTAGTCACCAAGCAAAAGAAGACGAAAGTAAAACTGCCCGCTGAGTGTGGGGTGCACATCTTTATCCCAGCACTGGGGAAGCTGAGGTGGGAGGATCATTGTGGGTTCAAGGCCAGCCTGGGCTACAGAGTGAGTTTCAGGTCAGTCTGGGCTAGAGTGAACCTTACCTTGACAAATAAAAAGTAACTGACAAAAGAATACTACCCATACCGTGCTCCTTAAGGGGGCCAGACAGAAGGCTGGCAGTGCCAGCGTTGGGTGAGTGCTGAGTTTGGGAAAGGACCCAAAAGCTAGAAGCCCATGAAGGAAGGGCTCTTCCGTCAGAGGGAAGAAGCCAGTGTGGCAACTCCACGTGCCATGAGGGAGGGCACTGCCACCAGAGCAGCCTGGCTGTTGCAGCTGTCCTGGGAGGAGGCCATTAGCAATGGCTGGGTTCATGAGTGTTATGATGGAGCCAGACCTCGGAGCGGAAGGGCCTGACTGAGGTGGTGACGTTTGTAGCAGGACACAGCAGTCCTCTGTGCCCTATACTCCCTTCTTCCCAAGGGAACCTCTCCCTGAAGTCCCTTCACCTCGCCCCCTCTTTCACTTATTCTTGGGCCTCACCCTGGGCCACCCAGGTCCCACTTTACTTGGAAGGCCACTCTGTGCTCAGACACCTCCTGACCAAGGCTTGAAGCCTGGTAGCAGGGTGTACTTTGCACAGCAGAAGGTCCTAGGCACCTTAAGCCTCAGTTTCCTCTTGGCCCCAGCCCATGCCCTCTTCTGTTCCCACTGCTCTTGAATCTGATTCTCGTGGCTCTTCCCCTGTTCCCAGACCTGGATGGTTGGTTTCAATTCTGATTCCAGAGCCCTTTGCAGGTGGCCACTGTGGTGCCTGTTCTATTGCAGGATGAGTCTGCTCTGTCATCCCCCTGCTTCTGAGCATCCATAGGCTTCCAAGACTCAGCTATCCAGTCTGTCTCGTGGGCTGTCACTGTGGCCCACAGGCAGCCTTTCCCCACAGCATTTCAACATGTCAAGTTCCCAGAAGCAAGTCTGCAGGGTGCCTTGCACTTGTCTCCCTGTCCTCGGTCATATATCTGAGATGTATTGTCCTGGATATGACATGTTTGGTACCAAACCAAACACAAGTAGAGCCACCTGTGTATTTCAATGCCTGTCATAAGTAGATACCCAGTGATTCTTTTGTGAATGTGTCCTGTGCCTCTTTATCAGTGCAGTGTTACTCATCCTTCAAGATCCAAGTCCAGTGACTTCACCCCAGAGCCGTTGGCAGCTAGTCCCTAGCCTTTATTTTTGCCAGAACTTTGTGACCCCCCCCCCCTTCTCAGCCACTTAGTAAGGCCCTGTGTCTTTTTTTCCTCCTGTCTTCCAGCTCCTTGGGGGTGGGGATGGGACATGGCCCAGACTGAGATGTGTGCAAAGCAGTCTGGGAGTGCTTGTGTTTGAACCTCTTTGTGGTGCATCCCTTGTGCTGTTGGTTCTGTATGTGTAGTGTGGCCGCTGGTCATGTCTGGTAGACAGAATCCTCGTTTTCACCCTCTCTCTGTATCTCCGCTGCCCGTGCCTGGCACAGCATTGTTCATAACTAGAAGAGCTTGGTAACTCCTCTTGAGTCCAGGTAATGTCTACATAAGGCTGTGGGGTTCTTGGCAGTTTAGGAGGCACCTTGACCTCCTTTTTTCATTCTGGATTAGTTGTGTAATTTGTGGGGACCAGTATAGGGCTCCTTGTCCAAAATTAAGAATTTCAAGGTGGGGATGGAGAGATGACTCAGTGGTTAAGGGTGCTTGCTTGCAAAGCCTGATGGCTTGGGTTCAGTTCCCCAGTGTCTATATAAAGTCAAATACACAGAGTGGCGCATGCCTCGGGAGTTTGGTTGCAATGGCAGGCCCTAATGTGCCCATTTCTCTTTCTTACTTTGTCTCCATCCCCCCTCCTGCTTGCAATAAATAAATAAATGAAGGATTTCAATGTAGGATGGGGGGGTATGGCTCAGTGGTAGTGTTGGCCTCGGAAGCATGAATCCTGGGTTTGATCTCTAGTATTACCACCAGAGGCAGAAGGGGGTCAGGAGGGATGACTCACAGACAAGAAAAGCACAAGCAGCTTGTAATCAATGAAAAATAAGAAATTTCGTGGTGCATGAAGTGGAGGCAGGGGAATGAGTACTTCAAGGCCAACCTTGGCTACATAGGGAGTTCCAGCCCAGTCTGGGGGTACATGAGAGTCTGTCTCAAGAAAAAGAAAAGAAAAAAGAATTTCAGGACAGTGGCAGAAGAGCAGAAAGCCAAGTGAGGGGGAACCCTTGCCATGAGCCCTTAAAGCCAGCCCTCACTTCGCCCACTCAGTGAAATGCAGAGCTCTTCTTTATAGATGGTGAAATGAAGGGCACAGGGTAGTGACCAGCCCCATGCTATGTAGCTGGCCAGTGACAGCTGGCTAACAACAGACCAGCTCCTAGAACACAGTGTCTGATGCTGTGTTCAGCCCAGACATCATGAGCCTCAGTTTCCTTCTCTGTAGACTGGGAATGCTGATCTGATCATAAAATGATACATAGGCTAGCTGGCGGGATGCCCTGGGCAGTCCTTGTCCTTCTGATGCTGTCCCTTAAATTCATGAGCCCTAAGTTCCCTTTGCTCCTTGAATATCCCTAAGCCCCGTGGGCAAGAGGGATAATTGGCAGTCATGGTAGTTGAAGAAATGAAAGCCCCTCAGAAGTGGGAGAAGGTTCTCTTTTCATCTATTTTTGAAGGAATGTGGGGACTTGGGTAGAAAGTTCCCCAGGGTTCCTTGGTATTTCAATGCTTTGATATCTGGAGGAAGAGCAATTAATTGCTATAAATGGCCTGTTCCTGTAGGGTTTCTCTGGTGGTAGGGCAAGGGGTGGCAGTATGGGTGGCGGTGTGGGGGACAGTGCTGGCACTTCCATCTCAGGCTGTACTCTAGAAGGAGGGACCCTACAACAGACTCAGAGTGTCAGAACATTGTCTGACTTGAGGAGAGGCTATTTAAATTCCACTGTGGAAGCAAGCCTTCCTTAGCCCCTTGATTGAGCTGGGGACTTTCTGTACAGAAGTCATTGAGACAGGAGAGTTTGTACTTCCTGTTCAGAACTCATTTCCTGGTGTCTGGCCTCATGGCAGGGCTGAGCTCTGAGAGCCCACCTCAAATCCAGGTACTCTGGGGACATAGAAGCTCATGAGCTCTGTGTGCCCAGAGTGGCAGGCAAGGTTCCCCAGTCCCTGGTGCCTGTCCCTCATGGTCACACTTCTACCAGATTAGCTAATACTTTTGACGTAGGTGATGAGGTGTGGAGGGTAAGAGAGCTGTGTTCTTTGATTCCTGGAAGAAGTACAAGAGTTGGGTCAGGAAGCTGTGTGGCCAAATAGTCAGTGTGAAAGTATGTCTCAACTATGGTGTGTTGGGGGGGGGGGCTTGCACAGGCAGCTACAGATGTCTATTGCACACAGACACATCATTGGAGCACACAGGAGGTGGGACAGAGTGCTAGGACGTGGGTCCTGCTGCTTGGGGTGTTGGTGCTTTGGGAGGTCAATTCATGCAGATGCAGGACTGGCCCATCAGCTGTCACAGTGAGTCATTTGGGTCCAAGATGACTCTCGACTGGTGACTAACCAACCCAGGGGAGGAGGTGTGCCTTGTGGAACAGGCAGACCTGCCTCAGACGGAAGTGACAGGTCTGCTGCACAGTCAGCACCCAGCTGCGGAGGTGTTGGAGCAGGTTCCCTGGATTTGCCTGATACACAGGTATTTCTGGACCGTGGCAGAGCCCGTGGCCACAAGCCTCCCGCCAGCAGCCTTGTTCCCTCAGTGTGGGGCGTGTGCACTCCCGGCTCCTCCCATGACTGTGTTCTGTGTTTCCACAGGGCGGCACCTTCCTATTTCTCCCTGGCCGCAGCCCTCCCCTAACAGTTGAGCATCTGTTTGCCTGAAGTTAATTTCCAGAAGCAGGTAAGGATCAAGGGGAAGGCTCTGTTGTGTAACCATGAGAGAGTGCGACGTTGGGGGTGTTCTTGAGACCAGGCTCAGGGCCTGAACGTTAGGATGGCTCATCTCATTTCCTTTCTCCATGGAGCCTCAAGATGCTTGTTTCTTCCCATGTGGGGGTTCTGTCTGGTGTTATTCCCCAGTGCTAAGGATTAAACCCAGGGCCTTGTAAGCGTAGGCTATACCACTGAGCTTGCCTCCCCAGCTGACTGACGTGGGTTCTTATGATAAATGCTTCCGTGCTGCTGAAAGCTTTCAGGCTGTACATTTGTGCACACTCTGGGGTAGTATTTCATGTAAACTATGAGTCCCACAATTGCACGATGTGTTTTTATCTGATACAAACTTTGCAAAATGTGTGTACATTTTTAAGTATAGGCATTTAAAACCTGTCATACTGTTTTGTCTTGTTTTATTTTTGTGATATGTTAGGGAGTGAACTCAAGGCCTTGCACATGCTAGCCAAACACTACCACTAAAACACATCCCCACCCTGATGATGTGTTGTTTGTTTATTTAATTTTTTATTATTTATTTATTTGCAAGCAGAGAGAGACAGAGAGGAGAGAGAGAAAAAAATGGGTGCCCCAGGGTGTGTAGTCACTGCAAACTAACTCCAGATGATTGTGTTAACTTTGCACATCTGGCTTTAGGTGGGTACTGAAGAATCAAACTTTGCAGGCAAGCACCTTAACCACTGAGTAACCTCTCCAGCCCTATTTATTTGTTTTTTAGACTGGTCTCAAACTTACTAGTAGCTGAAAATGACCTTGAGCTCCTGATCCTCTTGTCTCCACCTCCTAAATGATGAGATTGCACATGTACAACCAACATGCCAGGCCAGGCTCTTTTTTGTTGTTGTTGCTTTTGGGGGGGGGGTGTAGTCAGGACAGGGTCTCACTGTAGCCCAGGCTGGCCTGAATTCAGTATATAGTCCAGGCTGGGGCCTGGAGTGATGGCTTAGTGGTTAAGGCACATGCCTGTAAAATCTAAGGACCCAGGTTCAATTTTTCCAGGTTCCATGTAAGCCAGATGCACATGGTGGTGCATGTGTCTGGAGTTCCTTTGCAGTGGCTAGAGGCCCTGGCGCTCCAATTCTCATCCTCTCTCTCTCTCCCTTTCTCTGTCTTTAATAAATAAATATATTTTTAAAAATCTTTTTTTGGTTTTTGGAGGTAGGGTCTCAATCTAGCCCAGGCTGACCTGGAATTCACTCTGTAGTCCTAGGGTGGCCTCAAACTCACAGCCATCCTCCTACCTCTGCCTCCCGAGTGCTAGGATTAAAGGCATGCACCACCACGCCTGGCTAAAAAACTCTCATGATATGTTGTGGTATTTTATTTTATTTTATTGGTGCTGAGGACCAAACCCAGGCTCTTGCACTCATCCACTGAGATAAATCCCTAACCCCAATATGTGTGTTCTTAAAATTATTGATTGATTGACTTGCAAAGAGATTGGTGTGCTAGAGCAAACTCCAGATACATGCACTATTTTGTGCATCTATCTTTATGTGAATACCGGGGAATTGAACCTAGGCCGTCAGGCACTGCAAGCAAGTGCCTTTAATCCTTGGGCCATCTCTCCAGCCCTGGTTTTTGCTTTTTCAATTGTTTTGAAAAGGCTTCTTACTATGTAGACCAGGCTTGTCTAAAATTGCGGCAATCCTGCTTCTTCCTCCCAAGTGCTGAGATTACAGGCATGCACCACCATGCCTGGTTTCTGGTATGTTTTAAAATGAACAAAATGAGTGCCCAGTGTGGTTGACATGCCTTTAATCCCAGCATTTAGGAGGCAGAGGTAGGAGGATCACTATAAATTTGAAGCCAGCCTGGGACTACAGAGTGAGTTCCAGGTCGGTTTGGGCTAGAGTGATACCCTACCTTGAAAAAAGAAATGGATAAAACAAAGACAAATGCTGCAACCCAGAGTCAGAAGTGCCTTGTAAACCTTTTTTTTTTTTTTTTTTTTTTTTAAACTTTGGTGTTTTGAGGTAGGGTTTCAGTCTAGCCCAGGCTGACCTGAAATTCACTATGTAATCTCAGTGTGGCCTCAAACTCATAGTGCTCCCCCTACCTATGCCTCCCAAATGCTGGGATTAAAGGTATGCACCACCACACCTGGCCGCCTTGTGAATCTTAAGGACCCACCCTGTGGTCTGGCCCCAGCTAAGCTTATTTGATACTTTACTAGCAGATGCAAGACCCCTCTGGGTATTAATAAATATTCTAACGTATGAGTGTTTAAATAGCATTGGCTTCAGGTTATAAATAAAATTGAGTGCAGGCAGCTAGTTTATATTCAGGGCCACTTGAGCCCGTCAGAGCGAGGCTAGCTTTGCAAGGTCTTTATCAGAATCGCCTGCATTTCCCAGATAGAGACCCACAGGGGCAGTCCCAGCCTCCGATGGCTGCATGTCACATTTTTGGCTTGTTCTCCAGTGCCTCTTCAGTCTTCTAAAGTACTGTCAGTAGCTTAAAAGCTGAAGATCACATGCTGATTGCTGCTAAGTCTGGTCAGAGGCTAGGTGAAGTATGGCATTGATGTCCCTGGATATCTGCTCAGGCCACTGCCCCCAGAGTTCTTTCTGCATGGAACTTTCACAGTGATTGGGAGGTCCCTCTGTCCTTTTCCCATCAGCCAAGCTTCCTGAGAGGCCAGCTCTGAACTACCAGCTGTGTGTATGTGTGTGTGTGTGTGTGTGCGCATGTGCACGTATGTATTGGGGGTCTGTATTTGCCTCGGTGACTGTGTGGATCTTGGTATTCATATTTGCCCCATCAGATGTTTTCTGGCATGGCACCCACTTTATGCATAGCATGGTTTACTACCACATAATATGTAACCACAGATTTCTTCCCTCCCCATTCATTTGCATAGCAGGCAGCTATTGTTGTTTCCCTTCTCCTTTTTCTGGCCCATCTCTGATTAGGGGCAAATAACAGTGATACATTTCCTTAGGATACAGAAGAGAAGCACTGCCCCATTTTAGGGGGTGGGCTATGTATGGAAAGAGCTGAGGCGATAACTGAGAAGTATTGTTACTTTTGCTTCATAGGTCTGAGATTGGATGAATAATTAGTGTCTAAATTAATTGCAGTTTGGGATTATGTAATTTAAGCATGCTTTAATGGAGACCAGTTCTTGATCCCTACAGGGGAGAATAGAAATTCTCTAGTGAGGTTAATGCAGTGCTTGTCAGAATTGTGATGAAAATTTAATAACATGTTTGCTTGAATAGGCAACAAACCCAGACAGACTATAATGTGCTTGTAGCACACCAGTGGCTTCATTGTGTGTGTGTTGTTTGGGCTGATTATGGTTTATTCTCTTCCATCATTAATTTTCTTCACATTGACACCCTTACTGTGGGTCAGGACAGAATCACATCAAACAGCCATGATGGTTTCTAGGGCATTTGGCCTGGAGTGTGATGGGCAGGAGCCTGTGCTCCACATGCTGCCCTAGATCCAACCCTGGGCGTTCCCTCATGTCAGGCAGCAGGGCAGGGTTGGCTCAAAGCAGAGCTTAAAAGGTAAATACTAGGTGACTAGAATTTTTTAGAAATGCACGTTAGGAGTTTTCCCAAGGCCAGAAGCATCAGCTTAGGGAACAACCTGTGCCTGGCAAGTGTGTGAAAGGAATGGCCGGCCTCCAAAGACCCAGTTGGCCCTGCTGACACAGCCTGGGACCTCGAGTGCAACAGCCAGCTCCCCACCACCACACCACCAGACAGATGGAGACATCACAGCTTGAGCCTAGGGGCTGCAAGGCTGCAATGGCAAGGAGGATGGGTGACACTGATGGGTACAGGATTGTTGAACAGAGCAAAATTCCACAACATTGAGCTTGGGGGATGGCTGACTGTCTTTGATGGGATCCAGGGAGATGTGCGTGTGGTTTGTGAGAATGAGTTTAGAATAAAGGTGACCCCATAAGGGCCAGCGGCTTGTCGTGGTGGCAGCCCTCTTGGACCCTTTTAAGGCGCAGATACCCTGCAACTCAGGTGCTTTGTATGTGGTGACACCTAGTGGCTGATCCCTTGCATTTATTGTGTCTTTCACAAGGAGAACACAGACTGAAAACTAGTCCTTGTGCATAGGACAAAATTGGAAGATTTTTGCTCCCAGGGAGTTCTAACTCCTGGTTGCAAGGCTTCATGAAACACTTCCGATGTCCTCTGGAGAGCATAATAGTGCACAGCCTACTAAATACTTTATATGTGAGTGTTTTGAGTAAGCTGAACTTGGTTGTGGAACATGGGTTAGTACTTTAGTCTTTAACACAATGATATTTGATTCCAAAGTGGTATGGGGATCATAGGGAGGGGAAGTTTAGATACTATAAGCTACTTTCCTGTTCCATTCAGCCAAGGGCACTATTTATTAAGTGCCTTCCAGGTGCTAGGACCCTGGGGGACAAGGGTGAGCAAAGCAGACACAGCCCTGACCTTTCAGTGAAGCCTGGAAGAAAAAATAAGCAGGTACATGCTCCAGTGGGGCACTCAGAAAATCAGGATAGAGCCGGGCATGGCGGCGCACACCTTTAATCCCAGCACTCGGGAGGCAGAGGTAGGAGGATCACCATGAGTTCAAGGCCACCCTGAGACTGTATAGTGAATTCCAGGTCAGCCTAGACTAGAGTGAGACTCTACCTCAAAAAAACAAAAAAAAAAAGGAAAAAAGTCAGGATAGTGAGACACAAGGCTCTGTGACCAGGAGGAACTGAGGTGGGGCCACAGAACTGGCTTTGGTTTTGCTGTCAGATGACGGCGCAAAGATAACCTGCAAAGGCATCTTTCAGCTGAGATGAGTGATGGTCAGAAGCAAGTACATGAGCAGGGCTGATCATGCTGTGCCTCACAGGGTCCCGGCAGGCACTGGGAAATGTATTGTCAGGGAGGACTAAGCAGGAAGTGATGCCATCTCTTCTGGTCTATTTAGATCATTCTGGTCACTGCATGAGGCAAGGACAATGGAGAAAGTACAGGGTGAATGTCATGAGACCATGGCCATGTAATAGCCCAGGTGGAAGCCTCGAGGTAGAAGTGTAGGGTCGTACCATCCATGCTTGAGGCTCCGGGCAGAACTCACACCGCAGGCTGTGTAGGGTCCTTTCCCAGACCAGCAGTGTGTGCACGTTCAGCTGTGCGGAAAGCAAGGACGGTCCATGGGCCGGTGTGCATGTGTGGACGAGGCTTGGGGTGGCTGTACCTTTCCCAGCTCCCAAGTTGTTACTTAAACCTTTTTCTTTCTTTTTTATTCTTTTACAAGAGAGGGAGGAAGAGAGAGAGAATATGAATAAATGAATATGAATATGAGCATCTGGGAGCATCAAGACCTCTTGCCACTGAAAATAAACTCCAGGTGCATATGCCACTTTGTGCACCTGGCTTTTTAAATTTATTTTTATTTATTTATTTGAGAGTGACAGAGAGAGAAAGAAGCAGAGAAAGAGAGAGAGAGAGAGAGAGAGAGAATGGGCACGCCAGGGCGTCCAGCCATTGCAAAGGAACTCCAGATGCATGCACCCCCTTGTGCATCTGGCTAACATGGGTCCTGGGGAATCAAGACTTGAACCATGGTCGTTAACCTTCACAGGCAAGCACTTAACTGCTAAGCCATCTCTCCAGCCCACACCTGACTTTTTTATGTGGGTACTGGGAAATTAAACCTGGGCCAGTCAGTAGGCTTTGCAAGCAAGCACCATAACTGAGTCATTTCCCCAGCACATTTAAGCCCTTTCCTGAGTCCCGGGGAACTTTGAGAGGAGCAACTCACAGAGGAAGGGAGTCTGGAGTTGGGGCCTCAAGGTTTGAAAGGAAGACTCTGGAAGGAGGCCTGTATCCCATCATGTACAGATGTGACATTGGCCCCAGCTGGGCAGGTCTTCAACCTGTTTTATGGGCTTTTAGGGTGAGGACCCCACTATCCTTTTGGGGAATGTGCAGTTGACAAGTACCTGCAGGGAGCCACTGCCCAGGCTCTGGCACATTCCTGGCACATCCTTGGCAGAGTGCTGCTCTGCCCAGACAAGCCCCTGGTCTGGTCAAGGGCTTATGGGCCCCTGTTGGTGAACGGTGTGAGGAGTGTCCTTAGCTTGCCAGCTCAATTCCCCTGCTCCCTGAGCGCTGCTCCTTGGCACTTGGGCTGACGAGGCTCCACCCCACCAGCTGCTGCGTTATTTCTGACTCGTCCAGGAGTTCAAGTGTGTAACCCAAGCCCCTCTACTCCCACCCCCTCTCCTCCAGCTCCTCCTGGAGGAGGAGGCTCTGGACTTCTCTCTCAGGGCCTGAGACATCTGGACACAGCCTCTGGCCTTCACAGTGCCTGCAGGAACTACCCTCCAACAGGTGGGGTGGGTTTCTCTTGGGGTGGGGGGTAGCTGCCAATGCCTCTGCCCTACAGCCCTGGGTCGTTTGCACCCTGTTGAGACTTTGGAGCTCAGTTAAGGAGCTGGCCTCTTGAACTCAGCAGGGGCTTTTGCATAGGGTTCTGTCACTAGGTTCAGGGGCTGGCACTGATCTCACGGTTTCTCAAGCTAAAGGTCCCAGCAACGGCTTCTAATAATGTCACTCCTGTTCCTTGCCACTTTTGCACTTTGCATGAGTTGAAAATCTGGAACCCTTGGGTTTTCATGCCCCACATCTTCTGTGGCTCTTAGCAGGGACCTTGCCATCCCCCTGCTATAGAATAAGAGCTCCTTGGTCAGACTGGCTGGGCCTCAGGGAAGGAAGGAGTTCAGCAGCTTGCCACCTCAATCCTCTGAGAACTGAGGACTCCGGTGGGAAGGGGCTACTTGGAGTAGGTGTGTTTCACGTGTAGATGTCAGTATCTGAGAATGTCTCACCCTGACCTTCTTCCCAGCAGGAGTCCCCAGAGCTGGGCCAGGGGGATGAACCGCGAGGGAGCACCCGGGAAGAGTCCGGAGGAGATGTACATTCAGCAGAAGGTCCGCGTGCTGCTCATGCTGAGGAAGATGGGGTCAAATGTGAGTGCTTGTGGGGTATTGAGCAATATCCCACCTCCCCAGAGGACACCTGCTGCCCTAAAGGAGGGCATGGCCAACTACATCCACCTCCTGGGTTTCTGGGGCCTGGGGAGAGGGCTGCCAGGCTCATGTCTTTGCGGCAGGTTCAGGCTTTGTAGGCACCAAGCCTAATATGTTCAGTTTTGGAAGTACTGCTGGCCAGTTTGCCCTTTCTATGCTGAGTTTGGGCCAGGAAAAACAGGGATCTGATCTTCTTCTTTTCTTTTTGAGGTAGGGTCTCAGTCTAGCTCAGGCTGACCTGGAATTCACTATCTAGTCTCAGGGTGGCCTTGAACTCAGAGCAGTCCTCCTACCTCTGCCTCCCAAGTGCTGCAATTAAAGGCGTATGCCACCACACCTGGCTCTTCTTTTTCTTTAAGTAATTTTTTTTCTTTTTCTTTTTCTTTTTTTTTTTTTTTTCTTTTTCAAGGTAGGGTCTCGCTCTGGCCTAGGCTGACCTGGAATTCACTATATAGTCTCAGGCTGGCCTTGAACTCACAGCTATCCTCTTGCCTCTGCCTCCCAAGTGCTGGGATTAAAGGTGTTGCCATCATGCCCAGCCCCTCTTTCTTCCTTTTTTAAAAATTTTTTTATTTATTTGAGAGAGAGAAAGAGGCAGAGAGAGATATAGAAAAAGAGAGAAAGGATGGGTGCGCCAGGGCCTCCAGCCGCTGCAAAAAAACTCCAGACACATGCGCCCCCTTGTGCATCCAGCTTATGTGGGTCCTGGGGAATTGAACCTGGGTCCTTTGGTTTTTCAGGCAAGTGCCTTAACTGCTAAGCCATCTCTCCTGCCCCCTCCCCTGCCATTTTTTCCTTTTAATGAGCTCCACAAGGCTTCTCTCTCAGGAATAGGTAGACAGGATGGACACTGGGGGTTTGGGGGCAGTAGATGAGTAGGTTCAGGAGCATTTTTTGAAAAAAAAAAAAAAAGGAAGGAATTTAGAATTGCTTATCAGATATGACTGTCTGGGTAAGGTCTGTCTGTCTACCTGCCCTGTGCCAGAATAGATACCAATCTTAGATTCAACCTGAGTGACAGGGCCTGTAGGCCCTAAGGGCATGGTGTTTAGAGTGTGTGAGAGAGGGTGATTTCTCTGGAACTGAAAGGGTCAGATTTCAGAAACAGAGGTCTAAGAACAAAGCAGGAGACACTAGTAGGATCAAGCTGGCCTAGGCGAGGGCCTTTTGAGGAACAGGTATGTGCTGCCCCTCACCACGGTGCTCTCCCCCTGCAGCTGACCGCCAGTGAAGAGGAGTTCCTGCGCACCTACGCAGGCGTAGTCAGCAGCCAGCTGAGCCAGCTGCCACAGCACTCCATCGACCAGGGTGAGTTGAGAGCCAGGCACCAGCCAGGCTCTTCCCTGGGACACTAAGCATTGGTTATTGACGGAGCTGGATTCAGGGAACAAAGGGTGGCTATGCCACTTCTCACCCACAGGCAGTCTCCTGTCTGGTCCTTCCTCAGCTAGGAACTTAGCCCTAACAAGGCAGATGGTGAAGGAGGCAAAAATGAAGGGATCTGAGGGCTGATGATTGAATTGCCTTAATCTTCAGCCTGACCCCTGCCCGCCCAGCACCTTATCCAGGGACAGTGAAGCTGCTCAGCTTGCTAACACAGCACTGTTTGGGTTGGCTTCAGCACAGCCTTGCTGTGGCTCATGGGGATCTGGCTGTGGTCAGAAGGGATAATCCAAAAGGCCTGGCATATCTCCATGAACTCAAGGGAGTGTTGCAGTCCTCATGGTCAGAAGTCCCAGATATTCAAGTGTTTATTACACAGCTGGTAAGGTGTGCCAGGTCATCAACAAGCATCATTTACCTGTAGACAGCTGTTGTTTGTATTGCTTCCAGTTAGCAGGCAGTTGTTTGGAAGCAGCAAGGCATTGCTCTTGACCGTGCAGCTAGTTATGGGGGGCAAAGGAGGCAAACTTGCAGCCCAACTCCAGAACAGCTCCTCACCATCTTCCCTCCCCATTGAACAAGGCTACTGGGCAGCTCTGAGTCCCTTGGCCATTTGTTGAGAAGCTCCCTCTCCGAAGGCTTATCCTGACACCCACAAATCCACTGTGAGTGATATCTCCACATGATCCCTTACTGTCATTCTGTTTGTGCTTTGTTGCGAGTCTTAGCTATAAAATACCTCAGCCCATGGCATGTCCAGGTGGGAGTGGCTGACAGAGCAAAGTGCATGGTACAATTACCATGCTGAAGCTGCTGGGGACAACAGCAGGTCTGGCACACCAGGCTGCCACCCTGGTTGTCCTACATGTCTCGCCCTCTGCCCTGGCACAGGGGCTGGTTCCCAAGCACTGATGCTGGATGGGGCCCAGCCAGTGCACTCAGCTCAGCAGAAACCTTCCAGGAATATCTGGTAGCTCACACAGCAACTCAGTACAGCGTTCATCATGCACAGCCTGCCCAGGCCCGCCTGCTTGGGAGTGCCTGTTCAGGAGTGCCACACGGCAGCCAGAGCCACAGCCAAGTTGTGTGCCATCTGCTCTGCCCTCCCACTTTTTCTTGCAAGAGGCCTTTTCTCCTCCACAGCTGGTCTGGTTTCCAGTATGGTGCACTCTCCTGTTTTGTAAGCCAGGTCTACCAGAAAACCTCAGACCTCTGAGTCCCCATGGGGACTCCCCTTCCTCACCATACGGTCATAGGTCACCGAGTTCTTGAAGCTCAATACAAATGTCCCTAGTGGAATGCTCCTAGAGGAACAAGTCAAAGTGAGTTGTAGGACTGTACATCAGAATGGACAATACCACCATACATGCCCCGCCACATGCATTCACTCATGTATGTATATAGCAAAGGAAAGCTCATGGAATACTCACCAGAGTGTTAATAGAGAACGTGGGTTGTTTGTTTGTTTGTTTTTTCCAAGTTAGGGTCTCACTCTAGCCCAGGAGCTCACAGTGATCCTGATCCTGATCCTCCTACCTCTGCCTTCTAATTGCTGGGATTAAAGGCATGTGCCACCACGCCCAGCAGAAAACACATTTGAGTGGTTCCAGAATCAGTCTCAGGGTCTTGTGTATGCTAAACTGTATTCTACCAATGAACTGCACCCTGAGGCCCTAATCCCAGCACTTGGGAGGCAGAGGTAGGAGGATTGCAGTGAGTTCGAGGCCACCCTGAGAATACAGAGTGAGTTCCAGTTCAGCCTGGACTACAGTGAAACCCTACCTCAAATAACAAAAAAAAAAAAAAAAAAAAAAAAAAAAAAAGTTGATAGGAAGCATTAGTCCTAACATTTGGGAGGCCTCATAGGAGAGTCAACAAGAGTTTAGGCTTACCTGGGCAAGTTAAGGCATTTGCTTACAAAGCCAAAGTACCCAGGTTCAATTCCCTAGGTCCCACGTTAGCCAGATGCACAAGGGGGTGCACACATCTGGAGTTCGTTTGCAGTGGCTATAGGCCCTGGCACACCCATTCTGTCTGTCTCTCTCTCTCTCTCTCTCTCTCTCTCCTCTCTCCCTCTTTCCCTCTCCCTCCCTCCCTCCCTCTTTCTCTGTCAAATAAATAAAAAATAAAATATTTTTTAAAAAAAGAGAAAAAGAAAGAGAGAGAGAGAGAGAGAGAGAGAGAAAGAAGGAAAAGAAGAGAGAAAGGGTTGGAGAGATGGCTTAGCAATTAAAGTGTTTGCCTGCAAAGCCAGAGGACCTCAGTTAGCCAGGACCCATGTAAGCCAGATGCACAAGGTGGTGCATGCATCTGGAGTTTGTTTGCAGTGGCTGGAGGCTCTGGCATACCCATTCCCTCTCCCTCCCTCCCCCCTCCCTCTTTCTCTATTAAATAGATAAAAGTATTTTTTAAATATTAAAATAATAAAAATAAGTTTAAAAAAAGAAAGGAAAGAGAAAGAACGAGAAGGAAATGTTGGGGGATAGGATTATAAAAACCCACTTTTCTAGCTATATAGTTTTATAAAGTTTATTCATTTATTTATTTATTTATTAATTTATTTATTTATTAAAGAGAGAGCACACCAGGGCCTCTAGCTGCTGCAAACAAAGTCCAGACACATGCACCACCTTCTGCATCTTGTGCAGTACTCAGGTGCTGGGGAATCAAACCTGAGTCCTTAAGTCTTTGCCAGCAAGCACCTTAACTGCTAAGCCATCTCGCCAGCCCATTAAGGCTACATTTTTAAAAATATTTATTTTGTGAGAGGCAGAGATAGGATTGCCATGAGTTCAAGGCCACCCTGAGACTGCATAGTGAATTTCAGGTCAGCCTGAGCTAGAACAAGACCCTACCTTGAAAACACAAAATTGAAAAATTATTTTGGAGAGCCGGGCATGGTGGCGCACACTTTTAATCCCAGCTCTCGGGAGGGAGAGGTAGGAGGATCATGGAGAGTTCGAGGCCACCCTGAGACTACATAGTTAATTCCAGGTCAGCCTGGACCAGAGTGAGACCCTACCTCGAAAAACCAAAAAAGAAAAAGAAAAATTATTTGGGGCTGGGCATGGTGCCTTTAACCCCAGCATTCAGGAGGCAGAGGTAGGAGGATCACCATGAGTTTGAGGCCACCCTGAGACTACATAGTGAATTCCAGGTCAGCCTGAGCTAGAGTGAGACCCTACCTTGAAAAATCAAAAATATAAATTTTTTTATTTAAATTTATTTGCAAGGAGAGAAAGAACACAAAAACACCACTGCAAACAAACCCCAGATGCATGCACCACTTTGTGCATCTGGCCCTATGTGGATACTGGGGAATCAAACCCAGGCTATCAAGCCTTGCAAGCAAGCACCTTTAACCACTGAGAAATCTTTTTAGCCCCCTGATTTTTAACATCCAATGATTTTTTATTTTGTAGTAAGAGAAAATGAAAGAACTATTTTTGTACTGCTGGGGATCAAACCCAGGGCTTTGCATATACTAGGCAAGCATTCTCCTCCTAAGCCACTAAGCTCCATCCCTAGCGTGCTCACTTGCGCATGCGCACTCGTGTGCTCTCTCTCTCTCTACACACACACACACACACACACACTATGTTTAAACTGGAAGTGGTGGCTTATGCATGTAATCCCAGCACTTGAGTACTTGTGAGGTGGAAGCAAGCAGGCAGATCTTGAGTTGAAGCTATCCTGGGCTACATGAGACCTTGTCTTTAATATTTTATTTATTTTTTAAATATATTTTATTTATTTATTTGAGAGAGAGAAAGAGAAAGAGGCAGATAGAAAGAGAGAATTGGCACGCCAGGGCCTCCAGCCATTGCAAATGAACTCCAGACCCATGCGCCCCCTTATGCATCTGGCTTACGTGGGTCTGGGGAATCGAACTGGGGTCCTTAGACTTCACAGGCAAATGCCTTAACCACTAAGCCATCTCTCTAGCCCAACACCCTATCTTTTGGTTTTTCGAGGTAGGGTCTTGCTGTAGCCCAGGCTGACCTGGAAGTCACTTCATAGACTCAGGATGGCCTTGAACTCACAGTGATCGTCCTACCTCCTGAGTGCTGGGACTACAGGTGTGTACCACCATGCCCAGCCCAAGACCCAAGACTCTTGTCTCAAAAAGGAAAGGAAAGGAAAAGAAAAGGAAGGAAGGAAAGAAGGAAGGAAGGGTGAAATGGAAGCTGGGGATGAAGCTCAGTTGTTAGAGAAGTGCTTGTCTTCCATGCATGAAGCCATGGGTTTGATTCCCAGCACTGCATAAAACTCGTGGCGGTAGTGAATGTCTGTAATCACTGCTCTCAGGAGATGGAGGCAGAAGGACCAGAAGTCCAAGGTCATCCTGAGCTCTGTAGTAAAACTGTTGAGCAGCTGGGAACATCTGTGGGCAGGTGATTGTGACCATCCATGGGAGCTCTAGAATCTAGGCCACCTTGGCTGTGTAGTATCCACAGACACTTTCCTTACTGGAAAGTGCCATTGGGTTCTTGGATTGGGGAGGAATCATGGGAGTGGGGGAGGGTGAAAGGTTCTCTGTTGCTGGGGTCCCCTGTGGGCTGTCCCCTGCTTTTTGTTTTGTTTTGTTTTTAAAGGTAGGGTCTCACTCTAGCACAGGCTGACCTGGAATTCACTATGTAGTCTCAGGGTGGCCTCGAACTCACAGCGATGTTCCTACCTCTGTCTCCCGCCTGGCTTGTCCTCTACTTTTGAAAGGTCACCTCTGATCTGGCTACTGGAGACTCTAACAATTCCCAAGACTGTGAGTAGAGAGGACAGGCATCCATGCCTGGAAAAGCTTCTGAAACCTTCTTTTATTTTCTTTATGTGCTGAATACACCAAATATAGATACACAACAAAAGCCCAGTCTAAGAGCCAGGCGTGGTTGGGCATGCCTTCAATCCCAGCACTTGGGAGGCAGAGGTAGGAGGGGTCATCGTGAGTTCAAGGCTAGCCTGAGAATGCAAAGTGAATTCCAGGTCATCCTGGACTAGAGTGAGACCCTACCTCGAAAAAACCGGGGGTGGGGGGGGAATCATTCTAGTCCATTGGGCTTGTGTATCAAAAGCCAGGCGTTTATATTTCTGCCCAGGCCATGAGGTCAAGTAGATGTTTAGTGAAAGTCTAACCTGCCACCTTCTCCATTTGTAGAGTCCACATCAGCTGATACACCAAGGTGTCCTGCTGTTAGAGGTGCAGGCCCTGCCCAGGACTCAAGATAGGGAGCAAGGACCCAGTAAGACAGTAAGACCAAGGACCCAGTAAGACCAGCCCTGGTGGCCTGGAGCAGTGTCAGGTTAAGGGGCCTGGCACCTTCTGCCCACTAGGTGGCTCTGTCTCTCAAAAGATGACAGGGTTCCACCCTAGGCTTCTTAGCTGGAGGAGACTTCCAGCAACTCCCCCTGGACTAGAAGCCAGACTTACCCAGCTCATTTTGGGAAATCTGGCCACCACTTTTAGGCCCACACATTATTAGGATGCTCACCGGGGCTGGAGAGGTCGTACCTGAGCATTCCTCTGCCCGCCACAGTACAGTGTGTCTGCCTGAGGCAGGCAGGCGCTCAAGAAGACTCCAGGGCAGAGGCTACCTTAGGGGCTGACCAGAGGGTCCACCAGAGGGTCCAGCGGTACACCCAATAGTGAACAGTAGACCCTCTCAGTTCTCAGCCTACCTGGTCTGTGCTGGTCCACACCACTATGGCCACCTCTTTCCTCTCCCTTGCCTTCCCTGACCCTTTTTCTTCCTCCCTCTGCTCCTCTTCCTCTTCTCTCAAGAGTGCTGCTATCCTCCAGGTTCTGTACTCGCTTCCTCTCCTCACGTACCCTCCCTGTCAGATCACATCTATCCCAGTGACTTTCTACAGAGAGCTCAGGTCAGCACATTCCAGATATACCATCAGCCCAGACCCCTCTCTTAACCCCCGGAGCCTGTCTTGGCACAGCCTCTCTCCCCATGCTCAGCAGATCCAGCTGATCATGTGTTGTCACCAGATAGGGGCAGGGATGCAACCATGACTCTTGCCCAGCAGTGCAGTCATTACCACGGCCTTTGATTCACTTGCCTTAATGCTCCCCAAGTCTGCTTTGTCCTCTCCCTCCTGTTTGAACCACTGCCTTGGTCTAAGCCCATAGTAGTACTTAAGTCAATTTTTTTTTTCCCACAAATGAACTCCAGACCTTCTACCACCTTGTACATCTGGCTTACATGGGTTCTGGGAAATCAAACTTGGGTCCTTAGGCTTCACAGGCAAGCAACTTAACTGCTAAGCCACCTCTCCAGCCCTCTTATGTCAGTTTTTGCCAAGAGCTCCTACCAGGCATCTTCACTTATCTTGCTCCTCTGTCCTCCTCTTTACCCACAAAGCCAGAGTGACATTTTAAAAAATGTAATTTAATTTAATTTGTTTGAGAGGAAGGCAGAAATAATGGGTGTGCCAGGGCCTCCAGCCGCTGCAAATGAACTCCAAATGTATGTGCTACCTGTGCATCTGGCTTAAGTGGGTCCTTATGCCTTAACCGCTAGGCCAACTCTCCAGCCCTAAAAATATTTTTATTTAGCTGGGCATGGTAGCACTCATCTGTAATCCCAGCACTCCAGAAGTAGGAGGATCACTGTGAATATGAGGCCAGCCTGAGACTCCATTGTGAATTCCAGGTCAGCCTGGGCTAGAGTAAGAACCTACCTTGAAAAACCAAAAAAGAAAATTTTTTTTCAAGGTAGGGTCTCACTGTGGCCCAGCCTGACCTAGAATTCACTATGGAGTGTCAGGGTGGCCTCGAACTCATGGTGATCCTCCTACCTCTACCTCCTACCGAGTGCTGGGATTAAAGGCGTGCGCCACCACACCCAGCTCAAAAAAAAAAAAATTAAATATACTTATTAGGGGGGGAGAGAGAGAAGAGCAAGAATGGGTGCTCTTACTACTGCAAATGAACTCCAGACACATATTCAGCTTTTGTATATCAGGGTTTACATGGGTATTGGGGAATTGAACTTGGGCCAGGAAGCTTTACAAACAAGCACCTTTAACTCCTGAATCATCTCCTCAGTCCCAGAGTGATGTTCTAAAAAATGTAATTAATTATTTATTTACTTACAAGCAGAAAGAGGGAGAGAATGGGTGTTCCAGGGCCTCTAGCTCAACTCCAGATGCATGCACCACTTTGTGTGTCTGGTTTTACATGGGTGGGTGCTGAGGAATTGAACTCAGGTTATCAGGCTTCCTAGGCAAAAATGCCATAATCGCTAAGCCATCTCTTCAACCCTAGAGTGACAGACATTTCAAAAAAATTATTTATTTATGCCAGACGTGGTGGTGCATGCCTTTAATCCCAGCACTTGGGAGGCATAGGTAGGAGGATTGCCATGAGTTTGAGGCCACCCTGAGACTCTATAGTGAATTCCAGGTCAGCCTGAGCTAGAGCGAAACCCTGCCTCAAAAAAAGAAAAGTTATTTATTTACTTATTTGCACATCTGTATGGGCATGCCAGGGCCCTTTGCTGCTGCAAATGACTACCCATCCGGCTTTACATGGGTGACTGGGGAATTGAACCCAGGTCAGCAGGCATTGCAACAAAGGACATTTTTCTGGGTGTGATGGTGGACACACCTTTAATCCCAGCATTCAAGAGGCAGAGGTAAGAGGATCGCCATGAGTTCAAGGCCATCCTGAGACTACATAGTGATTTCTAGGTCAGCTTGGGCTAGGACCCTACCTCAAAAAAAAAAAAAAAAAAAAAAAAAAAAAAAAAAAAGCCAGTGTGGTGGCACATGCTTTTAATTCCAGCATACGGGAGGCAGAGGTAGAAGGATCTCTGTGAGTTCGAGGCCACCCTGAGACTACATAGTGAATTCCAGGTCAGCTTGGGCTAGAGTGAAACCCTACCTCAAAAAACTTAAAAAAAACTTAAAAAAAAAAAAAACAGCCTGGCATGGTGGTGCATGCCAGCACTTGGGAGGCATCACCATGAGTTGCAGGCCACACTGAGACTACATAGTGAATTCCAGGTCAGCCTGGGCTAAAGCCAAACCCTACTTCGAGAAAACAAAGCAAAACAAAAAGTACCTTTCACTGCTGAGCCCTCTCCCTAGCCCCCGAGTGACTTTAAACAATATATATATATATGTATCTCTCAATATATATATATATATCTATATCTATCTATCTGTCTGTCTATCTATCTACATCCATCACAACTTCTATACTTACAGACAACAAACCATGGTATTTCCCTCTCTCCCCGTCTCCTACTTCCCCCTTTATAACTCTGCTCTCCGTCATATCCCCTCCCTCTCTCCATTAGTCTCTCTTTTAATTTGATGTCATCATCTTTTTCTCCTATTATGAGGGTCTTGTGTAGGTATTGCTAGGCACTGCGAGGTCTTGGATATCAAGGCCAAATTCTGTCCGGACAGTTGTATGTAAGGAATGGTACCCTTCTTTGGCTCTTACATTCTTTCCACTACCTCTTCGGCAATGGACCCTGAGCCTTGGAGGGTGTGAGATGTTTCAGTGCTGGACAGTCCTCTGTCCTTTCTTCTCAGCATCCCCTCCTCCAGCGACTTTTGAAGGTTCAGAGGAACATTAACATAGTTCTCGCTGTTGCCTTGAGGGTAATATCTGGGTCCCCTAGGGTAATGAGTGAGGACCCCCCTCCCCAGAACCATGCAGTCACTCACACCTTGGCAGCCACAGTGAATGACCTTGATCCCTAGACTTGGGTGTGTATACTTACTTCATTCTGTCTCTGCATTTGTCTGAGCCTCCAGGAGCCCAGACCTGTCCTCTGCCTCCTGCAGCCAGGACCAGCCCACTTGTCACACATGTGCACTTGGTCCCTTTGTTGACCAGATGCTGAGCACCTTGAGTTTGAGACTGTGGACCCTTCAGTCCATGAGTCTGTGGGGCTGGGTGGGCCTCACTGAGCCCTTGGTGGATGCTTAGACACAGCATTGGAGCAGCTCATTCTGGGTCTAGGAGCCAGAGAGCCTATGAAATCTGTGAGCAGTGTCTGCTGGTTCTCTAGGGTGGCCAAACATTCTTGACAGCCAGGCAGGACCCTGCTTTGAGTAAGAGGAAATCAATGCTTCTCTGGGAAGGTTGCCCTGCTGAGAAGAGCCAGCTGCAGACATTGAGGAGAGCTGCAGCTTCCTGAAGCAGGACACAGAGTGCCAAGCACCCCTTTCTTAGGATGCTGCTCCTCTAGGGAACTGATTGTCCTACTGAGGAAGCGGTGCATTGGTCATTGCGTGGCAGAGGGAGCCGCATAAGCTTTTAGGTTTGACTCCTACCACATAGCTACAGGCACTATTTCCTTTTCCATTTCCCGGCAGCCTTTTAAAAAAAATGTGCAGGGGGCTAGAGAGATGGCTTCGTGGTTAAGACGCTTGCCTGCAAAGCCAGAGGACCCAGGTTCGGTTCCCCAGTACCCACATAAGCCAGGTGCACAGTGGCGCATGCATCTGGAGTTCGTTTGCAGAGTCTGGAGGTCCTGGTGTGCCCATTCTTTCTTTCTCTCTCTCTCCTTTCTCTCAAATAAGAAGAAAAAATTTTTTTTTTGTTTTTTTGAGGTAGGGTTTCACACTAGCTCAGGCTGACCTGGAACTCACTATATAGTCTCAGGATGGCCTCGAACTCACAGTGATCCTTCTACCTCTGCCTCCCAAGTGCTGGGATTAAAGGTGTGCACCACCACACCTGGCCAAAACAAAACATTTTTTAAAGAAATGTGCAGATATTTCTGTACAGAATTGTACTGTGCAGTATAAACACTTTGATACTCATTTTAACATCCATTTTCTTAAGACAATTTCACAGTAGTCCTCAATTTTCAAGAAAACATGTTAGCAATTACATAATATGCTGCCATCTGTCTGTGCCATGATTTTTAAAGTGTTTTTTTTTTTTTTTTTTCTTTTCTTTTCAAGGTAGGGTCTCACTCTAGCTCAGGCTGACCTGCAGTTCACTGTGTAGTCTCGGGGTGGCCTTGAACTCACAGCAATCCTCGAGTGCTGGGATTAAAGGTGTGCACCGCCATGCCTGGCTTGTACCATGATTTGTTGACCAGTCTCTTCTGTTGGATCTTTGATTCTCATTTCTGCTGTTAATCATAGTAATGACAAGCATTCATTAAGCTCCTTCTTCATGCCAGGTTCCTTGCCAAGTAATACACGAGGGTTCTCCCAGTCAGTCATCACTATAGCCCTGTAATGTGGATGCTGTTTGCCTCAGAGAGGTGAAGTAACTCAAGGCCATAAAGCCAGCCAGCATGGGCTCAAGGTATGGCAGACAGTAATCACCGTTGTATATAAATCTTTTTTTTTTTTTTTGAAACAGTGTCTTCGTAGCTTAAGCTGGCCTCATGTGGTTGAGAATGACCTTGAGCTTATGATCCTCCCTAGTGCTGAGCTGAGATTGCAGGCATGTGTTACCATACCCAATCTTCATTTATTTTAAGACAGATTCAGGGGTGGCAAACAGGCCACATGTTTTTGTTATTGTTGTTGTTGTTGGTTTGGTGTGTGTTTTTTCAGTGCTAAGGATCAAACCTAGGGGCCTCATTCATGCTAAGCCAGCACTCTACCACTATGCTGTAGCCCTATGTCCTACATGTGTGTTTTTTTTTTAATATATTTTATTTTTATTTCTTTATTTCAGAGAGAGAGATAGAGGAAATGGGGGCATCAGGGCCTCTAGCCATTGCAAATGAACTCCAGGTACATGCACCACCAAGTGCATCTGTTTTATGTGGATGCTAGGGAACTGAACCTGAGTCCTTGGGCTTTGCAGGCAAGCACCTTAACCACTAAACCATCTCTTTAGCCCCTACATATGTTTTTAAGCAGGACAGTGTATTACCTAAGAAATAGATATGACTTAGATTACATAGTATGACAGAAGGAAAAGGCAAATTAGGCTTGCTCAAGGCTCTTCCTGCCCTTCTGCTGCATGGGTCACACAGCACCTACCCAGTACCAATTCCAGGCCTCTGGTGGCATGTTGCCTACAGTTTTTGTTTGGATTTTTTTTTTTTTTTTTTTTTTTTGGAGACAAGCCCAACAGACTGGCCTATGTTTTTAATTTCTTTTTATTTTTTTAATTTTTTTTGGTGGGGGTTTCAAGGTAGAGTCTCACTCTAGCCCAGGCTGACCTGGAATTCACTGTGTAGTCTCAGGGTAGCCTCAAACTCATGGCAATCCTGCTACCTGTGCCTCCCGAGTGCTTGGATTAAAGGCATGTGCCACTACGCTCAGCCATGCCAGCTTTTAAAAAAAATATATTTTTATTTACTTATTTATTTTAGAGAGAGAGAAAGAGGGAGGGAGGGAGAGAGAATGAGCATGCCAGGGCCTCCAGCCACTGCAAACAAACTCCAGACGCATGTGCCACCTTGTGTACCTGGCTTACATGGGTCTTGGGAATTGAACCTGGGTCCTTTGGCTTTGCATGCAAGAGCCTTAACTGCCAAGCCACTTCTCTATCCCTGTTTTGTTTTGTTTTTAATGCAAGACAGAAAAAGGAGAAAGAATTGGTGCGCTACGACTTCCAGCCACTGTAATCGAACTCCAGATGCTTGCTCTACCTTTTGCACATTGCAGCCTTGCACACTTGTGTCACCTTGTATGTCTGGCTTATGTGGGATCTGGAGAGTTGAACATGGGTCCTTAGGCTTTGCAGGCAAGTGCTTTAACCACTAAGCCATCTCTCTAGTCCTTTTTTTCTTTCTTTCTTTTTTTGTCTTTTTTTGTTTTTCGAGGCAGAGTCTTGCTCTAGCCCAGGCGGACCTGGAATTCACTATGTAGTCTCAGGATGGTCTTGAACTTACAGTGGTCTTCCTACCTCTGCCTCCCAAATGCTGGGATTAAAAGTATACACCACCATGCCTGGCTTTTTTTTTTTTTTTTTCTTTTTGAGACTGGGTCTTACTATATTGCTCAACCTGGCTTTGCACTGGTAATCATCCTGCCTCAGCCTCCCATGTGCTATGCTTACGACCAAGTGCAACCATACCTGGAAAGCTGTTTTTCTTGTGCTGTGCCTTGGATGAGCTCTTGTCCATTGTGTCAGGGCTGTGATGACCCCATCTAGACATGGCTCATTTTGTCAAAGAGCTTCCTTGACCTTTCCCTGCCTAGGCACTTCCTGGAGGTATGCCTGGTCTGCTTCTACCCTTTTCTTGTCCCTTGGAGCTATGTGCTGTTACAGTGGCTCTCCAGACCTGTTATGGCCTCCACCTGATCACATTTTCTCCAAGAGACTTCCAGGAAACGCCTCCCTGCTGTGGCCAGTGGACTTTCTCAGGACCCTGCTGGCTTTCCCCTGCGGAAGCCAAGATTGCTGGTTCATGGTACTGCTGGAGAGCCTAAAATAGGTCCCTTGCTTCCATGATCACACTGAGACTCTTGTTCCAGTGTCTGTGGCCATGAGTAAGCCAGCAGGAAATGCACTCCCTCCAATGCCTTTCTCAGCACTTCCCCAATGACCCAGCTGGGCTCTTACCCACTTGACCCTCTCAGTGCCCTGTGGGTGGGGTTGGTGACATGATTGTCTCCACCTTCCACCCAGTGTGGAAAGTCCTCTGGAATCTGCCCCAACCGCCACCCAGTCTCTTTTCTTTTGCTTTCTTTACGAGCCCTCTCCTGCCCCTCCCAGGGTCAGCTGGTGCCCTTGCTCTGGTTCCTGGGACTCCATGCCAGTCTTTCCTCCTGGGTCTGTTGTCACGCAGTATCAGAAGCCTGTGGGAGACATAGTCCATGCTGTGTTTCATCACACATTCAGCTCTGGTCCAGCTTCTGTGTTTTGGGTAGCTATTTGTTGGAGTAGTACATAGACCAAGGCTATGGGGCTGAAATGCTCTGCATGGTACCTCCCAGTGGACAGCAGCTGGGCTTCTCTGTTTTGACCCCTGCACTGCACAGACCACTGGGGTTTCTGGGCCTCATCTCCCCATGTATGGCTTTGAGGCTTCTTTTGGAGGCCCTGGGTGATAACATACTCAGTGCTGAAATTACAGGCAAGCCCAAGGAGAATTCATTATGGGACAGGAAGCTAATCTTTTCTTAACTTTAATCAACATTTGAAGAAAATTACTTGTAACCTAATAACAAAATAGCCCCAGAAGTCACATTCATTAAATCAAACAGAAATTAGCCAGGATTTGGCACTGAAAAAGAAAACCCCAAGAAAGGGTGAGGAATGTGCTGAGGTGCACGCCCCTCTGCTCCATCAGCATTCCAGCTCTAGCTCAAGAAGGGCTGCTTTAGCCGGGCACGGTGGCGCACACCTGTAATCCCAGCACTCGGAGGCAGAGGTAGGTGGATCACCATGAGTTCGAGGCCACCCTGAGACTACTTAGTGGATTCCAGGTCAGTCTGGGCTACAGTGAGACCCTACCTCAGGGGGAGGCGGGGGTAAGAAGGGCTGCTTTGCCCTTGTCACCCTCGTGGTTCTGTTGCTTATTGCTGAGACCCACTGCCTGCAAAGTCTTAAAGCCCCTGGTACAACTCTAACCTCTCAACTACATGACAAGAGATGGGTCCCTGTCCTAAAGGAGGCACTGAGGGACCAGTCTGTCCAGGAGTTGGATAGTTCCCCTCATATTAGCTTGTTATTACTCAGCATGGCGTCACATGACAGTCCTGTCCTTCATGAAGGACAATCAGATACATGTACAAATGTATAAGAGGTTGGGGTGCACAGATCAAAGTGAATTATTGCAGGCAGGGGCACACCTAGAGAAAAGGTGTGCCTTGTGGATGTGAGGACGTATTCATATAGACACACAGGAGAGTGTGGTGGCTGACCAGTCCCCCTGCGCCCAGTTCAGCCATGTGCAGGTTGGTATTATCCTCAGTTCTGCTGTGTTTTCTGAGGTGGTGGCGGGGACCTTGATTGGTTAGAAAGTTAGGCAGCTCTAGATGGAGTTTATTCTGAGACCCACAGTGGGTCACACCAGCCTCAAGGGGAAGAGAGTGGCCAGTTGGGGTTGTGATCCACAGGGTGAGCTCCAGAGAAAGGCCCCAGGGCAGCAGTTTGGGCAGATCCTGGTGATATGCACACATTTCAGATATGCACATATTCAGGGCTGACCCTGTGGCAGGGCTGAAGAGGTGAAGGTGTGGTCACTGATACAGCTAGGTATAGGAGGCTGTGTCTAGGTGGAGTGCAGCACAGGTCATAGGCCCAGGTGCAAGGTGCGAGCAGATAGGATTGTGGGTGCAGACAGTGACAGCATTGAATCAAATAAGGTCACTCAGGGACTCCTTGCAGGCTGAGCAGAGAGAGGAGCCCATGAACCCTGCACTGAGACCAGCTGAGAGAGAGGAGGCTCAAAAGGGTTGCTGTTCAATAGAGACCTTCCCTCAGACAGTTTCTGCAGAGCCTTGGCCTGGATGTCCAGATATTTCTTTCGTAAGCCGAGAAGTGACATAAGTGCTCAGGAGTAGGAGTGGAGTTCAAGGGGCAGCCTATAGCTTAGAGTTCACCCTACATCTCCAAGTGTACATGTTAAGAATGGAGGCTCCCAGGCCCTGCCTCAGTCCAGAGAGTCACAGTGCCTGTCAGGCAAGCCTGCATTTTCAACGAAGCAGGGCAGGGTGGTGCACACTTGCAGCCCCAGAACTCTGGAGTTGATACCAGCCCTTGGCTATGTAGTGGGATCCTGTTGTCTTTCTAAAAGTGCAGATTCCTGGGCGTGCCTCAACCCCAATGAGCCCCACTGACTGCCCATGATCCTGGAATTCTGCATTTTGTACACGTGTGTGCATAAGTGAGCACTTGCCCCAGCACAGGTGTCGATGGTAGAGGACAGCCTCAGGTGCTGCTCCTCATCTTCTACCTTTAACTTCCAGGTGGTTCTCCTGTTATTCTTAGACTCTCATGCTACAGCATCTACTTTATGTGAGTTCTAGGTATCCAAAGTCAAGCACTCACACCTATGTACCAAGCACTTTATCCACTGAGCCCTTTCCCTAGCCTGCATCTTAAACAAATCTAAACATGGTAGAATTGATCTGGACTCCCATCTGCAGGCGGAGACAGGAGGATTTCCTGAACTCAAGAGTTCCAGGCTAGCCTAGGCAATGTGGCACAACTCTGGCCCCAAAAAAATAAAACACAGGGCTGGGGAGATGGCATAGCAGATAAGACGTTTGCCTACAAAGCCAAAGGACCCAAGTTCCATTATCCAGCACACCAAGTAAGCAAGACACATGTGTCTGGTGTTTGTTTGTAGTGGCTGGGTGCTCTAGCATGCCCATCATGTCTCTCTCTCTGCCTCTTTCTCTCTCTCTCTCAAATAAATAAATGAATAAATAAAATATTAAAAAATAAACACATATAGCCAGGTAGTGGCACACACCTTTAATCCCAGCACTCAGGAGTCAGAGGCAGGAGGATTGCTGTGAGTTCAAGGCCAACCTGGGACCACAGAGTGAGTTCCAGGTCAGCCTGGGCTAGCATGAGACCCTACCTTGGAAAAAATAGAAATAAAAATAATAACAATAAGGCTGTGCATGGTGGCGCATGCCTTTAATCCCAGCACTCAGGAGGCAGAGGTAGGAGGATTGCCATGAGTTTGCCCTGAGACTACATAGTGAATTCCAGGTCAGCCTGGGCCAGAGTGAGACCCTATCTCAAAAAAAAAATAAAATAAAATAAAATAATAATAATAATAATAATAAAACAGAAAAGAAAGAAACAAGCCAGCCTCCAAGGTGATTCTGATGCCCAGAATGAGAACAGCTGGACTCTCCTAGAGGCGTGCTTATGAGGCTTCATGTTGGGCATTATTCCATGGCTGGTTAGAGCAGTGAGATCGATTCATCACATTTGCAGATGAGTAACTAAGGCTGGATGTGCAGGGGCGTCCATGGGATACACAGGTAGTCAGGATCATGCCCAGGTCCCAGTTGCTTAGTTTTGTTACTAGGATACACTGAGTGAGCCCAAGCCCGAGAAGGGTCTTCAGCTACCTCCTGAGCCCTCATTGGCCTGTGCTGGGAATCCATGGTGACCACCCTGGTTGCTGTACTCTCCCTGCCTCCCATGGCTTCTTGTGCTTAGGGTGATGGTTGTCGGCCTGGGGCCCAAAGGGCACCACTGAGCCTGTGGCTGCTGGCGCTGCTGAGACTTTGGTGAATCAGTGGCCATTGTTCCCCTAGCAACCCAAGTGTCAAGCTGCCACTGGGTAAAAAAAAAAAAAAAAAAAAACAGCATCCCTTGGGAGCTCTAGGCCATCAGAAAGGAGATGTGTAGGACACCTGGCTCTTAGCCTTGGGCTGCTAAAAACAGCTCACATTGCCCAGTGGATATTGGTTTGCATGGGCGGAGGCCCATCCCAGGCAGAGCCCCAGCCTTATTCCCCTCAGAAGCGCTTCTCCTTGGAGGATCTTCTGGGACCTGTTTTCCAGGCAGTATTTCCCCAGAGCTGGTGGCTGAGGCACTGCCATATTGGCAGTGCAAAAGCAGGCACTAGCTAGCATTCAAGTGAGTTAAAGAGCTCATGGGGTGAGGGAGTGTTGCATCCAAAAGTCATGTGGTCACAGGAGGACTAGAGCATCCCAACTGGGAATAGCCTTGGAACCTTCAAGGCATGGGGTCATTTCCTCCAGCGTGGGCTTCTGTGAGCTACCATGTGCACTGAGGATGGGCCCTGGGCTTGGCAGGTGTCTTCCCTGGGAGATTTGGAAGCACTTGAAGTTAATTCTCTCCACTGACGGTGACTCACAAAGGGGATTCCCTCCATTAGCTTTGGGAATTTGGAGTCTGGCTTTAGGATTATTTTTGGATCTTATATCCTGGCATATATCTTAGGCAGGTGTAAGGGCCATAGAAGTATAGGAGATAATGAGAAACCTTAGAATGTCTACCACAGGAGTAGTCCTGGGAAACAGGCCAACAAGGGTTTCAGTAGCCTTCAGGCTGGCAGAGCCAGGCCTCCTGTCCCCAGGGTGCATGCTGTCATGTGGATTGGGTTTGGTGGAGTCCGTGGCTCTGAATTGGTTAATATGGTGTCCACCTGTATCTGATACTGCTCCTGTGAGTTCTCCTTTCCCCCATTGACAGGGCTGTGCCTGGCTAGTCTGTGGAGTCTTGGGGTCCTATAGCCTTTGAGAGTAGAGCCACGCCTTTTGTACCCTCATTAGATTTTTATTGTATGCTTGCTTTTTGCTTGTGTGTTAGGGGATTGTGTGTGTGTGCATGTAGGCACATGTGTGTGAGTGCACATATATGCATGTGAAGGCCTGAGGCTAACATTGGGTCTCTTCCTCCATCACCGTCCTCTCTTATTTACTGAGGCAGGGTCTCCACATGAGCCCACAGCTCACTGAGTCAGCTAGTCTAGCCAGCCGGCTGCCCTAGGGATCCTCTGTCTCAGCCTTGTGGAGGGCATCATGACCATCAAGCATTTATGTGGATACTGGGGATCCAAATTCTGGTCCTCACCCTTGCGTAGCAAGCACTTTTTCCACCGAGCCATCTCCCCAGCCCCCTTATCAGTTTGTGCAGTAGGGTTTGTTTTCAGAGCTGCTTTCCTTGCCTCTCCTGTGCCAGCTCTTGAGTATCCCCAGATGGAAGCACTCTGTTGGAAGAGTCAGCCTGCTCCTCCTCCACCCAGGCCGATGAAGCTGGGAACCACTGTCAGCAGGTCCCCACTCAGGTGGGGACAGAGCCTACCTAGGAAAGACCCATGGTCTGTAAGAAGCTTTTTATTTTTAAAAAATTTTTTAAATTTTTAAAATATATTTTTTTTTCATTGACAACTTCTATACTTACTACAAACCTCCCCTCCCTTCCCCTGCTTTCCCCTTCATAACTCTGCTCTCTGTCATATCCCCTCCCTCTCTCTATTAGTCTCTCTTTTAATTTGATGTCATCGTCTTTTTCTCCTATTAGAGGGTCTTGTGTAGGAATTGCTAGGCACTGCGAGATCTTTGGTATCAAGGCCAAATTCTGTCTGGACAGCTGTATGTAAGGAGTGGTACCCTTCCTTTGGCTCTTACATTCTTTCCGCCACCTCTTCCGCAATGGACCCTGAGCCTTGGAGGGTGTGAGATGTTTCAATGCTGGACACTCCTCCGTCCCTTCTTCTCAGCACTATGTTGCCTTTTGAGTCATCCCAGTGGTCATCGCCATCTGAAAAGAGAAGCTTCTCTAACCAGAAGTGAGAGTAGCATTAATATATGAGTATGAACATTAAGTGTAGTGCTTTCAGGGCAATTTGGTGAGAGTAATATATGCATTTATCCAGACAAGAGCAGGCTTTATACCCCTAAGGCTCATGACTTCCCCTGCCATAGGTTTTTGATTAGGTTTTTAGTACCAGGCACTTATTCCCTCCCACAGAGCAGGCCTCCAGTCCAATTAGAGAGCAGTTAGTTTCCCCCAGAGCAGACATGCCACTATTGCACTCGTTCTGTCATCTGGCCTGTCTGGTCAAACTTGAGGTTTCCAGTGCCCACTGTTTTCACTGCTGATGACTTCTGTCTCCCATAAGACTGCATACAGTGCAGCTTTATCCAGCTTTAGTTGGCTGGGCTACAGGGAGAAGGCTTTCTGCTCAGCACCAACTTGATTTCTCAGTGACTTAGCTGCTCAAGCATGTGAAGTCTTCAGCAATAGGGTCTTACCATCTCTTTCTCATGGGGAACCAAGGGCCTTGGCAATAGTCTGTAATGTTTTGGAGGCAACAGGGACCTCCCTGGCCAACGACTCACTGAAGGTATCCCATCCCAGGCACTGAAAACTTTTTAGTAACAATCTATGGCTTCTGGATGTGCCATTATTTAAGAAAGTAGATTTTCATATATCTTATTCAGAATATTTTGAATTTTGATTGACCCTCTAATTTTTAAATTTTTATTCATTGAGAGAGAGAATGGGCATGCCAGGGCCTCCAGCTGCTGCAAATGAACCTCAGACACATATGCCACCTTGTGCATCTGGCTTATGTGGGTCCTGAGGAATTGTGTCCTTAGGGTTTGCAGACAAGCCTCTTAACTACTAAGCCATCTCTCCATCCCAGGAAGCGTTTTCAGTGGGCATAATGGAGATGAGGCAAAGACCAAAGTTGTAGAGCCACAGGCCTGTGTCTGCCACAGTCCACGCACTGTGCCCAAGCTAGCTTGTTCCTGATATGCACATCCGTGGGCCAGGCTATAGAATATCTCCTGCCCGTGCTATCCTTGAAGACTGCAGAAGCTTCATGCTCCTCTTTGATGTTCTTTTCCATACTCTCTCTCTGACCCAAGCCTAATTCTTTCTGGCCACTAGGAACACACTGTCAAGTTCAGTAAGCACATTGGGCGACCTGGTTTATTCATGAAAAGACCTTTGAAAGACTCAAACTTACAGCATCAAATAGGAAGAGGGCATGAGGAGATGGCTCAGTGGGTAAGAGTGCTTGCAACATAAGCATGAGGACCTGAGTTTAATGCCCAGTGCCCATGTAAAACCCACATAAAAAGACATGCTTGGGGCTAGAGAGATTGCTCAGTGGTTAAGGCACTTGCTTGCAAAGCCTGACAATCTGAGTTTAAGTTCCATTACCCATGTAAAGCACAAAGTGGTACATGCATCCAGAGATGGTTTGCAGGGGCAAGATGCCCTGGTACATCCATTCATATTCTCTCTCTCTCCTTGCAAATAAATAATTTTTGTTTGTTTGTTTGAGGTAGGGTCTCTCTCTAGCCCAGGCTGACTTAGTACTCACTGTGTAGTCCCAGACTGACATTGAACTCACAGCAATCCTACCTCTGCCTCTCAAATGCTAGGATTAAAGGTGTGCCACCACACCCAGCTAATATATATAATTTGTTTGTTTGTTTGTCTTTTGAGGTATGCCACCACAGCAGGCATAAAAATATATTTTTAAAAATACATTAAAAAATGGTGAACTTGCCGGACATGGTGGTGCACACCTTTAATCCCAGCACTCGGGAGGCAGAGGTAGGAGAATCACTGTGAATTCAAGGCTACCCTGAGACTACATAGTGAATTCCAGGTCAGCCTGGGCCAGAACGAGAAAAAAAAAAAAGGTGAACTCTAGTGAGAGACCTGTTTCAAGGAAATAAGATAGAAGAGTGATAGAAGAGGACATTCTATGTGTGCACACAGAACATGCACATCTGCACATACACACGCATATACTACACACACACCACATGTGCTACACAAACACAGCCAAAATATACGTATATGGAAACATGAAGCTGGGTGTGGTGGCACATGTCTTTAACCCCAGCACTTGGGAGGCAGAGGTAGGAGGATTGCCGTGAGTTCAAAGCCACCCTAAGACTACAGAGTAAATTCCAGGTTAGCCTAAGCTAGAGTGAGATTGTGCCTCGGGGGGGGAAAAGTGATTCTCAGCAGGTCGTGGGGCCTTTCTCCAAACCACACTGCCTCTGCTGTGATCTGGTTCCGGCAGAGTGTGAATGCTGGCATGAAGGAGCCTGCCTTCCAACACTGCTGGTGTGAATTCATCTCCAGCTCACAAACAGACCAGTGACCCCATTGTCTGGCTCCCGCCCCCGGGTTGGGGCCAGCTTCTCTTTCTCTGTGCTCCTGCATGTTTGTCATTTTTCTCCCCCAGTCACTTGACTAGCTGCATTATAGAGCCAAAGCAGACGTTGGGTATGGGATGGGAGGACCAGACGGGTACCCTCCCCCTGGTCAGAGAGCCGGGTCTTCAGTAGCACCTCAGCCCTGCTTTCCAGATGGTCGAGTCATGGGGAAGGACAAGACAGGGTGACATTTTACACCCCATGCTGAATTTTCTCCAAGTCATCCTGGGATGTTAGGTGGTATTTTTAAAGTTTTCATTTACTTATGTGTGTGGAGTATGTGTGGGTGCACATGCTATGGCACGGGTATGGCAGTCGGGGGCAATTTTGAGGCTTGCCACTGCAAAGAAACTGCCAGACTTGCAAAAGTGGCCCGTGAGCTTCAGCTTCTGCCTGTGTCCCCACTGCCCCAGACCACAGGCGCCTGCTCCACTTTGCATCCGGCTTTACATACTTGCTAGGGTGAACCCACACCGGCAGGCTCTCAAAGCAAACTCCTCTGACCACTGGGCCATCTCCCAGTCTCCCCTTCCTCCTTTTCTTTTGTTTGTTTTTTGTTTTGTTTTGTTTATTTTTCAAGGTAGAGTCTTGCTTTAGCCCAGGCTGACCTGGAATTCACTATGTAGCCTTAAGATGTCCTTGAACTCACAGTGATCCTCCTACCTGCGCCTCCCAAGTGCTGGGATTAAAGGTGTGTATCACCACATCGGACTCCAGTCTCCTTTGATGGTATTTTTTAAAATATACTAATATAAATGTATATTATTTAGTTGAGAAACAGAGGCAGATAGAGAGGGAGAGTGGGTACGCCAGGGCCTCTAGCTACTGCAAACAAACTCCAGATGCATGTGCCATCTTGTGCATCTGGCTTACGTGGGTCCTGGGGAATTGAACATGGGTCCTTTGGCTTTGCAGGCCTTAATTGCTAAGCCAATCTCTCCAGCCCTGATGGTATTTTTTGACCCTAGATCTTGGTTTCATTATATAGTGAGAGACAAATTGGCCCAGGCTTTGTCTGGAAGACTGATGATCCTCTGTGCTCCGGGTGACTGGGACCAGTCTGTTATTTCCCTTCTCCTAGGAGGAAATAGAAAGGTGCCTCATAGAGTTGAATGTAAGGCCTCGTGGACCTCTGGGTCACTGAGTTTCATCTTTCTGAGCTTTAGGTTCCTTATGTAGAAAACAAGGATATCCTGCATCCAGGGACTTTCCCAGGTTCTCTAAATATAGCTGAGGACAAGATGAGGTCCCCACTCGAGTGGGGAATATGGTCACGGTATATACAGCTCTGTGGATGGCACTGAGTATGCTGAGGACAGCTAAGGGTGCCTAGGGCGTTGAATCACACAGCTCCATTTCAGAACTTGTGGTCATGGAGGGCCTGCATGGGGTGCAAGAAAGAACTGAGGTGAACTAGGAAAAGATCTAAGAAGCAGAAAGTGCAGGGGTCCTGAGATACAAATTATTCCTGAAGGGTGGCCGGTAGGCCCACATGGCTAAGCTGAGTGAGTGGTAGAATGTGTACAAAAGCATGTACAGCCAGGTGTGGTGGTGCACACCTTTAATCCCAGCACTTGGGTTGTAGAGGTAGGATTATTGCTGTAAGTTCAAGGCTAGTCTTGGACTACAGAGTGAGTGCCAGGTCACCCTGGGTTAGAGTGAGACCCTTCCTCAAAAACAAACAAAAGACAAAGGTGCCATTGGCTGAGGAGCAGCAGACTGTTGGAGAGCTGATTTGGCAGCTGAATTTTGACCCTCCCACCAGTGGTATATAGGGGCTCTGTTTCTCCACTTTTTTTTTTTTTTTTTTTAGGCAGGTTCTCACTATAGCCCAAGCTGACCAGGAATTCACTCTGTAGCCCAGGCTGGCCTCAAATTCATAGTGATCTTCCTACCTCAGTCCCAGCCCCTAAGTGCTGGGATAATGTGAGCCACCATGTCCAACTGATTCTTTACATCATTGATTTTCAGATGTTAAACCAACCTTGCATTTATAGATCAATTTCATCTTTCCTGGCTGTATGATTTCCCTCCCCGCTTTTTTCTCAAGTTGGGGTTTTACTCTAGCTCAGGCTGACCTTGAATTCACTGTGTAGTCTCAAGGTGGCTTTGAACTCATGGTAATCCTACCTCTGCCTCCCGAGTGCTGGGATTAAAGACGTGTGCCACCACACCCAGCAAGATCCCTTTTATATGTTGCAATATTCATTTTACTGGTATTTTGCTCAACATTTTGTTTTTGTTTTTTAAAGATAGGGTCTAACTCTAGCCTAGGCTGACCTGGAACTTACTGAACATTTTTGTCTATGTTCATAAGAGGTTCATATTTGTGGTTCTTTTTCTGTTTGTTTTTAAATATTTTCTTATTTGAGAGAGAGAGAATAGACACACCAGGGCCTCTAGCCACTGCAAATGAACTCCAGACGTGTGCACCACCTTGGACATCTGGCTTTATGTGGGCACTGGAGAATTTAACCTGGGTCTTTAGGCTTTGCAGGAAAGCACCTTAACTGCTGATCAATCTCTCCAGCCTCACTTTTTTTTTCTCTTTTTTTTTTGGTTTGTTTGTTTGTTTATTTTTTATTGTTGTTTTTGAGGTAGGGTCTGACTTTTAGCCCAGGTTGACCTGAAATTTACTCTGTAGTTCCAGGCCAGCTTGAAATCACAGCAGTCCTACCTCTGCCTCCTGAGATTAAAGGTGTGTGCCACCACACCCAGCCTGTGGCTCTGTTTTCCTGTGCTGTGTTGTCTGGCTTCAGTATCCTTTAATGTGTTGGAGTGTATAGTTAAGAGAGTGATAGGCTGTGGCCCACCCATGCTCACCTGCATCTAGTAGAAAGGGACAAAAGAATCTCTGAGCACAAGTTCAGGCACTTGGTACCACTGGGGAAGGACAGAGCCTGATCTGTAAAATGAGCTATTGGTCTGGAGGCAGTGAAGAGGGTACCTCGGTGGTCACCATGTACTAGCCTTCAGAGGAGGAGAGCTCCCCCCAGGTCCCTCCTGCCTCAGAAACTCTTAGGTCTCAAGCCATGATGATGATTGAGCAGCTCATCCGCCCTTTTTGAGTAATAACCAAATTTCATAGAGAAGAGAGGGAAAATCAGGCTAGAGGCCAGGAACTCATTGAATGAAGAGTTATCTGGCCAACTAATGATAAGGATATGACAGAGAATGCTCTGGGGCGCCCTAAGCCTGCCTTCTCTTTGGCCTTAAGGGAAGGAAGATCCTGATGGTAAGACCTGGCAAACTGCAGGTCCTTTAGGAATCAGAGTGGGCACAGAATGGGCATCAGCTTGGCAGACCCTGTCTACAGCTCCAGCAGCATAGTGGGAGACTCTGAAATGAGACCTGTGGATTCCCAGCCAGGAAGGGGGTGACCAGCTGGCAGCGTAGGAGGGAAAACTTTACTCATCAGTGTCACTGTGTGACCTTGTGAAGCTTGCTTCTTTCATGCTGTCAGAGAACAGGGCAAAGGAACCCCACTGAGCAGGCTGCAGAGCCTACAGCGCTAGCCTCTAGGTTTGAGCTCCTCTGAGGAGCCAGAGGCTTGTTCCCGCTGCACACTTGCCATTCTCTCCTGGGGAGCCAGTGCTATTTTTGTGTCTGCAGCTCACTGCAGAGGCCCAAGGTCCCTGGAAGAAAACCCATGAGGCAGGTGAGGAAGGAAGCAAGTGGGCTGCCACCATTCATTGCTACAGAAGCATCTTCTGCTGACACCTTCCTGGCAGTCTTGCTCTGAACCTCCTCACCTAGCAAGCCAGGAGGCAGGTCTTGGAGAAACCAGCATCTGTTAGGTACCCAGCTCAGCCGCCATGCAGGCTATGATGTAATCGTGGAGTCCGTGGTTGCTAGGACAATTCTGCCTGCAGTGATACTGTGTGGTCCCAGGACTGGGCAATAACACAATGTTCCTGAGACAATGGAAAGGATTTGTAGAGCTGCTCATGCAAAGGAGCCTCCTCCTAAGAAGATAGAATATCTGTGCTCATTTCTAGAAGCTTCTTTTTCTTTTTAGGAATGGAGAGTGTACTGATGAAGGCAGAGAGCAGGGTGGGTGGGTAGTAAGTTAGTTCCCTTAGCACTGCCTCAACATTGTGGTGCTATGAAGGCCCATCTTTATGATGTCACATGCTAGTATGGGCCATCCTGCAGCCCCACCCAAGGTACTTCCTGTCTCCTTCGTATGTGACAGGGCAGTCAGGAGGGGAGACTCCCTTGTGATGTGAACAGGGATGGCCACCACTGTGCCTACTGCTCCAAGTGCCAGAGGCACCGCTACACCCCAGACCATCCTTGGTGGCCTTTCCTGTCTACTCCTCCCATCTCTCCCTTTCCATGGTGATTTCCTCAAGTATCACAGGCAAGAAACATGTCAGAAAGGTCATAGTCAGCTTGACTTATTGTTTGGTCCTAAATACAGACCTACCATTCAGAGAAGGGAAGGAGAATAGCTGGTTACCTCTATGGCCAGTTAGCTCCTTACTTCTCAGGCTCTCAAGCTCTTTCTCTCCTCCCGCTGCCTTTTCTGGCTGTCAGAGCTGTCTCAGCAACTAGAAACAGGAAGTGATTTCATGAGTACTGGACCACAGTCTCAAACTCGAGATTAAGAAAAATCATCAGGACTGTGGGCATCATTTGTGTCTGTCAGACCAGACAAGCAGTAGGCTGGAAATGGTCCTGGTCTCATGCCTTTGAACAAGGGTTAAGTTTAAGCAAAGGGTAAGTTATCACAAAGATAAATGGCTATTTAAAATGCTTAATTAGCCAGGTGGAGTGGCACACACCTTTCATCCCAGCACTCAGGAGGCAGAGGTAGGAGGATTGCTGAGAGTTCGAGGCCACCCTGAGACTACATAGTGGATTCCTGGTCAGCCTGGACTAGAGCAAGACCTTTCCTTGAAAAACCAAAACTCTTAATGGGAGCCAGGCATGGTTTTGCACACCTTTAATCCCAGCACTTGGGAAGATCATTGTAAGTTCAAGGCCAGCCGGGGACTACAGAGTGAGTGCCAGGTCAGCTGGGCTACAGTGAGACCCTACCTTGAATAAGACTAAAAAAAAAAAAAATTTAACCCTACCTCCAATAGAAAAGGTAAGGTCCTCCAAAGGGATCAAGATCTGAGTCTTGGGCTGGAGAGATGGCTCAGAGGTTAAAGGTAGCTTGCTTGCAAAGCCTGATGGCCTGGGGTTAAGGTTAATTACCCAGCACAGGCAAAGTCAGATGCACAAAAAAGACGCATACATCTGGAGTTCAATCTCTGTCTCTCTTTCTCAAATTAAAACACATACACACATATATATGCATACATACATACACACATACACTTACAGATCTGAGTCTTGCCAGGTGTGGTGACACACAACTTTAATCCCAGCACCCTGGAGGCAGAAGTAGGAGAATTGCCGTAAATTCAAAGCCACCCTGAGACTATATAGTGAATTGCAGGTCAGCTTGGGCTAGAGTAAGACCCTACCTTGGGAAAAAAAAAAAAAAAAAAAGATCTGAGTCTTGAAAGGCATGGAAGGAGGAGGCTTAGCAAGTAAGAATGCTTGCTGCATAAGCATGAGAACACGAGTTCAATTCCCAGCACCCACATAGAAGCTAAGCATGGGCTGGAGGGATGCTTAGCAACTAAGGTGTTTACCTGAAAAGCCAAAGGACCCAGGTTCTATCCCCCCAGACCCATATTAGCCAGATGCACAAGGGGGTGCATGCGTCTGGAATTTGTTTGCAGTGGCTGGAAGCCCTGGTGCACCCATTCTCTCTCTCTCTCTCCTTCCCACCCTCCCTCTTTTTCTGTCAAATAAATAAAAATTTTTTTTTTTTTAATGAAGCTAAACATGGCCATGCATGCCTGCAACTCCAGTGCTGAGCAGGGCTGACAAGAGGGTTGCTGGAACCTCTTAAGCAACCCCAGGTTCAGTGAGAGACTGTGGAAAGAAGGTGGGAGAGAGTTCCCAAACTATCCCCTCACCCCTGCCTGGCTTTGGTGACCTTGGAGCAAGGAATGTCAGCAGAGCAGAGTCCTACTCCTGGACCAAAGACCTGGGTCCTTATCCTGGCTCATCTCTCAGTGATGAGGACTTCACCAAAGCCTCTGGGCTACCCTAGTGGGGTTGCTGGCCATGTTCTCCAGCCAGGCTTCAGGAAGGCTGGAGGGGAGATGGGCTTCTTTGGAAGCACTTAGTACTCAGCACTACAATGGGAGGAATGAGGGGTGAGGGAGAATGGGTGCTTGCCCTAATGCTAAAAGCTCACCAACAGGGCTGGAGAGATGGCTTAGCAGTTAAGGAGCTTGCTTGCAGAGCCAAAGGACCCAGGTTCAATTCCCCAGGACCTACATAAGCACAAGGTGGCGCAGGCATCTGGAGTTCGTTTGCAGTGGCTGGAGGCCCTGGTGCACCCATTCTTTCTCTCTTTTTGCCTCTTTCTCTCTCTCTCTCTCAAATAAATGAAATACAAAAAACTAACAAACAAAAAAGCCTCACCAACAGTTTTTGTCTCTGGTCTGCAGGTGCAGAGGACGTGGTGATGGCATTTTCCAGGTCAGAGACAGAGGACCGGAGGCAGTAGCTGTAAGCCCCTTGGAACACCCTGGAAGCTGTCAAGGGCCAAGAGATCTTCGTGGCTCCTGGGTCAGCTGAGTGGCAGCAGACCAGCCTCTCCCTTTCTTCTCCTCTCCCCCCTCTGCAACCCCTGCCACTCAGCAGGACTGGCATCATGATGCCAGTTGTGGTTTACAGTCGTGGTTTGGCTTAAAGGGATGGACTTGTGATTGGCTGCAAGAAGAAACCTTTTTATTTTTAAATCTTGACCAACGAAAACCTTTTATTTTTTATTTCTGACTTATTTTTTTTTAAATTTTGCGCCTCGGTATCTGGCTTCCTCGGAAGCTCTCCGAGCTCTGGTGCTTTATTTAGGTCATTTTTTTTTTTTTTTTAGGGATGTGAGGAGGCCCAATTGGCTGCTTAAACTGGAAAAGGATTATGATTGGCTGACTGGTGGGAAATGGTCTTTCCTTTGATTGGCTGCAGGTATTCTGCTGATCTCAACAGCTTCTCTGGTGTGAATGCAGAACACAGGGTCTGGGACATTGGTTGTTGTGTTGCTTGAAAAACAAAAAGAAACCAAATGAGCCTTGCAGTGTTTATTACGCAGAGAGCTGCCGTCACCTTCGCATGTTAGGTTGATGTTTGACTTTGATTGGCATTAGCTATGTGGGTTTGGTTTCCTACTGCCTCATCCCTGACTCCCATTGCCATGGATTCACCTCTTCTTATTCAGGGCCAGAGAGGACCCACCTGGAGATGGCATATGCATGAATGACCACACCTGCCTCCCTCAGTAAAGTGACCCCAAGCAGGATCCACAGCTGGAAAACAGGATCCCCAAGGAGCTTTGTGTTGTCCTGAACCAGCAGCCCAGAGCTCAGGGGGGAACCATGTGAGGCAGGTTTTATATGCATCACTGCCACACATTGGCATCCAAGAGTGGTAGCTGGGCACCTCCATACTCTCTGTCACTTGTGTCCCACTTCCCCAGCCTTAGCTTCACCAGATCCTGGAGCCTTGAACCCCCACAGAAGACCCAGATTTGCCAGAGGCCTTGGCCCCAAACACTAACCAGGTCCAACCTTCCCAGCGACGGTCTACAGCTGAAGCAGTGGGTTCCAGACAGCAGGTGTTTGCTTGTCTGAGACCAAGCCCCCATTGCACTGTCTCCACATTTACCTGGAAAGGACTGCAATATGGTTTATTTATGAAGTGACCACCAAGAGGGCTGCCTGGGCCTTTAGCGAGTGGGCCCTACCAGGTCAGTCTTTGGACCTAGCCCAGTGTCACATTTCAAAGCAGCTCCTGAGAAGATGGGCACAGGTCTAGTGTTGCTATAGGAACCTAGATATCTCCACCCCACTCCATCCCTGGGGGCATAGAGAAGGGTGGTATAGGTGGCTGAGGTCCCTTTCTTGCCCTGGGTACCTGGAGCCAGGGTGACAGTCTTGGAGCATCTTTCTCCCTCTCAGGGCATGGGCCTCCCTTGTATGAGGGAATGCAGGAGCCCCATGCCAACATTCTTTGGGACACGGCCTGGGGCACCCCATTGATGGTGGATGGTTTACACCATCAGCCTTGTTCCAAAAGGAGGCTAGAATTCAAGTGTCAAGGCTAAGACCCATGGCCTCCAACACACATAGGCCCCTGACTTAGCTAAAAGTAACCTGCCAAGGCCATGGATCACCACAGAATGAGGACAGTGGAGAATAGAGCTGCAGTAAGCCCCAGCCTGGCCAGGAAGAGCAGTATGTACAGGTGTAATATGAATGTGTGTGCAAATTCACACACATGTATTCACTTCCCCAGTTCATTATGGCCTGGAGCTCTAGCAGAACCCCTGGGCAAAGATGGGATTTTTCAGTCTTCCTTACCCAGGAAATAACATGTGGAGATTTAGGTGTTGCCAGCCACCCTTCTCTTTATTCCTGTAACTCCCAAGGGCCCACCAGCACCCTGGATGGTGGTGTGTTCTCTGTCCTACTTGTGATCACCTGTAACAGCGACATCCCTGGCCTGGCTTGTCTGAAGAAGAAAAGCCAAGTATTGCTGTGGTTTCAGACTCTGATCGAAAGTATAACTACTGGAGAAAAAAATTAACAATAAAGATTTTTCATAGCCTGGCTGGTGAGCTGAGCTGCTGTCTCCCTCTCAGCTGGTGTTCTGATGGTTTCTCCCAAGCATACTGGAGCCCTTCCCAGGAGGCACAGGGAGAGGGGATGACAACATAGGTTTATGACCTAGACTGTGTATGTAGTCCATTTGGTAGAGCAAATGCTTAGCATGCACAAAGCCCTTAGTTCAATCCCCAGCACTACATAAACCAGGTATGGTGGCACACATCTGTAATCCAAGCACTCAAGAAATGGAGGAGGAGGAGAATCCAGAGTTGAAGGCCATCCTCTGTGTCATATTGAGTTTGAGATCAGCCTGGAATACGAGTCTTATCTCAAAAAATAAAAAAGTCGCTGGGCGTGGTAGCACACGCCTTTAATCCCAGCACTCGGGAGGCAGAGGTAGGAGGATCGCCATGAGTTTGAGGCCACCTTGAGACTACGTAGTGAATTCCAGGTCAGCCTGAACTAAAGTGAGACCCTACCTCGAAAAACTAAATAAATAAAAATGAGTGGAAGTACCATGGAGTGTGACAGCTGACATGGAACTGGCCACCACTGGCAAACACACCCTGCATACAAATGCATGCACCACACACACAAGCAAAACTAACACAGGCCTATGTTAGAGCTCAAGTTTTTGAGGGGTTTTCAGGTTTCAGGAAGGGAGGACCTCTTTTGACTTTGGAAAATCTACATATGGGTCACACTAAGGGGTCAGTGGTCTTCAGGCCTCCCCATTTTTTTTTAAGTATTTTTATTTATTTATTTATTTGACAGAGAGAGAGGAAGAGAAAGAGAATGGGGGCTGGAGAGATGGCTTAGCAGTTAAGGCATTTGCCTGCAAAGCTAAAGGAATCTGGTTCAACTCTCCAAGACCCACATAAGCCAGATGCACAAGGGAGCGCATGCATCTGGAGTTTGTCTGCAGTGGCTGGAGGTCCTGGTGTGCCCATTCTCTCTCTCCCTCTTTCTCAAATAAATAAAATGTATTTTTAAAAAAGAAAAAGAATGAGCACACCAGGGCCTCCAGCCACTGCAAACGAACTCCAGACGCATGCACCCCCTGTCAACTGGCTTACATAGGTCCTGGGGAATTGAACTGGGGTCCTTAGGCTTCGCAGGCAAACGCCTTAACCACTAAGCCATTTCTCCAGCCTCTCCCTTTCTTCTCCTCTCCCCCCTCTGCAACCCCTGCCACTCAGCAGGACTGGCATCATGATGCCAGTTGTGGTTTACAGTCGTGGTTTGGCTTAAAGGGATGGACTTGTGATTGGCTGCAAGAAGAAACCTTTTTATTTTTAAATCTTGACCAACGAAAACCTTTTTATTTTTATTTATTTATTTGCAAGAAAGAGGCAGCTAGAGAAAGAGAATGACTGCACAGGGCCTCTAGCCACTGCAAACAAACTTCAGACCCATGTGCCACCTTGTGCATCTGGCTAATGTGGGTCCTGGGGAATCAAACCTGGGTCCTTTGGCTTTGCAGGCAAGTGCCTTAACTGCTAAACCATCACTTGTCTCAAAAAAAAAAAAAAAGATCTGAGTCTTGGGCTGGAGAGATGGCTTAGCAGTTAAGGCACTTGCCTGCAAAGCCAAAGGACCTCGGTTCGATTCCTCAGCACCCACGTAAGCCAAATGTATGAGGTGGCACATGCTTCTGGAGTTCGTTTGCAGTGGCTGGAAGCCCTGGTGCACCCATTCTTTCTCTCTTTTTGCCTCTTTCTCTCTCTCTCTCTCAAATAAATGAAATACAAAAAACTAACAAACAAAAAAGCCTCACCAACAGTTTTTGTCTCTGGTCTGCAGGTGCAGAGGACGTGGTGATGGCATTTTCCAGGTCAGAGACAGAGGACCGGAGGCAGTAGCTGTAAGCCCCTTGGAACACCCTGGAAGCTGTCAAGGGCCAAGAGATCTTCGTGGCTCCTGGGTCAGCTGAGTGCAGCAGACCAGCCTCTCCCTTTCTTCTCCTCTCCCCCCTCTGCAACCCCTGCCACTCAGCAGGACTGGCATCATGATGCCAGTTGTGGTTTACAGTCGTGGTTTGGCTTAAAGGGATGGACTTGTGATTGGCTGCAAGAAGAAACCTTTTTATTTTTAAATCTTGACCAACGAAAACCTTTTTATTTTTATTTATTTATTTGACAGAGAGAGAGGAAGAGAAAGAGAATGGGGGCTGGAGAGATGGCTTAGCAGTTAAGGCATTTGCCTGCAAAGCTAAAGGAATCTGGTTCAACTCTCCAAGACCCACATAAGCCAGATGCACAAGGGAGCGCATGCATCTGGAGTTCGTTTGCAGTGGCTGGAAGCCCTGGTGCACCCATTCTCTCTCTCTCTCTCAAATAAATGAAATACAAAAAACTAACAAACAAAAAAGCCTCACCAACAGTTTTTGTCTCTGGTCTGCAGGTGCAGAGGACGTGGTGATGGCATTTTCCAGGTCAGAGACAGAGGACCGGAGGCAGTAGCTGTAAGCCCCTTGGAACACCCTGGAAGCTGTCAAGGGCCAAGAGATCTTCGTGGCTCCTGGGTCAGCTGAGTGCAGCAGACCAGCCTCTCCCTTTCTTCTCCTCTCCCCCCTCTGCAACCCCTGCCACTCAGCAGGACTGGCATCATGATGCCAGTTGTGGTTTACAGTCGTGGTTTGGCTTAATCAGGAAGGGAGGACCTCTTTTGACTTTGGAAAATCTACATATGGGTCACACTAAAGGGTCAGTGGTCTTCAGGCCTCCCCCATTTTTTTTTAAGTATTTTATTTCTTTATTTATTTGACAGAGAGAGAGGAAGAGAAAGAGAATGGGGGCTGGAGAGATGGCTTAGCAGTTAAGGCATTTGCCTGCAAAGCTAAAGGAATCTGGTTCAACTCTCCAAGACCCACATAAGCCAGATGCACAAGGAGGCTGACTGAGTTGTCTGCAGTGGTGGAGGTCCTGGTGTGCCATTCTTTTCCCTTTCCAAATAAATAATGTTTTTTAAAAAGAAAAGATGGCAGGCCCACTGGCTCAATGGCCCCTGTATCTAGGTCTGGGGAATGAATGGGGTCCTTAGGCTTCGCAGGCAAATGCCTTAAACCGCTAAGCCAGTTCTGCCACCCTAGCCTCCCTGTTTCATTTGACACTAAGTAATCTATCAGTGTGGGGACCCTGCCCATCTAGATTGAAGGGTTAATAGCCTTCCCTGAAAACTAGAGGGAACTAAAGAGTTAATAACTGTCCCTAAAACTTGCAGACACTAAAGAAGCTACCGAGGTACTTGGCCTGATTAAGCCCAACATCTTCCCTGATTGATATACTTCCCTTAGCTCAGATGGCCTTGAAGGATCAGAAACCATCTGAGTCTCCTCCCAATCCTGGCTGAAGAAGCCTATTCTGAACAAGGACACAATCAGCTACAATTTCCTTATCAACTACACCAGGGACAGTCTGTTTCTAAGGATCCCCCTTACAAATGTGAACCCCAGCCTGGCTCAGTGCTTCAGCCTTCATCCTGCTGAAAGGCTGCTGCCCATTGCTGTTTCTCTCAATAAACAGTCTGTCTGTAGAGATCAAGTCTGGTGTTCTCTTCCGCTTTTCTCTTACACTTTCCTTACGCAGACATTTGGCTGTTAAGTGCTTTGAAACAGGGTATCGTGTCGCAGGCTGGCCTCAAACTCATGATGTACCCAAGGAGGACTTGAACTGATGCTTCTGCCGTCATTCCCCAAGTGCTGGGACTACAGGTGTTTGCTGCCACGCTCTGTGAAATGCTATTTATGTTCAGCTGTATATTTAAGTATGGAAACTGAAATCATGTCTTGCTTTAGAAATTTTTGTTTTGAAAGCATTTTCTAGAAATTTTAATTTCCACCCTTCACAATCCCATTTTAGATTTTCCTCCCTCTTATTTACATGGACTCACTGCTTGTATTTCTTTTTAAAATATTTCTCTGGATCCTGGATACTGTGGGGTTTTCAGAATATGGGCATGGACAGTACAATCACATCATTAAGTCTTAGAAAGCATGTATTCCCAGCCTCTCAGAAGGTGGAGGCAGGAAAGTCAGGGTTGGTCTGGGTAACATAACAAAATGCTTGTCTTTTTTTATATTATCATTCTTATTTTTTAGTTTTTTGAAGTAGGGTCTCATTCTAGCTCAGGCTGACCTGGAATTCACTATTAGTCTCAAGGTGGCCTCTAACTCATGGCGATCCTCCTACCTCTGCCTCCTGAGTTCTGGGATTAATGCCATGCACCACCATGCCCGGCTTCAGCTTCTTTATTTTTTTTTACATTTTCTTATTTTATTTTAGCTGGGCGTGGTGGTGCATGCCTTTAATCCCAGCACTTGGGAGGCAGAAGTAGGAGGATCACTGTGAGTTCGAGGCCACCCTGAGACTACATAGTAAATTCCAGGTCAGCCTGGACTAGAGTGAGACCCTACCTCGAAAAACCAAAAAATATATATATATTATTTATTTATTTGAGAGTGACAGAGAAAGAGGGAGAGAGAGAATGGGCACACCAGGGCCTCCAGCCACTGCAAACGAACTCCAGATTCATGCGCCCCCTTGTGCATCTGGCTAATGTGGGTCCTGGGGAATTAAGCCTTGAACCGGGGTCCTTAGGCTTCACAGGCAAGTGCTTAATTGCTAAGCCATCTCTTCAGCCCAGCTTCTTTATTTTTTGAGAGAGTGAGAGAATGGGTGTGCCAGGGCCTCTAGCCACTGCAAACAAACTTCAGACCCATGTGCCACCTTGTGCATCTGACTTTACGTAGGTAGTGGGGAATCGAACTTGAGTCCTTTGACTTTGCAGGCAAGTGCCTTAACTGCTAAACCATCACTTGTCTCAAAAAAAAAAAAAAAAAAAAAAAAGGGCGTGGTGGCGCATGCCTTTAATCCCAGCACTCGAGAGGCAGACATATGTGAGTTCAAAGCCACCCTGAGACTACCTAGTGAATTCCAGGTAACCTGGGCTAGAGCGAGACTCTACCTTGGGGAAAAAAGGGGGGCGGGGGGCCTGGAGAGATGACTTAGCAGTTAAGGCACTTGCCTGCAAAGCCAAAGGACCTCGGTTCGATTCCTCAGCACCCACGTAAGCCAAATGTATGAGGTGGCACATGCATCTGGAGTTCGTTTGCAGGGACTGAAAGTCCTGACGTGCCCATTCTCTCTCTCTCTCCCTCTCTCTCTCTCTCTCTCTCTCTTAAATAAATAAATAAATAAATAGTAGGCAAAGAGCAAGTCCTCCCTCTGCCTTAAAAAAAAAAAGGCTGGAGAGATGGCTCAGTGGTTAAAGGTGCTTTCCTGCAAAGACTGCCAGTCTAGGTTCAGTTCCCCAGTGCCCACATAATGCATAAAATTATAGCACATGTATCTGGAGTTCAGCTGCCAGAGACCCAGCAAGTCCATTCTCTCTCCTCTTTTCCTGCCCTCCATAAGTAATTTTTTAAAGTATAATTTTTAATTTTATTAATTTTTCAATTTTTATTTATTAGAGAGAGAGAATGGGCATGCCAAGGCCTCCAGCCACTGCAAACAAACTCCAGACGCATACACCACCTTGTGCATCTGATTTACGTGGGTCCTGGGGAATCAAACCTGGGTCCTTTGGCTTTGCAGGCAAGTGCCTTAACTGCTAAGCCATCTCTCCAGCCCTAGTTAATTCATTTGAGAGAAAAAGAAGGTTAAGAACTTTCTATATTTTATTTTTATTTATTTATTTGCAAGAAAGAGGCAGCTAGAGAAAGAGAATGACTGCACAGGGCCTCTAGCCACTGAAAATGAACTCCAGATGCATGTGCCACCGTGTGCACCTGACTTGTGTGGGTATGATCTGGCCCAGCTGTTTTCTTGACTTTGTTTTATTTTTATTTATTTTTGGTTTTTCAAGGTAGGTTCTCACTCTATCCCAGGCTGACCTGGAATTTACTATGTAGTCTCAGGGTGGCCTCAAACTGACAGCGATTCTCCCTCCTCTGCCTCCCAAGTGCTGGGATTAGAGGCGTGCACTACCATGCCCAGTTTGACTTTGTTTTAGAATGACTTTCTTCTGCACAGGTACACAGGATTCATGGACTCAGCATTAACTAGTAATACAACCTTCTATGCGCATATTCACCTGCTCACACCTGAATCCAAGATCTATCTTAGTTTTTTTTTAGTTTTTTTTTTTTTTTTAGTTTTTTTTTTTTTTGGTTTTTCGAGGTAGGGTTTCACTCTAGCCCAGGCTGACCTGGAATTCACTATGGAGTCTCAGGGTGGCCTCGAACTCAACGGCGATCCTCCTACCTCTGCCTCCCGAGTGCTGGGATTAAAGGCGTGCGCCACCACGCCCGGCTCCAAGATCTATCTTGCAAGTCTCTGAAGATCAGGTTGTTGGGCTGCACCATCACCTTCTGCACCTTTGGGCCTTGGCCTTGGTTCACCATGGTGGAATTTCACTAGAACATAGTTTGTGGTCCAGCAGCCCATGGAGTGGCTAGACCCATTTCTGGAAAAGACATGCTGGGTCCAGTCCTCATTATGAGTGGGGAACTCACAAGTGAGCCCTTTCTTCCTCAAATAACTTGTGTTCATCCTTATCTTGACTTGGTCTCCCTTTCTCCATAACTCCTTATCCAGAGAAGAGATTGTAGTCATTGCAAAAAAAAAAAAAAAAAAAAAAAAAAAAAGAAAGAAGACTAATGAAGGTAGCTATGTGAGCTGAATTTACATAAACAATGCCTGGTCAGGGGTCCATGCTAAGTAAATTATGTGCTGATTCTACCTATCCACCCCCCTGGTGCTCACTGCCAACCTTGTAGTTAGTTAGTTGGCTAGAAGGAGTAGCTGGCTGACTGCAGATTAGTCCTGCCTGCCCAGCCCCCAGCAACTCGAGTGGAACTGTATGCCATCTACCCAGAGCCGTGTAACGCATTGAATCTGTAATAGAATATAGGCTATGTAAAATGAACCGGGTCACTTATGAAGTCGAAAGGGTCTTTCAGGGTCTTCAGTCACAGACAGCAGACAGACAGCCTTTTCTGAGTCAGCCTTCCTGAGCCCAGGTGCATGAATTTGATAATGACCTTAGAGGACAGGATTGAAACAATGGGGCAGGGGGGGTGAGGTAGGCAGATGTGAACAGGAGACTGCAGTAGAGGAGGAAGAACAGCGTGTCTTTTGTTGGTGTCTCCCAGGCCTGCGGCAGGGAGCAAGAATGAAAGAAGCCCGTCTCTGTCCCACAGGTGAATAGCAGCCGTGAGCATCCAGGCTGCTCCCAGCCTTTGAACAGGGTCCTTTGTGTCAGGAAAACTAATCCCTTCTGTGTCAACTGGTCCAGTTGGCCATGGGGCAAGAGCCAGCTTCCTGAATGGAAGCAACTCTGGGCCCCAGGGGACCTCAGCACCATCTTACATTCCCAGCAGCCCTGTGGGCAGGTTCTCTCTTTGGATTACTAGTGTCCACTGCCCCTTTCCTGGAAGATGAAATAGCCCCAGACCAACGTGGGGCTCTGTTTAAACAGCATTCACCCCCTACACTGACTGTTGAAAACTTGATCTGGGAGACAGCAGGGTGTTTAATGTCAAACAGTGCCTTGCCTCTTATCCGCTTTTTCCCTGCCCGCCCCCCTTTCCCATAAAGCTTTCCAGAGGTGCCCATCCTGCTGGGCAGGAAGTCAGGAAAACTGCCAATGCCATGCCCCATCTGGCTTGCTCTGGGCCTCTTCCTAAGGCCCCAGGGAAATAGTGTGACCAACAGGTGGCCACCCCTGTTTACACACCTGTGAGAGCCCCACCCACCTTGTTCAGCCCCAGGAGGTAACTTCAGACCCAGTGTCTCCTAGAGTTTCCAATTGCTGGCCCTTGGCCTTCATCATGCTGCTTCCATTCATCCGGAGGAGGTGAATTTTCATTAACATTTTACACACCTGCTACGGTTTAAGTGTGTCCCCCTAAAGTGAATGTGCTGGAAACTTAATCCCCAACTGCATATATCGGTGGTATTCAGAGGGGGTTTCAGTGCTCACTGGGGTTGGATGACATCATGAGGGTGGGGCTCTCAGGTGACAGTGGCATTATCAGAAGAGGAAGAGAGTAGGCTTTGTTTAACTGTGAATGCCTGTCCACTGCATTAGATGGCAGCCAGAAGGCCTTTACCAGATGCGGGAGGGATGCTTTGGAGCTTCACAGCCTCCAGAGCCACGAGCCAAATAAACGTTTCTTCTTTATGGATTACCCAGTCTCAGGTATTTTGTTATAACAACAAAAAATAGACCAAGACATTTTCAGTAACAGCTGATTTTTGGGGTGTTTTTTTAGTACTTTTATTTTTTTTAAGTCTATTTATTTATGAGAAAGAGTCAGAGAGAGGATGGGCACGCCACGGCCTCTAGCCACTGCAAATGAACTCCAGATGTCTACACCACTATGTGCAGCTTGACTCACGTGGATACTGGGGAATCAAACCTGCATCCTTAAGCTTAGCAGGCAAGTGCTTTAACCGCTAAGCTATCTCTCCAGCCCTTATTTATTTATTCATTTATTTACTTATTTATTTGAGAGAGAGAGAATTGGTATGCCAGGGTCTCCAGCCACTGCAAACGAACTTAACTTCAGATGCATGTGCCACCCTGTGCATGTGGCTTATATGGATTCTGGGGAGTTGGACCTGGGTCCTTAGGCTTTGCAGTCAAGTGCCTTAACCACTAAGTCATCTCTCCAGCCCACAGGTGGTATTTTCGGAAGCTACTTGCATACAGATGTGTTGCACTCTGCACAAGCCAGCCTCAGTAACGAGTGAGATGAGTGTGTTCCGGGGCTGTCCTAGCAGCCATGTAATAACGTCCACCCTGGCCGTGGTCCTTACCTTTCACATGTGCACACGTGGCAGTTTACCACCACGCTAAGCTGGTTTTTCTAGAAATTCCTCTTGCACTTTAAGCCTTCTAGTCTTAGACTGTTTGCTTCCACAGTATAAATCTTCATGTCCATATAGCCAGGGGCTAGAGAGACATGATTGTTTAGAGTGAGATCTCTGGAGGCAAACCAACAGGATTAAAACCTGGAGCTGCCACTTGGCAGCTGTGTGAAGTGGGGAAGATTAACTAAACTGGAAAAGGGGGGGGAAGCATCTATCCCATAAAGCTGTATTGTTAAGGAATAATGAGATAATGTGTCTGACAAGCTGAGCAGTGTGACTTACGCACAGTGTGTGGTCAGGGCATGGTCATCATGAAGCTACCACGGTGGGGGGGGGGGTGCCCCTCCACCTCACCTTCTCTGTTCCTAAGTCACTCAGACTTGTTTGCAGCACTTAGAAGCCCAGCTCCAGGTCCAATTAGGTAATTATTGAATGCCTTTTGGCGAGGATGAAAGCTAAATTCAAGGCCAAGCTGTCTCCCGCCCCCACCACCGCAGATTCCCTGCCTCACTAAGCGGCTTTGGAGAAAAAGTGTTAACTGGCACCCTGTCCCTGTGCCTTCCCCAGCCTGAGGAGTCCCCCAGGTACACAAGCAAGCAGAGCCTGGGAGTGGCAGTCCTGACTTCCAGGGACCTCCTGCTTGCACAGTGCTTAGACCAAACAGAATCTCACAGCTAGGCAGAGAAGGGGATAAAATTAAATCTTCAGCCAGGCGTGGTGGCGCACGCCTTTAATCCCAGCACTCGGGAGGCAGAGGTAGGAGGATCCTCATGAGTTCGAGGCCACCCTGAGACTACATAGTGAATTCCAGGTCAGCCTGGACTAGAGTGAGACCCTACCTCGATAAAAAAAAAAAAAAAATAAATCTTGATCATGATCAAATGGTTAAAATAAGCCATCACAGCCAGAGGCTCCTTACTACTGCAGGCAGCTCTGCTCAGAGCAAGTAGGAGGATGTGGAGGAGGGGAGGAGTGGCGCGTGGAGTGGCCAGCAGCCCCTGTCTGCCCCCTCCTCCGTCACCCAATATAACTCCCGTGCCCAGTCTGCCTCCTTGCTCCTCCTAGAAGGGGAACCTGAGACTTGCCGGAGCTGGGAACTCACCCCAAGGGTGAGTGACCGGAAATGAAGGAATGGCTCATACCTTGGCCAGGGAGGCAAGTCCCAGGTTCAGGGCTCCAGCACTGTAGGCCTGGGTTCAAAGCCAGACTGTGTGCTGTGGTCATGTCACTGGAGGTCTTGGAGCCTGTGTTTCCTAATCTGAAAGATGGGGAAAACAGTGTCACTTGCCTCATCGACTACGGTCTGTATTCATCAGCCACAGGGTGCCAAATGTGGGAACACAGGGTGTGGAGGACAACCTGCCTGCGGCCCAGGCAAGATGGAGATGTATCGGCTGGAGGGAATTTCAAAACAATGAGATTGAAGTTCGAAGGTCTAGTCTACTCTTCTCTTCCAATCTCTCTCTCTCTCTCTCTTTTTCTTTTTTTTTTTTCCTTCCCTTCCCAAGGTAGGGTCTCACTCTAGCTCAAGCTGACCTAGAATACACTATGTAGTCTTAGGGTGGCCTCAAACTTGCAGTGATCCTCCTACCTCTGCCTCCCAAGTGCTAGAATTAAAGTCTTATGCCACCATATCCGGCTCTCGCTCTCTCTCCTTTCTTTTTCTTCTTTTTTTTTCCAGCCCAGGCTGATCTGGCATTCACTCTGTAGTTCCAGGCTGGCCTCAAATTCACAGTGATCCTCCTACCTCTGCCTCCCAAGTGCTGGGATTAAAGGTGTGTATCATCATGGCCGGCTTCTCTCCCCCTTCTTCGTGCAGGGGCTGCTGTGACCCTGAGCCTGAGGGAGCTATCCTCAACCTTTACCCCCCTCTCCTTTAAGCAGGAACTCTGGCAGCCTGCTTTGCTCAAGAGGTCTCCTCCACACCAGTGTTAGGTATGGATACACATGGGTCTGAGACTGGGCACAGCCAGGTGTGGGGGGCAGAGAGAATGGCTGAGATACCCTTTGGTGAGTAATACCTCAGACTCAGATTTTTGTGTCCTTCCCAGCTTCAGACCAGAGGTGAAAGAAGGGGGGGTGGTGGAGGCTACATCTATTCACCCTGGGCCTCAGCTGTAACTTGGCAGGTCAGAGCCCACAATGCTGGAAGGTCTGTGGTGTGTGTGATGTGCTCAGGGCAGCGCTGGGGTGTACCTTGGCTGAGGATCTAGGAACCTGAGGGAGAAAACAATGAGGTGGTAAAAATAGCCCTTTGTTTATGGAGGCCGCACACCCTTGTGTGTCCTGGTGTGAAAGAGGAGTCACAGCAGCAAGACACAAGTGAGTTGGTAGAGGGAGCTGAGCCTCTAGGGGAGACAGGTCTGGTTGAGCAAGAGAAGGCTCCATCTACTCCTGAAGTGTCCCCAAACAGCCTCCTAGGTCACCTCACTGGCCAAGGCCTCTGGTGTTCCCTTAGAAATACCCCAGACCCCAACCCAGGAGGCCTGTGGTGCCCAGTGGATCCATGGCTCATCCTCTCATTCACAGCCCAGGCCCCTCTTGCTTGCTTGCCCCTTTGGGAATTTGCCCCCAGTTGATGTAGCAATTCACAGACTCTGTGGCTACAATGATCTGTGGATTTTTCTCTGGCTAACTGTGGTGTTTGAAAGAGAAGCCACCCATAAACTCATGTGTTTTGGATGCTTGGTCCCCAGCTGGTGGCAATTTGGAAGGTGGAGCTTTGCTGGAGGAGGTGTGTTGTTGGAGGTGGGTATAGGGTGTTATAGCCAGCTCCCCCTTAGCAGGGATGGGCTCACTCTGTTTTACAAAAAATATTTTAGAGCCGGGCGTGGTGGCGCAGGCCTTTAATCCCAGCACTCGGGAGGCAGAGGTAGGAGGATTGCCGTGAGTTTGAGGCCACCCTGAGATTACAGAGTGAATTTCAGGTCAGCCTGAGCTAGAGTCAGACCCTACCTCAAAAAAAAAAAAAAAATTTTTTTTTTTCAGTTACTTACTTTGACGGCATACCAGGGCCTCCAGCTAATGGAAGTGAACTCCAAATGCATGTGCCACCATGTACATCTGGCTTACATGGGTACTGGGGAATCAAACATGGGTCCTGGGCTGAAGAGATGGTTTAGCGGTTGAAGCACTTGCCTGCAAAGTCAAAGAACCCAGGTTCGATTCCCCAGGATTAGGATCCTTAGGCTTCTCAGGCAAGCGCCTTAATGGCTAAGCCATCTCTCCACCCTAGGCTCATTCTCTTGCTGTTGTTTTCCACCTGCTGTGACAGAAGTGACGTCCAACCTCTGATCATGCCATGCTTTCCCCTGTCTTCATGAAAGCTTCCCCTCAAGATTGAAAGCCGAAATAAGATCTTTCAGCTGCTTTTGGTAGGGCATTTTGTCCCAGCAACACAAAGGTAACTACAACACTGACCCATTTCCCCATCAGCAGAGCTGAGGATGCTAAGAGGCCATACCTAGGGAGGGGCAGTCTAACTTCTGCACCTTAAGGCTTCTATCCAGAGCCTTTTCCAGATCTCTCCCAGAGTTTTCCAAAGTGCACAGTTGCTTACTGAGGTGAGCTCCAAGCCTTTGGGCACCCAGAACCCATCCAGCCCCAGCCAGCTAGACCCTTGCCAGATCTGAGCTGGTAAGGTCTACCTGAGAGAGGCTAGCTGTGCTGGGCTGGGGAAGGCCCAGATACAGGACCCCGCCCTGCCCTTGAGTAGCGGCTGAAGGAGACTGACTTGGAAAATTCTCCCGAGGAGGAGGGAGGTAGGGAGCAGCAGACCCAGGCCTGTCTGCGGGGAGGTGTACTGTCCCTTGGAGCTCCTACATCTGCCCTCGGGGCCAATCTCCTGGCCTTGTTATGTGGCTCAATAAGTAAGTTGGGGAGGGTGGGGTGGCACAGAGCCCTGTGGGTCCCCTGGGAGTCACTTGGCTCCTCCTGGAAAGACCTCAGGAAGCTGCTTGAACAATGCAAAAGGCATGGTGGCTGATTTGTCAGGACAAGTCCCGGAGCTTGAGCTGGAATCTGGCATTTGCCAGCGAGCCAGCTCCACATCCTCACCCACCTGAGCCTGGGTGGGGGTTCTCCTGATGCTGCAAGAGGGCAGCTGCCAGTGCCAGTCTGCCTCACTTTTTCCATCCCTCCCTAGGCCATGGGGCCTACTAAGGACCCCAAACGTTTGTCTCTGAGGAGAGGGAAGGCGGGAAGACAAGTCCCACTCATCTCCCTGGCGGCACTGAGCACTCACCCTACCCTCCAGCCGAGACTCTGAGAGGATGATCCGAGGCTTATGTGTGGAGGGGCTGAAAGGCTCAGGAGATTACTACTGTCTGCAAGGTCACTGGGCTGAGGATGGGCCGTTTGTGGAGGGGGCAGGGCATTGTGAAGAGCACTGGACGTAGGGCTGTTTTGTAGGCTGTTCTGGGTAACTCCACTGGTATCTGGGCCTCAGGGGTCCTGTGAGAGTCGTTACTACTGATCCCTAGAAACTCTCAGCTCTTTACCATCCAGACATATGACTGTATTGCCTTGCTCACCTCAAGCACCGTTCTAAGTTGCTTTGGCCAATGAAATGTGAGCAGTAGAATGGTAGGTCATTCTAGGTAAACTTTTTTTTTTTTTTTAATTTGACGCCAGGGCCTCCAGCCACTGCAAACGAACTCCAGATGCATGCACCCCCTTGTGCATCTGGCTAACGTGGGTCCTGGGGAATCGAACCTGGGTCCTTTGGCCTTGCAGGCAAATGCCTTAACCGCCAATCCATCCCTCCAGCCCTTGGTTTGTTTTTTTGAGGTAGGGTTTCACTCCGGCCCAGGCTGACCTGGAATTCACTATGTAGTCTCAGGCTGGCCTCGAACTCATGGCGATCCTCCTCCCTCTGCCTCCCAAATGCTGGGATTAAAGTTGTGCACTACCACGCCCAGCCGGGTGGAAGCCACTCTCCAGTGCTTCAATGATAGCTGCTCCATCACCCTGGGAGCTGGCAGTCCCTCCTTCTCCACACATGGACAAAGAACCATGCCATTTCAAGTTCTGACAGTCTTGGGCTTGTTTCTGTGGCCTAACTTGGCCTGCACAGTTGCTTACTGAGGTGAGCTCCAAGCCTTTGGGCACCCAGAACCCATCCAGCCCCAGCCAGCTAGACCCTTGCCAGATCTGAGCTGGTAAGGTCTACCTGAGAGAGGCTAGCTGTGCTGGGCTGGGGAAGGCCCAGATACAGGACCCCGCCCTGCCCTTGAGTAGCGGCTGAAGGAGACTGACTTGGAAAATTCTCCCGAGGAGGAGGGAGGTAGGAGCAGCAGACCAGGCCTGTCTGCGGGGAGGTGTACTGTCCTTGGAGCTCCTACATCTGCCCTCGGGGCCAATCTCCTGGCCTTGTTATGTGGCTCAATAAGTAAGTTGGGGAGGGTGGGGTGGCACAGAGCCCTGTGGGTCCCCTGGGAGTCACTTGGCTCCTCCTGGAAAGACCTCAGGAAGCTGCTTGAACAATGCAAAAGGCATGGTGGCTGATTTGTCAGGACAAGTCCCGGAGCTTGAGCTGGAATCTGGCATTTGCCAGCGAGCCAGCTCCAATCCTGCACTCTGGAAGGCATTTAGGACTCAGCACTCCCCTCTTGCCAAGTGCAACCCTTGATAATCTGGCTTCTGATAATCTCTGAGCCCTCTTGCCTCAGTCTTCCCTTCTTGTCCCCACCACACCGACTTCCCTAGATGTGCAACATTTGCTCTTACCTCAGGACATTTACTTTTTAAAAAAATATTTACTTATTTGCACAGAGAGAGAGAAAAAGAGACAGAGAGAAGGGAGAGAAAGAAAATGGGAGCACCAGGATCTCTAGCCACTACAAATGAATTCGAGATACATGTGCCACTTTTGGCATCTGGCTTTACATGGGTACTGGGGAATTGAACTCAGGTCATTAATAGGGCCTTAGGGTATTGAGTTTTTTTTTTTTTAATTTTGAGATAAGCTCTTGATAAATTGCCTAGCTGGCCTTCAGTTCACTGGGTAAGCTCATCCTAGCCCTTCTGCTTTCTGAGTTTCTGAGTAGCTAGCTGGGATTACGGACCAGCATCACTAGACCATACTCTCATCTTTTCTTGTAAGGCCACTGACCATACTGGATTAGGTAAAGCCTATTCTAATGATCTTATTTTAACTTGATGACCTCTGTACAGACCCTGTCTCTAAATAAGGTCACGTTCTAAGGTCCTAGAGGTTAGGATTTCAACATACATATTGTTGAGAGGGATGCAGAATTCAACCTACAGCAGCAGACATTCTCAGCAACAAGCATGCCCCTATCTCAACCAGCCCAACTCCTTGCCCAAAAGCAATGATGTGTGGCCTGTCGGAAGAGAAAGAGAGCCCATAATTGCGTTAATTGCCACAATACCAGATCTTCAATTAATACTCCCTGAGAACAAAGAGCAAATGTTCTAATAACATATAATTGGACTTTGACTACACCCTTGGCAGAGCTGTGCCACTGAGCTCCGCTGTTTCTATTCCTTTTCAAATTAGCAAAGATGAACAAATTAACATCCAGGTTCCCTTTTTGCCCTGCTCAGGGGGAGCAGTGGAGGCACCTCAGGGGCGGAGATGGATGGCTGGCACACTGGTTGGGTCCTTCCCATAGTCAGGTGCTGAGGCCCTGCTTTTGGATCCATGGGCAAGACGAGGTATGGAAAAGCCTCCCAGCTTCCTGATGCAAGGGTGAGGGGTGCAGACCTTCTTGTGAGACCAGATACTATCACAGCCTAACCAGGACCTTGGCAGACACCTGGCACTGGGAGGCAGAAGATTCCGGTGATGGCAAAAGGGTACTTTTGGGGGTGAGGGGATTCACACACTGGTGGAACTGATGGGGCCTTGAAGGCAGGTTTGGGTGGCATTTGGAAACCTGAAATTCAGTGTTTCAGCCGCTCCAATCTCTGGAGTAGAGGTCGTGTCCAAGGTCACCTGGCTGGCTGCTGAAGAAGGGAGGCAGTGGCAGCCCCCCACCCCACCATGGAGACACAAATCTGGACTCCTGTCTCGTCTTCCTCTGCCCGTCTCAGCGCACGCCCCTGCTGCTTTGTGTCTCCATGGCTGCAGGCCGTCTGGAGACAGTCCTGCTCCCGCTTGCCTCCCATGGGAAGGTGCCTGCTCAGGCCCGGAGGCTGGCACGAGTTTCAGTCCTAATAAGCGGCGTCCCCTGTGCAACGCTGGAGCCAGGCAGAGCCTCCCTGCCCCCACCACGTGTCTGAAACTCCTTGCCTTTGGCCTCCCATCCGACTCTTCCTCCAGCTCCCTGGGCCTCTGTGCATCATCAGAGACGGACCGCGCCTCCAGCCTACCGCGCAGGCAGTCTTAATGCACCCATCCATCACGACTCCCGGCTGGGCCTGAGCTGCCCTGGGCTGGCAGGGAGTAGGGGGGAGTGGCATTCAGACTCACGCGCTGGCCCTCCTTCTCTCCCTCTCTGCCATTAGGTTGTTCCTGCCCGCCCTCACCCCCATGGTCTGGGTGGAGGGCAACAAGGGTAGACAGGGCCTGCCTTGCTGCCCTGCCTTCCTGCCTTCCTCAGGCCTCTGTGGGCCTCCTGCTAAGCTGGCCTCCGAGAGGCTCATTGGGAATTCTCTGAGTCCTATGGCTGGCTGTTGGAGAAGACCCGAGTTCGTGGACAGGCAGCCTTCTCATTTGCATTTCTCTAAATCAGTGACCACCTCCCCAGCACTGCAACTTCTGTGAGGCTAGTGAGGTGCTGAGTGAGCAGGGCTGAGGAGAGGGGCCCCCCCGAGAAGAGCAGGAGTGGCTGGTCTTCCTCCGGCCCCTCAGCTCCAGGGGACCTTAACACCTTGGGAGTAAGCTCTAAGGAGAAGGAGCAGAGAAGTCACTCTCAAGAAGTGAACCCGATAAACCAGGCGTGGTGGCGCATGCCTTTAACCCCAGCACTTAGGAGGCAGAGGTGGGAGGATTGCTGTGAGTTCAAGGCAACCCTGAGACTACATAGTGAATCCAGGTAGGACCCTACCTCGAAAAACCAAAAATAAAAAATAAATAAGCCAGGTGTGGTGGCGCATGCCTTTAATCCCAGCGCTCAGGAGGCAGAGGTAGGAGGATTGCCATGAGTTTGAGGCCATCCTGAGACTCCATAGTGAATTCCAGGTCAGCCTGGGCTAGAGTGAGACCCTACTTCAAAAAACCAAAAATAAATAAATAAAAAAAATAAAAATTGGGGCTAGGATATTGCTTAGTGGTTAAAGGCATTTGTTTGCAAAACCTGCAGGCCTGGATTCTGTTCCCCAAGCCACCTATGTAAAGCCAGGTGTTTGCAGTGGCAAGCAGATTTAGCACACATGTGTGTGCATGCACACAGACAAACACACACACAAACAAAATAAAATAAAGAATACTTAGAAAATCTAAAACTCAAAAATAAATTAACTAAGTAAGGAAAACAACTGTGGAGCCAGGCATTTTGGGTTGTACCAGTAATCCCAACATTTGGGAGATCAAGGCAGGAGAGTTAGGACTTCAAGGTCAACCTGGGCTACGTACAAGACCCTGTCAGAAACAACAGCCAAAAGAACCAAGGGCTAGGGAGATAGCACAGCAGATAAAAGTGCTTGCTATGCAAGTCTGAGGACCTGATTGTGATCCCAGTACCCACATAAACTGGTTGTGGCCATGCATTCCTGTAATCCAGTGCTAATTGTGGGGGAGGCAGAGACAGGAGAATCTCTGGGGCTTGTTGGCCTGTTAATCTGACTGAAAAGGCAATTCCACATTCAGTGAGAAACTCTATTTCAAGGAAATAAAGTAGAAGAGCAATAGAGAAGGACACTTGACGTTCTTGTCTAGCCTCTGCATACATATGTAGCATCTGGAAAAATGGCTCAACTGTTAAAGGCTCTTGCTTGCAAAGCTTAATGGCCCAGGTTTGATTCCCCAGTACTCATGTAAAGCCAGATGCACAAAGTGGCTATGTGTCTAGGGTTCATTTGCAGTGGCTGGAGGAATACTTATTCTCTTTCTCTCTCTCAAATTAAAAAAAAATTATATATATATATATATATATATATATATATATGTATATATATATATATATATATATACACACACACACACACACACACACACATGTGTGTGTGTTGTTTGGTTTTTCAAGGTAGGGTCTCACTCTAGCCCAGGCTGATGAGGAATTCACTCTGTATTCTCAGGATGGCCTTGAACTCATGGCAAGCCTCCTACCTCTGCGTCTGAGTTCTGGGATTAAAGGCGTGCACCATCATGGCTGGCTAAATAAAAATATTTTTTAAAGCCAGACGTGTTGGTGCACACCTTTAATCCCAGCACTCAGGGGGCAGAAGTTGGATGTTTGCCATGAGTTCAAGGTCAGTCTGAAAATACATAGTGAATTCCAGGTCAGCTTGGGCTTGAGCGAGACCCTACCTCAAAAAAAAAAAAAATATATATATATATATATAAAACAATAAAAAAATAATTAGAGGCTCTGCAGGAGACATACCTCAGCAACATCCTGGATCTGCAAAAAGGAGACCCTGCCCCCTTAAAATATTAATACCTTACTGCCAAAAAAGAAAAAAAGAAAAGCAAACAAGAAGAAAAAATACTAATAACAATCAAAAAAGAATTACTAGGAACTGGCCAGGTAGATAGAAATCAAGAGTAGGAGAGGGGTAGCCGGGCGTGGTAGCACACGCCTTTAATCACAGCCCTTGGAGGCAGAGGTAGGAGAATCGCTGTGAGTTCGAGGCCACCCTGAGACTACGTAGTGAATTCCAGGTCAGCCTGGACTAGGAGAGGGGAGGTCAGTCACTACACCCCTGGGTTGTAGGATGGTCTTCTCTGGAATAACAACCATCATTTACAGAGCATTGTGGACTAGACAACCGTGCCCAGAACTTTTAATCCACAATGCCCCATCACACTCTTTCTGTAAATAAGGGAATGGAAAGCAGAGGCTACAAAGTGAGGATGTGGAAGAGTCAGGATTCAATGAGAGGAGACTCAAGAAGAGTTTGGAAACTGCAAAGTGCCATGTCTACATGTATATGAGGAAATGATCTAGAAGGGCATGTTCAGAGACACCCATTGGTTAGGGTCCCCCAACACCACTCCGCCACTGCTCCACTCCAGCATTTGGCTCAGAATAAGCCCTCAGAACTGGAAGGGGAGTCATATTGTCCAGACACTGGCCAAGCAGATACTCACTAGGTGCCCTCTGACTGCTCATGACCTTGCAGAGACTTTCAGCGTTAGAGTAGTCATGTTGGAGTACATCAGCTCTGGCTTTCGGAGCTGACAGATCTATGCTGGAGTCACACACAGCTGTGTGATATCTGGCAAACCAGTGAGCATCTCTGAGCCTCAGTGTCTTCCTCTGTAGAAGAAGGGTGATAATTCTAGTCTTTGCATGGGACCGCTGCCAGCACAAAGCCAGAATGCGTGCAGTATGCTTCCTGGCAAGCCAGCCCGTGGCAAACAGTATGGGAGCTGAGCTGGATTCTCCATCTCTGGGTGGGGAAGGGGCAATTAATTCCTGCTACATAAAAGAGACCAGAGGAAGGAGAGATTACCCTAAGTGATCTGGAGGCTTGGAAGGGACAAAGTCCAGCTTAAGCTTCTTTATTATTATTATTATTAATTTTTTTTTTTTTTTTGGTTTTTCGAGATAGGGTCTCACTCTAGCCCAGGCTGACCTGGAATTCACTATGTAGTCTCAGGGTGGCCTTGATCTCACAGTGATCCTCCTACCTCTGCTTCCCGAGTGCTGGGATTAAAGGCGTGCACCACCATGCCTGGCTATTATTATTATTTTTGTTTATTTATTTTTGGGTTTTCAAGGTAGGGTCTGATTCTAGCTCAGGCTGACCTGGAATTCACTATGTAGTCTCAGGGTGGCCTCGAACTCAAGGCGATCCTCCTACCTCTGCCTCCCGAGTGCTGGGATTAAAGGTGTGCGCCACCATGCCCATCTTAGAGTGAGATCTTGCCTCAAACACACACACTCACACACACCCTTTGCCCAGCAGATTACTGTGGGGCCCAAAGTCATGTAGAGGCCCTTTATAAAAGGGAGTGTGCTCAACAGACATGAACACCAAAGTGCAACATCAATAGTGTAATTATAGCCATCTTCGCCTTAGGTTTTCAAAGGACATTCTCATACCCCATCATCATCATCATCATCCTGTGAACAGTTACCACCGCTGAGTGCAACCCTTTATATGGATCCTGTCATCTAACCCTTAAGGAAGCTAAATGTGGCATTATTATTATTATTATTCCCTCTTTATTAATGAGGAAATTAAAACTCAGAACATTAGTATTTGGTGTTTTTTCCCCAGATCTAGAGTATTTTTACTTTTATTATTTTCATGTGAATGTGCGTCTGTGCATGGGCCCGCCAGGGTCTGTTCCCACTACAAATGCTTGTCTGGCTTTACATGGGTGGCTAGGGAATTGAATTTGGACCTGCAGGCTTTGCAAACAAGTGCCTTTAACTGCTGAGTCATTTCCCCATCCCCAACCTCCCTTCTCCTCCCCATCCAATATGTCTGAATCAGAATCACTTATAATACAAGATACTTATAATACATTCCTTCCGCTTTTTTTTTTCCCCCGAGGTAGAGTCTCACTCTAGCCCAGGCTGACCTGGAATTCACTATGCAGTCTCAGAATGGCCTCAAACTCACTGTGATCCTCCTACCTCTGGCTCCCGAGTATTGGGATTAGAGGCATGTGCCACCACGCCCAGCACCTCCAGCTTTTTTTAATTTATTTTAATTTTTTGTTCATTTTTATTTATTTAGTTGAGAATTACAGAGAGAGGAAGAGGGAGAGAGACAGAGACAGAGACAGAGAGAAAGAGAGAGAGAGAGAGAGAGAATGGGCCTCCAGCCACTGCAAACGAACTCCAGACACGTGCGCCCCTTTGTGCATCTGGCTAATGTGGGTCCTGGGGAATCGAGCCTCGAACCAGGGTCCATAGGCTTCACAGGCAAGCACTTAACCGCTAGGCCATCTCTCCAGCCCTCCTTTTATTTTTAAAATGTGTGTGCGGAGGGGCTATGATTAAGGCGCTTGCCTGCGAAGTCTAAGGACCCAGGTTTGATTCCCCAGTACCCATGTATGCCAGATGCACAAGGTGGCACAGGCATCTGGAGTTTGTCTGCAGTGGCTGGAGGCCCTGGTGCCGGGCATGGTGGCACATGCCTTTAATCCCAGCATTTGGGAGGCAGGGGTAAGATCAGAGAGACGAGGATCGCTGTGAGTTCGAGGCTACCCTGAGACTACATAGTGAATTCCAGGTCAGCCTGGTCCAGAGTGAGACCCTATCTTGAAAAATGAAAAATAAATGTGTGTGTGTGTGTGTGTGTGTGTGTGCGTGAATGTGCATGCCTATGTATGTATATGGACGTACATGTACAATGGTATGCATGCAGAAACCAGGGAACAACCTCATAGTATATATCCTGAAGGGTTTCTTGTTTGCCTCTGCAAATGGCAGATTAGCTGGCCTGCAAACTTCCGCCTCCCATTTCTGCAGGTACGTTGGATGACAGATCTGTGAGCTACTTCAGCCAGCTTTGGCTTTTACATGGGTTCTGAGGAATCTGAGCTCTGTCAGGCTTGTGCAGCAAGCACTTTTAGACACTGAGCCATTTCCCTAGCTCTTGCTTTTGTTTTTGGTTTTGTTTCTTTTCTTCTGGTTTTTCAAGGTAGGATCTCACTCTGGCCCATGCTGACCTGGAATTCACTATGTAATCTCAGGGTGGCCTTGAACTCATAGCAATCCTCCTACCTCTGCCTCCAGAGTGCTGGGATTAAAGGTGTGCGCCACCACTCCTGGCTTCTTTTCTTTTGAGATAGAGGTCTCAGTGATCCTCCTGCCCCTGCTTCCCAAGTAGCTGGGACTCCGGGTGTGTGTGTCACCATGACATCTCTCCCTATTGTATAATAACTTTGCCCAGCAATCTTCCCCAGTCCCAGAAAGATGACAGCTACAAAGTCAGGCAAGATGGCAAAAGTGTCTAATTCCAGCACTCAGTAGGCTGAAGTAGGAGGATCACAGTGAGTTTGAGGCCAGCCTGGAGCTACAGAGTGTGTTCCAGGTCAGCCTGGGCTAGAGTGAGACCCTACCTCGGAATTAAAAAAAAAAAAAAAAATGAACAAAAAAGAATGAGCTGGGCATGGTGGTGCATACCTTTTATCCCAGCACTTGGGAAGCAGAGGTAGGTGGATCACCATGAGTTCGAGCCACCCTGAGACTACATAGTGAATTCCAGGTCAGCCTGAGCTAGAGTGAGACTCTACCTCAAAAAAAAAAAAAAAAAAAAGAGCTGGGCATGGTGGTGCATGCAGGAGGATCATTGTGAGTTCGAAGTCACCCTGAGAGTGCATAGTGAATTCTAGGTCATCCTGGGCTACAGTGAGACCCTGCCTTGAAAAGCAAAAAAAAAAAAAAAAGAAAGAAAGAAAGAAAAGAAAGGAAGAAAAGAAAGAAAGAAAGAAAGAAAGGAAAAAGAAATGAAAGCTGCAGGTAAAACCCAGGGGTTCCAATTCTTTTTTTAAAAACTTTTTTGTTTATTTATTTATTTATTTGAGAGCAACAGACACAGAGAGAGAGAGAGGGAGAGAGAGAATGGGTGTGCCAGAGCCTCCAGGCACTGCAAACGAACTCCAGACTCATGGGCCCCCTTGTGCGTCTGGCTAATGTGGGTCCTGGGGAATCGAGCCTCGAACCGGGGTCCTTAGGCTTCATAGGCAAGCGCTTAACCGCTTAACCTTAACCGCTAAGCCATCTCTCCAACCCAGGTGTTCCACTTCTTAAGTTTGGTGCCATTTGTGTCATCACCATGTTCAGACAGTGGCTGAGCTGCCCTGACCTTCCCCTGCTCCGTGATCCTCCCTGGAGACCCAGTGCAGTCCTTTTCTGCCCGGATATCGTGTGCGCACAGAGCACAACACATCTGGTTTGGGCATTCTCAGAGGGAAGGAGCATGCTTGCCTACGTGTGCTGCATAGTCATGGGTGTATGATCCCTGCTGCGGAATGGAATGGCTGCTCCCTCCCTTGTCCCTCAGCCAGAAATGTGTGACTCTTGTACCTCACCAGCTGCTCACCCAAAGAGGAGAGGGGAGTATGCTGCACACTGCCTTTGGCGGAAGCATAAGGACCCCCACCTTTGGGGTTCAGAAGTGACTGTGAAAAGGTCAGGTTTTCTGTCTCTGCAAATTTTGTCCACTTAAGTGATAGCTAGGCTACAGTGAAACCCTGCCCCCCCCCCAAAAAAAACCCAAATATGTCTGTGTGTGTTTGGTGTTGTTTTTTCTTATTTTTAAAAATATTTTTACTTATTTGCAAAGAGAGAGACAGAGAGTGGGAGAGAAACTGGGCACACCAGAGCCTCTAGTCACTGCATTCGAACTCCAGATGTATGTGCCACCTTGTGCATCGGGCATTATGTAGGAAATCAAACCTGGGCTGTTAGGCTTTGCAGGCAAGCGCCCCCACCATCTCTCTAGTCCTTTTTTAATTTTTTAATTTATTTACTTATTTGAGAGAGAGAGGTAGATCAAGAGAAAGAGAGAGAATCGGCATGTCAGGGCCTCTAGTCACTGGAAGCAAACCCAGATGCAGGCACAACCTTGTGCATCTGTCTTGTGTGGGTACTGGGGAATTGAGCCTGGGTCGTTAAACTTCACAGGCAAGTGCCTTTACCACTAATCATCTCTCCAGCACCCCCTTTTTTTAGGCAGGGTCTCACTAGTCTAGGCTAACCTAGAACTCACTCTGTAGCGCAGGCTGGCCTGGAATTCATATGTGATCCTCCTACCTCAGTCTCCCAAGCACCAGGATTAAAGGTGTGCATCATCATGTCTAGCTTAGTAGTTTTTATTTATTTATTTATTTGCAAGGAGAGAGAGAGAGAGAGAACACAAATGGGTATGCCAGGGCCTCTTGCTGCTGCAAAGGAACTCCAGATACACACACCACTTTGTGCGTTTGGCTTTATGTGGGTACTGGGGAATTGAACCTGGTAGGCTTTGCAAGCAAGCGTCCTTAAGAGTTTGTTTGGTAGACCAGCTGACAGAAAGCTGGAAGAAGCCATTCTACATGTAGTTCAATGGGAGAGAGAAACCACCAGTGAAGATGCTCAACAGTGGACACTGCAAGCCTTATAATTGGCCAGCCAGGCCAAATGAGCCAACGGGTGCAATAGTGGCATGTCTGTCATGGTGGAAACCAACTGCCCTCCAATTGGACTGGAGGCCGGCTCCATGGGGGGAATACATCCCTGATACTGAAAACTTAAAACAGGGGTAGTCATGAGCCCTAGGGGTGTAACATCTGATGATGTCTGGAAAAATGTATATACTATGCTTATCAAACTGCCCAGTAAGCACTTCTCTTAATATTTATGCCCTTATATTAATGCTACTCTCACTTTGGGTAGAGAATCTTATCTTTTTAGATGGCAGTGACCTTGGGATGACTCAGAAGGTATCATAGTGCTGGAAAGAAGTGACTGGAGAACTGAGTAACATCTCGATCACACCTTCCAAGGCTCAGGGTCTAATGCGGAAGAGGTGGCAGAAAAAATGTAAGAGCCAAAGGAAGGGTAGGACTCCTTACAACATCCTCCCTCCAGACATAAAATGGCCTGGATATCCATGACCTCATAGTGCCTGACACTACCTACACAAGACCATCATAAGAGGAGGAAAAGATCATGACATCAAAATAAAAGAGAGACTGATTGAGATGGGGAGGGGATGTGATGGAGAATGGAATTTCAAAGGGGAAAGTGGGGGGAGGGAGGGTAGCACCATGGGATATTTTTTATAATCATGGAAAATGTTAATAAAGATTAAGAAAAAAAAAAGAATTTGTTTGGAGGTTCTAGCAGGCCCTTAATGGAAGGTCCTCCTCTATTCATGGAAGGTCATCCTCTTCAATGAGTGAGCACACAGCTCACAAGGGTTACACATGGAACAGCAGTGAGGGAGAAAGGCGACACCGGCCCAGCCAGCCAGATCAGCTGAATCAACCCAGGTGATCAGTGGGGTGACAGATCGCCTTCACATCATCAAACAAGTGCCTTAACCTGAGCCTGCTCCCCAGCCTCATATGTGGGAATTCTTTTAGTTCCTTTTCAAATTCAAAGTCATAGGAAGCACTAGAGTCTGAAACAAACTCACAGATTCCTACTTCACATCCTGGAGACCAAGGGAATGTCCTATTAGAAGTCGTGGTTTCTGCTACCACCAGATCAGCTTAAAGTTCCAAAACACTGGGCTGGGGATATAGCTCAATTGGAGGGTGCTTGCTAACAGGCACAAAACTCTGGGTTCAATTTCCAGTACCAGTATAAAAAAACTGGGTGTAAAATAAAAAAAAGTAATAAAGGGCTGGAGAGATGGTTTATATATATATATATTTGTTTGTTTGAGGGAGAGAGTATGGGTGCAACAGGGTCTCTTGCCCAGATGCATGTGCCACTTTGTGCATCTGGCTTTATATGTGTACCGGGGAATTGAACCTAGGGTGGCAGGCTTTGCAAGCAAGTTCCTTCACCAATTACTATTCTTGTGTGTGCATGTTCATGTGAGTGCAGACATGTGTGCCATGGTGCATGTGTGGAGAACACAGGACAACATTCAGGTCGGCCCTTGCAGGCCCACCTCGTTAGAGGCAGGGTTTCTCCCTGGATCCCAGCGTTGCCGTTCTTGGCTGTGCTTGCCACGGGCTTGCAGGAGCCTTTCCTGCACCTACCTCCCGTCTTGCTGTCAGTGTCAGCATGCTGGGATTACAGAAGCCCACAGTGGCGTCCGGGGCTCTGGGGATCAAACCTGGGTACTTCAGGCTGAGTCGCAAGTGCTTTATTAACTGAGCTATATGCCCAGCCTTAGAAATTATTTTTTACTTTTTACTTATTTATGAGAGAGAGAGAGAGAGAGACACAGAGGAGAGAATGGGCATGCCAGGGCCTCTAACCACTGTAAACCAACTCCAGACACATGTGCCACATTGTGCATCTGGCTTACATGGGTCTTGGGGAATTGAACCTGGGTCCTTTGGCTTTGCAGGCAAGCACCTTAACTGCTAAGCCATCTCTCCAGCCCTTAGAAATGATTTTTTTTGGGGGGGGGTTCGAAGTAGGGTCTCACTCTAGCCCAGGCTGACCTGCAATTCCCTTTGTAGTCTCAGAGTGGCCTTGAACTCATGGTGATCCTCCTACCTCTGCCTTACAAATGCTGGGATTAAAGGTGTGTGCCACCATGCCCGGCTTTTTTTTTTTTTTTTTATTCACTATGTAGTCTCAGGGTGGCCTTGAACTCATGGTAATCCACCTACCTCTGCCTCCCGAGTACTGGGATTAAAGGGGTGCACCACCATGCCTGGCTCTAGAAATGATTTTTAACCCAAATCTGGTCTACCTAGAAACCCTACTCCTAAGCACATCATTTTGCCTGTCACTGATTATATTCTACCTTGTAATTAGCAGTATAGCTCAGAGGTAGAGTGCTTTGCTTAGCATGCACAAGGCCCTGAATTTTATTCTCAGTATTGCTCAAAAAGGGTAGGGAATGATTTATTAAAAAGAAAAGGAAAAGGAAAAGGAGGAGGAGAAAGTGAGAGAGGGAAAGGAGGGGAGAAGAGAGGGAGGGGGGAGGTAGAGAAGAATTCTTAGCTGAGTTTGGAAGCACACACCTGTAATCCCAGCACTTGTGTTGTTGAGACAGGAGGATGGATGGTTCAAGAGCAGCCCAGGCTACGTAATGAGATTTTGTCTCAAAGTACAGAGAGACAGAGGGAGAGAGAGAATGAATGAATGAGAGAGAGAGAGAATGAGAGAATGATTCCCTTAGAGCAATGGATCTGGCCAGGCTTCCCAAAGGCAGAGGTGAGGCCAGGCTGGCCCTCCGGGGCTCCAGGGGATCCTGGTAGTTGGTAGTCTGCGGCGGTGGCTGAGGCTCTCGTCCTTACAGGAGTTATAATCAGCTGCTTCCGTAGAGATTCTCCTAACCTTCTCTCCTTGCAGCCCAGAAGTGAGTTTGTTCTCCAGCATGTCGTCAGGAGAGTGCCTGTAATAACTGCTTACCTGCCCTTGACTCCCTTCCAGACACTCGATGATCACACACTGTGCAAAACAGTAATAACATGCCCACCTGTGAGCTGGCTCTATGTTGTTGCAAAAGGGCCTTCCTGCCAGCGACCTCCTTTCAGCCTCACACTTCACTCTGGACCTGGAGTTCACATCCTCAGCTGGGAAGCCCAGGCTCCCTGAGCTCTGTCTCAGTACCTTGTATAACTGGAGGCCCCACCTTCTGATGGGAGGGGAACTCACTGGTTCCAGCTGTGGAATCTTGGAGTACTGGGGTGTGTGTATGTGTGTTCGTTTCACAGGTAGGCTAAAGGCACAGTGTTAGGATCGGTTACAAAATTGAGTCTCAGGAGTCCTACACTCTCAGTATACTCAGTGTGCGCAAATCTGACATTTTCCACCTCTCCTCTCTCCATATCGCTCACCAGCTCTCTTCTCTTCCTTTTGCCCCATGACCTGGCCTGAACATCCATATGAGCTCAGCTTGGCTGGGAAGGGGAGAAGACTTGGCTTGGCTATTTTTCTTCTTCTTCTTCTTTTTTTTTCTTTTTTTTGGTTTTTCGAGGTAGGGTCTCACTCTAGTCCAGGTTGACCTGGAATTCACTATGGAGTCTCAGGGTGGCCTCGAACTCACGGAAATCCTCCTACGTCTGCCTTCCCAGTGCTGGGATTAAAGGCATGCGCCACCACGCCTGGTTCCCCCTTCACTATTTCTTAATTCTCTCTGGTCTGCTATTCAAAGGGGTTTCTAAGTTTGATCTCTCACGTGTGTGTGGAACTGCCTCAGCCTTTTCTTAGGTACCAATTTCCTCTAAATAAACCTCATGAACTATGATTTCTCCTTAAATAAACTCAATAATTCACAAAAAGCAAAAACAAAAAATATTTGACATTATCTTCCTCTGTAAAACAGGAACAACAAAAGTACCTTCTGGAAGGGGCTGCTAGAGGCATGAAGCACATGTCACTGGCAGGTAGGACCTTGATGCAGAGACTCTTAGCAAGGGTACTCTCACAGATGCAGCACCTCAGAAAACCTTCCTGTGTCCTCTTTACTTCCTCACATTTGGAAGTTCAAGTAAGGCTTCCTCCATAGCTAACAGAGCTTCTCCTTATCCTTGATCTCTGACCAGGGCTATCCCGGGAGATGCCTCCTTCCCACTGTTCCCGAACCCGAGACACTGCAGCTGCCTCTGTCTGCCATTTTCTCTGCTAATCCTAAATCCAGATGGACCCTCGTCTCAGAACCCTTTGAAAAGTGACAATGTGGCTGAAGCTCTTGTCAGGCACACCAGAGATCCAGCTTGTTGGCATCTGAGACTCCCGACCCGAACTCTGAAGCTGGGGCGACGCTCATGGGGGCAGAATCTCAGCGTGGGCAGGTCTGCCTACCTCACCTGCTGTTGGACCTTTTTGATCTATTTCTTAGTGTCTCTAAGGGACAGTAAGGGTGAAATGATAAAGGGATCAGGATTCCAGACAGTGAAGAGCTTTTGTTTGTGTTTTTTTTTTTTTTTTTTTTTTTTGGTTTTTCGAGGTAGGGTCTCACTCTAGCCCAGGCTGACCTGGAATTCACTATGGAGTCTCAGGATGGCCTCGAACTCACGGCAATCCTCCTACATCTGCCTCCCAAGTGCTGGGATTAAAGGCGTGCGCCACCACGCCCGGTTTTGTTTGTGTTTTTAATAGAACTGAATACATTATATTTTCCCTCTTGGAATCAGCCTATTGACTCTAAACATAGTTCTGAGATTAGACCTTCCTGATTTTATGTTCTGCCAATCCTAAAGGTTCCCAAGAAATCTACAGGGTGCTTTTTTTTGGGGGGGGGCTTCCGAGGTAGGGTCTCCCTTTAGCCCAGGCTAACCTGGAATTCACTATGTAGTCTCAGGGTGGTCTCAAACTCATGGTGATCCTTCTATCTCTGCCTCCCCAGTGCTGGGATTAAAGGTGTGTGCTCAGCTCAAGGGTGCATTTTTAAAAATTTTTTGTTATTTATTTATTTATTTGAGAGCGACAGACAGAGAGAGAAAGAGGCCGACAGACAGATAGAGAATGGGCACGCCAGGGCCTCCAGCCACTGCAAAGGACCTCCAGACGCGTGTGCCCCTTGTGCATCTGGCTAACGTGGGTCCTGGGGAATGGAGCCTCAAACCGGGGTCCTTAGGCTTCACAGGCAAGTGTTTAACTGCTAAGCCATCTCTCCAGCCCTCAAGGGTGCATTTTTAAAATAAATAATTTAAGATTATTTACTTATTTGTGTGAGAAAGACAGAGTGAGTATGGATGTACCAGGGCCTCTTATCTCTACAAACTCTAAATGCATGCACCACTTGGTGTATCTGGCTTTATGTGGGTACTGGGGAATTGAACCCAACAGGCTTTGCAAGCAAGTGCCTTTAACCACTGGGTCATCTCCCCAGCCCCTCTTTTAAAATAAATACAAATAAAGTATCTTTTTATTTATTTGAGAATGAAAGACAGAGAGAAAAAGAGGCAGAGAGAGAGGGAGGGAGAGAGCTAGAATGGGTGCTCCAGGGCCTCCAGCCACTGTAAACGAACTCCAGATGCATGCGCCACCTTGTGCATCTGGCTTATGTGGGTCCTGGGAAATACGAGCCTCAAACTGGGGGCCTTAGGCTTCACAGGCAAGTGCTTAACCACTAAGCCATCTCTCCAGCTCACCCCCCCTTTTTTAAAAAAAGATTTTATTTATTTATATGACAGAAAGACAGAAAGTGGCAGAGAGAGAGAGAGAGAGGAAGAATGGGTGTGCCATGGCCTCTGGCCACTGAAAATAAACTCCAGATGCATGTGACACCTTGTGTATCTGGCTTATCTGGGTACTGGGGAATTGAACCTGGATCCTTAGGCTTTGCAGGCAAGTGCCTTAACTGCTAAGCCATCTCTCTAGCCCCCATTTTTGGGTTTTCAAGGTAGGGTCTTGCTCTAGTCGAGGTCGACCTGGAATTTACTATGTAGTATTAGGATGGCCTTGAACTTGTTGAAATCCTCCTACCTCTGCCTCCTGAGTGCTTTAATTGTATCATTTCATGTAAGTCTCCCAAGTGGGTACTGCTATTCCATTTCACAGATGAGGAAAGCCACTTGGGATGTTTCTTAACTTGTCCAAGGTGACTTGTAGAGTGGAACCCACGATTCCAGTCAAGCCCTGGCTGCCTGTCCTGTCTGGGTCCTTCCCACTAGGATGCAGTGAGGAAGGGAAAAGGAGTAGATGGATCCATCAGTGGATAGCCCATGGCAACAGACAGGACAGCCCTGGACTGCGCAGCTACGGCAGGTGGGGCTGGGGAGGAATGGCCTGCCAGGAGGACTGGCTTCCTAAGGGAGGCAGCCCAGAGGCTCAGGGCAGGAGTGATGCTGGTCCTGGGTAGGAATGAATTTGAGTGAAGACATGGTAGACAACATGCCCTGAGCTCAGCTCCTGGGGCCCAGGCTGAAGGGTGGGAAGTTCCTCAGCGCTTTCTGTAGCTGATGAGATCGCAATGGGAAGTCATAAGCCAAGTTTAAGAGACAGGGAGGGACAGAATCAACCGGTTGCCAGCCAACACCAAAGATGGTGACACCCTTGGCTGGAAGGAGTGGTGGGGCGTGGCCTGGAGATGGGGGTGAGCAGCAGGTGCCTTGGGTGGGATCCAGCTGTAGGAGGGGAGGGAAGGGGAAGGACAGATGTTACCAGAATGGAATCTTCAGGCTTTGGGGCAACAAAGGACAGGGAGGAAATTTTCCATTACAGTTTGTTTGGAAACATCCTCAGGTCACAGTACCTCTGTTCATAGCTATTACAGTCTTCCTGTTGCCTGGAGCATCAGGTTAAAATTCTCCCATCCTGTCATCATCAGGGATTCAGTCCACCCTTTCCTTCTGCTCTTCTTGAGAGCTTGTTTGGAGGTCTAGCAGGGGAGCACTGCTACTCCTATACCCTAGACCAAAGAACGGTCCTCCTCTATTAGGAAAAGATCATTCTCTTCAATGAGTGAGTGTGCAGCTTTGGGAGGGAGGCTCACAGAGGAAGGGGACACCTGCCTAGCCAGCCAGATCAGCTGAATCAACCCTGAAGATCAATGGGATGACAGATGTTGCAGATCACAGTCCAAGGCTCAATTCCCCAGGACCCACGTTAGCCAGATTCACAAGAGGGTGCATGTGACTGGAGTTCGTTTGCAGTGGTTGGAGGCCCTGGTGCACCCATTCTCTCTCTCTCTCTCTGCCTCTTCCTCTCCCTGTCTGTTGCTCTCAAATAAATAAATAAAAATAAACAAAAAAAATATATATCTTTAGCCAGGCATGGTGGTGCACGCCTTTAATCCTAGCACTTGGGAGGCAGAGGTAAGAGGATTGTTGTGAGTTTGAGGCCACCCTGAGACTACATAGTGAATTCCAGGTCAGCCTGGACTAGAGTGAGACCCTACCTCAAAAAAAAAAAACAAAACAAAATAAAAAATATATATTTATGTATTTGCAAGGAGAGAGAGAGACAGAGAGAGAGAGAGAGGGAGAGAGAGAGACAGAATGAACCAAGGGCTCTTGCCACTGCACATAAACTCCAGATGCACGTGTCACTTTGCACATCTGGCTTTACATGGGTGCTGGGGAATTGAACCCAGCCATCAGGCTTTGCAAGCAAGTGCCTTTACCTGTTGAGCCATCTCTCCAGCTCCCTCCTCTTTTTTTTTTTTTTTTTTCCTGAGGTAGGGTTTCGCTCTATCCCAGGCTGACCTGGAATTCACTCTGTAGTCTCAAAGTGGCCTTGAACTCACAGAGATCCTCCTACCTCTGCCTCCCGAGTGCTGGGATTAAAGGCGTGCGCCGCCATGCCCAGCTCTTTGATTTTTTTTTTTTTTTTTGAGGCAGGGTCCCACTCCGGCAGAGGTGATTTAGAACTTACTCTGTAGCCCAGGATAACCTCGAACTCTTCCTATGTCAGCCTCTTCATGTTAGGATTCAAGGTGTGTGCCATCATGCCAGGATTATACCCCCATTTTTTGGTGTTTTTTTTTTTTTGTGAGGTAGGGTCTCACTCTGGCCCAGGCTGACCTGGAATTAACTGTGTAGTCTCAGGGTGGCCTCAAACTCACGGTGATCCTCCTACCTCTGCCTCCCGAGTACTGGGATTAAAGGTGTGTGCCACCATGCCCAGCTCTTACATCCCCATTTTGAACTTCTTGCTCAAACTCTTTTAAATGAATCCTCTAGCTCCACAGGCTAGGTTCCACCCCAATCTCCAGTGCTATCCACCCCTTTCACCCCCAAGTTCCAAGTTGGTCTGCAAAGCCCAATAACACAAGATCTTTCCCCAAACTTAGACCTTGATATTCATCAGTAGCTCTTCCAGCATATAGTGAGCAAAAAATATTTATTTATTATTTATTTGCAAACACACAGAGAAAGACAGAGTGGGAGAGAGACACAGAAAGAGAATGGGTGTGCCAGGGCCTCTTGCCACTGCAAACGAACTCCAGACCCATGCGCCACTTTGTTCATCTGACTTTATGTGAGTACTGGGGCATCAAACGGGGCCTGTCAGGCATTGCAAGCAAGCGCCTTAATCGCTGAGCCATCTCTCCAGGCCCACAATTGATATTGTGTCTCTATTGAAAGCTTTGCTATACGTGTCTCCCTAATGTGGTCATCCTCTCCCTGAGGCATATTCGTGCATTTATCATTTCTAGTTGCCTCCGTTTGGGAAGGCATTTCATCTTTTGGACTTATTTTTCTCACTTGTAACATGGAGTCAATCAAGTCTCTCAGGGTAGAGTGCTCACAGGAGCCCAGCGGGACTCTGCCAGTTCCCTCCTCTAGTGTGGGGAAGCCTCAGGGGTCCAGGTGAGAGAAGGCAGCACTAGAAAAAGTGGAGGGCTTGGCTCAGCAGTTGAAGGTGCTTGCTTGCAAAGCTACTGGTTCGGTTCAATTCCCCAGTACCTGCATAAAGCCAGATGCCCAAAGAGTCCCATGCATCTGGAATTGGTTTGCAACAGCAAGAGGCTCACAAATAGATAAAAATTAACTAAAAAAAAAGAAAAAGGGAGTACCTCAGAGATCCCTGTAGAGATCCTTCTTTATACACGTGGACCTGAGTATTTCTTTTCTTTTTTGAAGCAGGGTCTCACTGTAGCCCAGACTGATCTGGATTTCAATCTGTAGCCCAGGTTGGCCTTGAATTTACAGCCATCCTCCTACCTTGGCCACCTAAGGGGCTGGGATTAGTATTTATTTATTTGACAGAAGAGAGAGAGAGAGAGAGAGAGAGAGAGAGAGAGAGAGAGAGAGCAAGAGCGAGGGAGAGGAGAGGAGAGAGAAGAAAAATAAGAGAAAGAAGAAAGGAGGAAGGGGAGGGAGGAAGAGAGGAGAGATGAGAGACAGAATGAGAATATGGGCACACTAGACCTTTTGCTACTGAAAACAAACTCCAGATGCAAACACCACTTTGTGCATCTGGCTTGACATGAGTACTGGACAGTCAAACCCAGGCCGTAAAGCTTTACAAGCAAGCATCTTTAACGGCTGGGATTAAAGGCGTGAACCATCATGCCCAGCTTGTTTTTCTTTTTCTTTCTTTTTGGAGGCAGGGTCTCACTGTAGCCTAGGATGACCCTGGGAACTCACAACTCTAGAGTCTCAGCCTGCAAAGTGCTGGGATTAAAGGAGTGTGCCACCATGTCCTGCCGGACCTCTGCATTTCTAAGAGACAGCATCACATCGAGCGAGTTGTAAACCTAAATAAAAAACTTTTCAGCAGCCCTCTTCCAAAAACCCCAAGTCTCGGGGCTGGAACAAGTGTAACTGCCCCGGTCTGTTCACCAAACGCTTCTGGCTGACCCGGTCTTCCCTGCATCCCGCGAGCTCCGCACATCATGGGTGCAGGAGGATACAGCGGTTCTTTGGAGACGACACAACTTGCTCGAAGTGACCTAGTGCTGGCACCCCGAGGCGGCCCTGGAATCTGCATTCAGTGAGGGGGTGGGAAGGGCAGGTCTTCGAAGGGAGGTAGGCGCTGGACCTCGGGAACCTCCGGTTTCCAGGTACCTCCGGCCCGCGGTCGGGAGTCCCGGAGCGTGCGCGTGGGGGGGAGGGGGATCCAGGAGAGAGATGCACTGTGACGGCGTCCGGGGACCAGGGATGCAGCCGAGTCTCTCCGGTTCGTGACCGGGGTTCTCGAGTCAACCCCCAGGGCGCGTCCCCGTCGGCGCGCGCTGCAGGCTCCAGCAGCAGCGACCTCGCGGGTGCGCGCGCGCGCGCTCACGCCCCGCCGGTCCGCCGCACCCCCGCGCGCGCCTCGCGCCGCTCCCCTCCCCGCCCCGCCCGTCAGCACCCCGCCCCCGGCCGGGTACCCTCACCGGACCCGAGAGAGAGCGCCGCCGCCATCTTAGTTTGCTGCTGCCGCCGCCTCCAGCGAAGCGCTCGGGCTCCGAGGGCGCCCGCGGCCGAGCGCGCGCGGCCCAGCGTCACGGCGGCGGCGGCTGCTGCAGCTGCTCGGACCCCGGTGCTCAAGGCACCGTCGAGCGGTCGTTTCCACGTCGTCAAGGCTCGGGTTCGGTAGACCGAGCGTCTTCTCCCTGCCGTTCCCGCCTCGGGCCGGCCGCGGCGCCGGGAGCCCGAGCGATGCTACGCCGCCCTGCGCCCGCGCTCGCCCCGGCTGCTCGGCTGCTACTGCTGCTGGCCGCTGGGCTGCTGGGCGGCGGCGGCGCCGGCGTCTGGGCCACGCGAGGTAAATGGGCATCGGGGCCCGAGGGTTGGGGGATCGTCGTTGCCCCGGGGTTGAGCCCCGGGGACTCGCTTGCGTGGGGGCCCGGGGGCGCGCAGAGCCGGGCGGACGTGGGCACCCGCTTGCAGATGTCCCTGGGGTGGGTGGGTGGGTGGGTTGGGGGGGGACGCCATCCTTGAACCCTGGTGGGACACTTAGGGCCTTGACCACCCTCCCCGTTGCATCACCCTCCTGGGGTGATATGTGCGCCGGTTTGGGGGTGACTTGTAGGGGGGGACCGTGCTGATGCTTGGAGAGGTCAGCCCACCTTCTCGGCCGCGCACGCAGGCTGGGGATGTGCCCCTGGGTGGGATGCTGTGTGGACGTGTGGTGGGTGCTCGCAGATGCATCCGTGTGGGGATGCACGCACGGGGATTTTGGTGTGTGCTTACATAAGATCCCACTCCTCCGCATCGCCTTCTCGACGTCGCGGTCCTCCGCTGCTGCTCCGGTGGACACCACGACTTTCGCCCCCCCCTCCCTTCCCGTCTCCTCCCCAAGTCCTTTAAAGACGTTGTTTCCAAACGAACGGAGGCTGAAACTTCTTGATTCCCCTCCCACCTTTTCATGCGAAGGTGAAGTAGTGACGAGCTTTGCCACCGCGTCTCACCTTGCGTGAGAAGTGTCCGCCTCCTGCAGCTTTTCTAGCGGCGGTAAGGCAGATCGTGCGTGGGGGTCTAGAGGGCCACCACCGAAAACGAGAAGCCTCGCAGATTCCCCAGGATTGCAGGACAGACATTATTTTACACTTGGATGGCAGATTTTTTTTTTTTTTTAACCTTCATCCACTTTAACCTTTTAAACGTTACATGCTTTCTGGTACTGACCGATCTTGCCAAGGAAAAGCTTACGCATTGCAGATAGAGGCTTCTGAATGGATCTTGAAATCATAAACATTGTCCCCTGGCTCCGGAGCAAAGTAATCTAGGTATTATCTATAGAGTACTTGAGTCTATTCTTCTGATAAGTGTTTTTATAATCAAAAGAAATTTTGATGAGGAGGATTGATAAAAGTCGATAAAATGTTTGCATTCTAATTTGCCAAGCTTAATTTTTCCCTCCTTTTCTCCCCTGCCTGACATTGTAGATAAGAAGTATGGTGTTCACAAATTAAAGGGCACGAGAGGCAATTGCGTCTTTTATCCCATGCAGGGCGATAAACTTTGAATACTTCCTTTATTTCATTTCTAACATTATGTCCTCTCTCGTCAGATTCAGAACTTAGTCACTAAGTAGCTGTTTGCCCCAACTATTTTTTAAAGTTATGTTAAGCCAAGTTTGTAATGTTCTTTCCAGATGTGACAAAGAGGTCTGAAGTATGATACATCCATGCGGGAAGAATGTCAAAGTTTTGCTTCTCTTAGGAAAACCCCACACATTAAAAAAAAAAAAAAATCTGTGTTTGGGTTGAGTATTTTGTGAGCAGGTTGAGTAATCAGTGATAAAATGTAAAATCCATGTTTTTTTTTTTTTGGTTTTTCGAGGTAGGGTCTCACTCTAGTCCAGGCTGACCTGGAATTCACTGTGTAGTCTCAGGGTGGCCTCGAACTCACGGCGATCCTCTTACCTCTGCCTTCTGAGTGCTGGGATTAAAGGCGTGTGCCACCACGCCCAACTAAATTCATGATTTTTAAAATTAATTAATTAATATATATAAAGGCTTGCACCACCATGCCTGACTATTTTTTTTTTTTCCCAAGGTAGGGTCTTTATCTAGCCCAGGCTGGCCTGGAATTCAGTCTCAAGGTGGCCTCGAACTCTTGGCGATCCTCCTACCTTTGCTTCCGAGTGCTGGGATTAAGGCCATGCACCACCACACTTGGCTTAAATCCATGCTTTTTAAAGTTTGTTCATGTCCCTTACATTTGCTATTCCGTATTTAATTACTTTGGTTAAACAGAGATGTGAATTTCACCTCTTGAATATCCCCATGACAGACAGGCAGAAACTACAGGGCAGAGATGTGCTCGGGCCTTGAGTAATTTGTAATCTGCTATTTTTCTCAGCGCTTTCTGATGCAGTTCCAGTTCTTGGGGATTCTTAGTCTTCAACATAAAAACATTTTAAACATCAGTTATTCTGTTGGATTTGTTGTTTTTTCATGTTACATGTTCATGAATATTCCATAAAATGCTAATAGAACATTTCATTTTGACATATTACAAATGAACTTTATATGTAAATAAGCAATTTGTGGAGGCAGTGTCTTTGGGCTCACTTGTTAAGACGATCATTTCAACTTACATCTGAGGGATTTTTTTAATTTTAATTTTGTTTTTGGTTTTTCGAGGTAGGGTCTTGCTGTGGCCCAGTCTGACCTGGAATTGACTATGTAGTTTCCGGCTGGTCTCGAACACACAGCAACCCTCCTACCTCTGCCTGAGTGCTGGGATTAAAGGTGTGTGCCACCAGGCCCGGTTTTTATTTATTTATTTTTTGTAGTGAGTGGTATATATGCATTTTTTTTTCTTTCAAGGTAAGGTCTTGCTTTAGCCAGGGTTGACCTGGAATTCACTATGTACTCTCACATTGGCCTCAGACTCCTGGTGATTTTCCTACCTCTGCTTCCTGAGTGTTGAGATTAAAGGTGTGCACTACCATTCCCGGACATTTTATTTTTTATTTTAGAGAGAGACACACACACACACACACACACACACACACACACACACAGGGAAGAGAGAGAATAGGGCCTCAGCCAATGCAGTCAAACTCCAGAGGCTTGCATCACCTAGTGGGCATATGTGACTTTGTGCTTGCCTCACCTTTGTGGGTCTGGCTTATGTGGGATCTGGAGAGTTGAATATGGGTCCTTAGGCTCCTCAGGCAAGCACCTTAACTGCTAAGCCAACTCTCCAGCCCCATTAAAAAAAATATATATTTTATTTGTTTATTTGCAAGGAGAGAGAGAGAGAATGAGAATGCATTGGTGCATTAGGGCTTCTTGCCACTGCAGTGAATTCCAGATGCACGCACCACTTCGTGCATCTGGCTTTATGTGGGTAGTGGGGAACTGAGCCCAGACTGGCAGGGTTTGCAGGCAGGCACCTGTAACTGCTAACCGCCTCTCCAGTCCATGCGTGTACTGTCCTGTGTGTGTGGACGCACATGGACGCACACACGTCTGGAGGTCTGAGTTGACGCTGGGTGTCCTCAGTTGCTTTCCACCTGGTTTTTTGAGGCAGGGTGTCTTGGTAAGCTTAGAAGTCACTGATTTGGCTAGACCAGCTAGCCAGTGAGCCCTGGGAACCTGCCTGTCTCTGACAACCCCCTCTCCAGGCTTTCCAGCCCCCTGGGATTACAGACTGCCGTTGCCTACATTTACATGGGTGCTGGGGGTCCAAACCCAGGTCCTCATGCTCGTGTAGCAAGCATTTCACCCACCGAACCACCTCCCCAGCCCATGAGGTGCCTCCTTTTCTCCATTTGGTGCTGGGAATAGAACTCAGAACCTTGCCCATGCTAAGCAAGTGCCCTACCACTGAGCTACACTCCCAGCTCAGTATCTGACTATGTTTCTCGCTTAGGGTAGAATGGCATGAACTGCTATTTATACCCTGTGGATCCTGAATAGTTGTTAGTGTGGGCTGGAGAGATGGCGTAGAGGTTAAGGTGCTTGCCTATAAAGCCAAAGGACTCAGGTTTGATTCCCCAAGACCCACGTAAGCCAGATGCACAGGGTGGTGCATGCGTCTGGTGTATGTTTGCAATGGCTGAAGGCCCTAGCATGCCCATTATCTGTCTGCCTCTTTCTCTCAAATAAATAAAATAATATTTTATTTTGTTTTTTAAATATATACTTACTTGAGAGAGAGAGAGAGAATGGGCGTACCAGGGTCTCCAGCTGCTGCAAACAAACTCCAGACGCTTGTGCCACCCTGTGCATTTGGCTTACATGGGCCCTGGGGAATCGAACCTAGGTGCTTTGGCTTTGTAGACAAGCGCCTTAACCGCTAAGCCATCTCTCCAGCCCTAAAATAATATTTTTTAATTTTTTTTTGTTTATTTGAGAGCGACAGAGAGAGAAAGCGGCAGATAGAGAGAGATAGAGAATGGGCGCGCCAGGGCTCCAGCCACTGTAAACGAACTCCAGATGCGTGCACCCCCTTGTGCATCTGGCTAACGTGGGTCCTGGAGATTCCAGCTTCGAACCGGGGTCCTTAGGCTTCACAGGCAAGCGCTTAACCGCTAAGCCATCTCTCCAGCCCCTAAAATAATATTTAAAAAAATTATTAGTGTAATAAATATCATGTGGTTTGGGGAGATGGCTCAGCATTTAAGGACTTGTTTGTAAAGCCTGTTTACCTGGGTTTGGTTCTCTTAACACCCAGGTAAAGCTGGGCGCAAAACTTGGAGAAGCATCTGGTGCTAGTTTGCAACAGCAAAAGATCCCAGTGTGCCCCCCCACTCTCTCTCTCTCTCTCTCTCTCAAATAAATAATGTAGTTTTTTAAAGATCCTGTGTAGATTTATTCAATGGATGATTGATTTCCTCATGTAAATTGCCTTTGATCATTAATTAGATTTTTTTTTCCCTTGGGTTTGATCTTGACGTAGGTCTCACAGTGTAGCCTGAAACTTTCTGTGTGGACCAGGCTGTCCTTGGACTTATGGTGATCCTCCTGCCTTGTCTCCCTAGTGTTGAGATTATTGGCATGTACCACATGCCTGGTTAATTTATAGAATTTCATTTTAATTATAGTTCTCACAAGTAAAAATTGAAGCTGGTTGTGGTGGCACGGGCCTTTAATCCCAGCACTCGGAAGGCAGAGGTAGGAGGATTGCTGTGAGTTCAAGGCCAGCCAGAGACTACATAGTGAATTCCAGGTCAGCCTGGGCTAGAGCAAGACCCTACCTCAAGAAAACAAACGAACAAAAAAATCAAATAATAAAAGCCAGCTGCATGGTTCATGCCTGTCGTACCAACACTGGGAGGCTGAGGCAGGAGGATCACTTCAAGTTTGAGGTGAGCCTGGGCTATATAGTGAGTTCCAAGGTAGCTTCCATAAACCTGTTCCTCATGTGTTCTGGTTGAGGCTTCAAATCATTGCAACTTGATTTTCCTGTGGTCTTGGTTTTGGAGGAGTGGAGTTGCTTAAAGAAATGTGTCTTTGGGGCTGGAGAGATGGCTTAGTGGTTAAGCACTTGCCTGTGAAGCTTAAGGACCCCGGTTCCAGGCTCGATTCCCCAGGACCCACGTTAGCCAGATGCACAAGGGGGCGCACGCATCTGGAGTTCCTTTGCAGTGGCTGGAGGCCCTGGCGCGCCCATTCTCTCTCTCGATCTGCCTCTTTCTCTCTCTGTCTGTCGCTCTCAAATAAATAAATAAAAGTAACAACAACAACAACAACAACAAAAAACCAGAAATGTGTCTTTGTAAATAAATTTTTTTAGTTTAAAAATATTTTGTTTATTTGAGAGAGAAAGAGGCAGAGAGAGAGAGAATGAGAATGGGCGCACCATGGCCTCCAGCCATTTGTGCCACCTTGTGCATCTGGCTTTACTTGGGTACTGGGGGATAGAACTTGGGTCCTTAGGCTTCGCAGACAAACGTCTTAACCGCCATCTCTCCTGCCCTATCAATAAAAATTTAAAATGTTGGCTTGCCTATAAAATACATCTTACATAGAATAGAGCACCAGAAATACGTACTCAAGTCTGATGGGAAAGTCATGTTTTTTCATTGTTTCAAGAAACCCCAAACCTCAACTGTGGCTTTTGTTGTTGCTGTTTTTCCTTTTGGTTTTTCGAGGTAGGGTCTCACTCTAGTCCAGGATGACCTGGAATTCACTGTGTAGTCTCAGGATGGCCTTGAATTCATGGTGATCCTCCTACCTCTGCCTCCTGAGTGCTGGGATTAAAGGCGTGCGCCACCACACCTGGTGCTGGTGTTTTGAGTCAGGTCACTGTAGCCCAGGCTGACCTGGAACTCAGTCTGTGGATCAGGATGGCCTGGAATACACGGGAATCCTCCTACCTCGGCCTCCTGAGTGCTGGTATTATAGATGTGAACCACCACACGAAGCTAACTGTCATTTTGACTCTGCCAGAGGCTAGAAAAAGGCCACAGGAGTATGTTCACACCGTTTGAGAGTGCCTCCCTGTGCTCATGCATTCTGTTTTTTTAAAAATATTTTTATTTAGGAGAAAGAGGAATGAATGAACATGGGCACACTAGAACCTTTTGCCACTACAAATGAACTCCCAGACACATGCATCTGCCTTTACTTGGGTATTGGGGAATTGAACTGGGGTCCACAGGCTTTGCAAGCAAATGCCTTTAACTGCTGAACCATCTCTCCAGTTCTTACCCATACTTTCTTTAAGAACCACCATTTGGCATTGGAGTCGCACTGTGCCCCAGTTTGGGTGGGTCTCTTCTTGCCTGTGTTTTTGGCATATTTTCACATTTAGCTTTAGGAAGATATTATTAGATTAAAATTTTTCACAAGATCCCTTGCTACATCTTTTATTTTATTTTTAAAGGTTCCTGGCACAGATTCAATTGCTTCAAAGTAATAAGATGAAACAGCTTTAAAAACCTGTATAACACATCTGAAGGTTAACTGCCTTCTATTCCAGACCTCCAGCAAGAAGTCCATGGTAACATACCACGTGAAGAATTTGTGTTTTCTTCTTTTGTTAATATTTTTATTTATTTATTTGAAGACAAGTGCCTTAACTACTGAGCCCCCTCTCCAGCTCCTTATTTATTTATTTAAGAGAGAGAGAGACACACAGAAAGAGAAAGAAGGAGAGAGAGAGAGAGAGAGAGAGAGAGAATGAATATGAGTGCACTAGGGCCTCTAGCCACTGCAAACTCCAGACACATGTGGTACCTTGTGCATCTGGCTTATGTGGCTACTGGGGAATTGAGCCTGGATCCTTTGGCTTTGCTGGCAAGTACCTTAACTGCTGAGCCATCTCTCCATCCCTTCTTTGACTTTTTTCAAAAGTCAGACATGAATATTGTTTCAGTCTTCTATTTTGGACCGGTTTCATTCTGTTTTGTCAAGAACTTCTATTCACTCTTCAAATTTTCCATGAGCTGCACTTTAAACTTTTTTATTTATTTGAGAGAGTCAGAGAGAGAGAGAGAGAGAGACAGACAGACAGAGAAAATGGGTGTGCCAGGGCCTCCAGCCACTGTAAATGAACTCTAGACGCATGCGCCACCTTGTGCAGCTGGCTCACGTGGGTCCTAGGGAATCGAACCTGGGTTCTTTGGTTTTGTAGGCAAATGCCTTAACTGCTAAGCCATCCCTCCGGCCCTACACTGTCAACTTAATTTTTTTTTTTGCTGGGCATGGTGGTGCACACCTCTAATCTCAGCATTTGGGAGGCAGAGGTAGGAGGATCGCTGTGAGTTCGAGGCCACCCTGAGACTACATAGTGAATTTCTGGTCAGTCTGGGCTAGCTTGAGTCCCTATCTCAAAAAAACAACAAAAAAATTTGCTTATGAATTTATTTGAAAGAGAGAAAGAAGCAGATAGAGAGAATGGACATGCTAGAGCCTCTGGCCATAGCAAATGAGCTCCAGATGCATGCACCACCTTGTGCATCTGGCTTTACATGAGTACTGGGAAATTGAACCTGGGTCCTTTTTGGCTTTGCTGGCAAGTGCCTTAACTGCTAAGCCATCTCTTCAACTCTCAACTTTTTTTTTTTCTTTTGGGTTTTCAAGATAGGGTCTCATTCTAGCCCAGGCTGACCTGGAATTCATTATGTAGTCTTAGGGTGGCCTTGAACTCATGGCAATCCTCCTACCTTTGCCTCCCAAGTGCTGGGATTAAAGGTGTGTGCCACCACACCTGGTTTGCCTCAACTTGAAAAAAATATTTTATTTATTTATTTGCAAGGGGAGAAAGGAGAGAAAGACTATGAATGTGCTCACCAGGACTTCCTGCCACTGCAAATTAACTCCAGATGCATGCACTACTTTGTGCATCAGGCTTTACGTGGGTACTGGGGAATCAAACCCAAGCCATCAGGCTTTGCAAGCAAGTGTCTTTAATTGCTGAGCCACCAAAAATTGCTGAGATTTTTTTTTTGAGGCAAGCCAAATAGACTGCTCCTCCCCCCCTTTTTTTTTTAATGTGGGGAGGGGGTGGTTAGTTGGTGCTCCAGGGCCTCTAGCCACTGCAGTTGAACTCCAGACATGTGTGCCCCCTTGTGCCCATGTGCCACGTTGTGTACTTGCATCACTGTGCATCTGGTTTATGTGGGACCTGGAGAGTTGAACATGAGTCCTTAGGCTTTGTAGGCAAGCACCTTAACTGCTAAGCCATCTCTCCAGCTCCAAATTGCTGCTTCCCCCACAACCCTGAGGTAGGCTGTCACTCTTGCCTAGGCTGACCTGGAACTCATTCTGTAGTTTTAGGCTGTCCTCTAACTCACAGCAATCCTTCTACATTTGTCTCCCAAGTGCTGGGATTAAAGAAAGGCGTGCTTCAACTTCTTTTTTTTTTTTTTTTGGTTTTTCAAGGTAGGGTCTCACTCTAGCCCAGGCTGACCTGCTGGGATTCACTATATAGTCTCAGGGTGGCCTCGAGTAGGGTCTCACTCTAGTCCAGGCTGACCTGGAATTCACTATGTAGTCTCAGGGTTGCCTCGAACTCATGGCAATCCTCCTACCTCTGCCTCCTGAGTGTTGGGGTTAAGGGTGTGCACCACCACACCTGGCTTCAACTTTTTTTTTTTTTTTTGTTATTATTCTTGCTTTGGTTTTGGGGCTGAAGATTGAACCCAGGGTCATATGCATGCTAGGCCAACATTCAGCTCCTAAAGTCACAGTTTAAAGAAGGCTACCTTTTAATTGCGTTGAAGGCCTTGCACATGCTAGGCAAGTGCCCTGACACTGAGATACACACACAAATCTACCCTTTAACCAAAAAAAAAAAAGCATAGCTTTGGGCTGGAGAGATGGCTTAGCGTTTAAGCACTTGCCTGTGAAGCCTAAGGACCCTGGTTTGAGGCTCGATTTCCCAGGACCCACATTAGCCAGATGCACAGGGGGCCGCATGCATCTGGAGTTCGTTTGCAGTGGCTGGAGGCCCTGGTGCACCCATTCTCTCTCTCTCTCTCCCTCTTTTTCTCTCTGTCTGTTGCTCTCAAATAAATAAATAAAAATAAACAAAAAAAATTTTAAAAAGCATAGCTTTATGGAAATGTAATTTGCACACCATAAAATTACATTCAGGCGGGGTGTGTGTCAGGGTCTCATGTGGCCCAAGCTGACTTGAAAATTGCTAAGTAACCAGAGGATGACCTTGAACTTTTGATCCCCCTGCCTCTACCTCCTGAGTGTTAGGATTACAGAAGTGCTTTCCACCATGCCAAGCTTATGCAGTGCTGGGGATTGAGCCTAGAATTTATCCTTTGAAAGTATACAGTTTGGTGATGTTTGTATATTCAAAAGGTTATGCAGCCATCACCATGAATCTAATTCCAGAACATTTTCTTCACTCTAAAGGAGAGATTGGGGAGATGGCTAAGTGGTTAAAGGTGCTTGCTCAAAAACCCTACTGGTTTGGGTTCCATTCCCCAGCCATCCATGATGTAAAGCCAGGTGTATTCATTTGCAACAGCAAGAGACTTTAGCATGCCCATACATACACATGTGCATGCACAAATAATTTTATTTTTTAACAAGGAAATCCTATACACATTGTCAGTTGCTTCCCAACTCCATGGCAACCACTGATTGGTTCTCTTTTTATGCATTTTCTTTTTTCTCTTCAAGGTAGGGTCTTGCTTTCTAGCCCAGGCTGACCTGGAATCACTATGTAGTCTCAGGGTGGCCTTGAACTCACAACAATCCACCTACCTCTGCCTCCCAAGTGCTGGGGTTAAAGCTGTGTGCCACCATGTCTGGCTTGGATTTTCTTTCTTTCTTTCTTTTTTTTTTTTTTTTTTTTTTCGAGATAGGGTCTCACTCTACCTCAGGCTGACCTGGAATTCACTGTGTAGTCTCAGGGTGGCCCCGGACTCTGGGTGATCCTCCTACCTCTGCCTCCTGAGTGCTGGGATTAAAGGCGTGTGCCACCACGCCTGGCTCTTTTTTTTTTTTTTTAAATTTTTGTATTTATTTATTTTTTTGGTTTTTCGAGGTAGGGTCTCAGTGTGGCCCAGGCTGACCTGGAATTCACTATGTAGTCTCAGGGTGGCCTCGAACTCATGGCGATCCTCCTACCTCTGCCTCCCGAGTGCTGGGATTAAAGGTGTGTGCCACCACGCCCAGCTATTTTTATTTGTTTTATCGACAACTTCCATAATTATAGACAATAAACCGTGGTAATCCCCCCTCCCCGCCACAACATTCCCCTTCCCAAGGATTTTCTTATTCTAGACATTTCACATCAGTGTTTTCTCAGAAGATATGTGGCCTTTTGTGACTACGCTTCTTTCACTGAACATACTGTTTTCAAGACTCATCAACATCATAGCATGTATCAGAATTTCACTTCTTTTCATAGCCAAGTAACATTCCATTGCATGGTTATTTTGTTCACCAATTGATGGACATTTATTTGGATTATGTCCGCTTAGTGGCTATTTTGAAAAATATTGCTGTGATCATTTGTATAAAAGATTTTGTGAGGTGGTTCAGATCTTCTTTTTTTTTCTTCTTCTTCTTTTTGGTTTTTCAAGGTAGGGTCTCACTCTAGCCCAGGCTGACCTGGAAGTCACTATGTAGTCTCAGGGAGGTCTTGAACTCACAGTAATCCTTCTACTTCTGCCTCCCGAGTGCTGGGATTAAAGGCATGTGCAACCATACCTGGATATGTTTTCAGATCTTTTGAGTATATACCTAGGAGTGGAATTTGTGGGTCTTAAGATTTTTTTAAAGTATTTTATTTGTGCTTGCTTCGGCAGCACATATACTAAAATTGGAACGATACAGAGAAGATTAGTATGGCCCCTATGCAAGGATGACATGCAAATTCGTGAAGTGTTCCATATACATACATATATATATATATATATATATATATATATATACACACACACACATAGGTTTTTCGAGGTAGGGTCTCACTCTAGCCCAGGCTGACCTGGAATTCACTCTGTAGTCTCAGGGTGGCCTTGAACTCACAGCGATCCTCCTATCTCTGCCTCTCGAATGCTGGGATTAAAGGCGTGCACCACCACGCCCGGCTTCCATATTTAAAAAAAAAAAAAAATTTTATTTACTTGAGAGAGAGAGAGAGGCAGACTGAAAGAGAGAAAGAGAGAGAGAATGGGTGGATCAGGACCTCCAGCCACTGCAAATGAATTCCTGACACATACGCCACTTTGTGCATCTGGCTATGTGGGTCCTGGGGAATTGAACTCAGATCCTTTGGCTTTGGAGGCAAACACCTTAATCGCTAAACCATCTCTCCAGCCCTTGTTATTGTTTTTTCAGGTAGGGTCTCATTCTAGTCCAGGCTGACCTATTTAATATCAGCTGGGCCTTGAATTTATAGTGATCCTCCTACCTCTGCCTTCCAAGTTCTGGGATTAAAGGTGTATGCCACCATGCCTGGCTTCTTTCTTTTATTTTTTAATATATTTTTAAAATTTTTATTTATTCATTTGCAAGCAGAGAGGGAGGGAGGGAGGCTGGGAGAATGAGTGCGCCAGGGCCTCTAACTGCTGCAGAGGAGCTCCAGATACATGTGCCACTTTGTGCATCTGGCTTTTTGTGGGCGCTGAGGAATCGAACCCTGGTCATTAGGTTTTGCAGACAGGTGCCTTAACCACTGGGCCATCTCTCCAGACCCTAAGAGCATTCTTCCTCCAGTTTTGGGCTGCTGATTTTTTTTTTTTTTTTCATCCAAACCCTTCATGGCTGCTTCCTGCATTCTTACACCGGAGGATTTGGCACTGAGTTGGAAGGCACTTTGAAAACTCTGTCCTCTGCTTAGGCAGTCTAACCTGACTGGTGACCACTGAGCCTCTGTCACCAGCACTGTGCTGGGTGTTAGTTAACAAAGCCACCTTTTTGTTGAGATTCGGGTCTGCTTTCCTTAGGACTGAATCTTATCACTCCTTCCTATCTTGGCGTCACCTGGGCCTGTGGCTTTGTTTTGTAATCTTTCACTCTTGAGATTGGGCCCATGACGGCACCAGGGCATTTGTGGTGGCATCTCCCAGTTCCGATATCCAGCGATGTGAGTAGTAGTCAGCTCACAGAGTTGTAGGCTCAGGGCAGAGGACACAGCAAAATGAGAATCTAGCTTCCCAAGCAGGGCTATACACAATGAAAGGGGCTGGAAGCATCAGAATTCCTAAATTACAGCTATCTTAGAAAATGACAGCTCTTAATTCATTATATTTTTGTTATGCTAATTGACAGTGTGGTTTAAAAATGAATTATTTTGTCTGATCCTTTGATTTTATTCTTTATTCCTTATTTACCCAATCTTCAGTCATAGTACAAAACATGTTAGAAACATGTCTTTAGAGTCAAAATGCATTTAAAATTCAGCAAAAATAAAGCCAGGTGTGGTGCCTTATGCTTGTAATGCCAACACTTGGGAGGCTGAGGTAGGAGGATTGTTATGAGTTCAAGGCCAGTCTTGACTATAGAGAGAGTTCCAGGTCAGCCTTGACTAGAGTGAGACTATGCCTCAAAAACAAAACAAGGGCCCGGGCGTGGTGGTGCACGCCGTTAATCCCAGCACTCAGGAGGCAGAGGTAGGCGAATCGCCATGAGTTCGAGGCCACCCTGAGACTCCATAGTGAATTCTAGGTCAGCCTTGGCTAGAGTGAAACCCTACCTTGAAAAACCAAAAAACAAACAAACAAGGGGTTGGGAATTTAGCTCAGTGGATGAGTGTTTGCCTAAGGCCCTAGGTTCTGTCCTTAGCAGCAAAAAAAAAAAAAAAAAAAAAAAATCAGTAAAAATGAGTGTCACGAGGTCATTTGTGCTTAAACTCTTCTTACTACTTAATTTTTTTCTTACATAGTACTTTGTATATGTGTGGCTTTCGCTTTTTGAGACAGGATTTATATTGTAGCCCAGGGTGGCCTTGAACTCAGAATAGTAATCTTGCCTCAGCCTTTCAGATACTATGGGAATACAGGCATTTGGCCACACCTAGCTTTTTTTTGGGGGGGGGGGGGTGGGTGGAAAAGGACGTGCTAGGGACAAGCTAAGGACAAACTCTATCACTGAGCTACACCCCAGCCCCTGTGTCCTGCTATCAGAGGTCAGAATAGGGGCCCAGTCCGGTGGTTTGTGCCAGACCCATTTGACTTGTGGGGTACCTTCTCAGATGAACCAGTCCGTGCATATACCCTCCCACCCCCGCCGCCCAGCTGCTTCCTTCCTCGCCTCCACACAGTTCCATAGAAAGACTCCGGTCTTTTATTTTCTAATAGACTCCTTTTCTTTCTTTTCCTACCGCCTTGCAAGAGAGAAATTACTCTAAATTCACCAGCGATATTGACAACGAATGGGGAGATGGAGGCTGGCGGGAGTAGGGGTGTCTTTATGATTTGTGGGATTAAAACCTTGTGTCCAGCAGATCATGTTTACCTTTAAAATACCTTGGCTTAATTCATGTCAGTTTCCAATTACATACGGACTTAGTAATAGAAGAACAGAAGTAATTAAAATTCTTTGGATAATCCCTAATCTTTTCCTGCCATTCATTTCAAACATTTATCGTAGAAGTAAGTAGCAATGCACACTGATTTGAGTTTAATTTCCCCCTGACCTCCTGTGGGTTAAAATTGCTGGAGGAACAGTAGGGGAACTAACAGGTAGTATGCAGCCGTTCTCAGTGTCTGAGCCCCGCAGTTACAGAGCTGCGCTAATGGCGGGGTATCTTGGTAATCCTCAGACTGGATTAGAAAGCTCTGGGTTGGCCGGGGCTGATCTTGCTTCTGAGTTTTTGTAAATAATCACTGATACCTGCTTGTGGTTCTACGGTAAAGCATTTTTACTTGGCAAGGGTTTAAAGAGTCCCTACCCAAGTATACAAGAGCCTAGTCTTGTTTAGCCAAGGAGCAGCTAGTGTGCATGCTCTGAGCATTCAGAATCTCAGGCAGGAAATGGACGTTGTGACTGGGGGGTGTAGCACACTGCTAGAACACAATGCTGCATGTGTGAGGCCCTGTGTTCAAGTCCTAACACTGCAAAACAAACAAAAGCAGAAGCACAAAAAAAATTAAAGTGTGGCCTGGGGAGATAGGTAGCTCACCAGTTAAAGGCGCTTGCAGAGCCTGCCGGGCTGGGTTCGATTCTACAGTGGTTTCTTTTTGAGGTAGGGTCTCACTCTGGCCCACGCTGACCTGGAATTCACTATGTTGTCTCAGGGTGGTCTTGAACTCTCGGTGATCCTCCTACCTCTGTCTCCTGAGTGCTGGGATTAAAGGCATGTGCCACCATGCCTGGCCCATTCTTTTTTCTTTTTTTAATGTATTTATTTATTTATTTGCAAGCAGAGAGAGATAGGAGAGGCAGACAGAGAATGGTCACTCCAGGGCCTCCAGCTGCTGCAAACGAACTTCACATGCATGTGCCACTTTGTGCGTCTAGCTTTATGTGGATACTAGGGAAATGAACTCAGGTCATTAGGCTTCACAGGAACTGTTTTAACCGCTGAGCCATCTCTCCAGCCCTATCCTGACCATACTTTTTCTGCTGAGCCATCTTTCCAGCCCTATCCTGACCATTTCTCTCTCTCTCTCTCTCTCTCTTTTGTTTGTTTTTTTCAAGGTTGGGTCTCGCTCTAGCCCAGGCTGACCTGGAATTCATTGTGTAGTCTGAGGCTGGCCTCAAATTTACAGCAGTCTCCTAAGTGCTGGGGCTGAAGGCATGTGCCAACATGACATTTCTCTCTCTCTCTCTCTTTTTTCTGAGGTAGTGTTTCACTCTAGCTCAGGCTGACCTGGAATTCACTATGTAGTCTCAGGGTGGCCTTGAACTCATGGTGATCCTCCTACCTCTGTCTCCTAAGTGCTGGGATTAAAGGCATGCACCACCATTCCCGGCTCTCTCTCTTTTATTTCTTTCTTTCTTTCTCTTCCTTCCTTCCTTCCTTCCTTCCTTCCTTTCTTTCTTTCTTTCTTTCTTTCTTTCTTTCTTTCTTTCTTTCTTTCTTCTCCTTCTCCTTCTTCTTGTTTGCGTGTGTGTATACGCATGTGTGCAGGTGTATGCACTCAGTGCTTGTGAATGGTGACCAGAGGAGAGCGCTGGGTGTCCTCTTCTGTAACTGTTCCTGCTTTGTTTCCTTGAAATGGAGTCTCTCACTGGTCCAGGAGCTGCTTGCTCTTTCTGTGAAGTCTAGCTGACCAGTAAGCCCTTCTCCACTCTCATAGGACTGGGATTACAGGAATGTGTAGCCACGCCCAGCTTCTCTTTTTTGAGGTAGGATCTTGCTCTCACGCTTAGCTTTTTATGTGAGTGTTGTGATCAAATCAGGCCCTCATGCTTGCATGGCAAGCTCTCATCGACTGAACCATTTCCCTGGCCCATAATTATCCTGACATGCTTAACTTAATATATATATTTGGGAGAAAGAGAGGAGGGAAAGAGGCAGAGAGAGAGAATGAGTGCACCAGGGCCTCTAGCCACTGCAAACGAACTCGAGATGCATGTGCCACTTTACACATTCAGCTTTATGTGGGTACTGGGGAACTGAACCCGGCTCCTTTGGCTTTGCTGGCAAGTGCCTTAACTGCTAAGCCATTTCTCCAGTCCCCTTTCCTGACATACTTTGTTTATTATTATTTTTAATCTTTTTGTTTGTTATTTTTTTTAACCACTAAAAAAAAAAAAAAAATGTCTGTTGCAAGTGAGTCTGTGTATGATGTGTATGTTGCATTTGTCTTGTTTTATAAGTGGCACTGTCTTGGGTTAACGCCAGGGTCCGAAGAGTCAGAGCTAAGTGCCCAGTGGACAGGTTGGGGAGACAAGCAGGATGTATGTGGCGTGCACAGGCTGCTTGTGGCTGGTAGCCTGGCTTCTAGAGGGACCAGTGAACTGGCGAGGGCTGAGGAAAGGCATGGGCTGGCTGGTGATTAAGGTCTTCAGCAGTCTTCTTTGAGATGCTTAGTATAACTGGAGCAGCCGGATTGCAGGGCTGAAAGTGGATTGTTCAGGGCCTGGTCGTGACTGGGAAAGAGTACAGGAGTTCTGGTGTGGCTTGGAGTGCCTACTGGGCCATGTGGTACATGTCCAGTATAGCTGTGGGTCACATCCTATGCCTTTTTAGGGGATGGATTAGGAGGCATTGGGGACACAGTGACTGCGTGGGGATGATCAGAGGTCTGAGTAAGGGCAAAACCAGCTTGGGTGATGGGTGCCTTCTCTCGAGGAGTTTTCAACCCTGGTGGACAGAGAGAGCCCCGGGCAAGGTGAAAACAAGTATGGCCACTTAGGCCAGGCGAGGATGGGTTCAAGCCTGAGGGAGTAGAGGAAGGGCTTCCTGAAGTTTCTGTCTAATCCTTCAGTAGGGAAGGAGAAGAGCAGATAAAGATTTGGGGCAAAAGTCTTCATTTTGGAGCATTCCTGACTTTCTGTTTTTGGTGTTTGTATGGTATGTGTGTGTTCATGTGTGTGTGGAGGTCAGAGCACAACAACTTCGGGTCAATCCTCACCTTCCACCTTATTCGGGGCAGTCTCTAGTTCTTTTTTGTTTTTTTTTCAAGGTAGGTTTTCACTAGCTCAGGCTGACCTGGAATTCACTCTGTAGTTTCAGTGTGGCCTTAAACTCATGGCGATCCTTCTACCTCCATTCCTGAGTGCTGGGATTAAAGACGTGTGCTGCCACACCAGGTTTAGTCTCTAGTTTTTGTTTTTTTTTTAATATTTTTTTGTTTATTTTTTATTTATTTGAGAGCGACAGACAGAGAAAGAGAATGGGCATGCCGGGGCCTCCAGCCACTGCATAGGAACTCCAGATGCATGCGCCCCCTTGTGCATCTGGCTAATGTGGGTCCTGGGGAATCGAACCTCGAACCAGAGACCTTAGGCTTCACAGGCAAGCGCTTAACCGCTAAGCCAACTCTCCAGCCCTAGTCTCTAGTTTTTAACCACTTCCTGTCCCAGGCTAGTTGGTCTGTGGAGCTTCCTGTGTCTGCCTTCCATCTCTCTGTAGGCGTGCTGGCATTACAGAAGCCCACTGTAGCTTCTAGTTTACATGGGGCCTGGGGATTTAAACTCAGGTACTTGCCCTTGCATAGCAAACACTTTACCCACGAAGCCACCTCCACAGTCCCCAGTTCTGTCTTTAATTTATTTTGTGTTATAGAGTCTCACTGTGATTCCCAAGCTAGACTTGAACTCCTGGTCTCAAACAATCCTCCTGCCTCCACCTCTTGAGTAGCTGGGATTACATACAGGCTGACTGCTTTTTTTATCTTCTAGAAACCCAAGTACAGGTAGGCATACTGGGGCATCTGGTGTGGAAGGCAGTTAGGCATATCTAGCTTGGGTCTGGTGAAATCTTTTCTTTTGAGTGTGTGGTGGTATGTATTTTATTTCTCACTCTTAGATTCTGTTGTCATGAACTCTCCCTTAAATTACCTCTGATCTCTGGAATCTTCTCGGACTGTTGAGGAGCCTCAAAGCAGCTTGTTCTGACAGTTTCTGGGGGACAATAGCCATGCCTGATTCCCAAAAGACCTGAAGAGTCAACTCATATTGATCTGTCAGGATGTCAGCTAGGACTCAAATTGTATTTTCTCCCTGGAAATGTCATTAGAAATAGTTTAAGTTCCAGTGACTCTCAGAAACCTACTTAGCCTGTAATGAGTGGGACTGGGGCAAATGTGCAAGAAAACAGTTGAGTCACACACAGACACTATCCTGCAGCAGTCACGGAGACGTGGCAGGCGCTCCTTCGGCCTTTGCTGAGACTGTCTAGATCGGAGACCACAGCCAGTCCCTCCTGAGTGGAGAAGGGGAGGAGCATCCTAATTATTTGAGTCTGGAGTGACCATATCAGGGAGGACAAGAAGATGGAGAGTAGCCTGCGTACTGAGGTCTGGAGAGAAAGAAAGGATGTGGAAGGGAAGAGATGGCAAGAAGGTGGGAGAAACACAGAGGCAGGACAGGTGGTGTTCACTGTGGGAATAACCAACTCTTGCAGTGAATGTTCTCTCTGCCTTGTTATTTATTTGCTTCATGTGTGTGCCTGTGTTTGTGGGAGTGCCAGCATGGTCAGCTTCGGGGTGGTCCTTGCCTTCCACCTTGTTTTGTGGTTGTTTTTTTCGAGGTAGGGTTTCACCTGGCTGACCTGGAATTCACTGTGTAGTCTCAGGGTGGCTTGAGTGCTGGGATTAAAGGCGTGCGCCACCACCACACCCGGCTTCCACCTCGTGTTTTTGAGGCAGTCTTGTTCATCGCCCTGTTTGTAAATTGGGAAATCTGTATGTTTCTCTCCATAGGTGTATTGGGGTTCTAGAAGCCCACCACAGCTTCCAGGTTTTACACAGGCTCTGAGGATCCAAACTCATTTATTCAGAGTGTGTGTCAACTGTTTTATCCACTGAGCCATCTCCTCCCCAGACCTCTTTTCTCCAACCCTGTTATTTTTTATTTCGCTCTCTCTCATATATATATATATATATATAATTTTTTTTTTTGAGGTAGGCTCTCGCTCTATCCCAGGCTGACCTGGAATTCACTATGTAGTCTCAGGGTGGCCTCGAACTCATGAGGATCCTCCTACCTCTGCCTCCCGAGTGCTGGGATTAAAGGCGTGTGCCACCACACCTGGCTTTTTTTTTTTTTTTTTTTTTTTTTTTTTTTTTTGGTTTTTCGAGGTAGGGTCTCACTCTAGTCCAGGCTGACCTGGAATTCACTCTGTATTCTCAGGGTAGCCTCGAACTCAGGGCGATCCTTCTACCTCTGCCTCCCGAGTGCTGGGATTAAAGGTGTGTGCCACCACGCCCAGCTTGGCTTTTTTTAATTTCTATTTTTATTTGTTTGTTAGAGAGGGGGAGAAAAACAGAGAGAAGGAATGGGCTCACCAGGGCCTCAAACTGCTGCAAATGAACCCCAGCCGCATGCATCACCTTCTACATCTGGCTTACGTGGGACCTGGAGAATCAAACCTGGGTCCTTAGGCTTCACAGGCATGCACCTTAACCACTAAGCCATCTCACCAGCCCCAACCTTGTTTTGTTGAGACAGGCTGTGTAGCCCAGGCTGGCTTCAAACTTTCAGTCCTGCTGGCCCCATCTCCCCAGTGTTGTTGGGAGTTGCAGGCATGTGCACTCCTTTCAGAGAGTATTTACTAATGTGTATTATATGAGGATTGACTGATCCAGTGAAAGTAATGGTTTTCATTAAAGAATTTAACTTAAGGGGGCTGGAGAGATGGCTCAGTCATTAAGGCACTTGCCTGCAAAGCCAAAGGACCTCAGTTCTATTCCCCAGGACCCACGTAAGCCAGATGCACAAGGAAGTGCATACATCTGGAATTCATTTGCAGTTGCTAGAGGCCCTGACACACCCATTTTCTATCTGCCTCTCTCTGAAATAAATAAATAAAATATTTTAAAAAAGAATTTAGCTTAAGAATTGCTGCTTAAGGGCTGGGGAGAGATTCAGCAGTTAAGGTGCTTGCCTGCAAAGTCTAACAACCTGGGTTCAGTTCCCAGTACCTATCTAAAGCCAGATGCACAAGGTGGTGCATGTGTTTTTAGTTCATTTGCAGCGGCTAGAGGCCCTGGCACACCCATTCCCTCTCTCTCTTTGCAAATAAATAAATAAAAATAATCTTTAAAAATAGCTGTTTAAAACTCACCTTGGAGGTTGGAGAGATGGTTCAGTGATTAAAGGCACTTGCTTGCTGAGGTCTGATTCTGCAGTACCCACATAGAGCCTGATGCACAAAGAAGTGCATGTGTCTGGAGAAGCCCTGGAATGCCTATTCTCTTTCTCCCTCTCTCTGTCTCCTTCCTTCTGTGTCTCTCAAACAAAAATTTAAAAAAAACTGCTCCCTGAGTTTTCCAAATCCATCTTTATGAATCAAATTTACTCTCTTCCCCCTCCCCAGGTAGCTTCTTACTCTAGCCCAGGCTGTCCTGGATCAAACTTTGTAGTCCCAGGTTGGCCTCCAACTCACATCCTCTTACCTCTGCCTCCCTAGTACTGGGAATAAAGGCGTGTGCCACCACACTAGAAGACCCCCCCTTCCCCCCAGCTAGGCTCTCTCTGAAGGCCAGGCTGACCTGAAATTCACCATGTACTCTCAGGGTGGTCTCCAGCTCACAGCAATCCACCTACATCTACCTCCAAGTGTTGGGATTAAAGGTGTGTGCCCCACTGTACCTGGCTTTAAATATTTTTTAAAATAGTGTATTTTATATTTAAAATTTTATTTAAAATATTTATTTTTATTTATTAAAGACAGAGAGAGAGAGAGAGAGAGAGAGTAAATGGGCATGCCAGGGCCTCTAACCGCTCACTGCAGATAAACTCCAGATGTATGCGCCACCTTGTGCATCTGGCTTATGTGGGACCTGGAGAATCAAACCTGGATCTATAGGCTTTGCAGGCAAGCGCCTTAACTGCTGAGCCATCTCTCCAGCCCAATATTTGAGACACACACACACACACACACACACACACACACATGCACGCACACACAGGCATGCCAGGGCCTCCAGCTGCTGCAAATGAACTCTAGACATTTGTGCCACCTTACGCGTCTGGCTTACATGGGACCTGGGGGATCAAACATGGGTCCTTTGGCTTTGCAGACAAACATCTTAACCGCTAAGCCATTTCTCCAGCCCTATTTATTTATTTATTTGAAAGAGAGAGCGGAGGGAGGGGGAGAAAGAGAGAGAGAGGGAGAGAGAGAATGAGAGAATGGGCATGTCAAAGTCTCCAGCCACTGCAAACAAACTCCAGATACATGTGCCACCTTGTGCATCTGGCTTACGTGGGTACTGGGGAATTGAACCTGGGTCCTTAGGCTTCAATTTAACGCCTAAGCCATCTCTCCAGCCCTCGTTAATACTATCTCCCCCCCCCCCCAGGTAGGGTCTTACTGTAGCTCAGGCTGACCTGAAATTCACTATGTAGTCTCAGGGTGGCCTTGAACTCATGACGATCCCCTACCTCTGCCTCCCAAGTGCTGGAATTAAAGGTGTGCGTCACCACCCCCAGCTGTTAATGCTATCTTTACTTGATGTTTTTCATTATAAATATGGTATAATGACCAACTCTGGCTTTCTCTTCAGGTGGCCACGTAGGTTATTTGGTTGATCTTTCAGGCAGTGCTCCCCTAAGTGTGTTCCTGGGTCATTGTTCTGGTAAAAGATTATTGGTTGGCTACGTTTGGGAAATGCTGTTAAACTGGTTTCATTGCTACAGGACTTCTCAGAACTTTTGTTTTCTCTTGGGTATTGAAAAATTGTTAAGTGTGGTGGGAGGAGTGGGGGGTAATCTAATTTACCCAAACAAGTTGTCCCTGGACTCTTCCTGGAGTATCCTGTGGTACCACGTTCCTGAGTTCATAGTCTAGAATATGCTTCTATGGGTTGCCCTAAACCCCTTCCATGAGAAAAAGAAAATAATAGTATAAAAAATTAGTTAAGGGCTGGAGAGATGGCTTAGCGGTTATGGCATTTGCCTGCAAAGCCAAAGGATCCTGGTTTGATTCTCCAGGACCCACATAAGCCAGATGCACAAGGGGGTGCATGCCATCATCTGGAATTCGTTTGCAGTGGCTGGAGGCCCTGGTGCCTTCCTCTCTTTCCCTCTCTCTCTCTCTCCCCCTCTTTCTCTCAAATAAATAAAATATTTTAAAAAGTAGTTAAATAATCTAAAATACTGTACTGCCTTCCTGAGCTGCTTAGTATTAACATTTTGTATATAAATCCTTCTAAATTCTTTTGGTCTTTTTTTTCTGTTCTTTATTTTTTGTTTATTTTTGCTTTTTCTCTCTCTGTTTCTCTCAAATAAGTAAAAATAAAACATGTTAAAAAAACACGACAATCAACCCTCCCCCCCCCCCAAAAAAAGCAGTTTAGAACCGGGGAGTTGTCTTAGCAGTTAAAGGTGCTTGTTTACAAAGCCTTTCAGTCCAGGTTCACTTCCCCAGCCAGCTACATAAAGGAGGACAGGCATTCATTTTCAGCAGCAAGGGACTCTGGTACACACATACACACCTGTGCAAAAAAATTTTTAAAAAATTAAGAAGTCAACTAGTACTGGGGGATGCTCAGTGGTCAAAAGGTGCTTGCTAGCCGGGCGTGGTGGTGCACACCTTTGATCCCAGCATTGGGGAAGCAGAGTTAGGAGGATCGCGTGAGTGAGAGGCCAACTACATAGTGAATTCTAGGTCAGCCTGGTCTGGAGTGAGACCCTACCTCAAAAAACCAACCCCCCCCCCAGAAAAAGGTACTTGCTTGCAAAGCCTGTTAGGCTGGGTTCAATTCTCCACACCCGTGTAAAGCCGGACTGGCATCAATTTGCAGCAATGAGAGACGTTGTTGGGCAGATACACTTCACACATGCGCAAATAAAAAAGTTAGCCAGATTCTGCTTTCAGTCCATTGCTGTCTATTGTGTGGTTGATGTAGTTGAAGAAAATTTCAGCCTCACACAGGTGGAAAAAAAAGTGAGGTCCCTGAAAAGACTTGGGGACCCCTCAGAAGCCCTTGGAACACACCCTGGCAGCTGCTGCACTGAGGTAGTAATTGGTGTCACAGTATAGTTGGTGCATGTCATCTGCAATTTCCTTCTAAGGAAGGAATTGAAGATGCCTAGCAGTTTGTGAATGATGTACCGAAATATGAAAAAGAAGCAAGAGTTCATTCATTTCTCCCTTGTGTATTGCATGGGGCTCTCTCAGGCGGGGAAGAGGGTGGAGTTATGGTCCTTGTTTCCTGTGACACATGGCACATGCTGCCCCAGTCCAGTGAGGATCTTTACAGGTGGGCTGTGGTGTCCATCCCCATGGGATTGGGATTGTGTGTGTTTATGTGCTATTAGGTTTGCTTTATTATTTTTTATTTATTTTATTTTGCTTTTGTTTTTGTTTTCGAGGTAGGGTTTTCCTCTAGCAATCCTCCAACTTCTGCCTCCCGAGTGCTAGGATTAAAGGCGTGGACCACTGTGCCTGGATTATTTTTTTTTATTTTTCCTATTTAAAAATTTTTTATATAGAGAGAAATAAAAATCTGATTTTTTTCTTTGCTTTGCTGGTACGGGGGATTGAACCCAGGGTCTCCCACATGTTAAACAAACACATTTACTACATATTTTTTTGAAGTTCGGTTGTTAACAAAAATTATCATCCTAGCCGGGCGTGGTGGCACACGCCTTTAACCCCAGCACGCGGGAGGCAGAGGTAGGAGGATTGCTGTGAGTTCGAGGCCACTCTGAGACTCCATAGTGAATTCCAGGTCAGCCTGGGATAGAGTGAGACAAAAAAAATTTATCATCCTTGTTTAGCCTTCCAGGATGGCTTTTTTTTTTTAATTAATTAATTTTTTTTTTTTGGTTTTTCAAGGCAGAGTCTCACTCTAGTTCAGGCTGACCTGGAATTCACTATGTGTCTCAGGGTGGCCTTGAACTCATGGCGATGCTTCTACCTCTGCCTCCCGAGTGCTGGGATTAAAGGCTTGCGCCACCATGTCCCCGGTTCAGGATGCCCTTTTTGAGGCCCTAGATGGTTGCTTTTATTGTAGAGCATTTTGTACAATTACCATGACGAATGACGTTCCTCTTGCTACCTGCTGGAAGTCTCAGCATATGGCTGTGCCTTGAATAGTCCCGCCCTTGGGAGCTTGCCTGGGTGCCTAGGTGGGAAAGGCTAAGGCTATTGTTGTGGGGTATTTTGTTTGTTTGTTTTGGCAGTATCCTTGCTAAAACAGATGATGTATCTGGCTTCTCCTTGACAGTACTTCTAATTTTTTGTTTATTTGTTGAGGTAGGATCTGCTCTAGCCCAGGCTGACCTGGAATTCACTATACAGTCTCAGGGTGGCCTTGAACTCTCTGTAGTACTCCTACCTCTGCCTCCTGAGTGCTGGGATTAAAGGCGTGCGCCACCACACCCAGCAAGAAAAAAAAAATCTATCTTTAAAAAAATCAGCTTCTGAATTATATGACTAGAATTCCAGAAGTGGAAGGAACTTCAGAAATCATGTAGCTCAGCCCATTCTTATGGAAGAGGAAATAAGTGACATTTCACTGTCAGTGTAATATATATATTTTGCATACGCTCATGTTTGTGTTAGGTGCCGTGTGTGTGTGTGTATGGGGCCGTGTATGCGCATGTGAGTTTATGGGACGGTGTATGTGCATATATGTACGTGTGGTAGGTGTGATGTGGAATGTGTATGGGGTGGTATATGCCCATGTGATATGTGTGTGGGGTGGAGTATGCACGTGGTGTGTGTGTAGGGTAATATATGCACATATGTATGTATGGGGCAGTCTGTGCACAGGCAGTCTTTCAAGCATGGGCAGAGGCCAGAGGAGGATATAGGGTTTCCCTCTATCCACTATTTTTCCCACAAGAGAGTGTCTCTTCACTGATTTTGGAGCTTTGACTGCTTTGCAAGCCCCACAATTCTCCAGTCTCAGGCACCCTCGGGCAGGCACGCTTGTGCAGGCGCCATCTCCTCAGCCTGCTGAGCCATGTTTCTCCCCTGCCATCATATTTTATAGCTCAGGGTGGGCAGAGAGGGATGAATAAGCGAAGCCCAGTCTGGAGTCTCTAACTCTGTTCTGGGGACGCTGAAGTAGGCTGGTCACTGAGTTTGAGGCCAGCCAGGGACTACAGAGTGAGTTCCATGTCAGCCTTTTCTAGAGACCCTGCCTTGAAAAAAGAACATTCAGAATGCATACATTTGGGAAACTTGTTATTGAACCTTTTCTGCACAGTTGAATTAGAAAAGTATTACGGGGAAATTTTCGTATGCTTAGCATGTGCAAAGCACTGGGTTCAATCTCTAGCGCACTCCCCAAAGTTTTAGATAAGTAATACATTTTGTCAACAGTGACAACACTTAATATGTGCAAACATCTCAGAGATTTGTACGTCACGCTCACATCACAGTTGCAGTTTGGCACTTAGGAAAGGAGCTGATGGCTTGATGTAAGAGGTGCTTCGGTGTGAGCCGGATGCACTCCCCTGTCTCTAGAGGAGCTCTGCCCACTGGGAGCTCATTTGTTTTGGAGGGCAGCCTTTGCAGCCAGAGGACCTCCCTTTTCCTTGTTCTGCCGCTGGATCCCGATAGGATGCATCTTGGCCCTGCCACTCATAGCTGGGTGATTTTGGATGGGTTACTTAAATTTATCTGTGCTTCAGTTTCTTCCATCTGTAAGATGAAAATAGTAACAAAAACAATGCCCAGCTGGGCGTGGTGGTGCACGTCTTTAATCCCAGCACTCGGGAGGCAGAAGTAGGAGGATCGCCATGAGTTCGAGGCCACTCTGAGACTACATAGTGAATTCCAGGTCAGCTTGAGCTAGTAAAACCCTACCTCGGGGAAAAAATAAATAAATAAATAAAACAATGCCCAGTCCCATAGGGTTGTTAAAATGAATGAACTTTGTAAAGTGTCTGGAATGGTATGATAAACATATTTTTGCAGTTTTGTTTTATTAATTCCATTTAAATTCCTCTTACCTCTTTTTAAAATTCAGATGAAACTTTTGTCACGTAATGTGATGGTTAATATTGTAAACTCAGGGCTTGAGAGATGGCTTAGCGGTTAAGGTAATTGCCTGTGGAGCTTAAGGACCCAGGTTCAATTCCCCAGGAGCTATGTAAGCCAGATGCACAAGATGGCGCATGTGTCTAGTCCTTTGCAATGACTAGAGGCCCTGGTGTGCCCGTTCCTCCCCCCCACCCCCTGCTCTTTCTGCCTCTTTCTCTCAAATAAAAATAAATAAATTAATTAATTAAAAAAATTGTTAACTCAACAGCATCTGGAATCACCTAAGAAATAAATCTTAGCCTATCTCTGGATAGGGACAGTTTCTAGATTCAGTTGAGTTGGGCAGACCCACCCTGCCTGTGGGCAGCGCTGTTCCTTGGGCTGAGGTCCCAGGTTGAGTCCAAGGGAGGAAGCAAGCTGAGCATTTATCACTCTGGTCTTCCTGACTAGATGCCAGTTCACACTCCTGCCACCGTGTCTTCCCCTCCATGGTGGACTGTGTCCCCTCAAACTATAAACTGAAATAAGCTCTTCTTCTTAAGTTGCTTGTCAGGTATTTGATTACAGCAAGAAAAAAAAAATTTTTTTTCCAGGTAGGGTGTCACTCTAGCCCAGGCGGACATGGAACTCACACTGTAGCCCTAGGCCAGCCTTGTACTCAAAGAGATCTTCCTACCTCAGCCTCCCAGTGCTGAGACTAAAGGCTGTTTTTGTTTGTTTGTTTGTTGTGAGGCAGGATCTCACTCATTCTAGCCCAGGCTGACTTGGAAATCACTCTTGTAGTCCCAGGCTAGTCTAAAACTCACAGCAGTCCTCCTACCTCTGTCTTCTGAGTGCTGGGATTAAAGACATATGCCACTACACCCAGCAAAAATATTTTTATTTATTTGCAGAGAGAAAGAATGAATGAGAATGGGCACACAAGGCCTCTTGCTACTGCAAACGAACTCCAGATCCATGTGCCACTTTGTGCATCTGGCTTTACATGGGTACTGGCCATGTGAACCTGGCAGCCAGACTTCGGAAGCAAGCCCCTTCAGCTGTTGAGCCATCTCTCCAGCCCAGACAAAAGTAATTAATGCACATAATATGAGCAACTTTTAAAATTAATGAATGCTGTTTAAAGCAGACTATTTAAAAAATATTTTATTATTTTTATTTATTTGAGAGAGAGAGAGAGAGAGAAAATGGGCACACCAGTGCCTCCAGCCATTGCAAATGAACTCTACATGCATGCACCACCTTGTGCTTCTGGCTTACATGGATCCTGGGGAATCGAACCTGAGTCCTTAGGTTTCACAGGCAAGTACCTTAACCACTAAGCCATCTCTCCAGCCCTAAAGTGGACTATTTTTTGCACTAGGTAAATTGAATGGAAGGTACGGAGGTTTCCCATGTCCCTTTCAATCCCTCTTTCTTTCCACGGACGCCCCATTGTCAGATCCTGCACTACATTAGTTTGTTGTAATTAATGGACCTGCTTTGAGATGTCACTGTCACCCAGGGGTCATAGTATTAAAGTTCAACATTGGAGTTTATATCCTATATTTCTTTTCCTCTTCTTTTTTTTTTTCTTTTCGGTTTTTTGAGGTAGGGTCTTATGTAGCTCAGGCTGACCTGGATTGGAATTCACTATGTAGTCTCAGGGTGGCCTCGAACTCATGGCAATCCTCCTACCTCTGCCTCCCAAGTACTGGGATTAAAGGCATGCGCCACCACGCCTGGCTTTGACTGTGACTCTGACTTTATACTTCTCTTGCATGTGTACCTTGGAGTGGACTAACTCATGCTGGGCCATATAGTCATTCTTTGTCAGCTTATTGTCTAACCACTAACAGGGGCAGAAACATTTCACATTGCCACCAGCAATGGGAATTAGCTCCTTTCTCTTTCTTGCCCTCCCTTCTCCACAGGCCAGCTTTTCTCATTTCCAAGCCAAGCTTCCTCTGTTCTCTGGGTTGTTCTCATGTGACTTTGTTTCTAAAGTCTCCGCTAGCCAGCCTGGTTTCTTTCTCTCCAGGTGCTCCCGACGATGTGGATGTCACCTTTTAGGGCCGAGGACTCAACAGAGATCCCTACAGAAGGGCAGTGTTGGTGTGGCGGGCAGGGCCTTCCTCGTCTAGCTCCCTAGCAGCTTTGCCACTCTGGCTTTTCTTCCTTCCCCCTCAGGTTGATGTGTGCATGGTGCTAATGTGTCTAAACTTGTTCTGTTCTGGTGTGTTTTCTTTATTACTTCATCTTGCTGCCCATGACCATTCACTCTTGCTGATTAATCTGGATCACCGCACATTCCATCTGTTCATTCTGGCTGCACGTCAGTCTCCAGTTTGACGTACGGTTGAACAGAACCTGGCAATTTTGGAGCCCATGAAAGGAGAGTGGGCCCAGTTCCCATTAGTTCTTTTTAAAATTTTATTCATTTGCAAGCAGTGAGAGGGAGAAAGAGAAAGGGAGGAGGGGAGAAAATGGGCATGCCAGGACCTCTAGCCACTGCAAATGAACTCCACATGCATTCGCCACTTTGTGCATCTGGCTTTATGTGGGTACTGGGGAGTTGAACCCGGGTTACTAGGCTTCACAGGCAAGTGCCTTAACTGCTGAGCCACCTCTCCAGTCCCGGGTTTGTGAGTTCTTGCTTTGCCTAATTCGGCGCCATTTGAGGAGGCTGGGACTGCATCTTAATCCACCCATCCCAACCTTCGTGTAGTTCCCATCGCCCGTCCTGTTCACGTGGCCAGCGTCGCAGATGAGCGTGAGGGCAAAGCTTCGATCCGTGCTTGACGCTGAGCAAACTGAGCTGACGCTGTCCTTCACCTGACTTTCTGGTAACCCTCTCAGAAGAGAACTTGTTCAGCTCTTGTGAGTTCTCGATCGCCTCTGAAGGCATGAGAGCCCACCTGGAACTCTGTTCCTCTGCAGTGCCCAACTTCCTGAGCTGCAGCTGCAGTGCCCATCAAGGCCTGTCTCCTTCCTGTTTTGCAAATCAGTCTTTGTTTGTTTTCCAAGGTAGGGTCTCACTCTAGCTCAGGCCGACCTGGAATTCACTATGTAGTCTCAGGGTGGCCTCGAACTCATGATGATTCTCCTACCTCTGCCCCCTGAGTGCTGGGATTAAAGGCGTGTGCCACCACACCTGCTTTTTTTTTTTTTTTTTTTTTCAATAAGAGAGGGAAAGAATTGGTGCACCAGGGCCTCCAGCCACTGTAAGTGAACTTCAGATGTGTGTACCACCTTGTGCCTGGATTATGTGGTATCTGGGAAGTTGAACATGGGTCTTTAGGCTTCGCAGGCAAGTGCCTTAACCACTAGGCCATCTCTCCAGCCTGCAAATCAATATAAGCCTCACAGGTCCCTTAAAGAGCACCCAGGGTGTAGCTCAGCAGTGGTAGCTTCTTGGTGTCCTGGGAGTTAGAACACCCAAAATAACTGAGGCAAAAGTATGTCCTGTTCTTTTTCCCTGATGCCTCCCCCATCTTGAACATTAGTTCTCTAATCATTGTATTGATTCTACTCTTTCTAATTAAAATGAATGTGCTTCTCAAGAGACTCTAGCTAAATATGATTGAGGGCTTTCATTTTCTGTGTTTATCATAAACATGTTACATTTGTTTTATAAATAATGTAAGAACTTGTAAAAGCACTGATCTTGCTATCATTAGTATCTTAGGAGCATAAATAACAAAGGAGAAAAAAAGTAGGAGTGAGGACAGACTCCTGATTTTTCCGACTAGCTTTTATGTGTTTATTAGTAGACAGTCAGAGCCAGCCTGTGATGTACTTTGGGTAGCAGCTGTTAGAACTTTGCATTCATAGTGAATGTCAGCAGGTTTTGAATACTGTGTGGCCTTTTTTTGAAGTATATGTGATAAAGTTTTCCATTGTAACCAATGAAGGTCATGAGTCTAAAAAAAAACACAAGGACTTGGAAATTACCACTGGACTATTATGTTACAGCTTAGGACAGTACCCTGCCCTATTTTAATTAATGACAAATGTGATAATGATAAAGAAAGAAAAGGTCAAGCTGGGACTGTATTTTCCGATAACATTACAAAACACAAAATTTAGGGTAGTCATGGCTTGTAGTTTGTCATATAACTAGATTTCTGATCTGCACTGTCAGAGTTTATTGATAGCTAGGCATGGTGGTGGAGGCCTTTAATCCCAGCACTGGGGAGGCAGAGGAAGGAGGATTGTCGAGAGTTTAAGGCCACTCTGAGACTACATGGTGAATTCCAGGTCAGCCTTAGCTAGAGTGAGACCCTACCTCGAAAAACCAAAAAAAAAAAAAAAAGTTCACTGATAGACTGTGCACACACCAACACTTGGAAATGTTCCAGCAGTGATTTGCCAGAGGTTTGGTTCCTCTTGAGCTGTGTATTTAATTCTATAGAAAACTGCATAGTAATATATTTGCTCCGAATCCTTTGCATAGCTGGTTGTTTGAAAGTGACCAGACACATTTAAGATGACTCCAAGGGTTGTTGAAGGGCTCTCTCCCTCTACCAGATTGCAGGGTACATCCATTTCTTACTGTGCTTTCTACTTTCATACAAAATAATTAAAGTTATTTGCAAAATGCACTTTAGCATCTAAGTCAAATGAGTATCTCAGACCAGCCGACTGTTGTTAGTTAGGTGATGTTCACATTGAACATATCCTAACTTCTGCATCCCTAAGATCTAGACTGTCAGGTTCCCCCTTGGAAACTACCCTGTGATCTCATTTAAGTCCCTTAGTAACGTTTTGAAGACAATAGCTTCAAATTCACCAAAATGGTACACACGACTATGATAAAGACAAGGATGCTCCCCTCTCTCAGGGAAGCCCACACTGTACTCTCATGGTGCCTTGCTTTCTTCTGCAGCACTTTTTTCCTCCTCTCAACTCTTGTGTTTAAGATTTATATTAAAATAGGGCTGGAGAGATGGTTTAGTGGTTAGGACGCTTGCCGCAAAGCCTAAGGACCTAGGTTCAATTCCCCAGAACCCATGTAAGCCAGGTGCACAAGGTGGTGCATGCATCTGGAGTTCGTTTGTAGAATGGCTAGAGGTGCTGGAGCTTCCATTCTCTCTTTCTCTGTCAAATAAATAAATGAACATTAAGAAAGATTCATATTATGGACTGGAGAGGTGGCTTAGCGGTAAGGCATTTGCCTGCAAAGCCAAAGGATCCAGGTTCGATTCTCCAGGACCCACGTAAGCCAGATGCACAAGGGGGCGCATGCATCTGGAGTTCGTTTGCAATGGCTGGAGGCGCTGGTGCACCCATTCTCTGTGTCTCTCTCCCTCTTTCTCTCTCTCAAATAAATAAATAAAATATATTTTAATAAGATTCACATTATAATGTCTTTAATTTTTTATTGACAGTTTTCATACTGTGCATAATGCATTTTGATCATAATCCTCTCCTATTGCTTTCTTTTGTTCTCCCTCCCACGTGCTGTCTCACTGAACCCTTCTTTTCTTTCCAACTAGTCCTTCTTTCATTTTGATAGGTTTGTTTGTTTGTTTTTTGTTTTTTTTTTCAAGGTAGGGTCTTGCTCTAGCCTAGGCTGGCCTGGAATTCACTATAAACTCACAGCAATCCTCCTGGGATTAAAGGCATGCGCCACCATGCCCAGCATCCTCGATTCTTTTGTGTTGAAATCAGCTATCTGGTTTTACGTGAGTCAGGGTCCCTGAAAGATTAAGGGAACACCTTAGGCTGCTTTGGGTGAGAGCTTGGAGCTGTGCCTCTGTCCTTGTCACCATTTTTGTTTATTTATTTATTTGACAGAGAAAGGGGGGGTGAGAGAATGGGCGCGCCAGGGCATCCAGCCACTGCAAACGAACTCCAGATGCGTGCACCCCCTTATGCATCTGGCTAACGTGGGTCCTGGGGAATCGAACCTGGGTCCTTTGACTTTGCAGGCTAATGCCTTAACTGCTAAGCCATCCCTCCAGCCCTGTCCCTGTCACCATTGATGCTAGGCAGTCACTACCATGAGCTATATCTCCAGCCACAGTGTTCAGTTTTAGGGGGGAAAATTACTCTTGAGTAATTTAAAAGCATATTCTACAAAGCCAGAGGAAACTTGCTGTATTAGCTAAACTTACTACTGGACATAACCTCAGCTGCATAAGAGCATGTGTCCAGATTCCGTGTGCTTTTACTTTTATTAATTAGAAAGTTTCCTCTTTTGTTAATGCCAGGTGTCACTATATAATCATACCACTCCCTTTTCCTTTGTTGGGTAAACAGGATAAAATGAGGCATGGAGAAGTTCTAGATGGTGGGGATTCCCCTAGTCTCTCCACCTTCACAGTTATTTCCAAGACACACCTCTAGTTTGCAGTAAATTTGTGAAGACATACTTGGTAAGTGTCCCTGTTGCTGTCACCTGTAGGCCTTCATTTGTTCATAGTCCTCATAACAAGGCTGTGGAAGAAGGCTGCTGTCATTCCTGGCTATGATGCATACCTAGGTATAAAGTGGTTAAATCACCTGCTGCGGCACTTGTCTACAGGTGTGAGGCCCTGGGCACCGTCCCCGTCACTGGTGGGCAGGGGACTTCCCAGTTACAGCTCTATGAGGTAGAAGCAGAGTCTATATAGTACCATGTCCTTTCTGATTTTTTCTGCCCTCCCACTGTTTAAGACTCTCCATGGTAGCTGATGTCTGAAATTCAGAGTGTATCATCTATAGGGTGTAGGAGAGGGATGCCTACAGTGTTTTTTTTTTTAATGTATTTTTTTTTTATTGACAGCTTCCATAATTGTAGACAATAACCCATGGTAATTCCCTTCTTTCCTCCACTTTCCCCTTTGAAACTCCATTCTCCATCATATCCCCTCTCCCTCTCAATCAGTCTCTTTTATTTTGATGTCATCATCTTTTCCTCCTATTATGATGGTCTTGTGTAGGTAGTGTCAGGCACTGTGAGGTCATGGATATCCAGGCCATTTTGTGTCTGGAGGAGCACATTGTAAGGAGTCTTACCCTTCCTTTGGCTCTTACATTCTTTCTGCCACCTCTTCCGCAATGGGCCCTGAGCCTTGGAAGGTGTGACAGAGATATTGCAATGCTGAGTACTCCTGTCACTTCTTCCCAGCACCATGATGCCTTCTGAGTCATCCCAAGGTCACTGCCATATGATATGAAAAGAGAAGCTTCTCTAACCAAAAGTGAGAGTAGCATTAAAATATGTGGGTATGAACATTAAGAGAAGTGCTTACTGGGCAGTTTGATGAGCATAGTATATACATTTAGCCAGACACCAGCAGACATTACACCCCTAGGGCTCATGACTACCCCTGTTGTAGGTTTTCAGTATCAGGGATGTGTTCTCTCCCATGGAGTGGGCCTCTAGACCAATTAGAGAGTGGTTGGTTTCCACCATGACAGATGTGCCACTATTGCACCCATTGGCTCATTTGGCCTGGCTGGCCAAATTTAAGGCTTGCAGTGTCCACTGCTGAGTATCTCCAGTGGTGATTTCTCTTTCTCCCATCAAACTGCATGCAGAATGGCTTCTTTCAGCTTTCTGTCAGCTGGTCTACATGGAGGAGGTTTTCAGCTCAGCTCCAGTAGGGTTTCTCAGTGACCTTGCAGCCTAAGTATGTGGAGTCTTCAGCAATAGGGTCTTACCATCCATTCCTGGTGGGAAACCAAGAGCCTTGGCAATGGCCTGTAATATTTTGGGGGTGTCAGTGACTTCCCTGGCCAACAACTCACTGGAAGGTATCCCATCCCTGGCACTGAAAATTTTCTAGTAACAATCTATGGCTTTTGAATGTTCTGTTCCATTGTCCAGAAAAGTAGGTTTCCATTATGACTTATTTATATCTTCTTAGATTTTAAAAAAATATTTTATTTTTATTTATTTATTTGACAGAGAAAGAGGGAGAGAAATAGAGAACGGGTGTGTCAGGGCCTCCAGCCACTGGAAACAAATTCCAGATGCATATGCCCCCTTGTGCATCTGGCTGTGGGTCCTGGGGAATCGAACCTGGGTCCTTTGGCTTTGCAGGCAAATGCCTTAACCTCTTAAGCCATCCCTCCAGCCCTCCTCTTAGATCTTAATTAGCCCTCCCTCCACCTTTCCTTTACTCAGTCTCTTTGCCCGGACACCTCCACACTGATTTCCACAATGGCTGGACCAGATTGCATTCTCACCAACAGTGTAGAAGGGTTCCTTATATCCTGCATCCTCGCCAGCATTTATAGTCATTTGTTTTCATGATGGTAGCCAATCTGACAGGAGTGAGATGAAATCTCAATGTAGTTTTAATATGCATTTCCCTGATGGCTAGGGATGTAGAATATTTTTTTAGATGTTTATATGCCATGCATATTTCTTCTTTTGAGAAGTCTGTATTTAGTTCCATAGACCATTTTAAAAAATAGATTTTATTTATTTATTTAAGAGAAAGAGGCGGGGGTGGGGGGAGAGAGAGAATGGGCATTCCAGGGCCTCCAGCCACTGCAAACGAATTCTAGATGCATGCACCACCTTGTGCATGTAGCTTACGTGGGTCCTGGATATCCTTTAGCTTTGCAGGCAAACACCTTAACTGCTAAGCCATCTCTCCAGCACCCATAGCCCATTTTTTAACTGAGCTGTTTGATATCTTATTAGTCTTTTGAGTTCTTTGTATATCCTAAATATTAATCCTCTGCCAGATGTATAGCTGACAAAGATTTCTCTCCCATTCTATAGGTTGTCTCTTTGCTGTATTCACAGTGTCCTTTGCTGTACAAAACCTTTGTAATTTCATAAGGGCCCAGCGGTTGATCTGTGGTTTTATTTCCTGAGCGATTGGGATTATATTCAGAAAACCTTTGCCAAGACCAATATATTGAAGGGGGTTTCCCCTGCTTTTTCCTCTATCAATTTCAGAGTTTCAGGTCTGATGTTAAGGTCTTTGATCCATTTGGACTTAATTCTTGTGCGTGGAGAGAGATAAGGATCGATTTTCATCCTTTTACAGATACATATTCAGTTTTCCCAGCATCATTTGCTGAAGAGGCTGTCTTTTCTCCAATGAGTATTTTTGGCATTTTTGTTGAAGATCAGGTGGCTATAGCTACCCAGACTTACGTCTGGGCCCTCTATTCTGTTCCATTGATCTACATGTCTGTTTTTGTGTTTTTTGATTTTTTTCAAGGTAGGGTTTCACTCTAGCCCAGGCTGACCTGGAATTCACTATGGAGTCTCAGGGTGGCCTTTGACTTGGCGATCCTCCTACCTCTGCCTCCCGAGTGCTGGGATTAAAAGTGTGTTACATTACAGGCTCAGTGCCCTTCCTTACGGTCCTAGAGCTGGACATTTGTGGGGCCTTGCTTGTTCCAGCATGAGTCGTGTGTCTTACACTCCCTCACACCTGAGGAGCCCGGGCAGTCCTTTTGAGGACATGCTTAGCGATCTCTGCTTATACCTCTGTTGGACCCTACAGGGGTGCTTGGGTCTTCCTCTGACATCCAGACAGCTGGTGGAATCTCATTTCCCCATTCTTTTGGTTTCGGGTAAGACCATGTGGCTGGTTTTTGATCCCTAAGTTCTGAGCAGCAGTGACTTGTGTCTCTAGGAGTTGAATTCAGCTCCATTGAGAGCTCTCACTTGCCCTTGGGCAGGAGAGTGGGCACATTTCAGATGGCATACCCTGGCATGCTGGTGGGCACTGTGAGGCTCCTCATCTTCAGCCCTGGCGCTCTGCCACTCTGCATGCTCACTCTCCCCTGAGCCCCACTGGTTTGGAGGTTTGGAATGCTGGTGGGTGTCAATATGTATGTTTGCTCTCTCCCCCTGTGACTCACGGGCTCCTAGAGCTCAGCACTGTGCATCCTCGTGGGAGTACACCACTGAGAACTGAAGAGGACTGGGGCTGTTCAGCTGGTCAGAAGGACCAGAAGTGGCCTGATGCTGACATAAGAATTCACAACTGGGGACAGTACTCACTTTGAGAACTAGTGGAGTAGCCTACTGTCAGCTTTCTGCTGGTGTGAATAGTAACAGAAAATGAATGCAAATGAAGAAATGTGTGTTGGCTCAGGGTTTCAGAGATCGCAGTCCACAGTCTGTTGGCTCCCTCGTCCACCACACCATGCCGGGGGCATGTGTTGGAGGTTGCCCAACCCAGGGTGGCTGGGAAGCAGAATGAGACAGGAAGAGGCTAGGATGGCAGTGTCCCCTTCAAGAGCACACCCTCCAGTGATGTAACTTCTTCCACTAGGTCCCTTCTACCAAAGGTTCCTCCACATCCCAGTTAATACCACACGCTGGTGGACAAGTTTTGGCACATGGGACATTGGGGGACATCCCATATCCAAACTAGCCAGGCACGGTGCTGCACGCCTTTAATCCCAGCACTTTGGAGGCTGAGGTATAGGAGGCTTGCTGTGAGTTTGAGGCCAGCCTGGACTACACAGAGAGTTCCAGGTCAGCCTGGGACTACAGAGCCTGGGCTAGAGTGAGACCCTATCTTGAAAAAAAAATTCAATTTATTGATTTGAGGGAGCGAGAGAGAGATAGACAGACAGACAGACACAAAGACAGGGTATGGGTATGTCAGAGCCTCTTGCCACTGTAAACAACTCCAGAAGCATGTGCCACATTGTGCATCTGGCTATACATGGGTACTTGCCATGGTGTACTGGGGAATCAAACCCAGGCTGGCAGGCTTTGCACATAACTTCCTTTAACCATGGAGCCATCTCTCCAGCCCCCAAATGTTTTTGATGTTAAAAAGTGTTAGCTAGAGGGGCTGGAGAGATGCTGGCTCAGCCTAACGCGACCCAGGCTCAATAGCCCAGTACCTATGGAAAGCCAGATGTACAAAGTAGTGCATGCATCTGGAGTTTGTTTGCAGTGGCTAGAGGCCCTGGCATGTGCCCATTCTCTCTCTGCCTGTCTTTGTCTCTCTTTCCTCTATTTCTCTCTGCTTGCAAGTAAATGTTATTTTAAAAAAAATTCAGCTGGAGATTTTACTTCATCATTTATTGTTAGTATTATTATTTGAGACAGGGTCTTAGTATGTAGCCAGTTGGTTGGCCATGAGCTCACTATGTAGACCAGACATCAAATTTGTGATCCTTTGGCCTCTGGCTCCTGAATGCTGAGATTGCAAGTGTGTAACATGCTCGCCACTCATCTTGACTTTAAAAGGCACTTTTTGGCTGGGTGTGGTAGCGCATGCCTTTTATCCCAGCATTCAGGAGGATTGCCATGAGTTCGAGGCCACCCTGAGACTACATAGTGAATTACAGATTAGCTTGGCCTAGAGCGAAACTCTACCTTGAAAAACAACAACAACAACAACAAAAAAGGCGCTCTCTGGTTTGTATCATCTTAGCAGGAAGTCTGCTAGCATTTATTTAATGAGAGATGGGGTAAGGGTTTTTTGTTGTTATTTTATTTGCCTCTGTGTGTGCACACATGTGCATGCCAAGGTCTCTTGCCACTGCAAGTGAACGCCTGCCTGTATCTGCTTTATGTGGATGGCTGGGTAGCCAGGTGTCAGACTTTGCAAGCAAATGCTTTTGACCACTGAGCCATCTCCCCAGCCTGGAGGTTTTTGTTCAAAGCATGATAGTGTGGAGCATGCAAGCCAAGGCAAGCACCCATTGCCACCTGGTGGCAGTATTCCGTAATTGCAAGTTCTTTTGATGGACGAGGGGTCAAAGTTGAACTTCAAATAATGGATTTATAGGTGCAACGTATACTGGAAATGCTTACAGCTCCTTGAAAAATTCAGTATGACCAGCCTAGGTGTTCTGTAAGAAGAGGCATATATCAAATTCTTACTTGGAGCAGTAGAGTTCTATTTATAAAAGATGTAAAGCAGAAGGGTGTGTGGTATGGGGTTGATGTCAAGGGTGCTGTAGTGCACTGTGGGTCTAGACCAACCTGTCAAGAGTCTCTCGCTGGTGTGACTTGGGCAGGGGACCAGCCTTCCCTAGCCCACAGTATTGAGACCTGCAGGGCAGATACTTTTTTAATATTTAAAGTTAACCCTGAGATTGACTTTTTAAAAAATCTTTTTTATTGACAGCACCCATCAATATAAACAATATATCATGATTAGAATACTCTTCCTTTTCCCCTCCTCCCAAATCCCCTCTCCACTGAATCCCTTCTTTCCAACTAGTCTCTCTTCTATTTTGATGTCATAATTTTTTCACCTCCTATTATGCAGGTCTTGTGTGGTAGCATCAGCTGCTATGAGGTCATGAATAACAAGGCCACTTTGTGTCTGGGTGACAGTATTGTAAGCACTCCCCTTCCTTTGGCTCTCACAGTCTTTTTACTACCTCTTTCACAATGGTCCCTGAGCCTGGAAAGTGTGATAGAGATGTCTCTTAGTTATGACACCCCGCTGTTTCTTCTCATTGACTATTCTCTTCATTTTGATTTTTAAAAATTGTGGTAATTTTGAAATATTAAATTCTCCAACCACAAAAAAACTAGTTTTGTCCTGAGTTAACAGCTGTGCACCCCAGATATGCCCCATACTTACAGAAGGTCGGGTCACTAGCTTTGCTCTTACACAATTTTAAATTAATCTATACTGCTCAAAATGGAGTTAGTTTTTAATGACTAGAATATGGTGGAATGAATCAGGTATAGACTTACACCTATAACCTCTTCTCTTGGTGGTTTGTTGGGGAGGATGATTACAGAAATATCAGTCACTTGTTTGTATAAATGTTTTATAATGTAAATTGAATGTGATAAAATGTTAAAAATATCATTCATTAATTATTGAAAAGTTCAGTCTCTGGAACTGGCCATATCCCTCTATTATATTGCCAACTTAAAGGAATAACTCAGAAATTTTGAACGCTAAAATTAAAGTAATGGGGGTGGAATTAAAGAGCTGGGAATATCGCTGTAAATTGTCCCACTCTCTCCCATAGTTAGCCAGCTTCAGTCTTTCTATTAAGGTGGCTGCTCATATGTTCTATATAAGGACACAGTGTAGATTTCCTGCAGTTTTCCTTGCCTAAGTTTGTTTGTTTTTTGTTTTTGAGGTAGGATCTCACTCTAGCCCAGGCTGACCTGGAATTCACTATGTAGTCTTAGGTTGGCCTTAGACTCACAGCGATCCTCCTACCTCTGCCTCCTGAGTGCACCACCACTCCTGGCTCTGTGTGTTAACCAAAAAGCAGTGTGTTCATTTCTTTTTTCGAGGTAGGGTTTCGAGGTATCTAGTCTCAGGGTGGCCTTGAACTCATGGCGATCCTCCTACCTCTGCCTCCCAAGTGCTGGGATTAAAGGCGTGCATCACCACGCCTGGCAGTGTGTTCATTTTTAAAGTTGGGACTTTCATGAGGCCTAAACAAATCAAAACCAGGAGGGGGATGTGTGTCTTCAAAGACAATGGAGTTTAAAGCAGTAATCCTAACTTCATCGTTTTCTTCCAACGCAGTTAACAAGCACAAGCCATGGCTGGAGCCCACCTATCACGGAATAGTTACTGAGAACGATAACACAGTGCTGCTCGATCCTCCCCTCATCGCCCTGGATAAAGACGCACCTCTGCGGTTCGCAGGTATGGCAACCGGCCGGTAGGAAACATCTCACACTTGTTTGGATGACTCTGAGTCTTTTTGGGAAGCATCTTGCTAGCTAAGGGCTGGCCGCTTGTGGCTCCAGGCACCACACGTTCTCCTTTTAATGGTTGAGGTAGCTGACAAAAACCAGTTATGGTAGTGGAAAAGGAAAACATTTGACTTAATTGCATCATTACATGCCTTGACTTGATGCCGCTAGATAGATAACATCTAGACCGTTGCGTCTCAGCTTCAGCATGCACCAACTGCAGGTGATGCAGGGGGACCTGGGCCCTGCCTGCCTCACCTGCTTCCAGGTGGTGAAGATCCAGAGACTTCTAGCTCCACAGTTCCTTACACGTAGATTCTGTTTGTCTGCAAAGACCTCTGAAAAGTTGAGCAGTCTTTATGGAGAAATACTTTGGCCATAGATTTACTTTCTTTCTTTTTTGTTTTATTAAACCTTCCATTGCATACATTGTACATGGTCCTGTGTTACATAAAGATGTTTCCTCATAAGTATACATTGTACATAGTTTTTTAAAAAAAACAGGAATGTATCACTATAGATTTACATTTTATTTTTGAAAATATTTTATATTTATTTATTTATAAGAGAGAGGAACAGAGAGGGAGAGAATGGGCACACTAGGGCCTCTAGCCAGTGCAAATGAACTTCCAGATGCATGTGCCACCATGTGCATCTGCCGTACATAGGATCTGCGGAATCGAACCTGGGTCCTTAGGCTTTGCAGGCAAGCCCCTTAATTGCTAAGTCATCTCTCCAGTCCCCATTTTATTTTATTTATTTATTGTTTTTTAATTTTTTGGTTTTTCGAGGTAGGGTTTCACTCTAGCCCAGGCTGACTTAGAAGTCACTATGAAGTCTCAGGGTGGCCTCAAACTCACAGCAGATTCTCCTACCTCTGCCTCCCCATTGCTGGGATTAAAGGTGTGCGCCACCGTGCCTGGCATCATATTTTATTTTTTGAGACAAGGTCCCAGGCTGGTCAAAAACTTGTAATCCTACTACCTCAGCCTCCTGAATGCTGGGATCATGGACACACACCACTATAGTTGGCTTAAGATAGTTAATAATTTTTTTTTGTTTTTGAGGTAGGGTGCATTTGTATCTGTGACTTGTGTCTGTCTATGGGCACCAGAGCCTCTTGCTTCTGCAAAAGAACGTCAGACATTTGCACCACTTTCTGTGTCTGGCTTATGTGAATGTTTTGGGAATTGAACCTGGGTTGACAGGCTTTGCAAGCAAACACCTTTAACCACTGAGCCATCTTCCTAGCCCCATTAAAATAATTTTTGAACAAGACCAAGGAGAGACCTGGAGCCTTATTTGGAGATTTGTTTTGGTGATGTCACTGAGTTAACTTCAGATGTGCGATGAGGAGGATGGTGGGGGTGGTAACAACAGCCCACGCGTGTGGAGTTGGCGGTGGCTGCGGTGGTCCTCGCTCTTTGTAGGACATGTGTGTGGATGGCTTCTGGCATTCTTGTGCTGGGTGCTCTCTCTGTTACCATATTTCCTTGGTGGGGAAACTAATTCAGAGTGTGACAGCTGCATGGTAGGAGATGACACCCTGTCCATTTAGTCCCTAGCTCCTGGGACACATCAGCACCCCATGCTTACTTATGGAAGGAGTGACCAGCTCACGAACGCTAGAGTTGTCTTTGAGCTTGTCTGGCTGCAGCCTAGATTCTTAGGTTTGCTGTGGCTCTTGGGACATTTTCTCTCATGAGTTGAGACCATTCGTGTCCTGTGTCTCAGCCCTTTATGAGCCACATGTGGGGCGTCGGGGGGCTGCTGCTGAACTCGCTTGTCAGAATCCTTAAACATGTTTGTGGGGTGTTGGGGCCTTTAACACTAATGCCCTTGGTAGGTTGTCACTGCTGGACACTTGTGTGGGACACACAACCAAGCCAGGTAGTTTTTTTGGGCTGAAACGGAGAGAACAAAGTCTTAATATCTGTGAAATATTTAAAGGAAATTTGGTCCCTCACTTTGTGTGTGTGTGTGTGTGTTTCCTCTGCTGTCCTCCTGTTCTGGAGACTGAACCCAGGGCCTTTCTTTTTATTTGTTTGTTTTGGATTTTGTTCTTCAAGGTAGGGTCTCACTCTAACCCATGCTGACCTGGAGTTCACTACGTAGTCTCAGGGTGGCCTGAACTCATGGTGATCCTCCTACTTCTGTCTTCTGAGTGCTGGGATTAAAGGCATGTGCCACCATGCCTGGCTGAACCCAGGGTCTTGAACTTGCTAAAGAAGGGCTCTACCACTGAGTTAAATCCTCAACCTTTGCTTTAGGAAATTTAGATAACTCACTCTTATTTAAAACAAAACAAAACAAAACAAAAATACCCCTTCACATTCTGGTATTTAATGCAGAGTTAAACGTATGAGCCCCATACATACTGTAGTGTCTATCCTGACAAGAATAGGTTCTGTTCTACCCATTGAAGCATGAGGTCTGGACATCTCCTGCATACCCACTCCTCTGTCATCCTTTTCCCTTAGCAAATGGTTCTATCCCAACATCCTCCTCCTTGTCTTCTCAGGTGGAATATGGATATTCTGCACGATTTGGTAAATAGCTGGGGGTGAGGTACAGGCCTGTAATGCCCGCACTTGGGAGTTAGAGATGGGAGGGTCAAGAGTTCAGGATCAGAGGCTGGAGAGATGGCTTAGTGGTTAAGGCACATGCCTGTAAAGCCTAAGGACCCAGGTTCGATTCTCCAGGTCCCACGTAAGCCAGATGCACATGGTGGCACATGTGTCTGGAGTTCGTTTGCAGTGGGTGGAGGCCCTGGCGTGCCCATTCTCTCTCTCTCTCTCTCTCTCTCTCTCTCTCTGTGTGTGTGTGTGTATGTGTGTGTCTCTAATAAATAAAAATAAAATCTTTGAAAAAGAAGTTCAGGATCAGGGCTGGAGAGATAGCTTAGCAGTTAAGGCACTTGCCTGCAAAGCCAAAGAACCCAGGTGTGATTCTCTAGAACTCACATAAGCTAGATGCACAAGGTGGTGCATGTGTCTGGAGTTCGTTTGCAGTGGCTGGAAGCCCTGGCATGCCCATATTTGCTCTTTCTTCCTCCCTCCCTCCCTCTCAAATAAAAAAAATTAAAATAAAGAGAGTTCAGGATCATCCTTGGGTACATAGAGTTTGAGTTTGAGGCTAACTTTGGGTTTCATGAGATTCTGTCTCAAAAAAAAGTTGGTTGAAAATTGTATGAATACAGTCTAAAAAAAGGAATGAGATTTCTGTTCTTACTGCTATCCACTGAGAGAGTCTTTGCAGAAGACTGGATACTCCCCCTGCCCAAAGTAGGGTCTTGCTGTAGCCCAGGCTGACCTGGAATTCACTGTATAGTCTCAGGGTGGCCTCAAACTCACGGTGATTCTCCTATCTCTGCCTCCCAAGTGCTGAGATTAAAGGCGTGTGCCACCATGCCCAGCCAGTTCCTTTTTTTAAAAAAAATATTCTATTTATTTATTTATCTATTGGGGGGGAGTGAGTGAGCAAGCAAGACAGGGAGAAAGAGAGAGAATTGGCACGCCAGGGCCTCAGCCACTGCAGTCGAACTCCAGACACTTGCCTCACCTTTGTGCGTCTGGCATATGTGGTATCTGGAGAGTGGAATACGGGTCCTTAGGCTTCACAAGCAAGTGCCTTAAGCGCTAAGCCATCTCTCCAGCCCCCAGTTCCTTTTTTTAATGGTCTGGGTGCAGAGCAGTGGGTCCCTCCCATCCCTCCCATGTGCACAAGCTGATATTGGGCAGAGTGACAGCTGCTAGAGTTGTGGTGGTTCCTCTCCACTTGGCCACGTGGCTCTGCTGTGGGACTGTGGTGGTCCCCATTTCCTGGTCTCTGAGCTGCCTTGGTTTCTGGCTGTTTCTGTGTCCCTTTCTGTGGCCTACAGCCAATTCAGTTAGTTCCAAATGGCATCCCAGGAAATCCCCTTTTTCTCAGCAGGAATTGATTCTGTTGCTTGCATTCAGTGTAGAGCCAGCACTGGTGACCTCCATGAAGAGTTAAGGGACATTTGGCTGTGTCGCAGAATCCCGCAGGCTTTACGGTCCATGCAGGGAGGAGAGTGGAGTGGAGCCCTCCTCCCATTGAAGGGTATGGGGAAGCACAGCAGAACTAGCCCGGGCCGGGCCTCCTGGAAGGGGGGGATGACTGAGAACTCTGGACACGACATTGGCTGTGAAGGAGTCAGATCTGAACTTTGCCAGGTTCATCCACTTTGCATATGTTGACATTTTGCTTTTAAAGGGTTATGTAGCAAAATTCCTTTAGACTGTTTTAGATCATCTTAGAGGAATGAAGGAGGAGAGGAAAGTTGAGAGACTTGGGCCATTTGTATTTGAGTGCTCTTAGGAGTGTGTGTGTGTGTGGGGGGGGGCAGATAGATCAGGAGAGGTTGGACCCACCCCTGAGCTGGCATTGCTGGAATCTGGTCGAAGGTTTCTCCAGGAGGAAGGCAGGGCTTCCAGTGGGTTTCTGCTGGAGAGCTGTGGTATGAAGTCTGCACTGAGCTGGTGGACTCCATGCAGGAAAGAAATCACATGTGAGGGGTAATTCGGAGAGCCCCGTCCTTGCACTGTGTGAGGCCAGGGGAAGAGGCCGAGTTTAGGATAGGGTGGCATGTGCGGCACGTGCAGTTACAGAGATCAGACTCCACACAGTGCTGGGAACTTCTATGAACGAGACATACAGCAGAGGAAGGAAAGGGGAGAGGAGTCAGTGACAGCTTTACGAAGTATAAAACCTAGCTCCTGGGAGAGTGGTGTGGTCTCTGGTTTGAGGCAGGAAAATCATTGAGTATAAATTTCAGAGATAGGATGCTATGAAGATATCTGAGGAATTCTTGTTTAGTTTGCCATGATAGTGTTACTGTAGTTATGATAAACAAAATGTCTTTTAGAGATATGTACATAGCATGGATCAAACGATGTCACGTTTGGGATTTGTTTTAAAATGCTCCGGGGAAGCTAGAAGTTGGCAGGGATAGATGACCTAAGCCCCTGAACATGTTGTAAGCCCTCAAGCCATTTCCTCTCTGCCTCAGCCATTAGCCCAGAACAAGGGACTGACTCCAGATTGCTCTCTTCCTCCCTCTAGTTGGTTAGAAGGGCCTGGCTTTTTCCTGAATGGCCCCAAGTGCTTTCAGTTGATGGAGTCTTGTTATCCCTCCTCCTCACCTTCACCTGAAACATTACAGTAGATCTCACTGCTCGCTTGTCCCAGCCTTGCTCCCATCAGATCTGGACCCATCTTCCTCATTAACATCAGAGCTGTGGGTTGAATGGGAAGTGGATGTGCCGACTGCCTCAGCCTGGGGAGCCCAGGTCTGCCTGAGGGGTGAGCACGGGCTCCCTCCTCCCCTACTGTATTAGGTTGTCAGCTGGTGAGAAGACCTCTAGGTGGTTACAGGTAAATGGCCCAGGTAGACTAGCAGCTTAATAAGTACCAGTGAATTTGAGGCATCAAATCCTGTTGGTGCAGCTCGCTCAAGTAGCTGGCTTAAATACTCAGCATCAGTGTGATCTGTGGGAAAGATACAGTTACACATTTTTTGCTGTTATTATAAATAGATCCATTCTGTTGGAGAGCAGCCTGGAAATACATAATGAGTCTTATAAAGTAATTTATATTCTTATGTTTGATAACTTCCTTTGGGACATTCTTCTAAAACCCTTCCCCCAACATGTATAGTACAGATGCATGTTCCAAGTTAAAAAATACTAATTCCCACTTCTCCCTCCAAATCCCTTCCCTAGTCTTTCCCAGGACAGTGGAAGGCAGCTTCTTGCTTAGTTTCTCATTATAACCCAACAGCATTGACTTTGCTTTCAAAATACCTCCTGAACCTGACCATTCCCCATCACCTGAGTCTGGCTTTCAGTTACTCTGAAAGACTTGTTTAATCCTTTCAGAGCACACTACCTATCCATCCATGTCTGCTCAAAATACTCCTGTCATTTCTGTCTTGCTTGATGTGGAAATTGTAGGTCTTGTAGGAGTTTGAGAGGCCTGACGTAGCATAGCTTCAGGACACTTATCTTTCTGGAACCTTTTCTTCCACTCTAGCACTCCTGCAGCTCCCTCCTCATTCCCCATGTACTCAAGCTGCCTCAGTTCCTCTGGGGCTCTACTTAGACATTGTCTTACCAACGAAACCTTTCTTCCCTGAACACCTGAAATTTCAAGTTGAAACACACTTAGTGCCCTCGCACACTCCAGATCCCCCTCCCTTCACCCCAGCCTGATTTCTGAAAAGAAAGATGCAGAGAGGTTGCAAGAGTTGGCAAGAAGCCTCTTGATAACCTCATGGTCAGAGTCTGTCTCAAGGACATTGGTTATTGCAAGGTGTGGAATCCTAACTACTGGGGTGGCTGAGGCAAGAGAATCTCTTGAGCCTTGGTGTTGGAGACCATCCTGGGCATCAGTGAGGCCCTGTCTCAAAACATTGCTTAAGTGGTATTATTAACCCTTATTTAATATACTGCACCAGCAACATACTCAGATTCTTTTCGTTTTATGTATTTATTTGAGGGGGGGGAGGATAGGCACACCAAGGCCTCCAGCCACTGCAAATGAACTCCAGATGCATGTGCCACTTTGTGTACCTGGCTTACTTGGGTCCTTGGGCTTTTCAGGCAAGCCCAACCTCTTAAGCCATCTCTCTAGCCCCATACTCAGATTCTTTTTTTTTTAAATGTTTTATTTTTATTTATTTATTTGAGAGAGGGAAAGAGGCACAGTGAGAGAGAGAGAATGGGCACGTCAGGGCTTCCAGCCACTGCAAGCAAACTCCAGACATATGCGCCACCTTGTGCATCTGGCTTACGTGGGTACTGGGGAATCAAAACAAGGTCCTCTGGCTTTGCAGGCAAGCCCCTTAACCGCTAAGCCATCTCTCCAGCACCCTACTCCGATTCTTGATGGGAAGGCCTTTGTGGCTTTGTCAGGAAATCTCATCATAGCCACCGTCAGGAACACAAGTCAGATGACGTGGAACTGCCTCATCACATGTTCTTCAGAAAGCAAATTTGGGGCTAGAGAGATGGCTCAAAAGTTAAGGCATTTGCCTACAAAGCCTGACAATCCAGGTTCGATTCCCTAGTACCCATGTACATGTAATGCCAATTGCACAAAGGGGTGCATACATCTGGAGTTTGTTTGCAGTGGTTGGAGGCCCTGAAGTGCCCATTCTCTTTTCTCCTCTCTCTGTCTCTCTCTGCTTGCAAATCAATTTAAAATTTTTTTTAAAGAATATTAAAAAAAAAAAGCAGGGCTGGAGAGATAGATTGCTTAGTGGTTAAGGCATTTGTGAAGCCTAAGGATCCAGGTTTGATTCCCCAGTACATACATAAGCCCCATGCACATGGTGGCACTTGAGTCTGGAGTTTGTTTCCAGTGTCTAAAGACCCTGGCGTGCCCATTCTCTCTATATATAGGCCACTCTCTCTGTGTCTCTCTCAAATAGATAAATAAAAATAAAATATTTAATAAATTTTTAAAAATGTTTTTATAAAAAAGAAAACTCTGCCAGGTGTGGTGGTGCACACCTTTAATCCCAGCACTCAGGAGACAGAGGTAGGAGGATTGCTGTGAGTTCGAGGCCACGCTGAGAATACATAGTGAATTCCGGGTCAGCCTGAGCTAGAGTGAGACCCTACCTCGAAACACCAAAACAAAACAAAACAAAACTCTGAGTCAAAAACTGAGAAGTTTTGTCTGGATTAAAGCAGGACAACTGGAATTACTTTAAAGTATATTTTGTAATATTTATATGCACTCAAAATTATATTCATAATATAGTTTAATAACATCCTGGAATAACTTGGCCTTACCTTGCAAGCCACTCAGCAGTTCTATTCATTGATTTATCTCCCATCCCATCCCAGTACCAGTCAGGCTTGACCCTGTTTTATCTTCCAGGTGTTCAGAGGGTATGGCTGTAGACTGATGCAGCTCTATAGCCTGGGGATCAGGACTCAACAAGGAATGTTTTAGGTCCTGCCATCCATCGAGTCTTTTGCAATTTTGTAAATCTGCAGTAAACTTTTTCATCTCAGTGGGAAAGTAGCCAGAGAAGCATGCAAATGAGCACATCTATGGTCCAACAACATGTCACTTGTGAAGACTGATGTTTGCATTTTAATCTGATTTTCTCCTGTTTTGAAATACTGCTTAAAAAGCAAGCTCACAACCCACTAGGTGTGGTAGTGTCCTCTTGTAACCTCAGCACTGAGCCTGAGATAGGAAGATCATGGATTCAAGGTCGTCCTGGGCTACCGAGGGAGATCAGGCTAGTCTGGGCCTCATAGGGAAACTTTGTCTTAGCTTAATAGGGGCCTTCAGGAAGATAAAAAGTACGTGGTGGCACACGCCTTTAATCCCAGCAGTTGGGAGGCAGAGGTAGGAGGACTGCTGTGAGTTTGAGGCCACCCTGAGATTACATAATGAATTCCAGGTCAGCCTGGGCTAGAGCAAGACCCTACCTTGAAACGCCCCCCCCCCCAAAAAAAAAGGGCTGGTCCAATTGGTCAGTGGTTAAAGGCACTTGTTCACAAAGCCTGTTTGCTTCAGTGATGCATGGCTCTGGAGTTCATGTGCTGTGGCAACACATGCACAAATATATATATATATATATATATATATATATATATATATAAACATATATATATTTAACAATAAAGGCTAAAAACCACTTTTAGCATCTGGCCATTAAAAAATATGGATAGAACTAGGGGGATGGTTCAGCAGTTAAGGCACTTGCTTACAAAGCCCACTGGCCCAGGTTTAATTCCATAGTACCCACATAAAGCCAGATGCACAAAGCGGTGCATGCATATGGAGTTTGTCTGCAATGGCAGGGGCCCTGATATGCCCATATTCTTTCCCACCCCCAATTTCTCTCTCCCTCTCTCAAAGAAATAAAAATATTTAAAAAAAAACCATGGACAGTTGGCCAGGCAGTGGTGGTGCACGCCTTTAAGCCCAGCACTTGGGAGGCAGAGGTAGGAGGATCACTGTGAGTTCAAGATCCCCCTGAGACTACATAGTGAATTCCAGGTCAGCCTGAGCTAGAGTGAGACCCTACTTCGAATAAAAAGGGGGGAAAAATGGACAGGCCACATTTGGCCTAGACTGCATGACCTATATGCAGAGCCCTGCTCCTGAGCAGCCATCAGTAGACCCTTCTGTGGTGATGGGTGCTCTGGACTCACGTTCTGTTGCCACGTGTTGCAGTCAAGTTTGCATTGCTGGCAGACAACACCCGACCAAGAGCAGCTTATGGGGAAAAAAGGTTTTATTTATTTTGGCTTACATACTGGAGGGGAAGCTCCATGATGGCAGGGGAAAATGATGGCATGAACAGAGGGTTGACATCACCTCCTGGCCAACATCAGGTGGACAATAGCAACAGGAGAGTGTACCAAACACTGGCAAGAGGAAGCTGACTGTAACTAACCCATAAGCCCACCCCCAACAATACACTGCTTCCAGGAGGGTTTAATTCCCAATTGCCATCAGCTGGGGACATGGCATTCAGAACACCTAAGTTTATGGGGGCACCTGAACCAAACCACCTCACCAGGCAAAAAACTGCTGTCGAGCACTCTGGTTATGGCTTTAATGTGATTTTTACTTTTTTTTTTTTTTTTTTTTTTTTTTGACAGAGGAGGAGAGGTTTCCATGTAGTGTCTTACTCTAGCCCAGACTGACCTAGAACTCACTCTATAGTCTCAGACTGGCTTCATACTCACAGCGATCCTCCTACCTCAGCCTCCCAAGTGCTGAGATTAAAGGCATGGGCCACCTTGCCTGGCTGTGAATTAATTAGTTAATTAATTAATTTGCAAACAGAGCGAGAGAGAGTGTGAGAAAGTGAGTATGGGCACACCAGGGTCTCTTGCTCCTGTAAACAAACTCCAGATGCACGTGTCACTTTGTGCATCTGGCTTTACACAGGTAGTGGGGAATCAGGCCCCAGGCAGCGAGTCTTGTAAACAAGTGCCTTTAACCGCTGAGCCATCTCCCCAGCCCCGAACTGTCAATTTTAATTTAAATTTGAATAGTCCCTAAGTGTCTACTATCTTGGGCAGCACTGGTCCGTGGAGGTCTTAATGTGGCAAGAAACACAGACAGAAATATTTATCGCCTCATTGTTCCTAGGTAGCAACAGCAAATGTTTGTAGAGTGATTACTTTAAGCCAGGCAGTGTTTTAAGCACTTTCCATGTTTTAGTTCATTGGATTCTTACCACGAGGTTATCATGAAAACAATAAGCCATAGATACATATAACAGTGAAGACAGATGACTCTTAGATACACAAGGTTACATGAAATTCAGAGCTGAACTGCGCACCTTGTTATATTGCATACCTTGTCATACCACATGTAAGGCCTTAAAGGCAAATAGAATGAGACAGCGTTGTTCAGGGGGTTCAAGCAGCGCTACCTTCCGGGAGAGGAGGTGGTGGCACCCACTCCTCTCTGGCTGGCATAAAGAATGGCCAGCAGGACTCATGCTGACTAGATAGGACAATAAAACCAGAGGTCACTGTAGCATCACTGTGAATAAATTTGATCTGGTTTCTTTTCTGTTACAAGGAATTTCTATTTGTTGCCTTGGTTGGGTACTTTACATGATACTGTTATCTATAAGAACAAGGAGTTAAAACCTTTTGCTTTAAAGTTTTGTTTCTTTAAGTCTAATGATGTTATCAGAATCTAGTTTAAAAACAGAAACACTTAGGCTTATTTACTAATTGTCATCAAAGGATATTAGGACAGTTAGTCATCCTAATAAAGGGACACTAGAAACCCTCATACCAGTATCTTATCACTAAGTTAGTGTGTTCAGCATTATGTAATAACTTATGTTAAGTGGGATTCAAAGAGACATTTTGTGCCTGAGGATCAAGAGTCTCTGTAGCAAATTCTAGTATTTAGTAGCTGGCTACTGAGTGCATTGTTAACTGGTATGTTCAGCTTGTCTATGAAATGTGTGCATCTCTGACTATTTCCTTACTGTTCCGCCTTCACTCTTTCCTGAATTACTGACATGGGTTTGTCTTTTCTCCCTTTAGAGAGTTTTGAGGTGACAGTCACCAAAGAAGGTGATCAAGGGTTCTTTGTCTCCCTCTTACGAATATTAACCCACTAACTTTGTTTATAAAATTGGGAATCAGCCCTTAAACAGAAACAGCTGTTATGCTTTTTCACCCCTATTTATTCTCCTACTTTGTTTCAATTTTTTTTTTTTTCAGTGTATCTATGAAAATTGTATGTAACCAGACCCTTGGTTAGAAATATCTGGAAATCAGACATCCATTTGAACTACAGGACAATACCATGCTTTTGTTTAATTGAACTCCATAGATTTGCTTTGTTACATTTTTCTATTTGTTGGACTTGTGGAAGAGATCAGCCTTAGTGTGAAATCAGTTTTGTGAAGTTCCATGTATACATCAAAGCCTCACACTTGTTCTCCCATGGGCAAGAATGGAAATAATAGATTTTTAACCTCTAAGTAGGCTTCTCTGCCCATTGAGCTGCAGTGAAGCTCCCGGGCCTGTGTCCTCCTCAGGTTTGGTAGGGTGAAGCCGAAACAAGGGAGAGCCTAGCCAATCCCCCCCATAAGCACCTCTGGATGACAGCTGTTGAAATGGATGCCTGAGAAGTTGGTATTTCTACCTCTCTCTTAGCAGTTTGTTTTGATTCCCTAATTTTAGCCAGGCTCATTGCACAGGAAGACTTGATTTCTTTCTTTCTTTCTTTTTTTAACAGAATTTCTATAATTGTGGTGCTGGTCCTATAGCTCACGCTTCTTCCTCTCTCAACACTTAACTGTGCAGTTTTATCCTCTCTCTGGTTCAAATGCAGAGAGCTGCCCTGGCAGCTGGGTGTGCTCAGGCCTAGGCTGTTGCTCATGAGACTTGTTTTGCCCTCCGAGCCATCCTAAGTGCTCCTGTGGAATGCCTGTCTGTCTTCTCTCTCGTACTCCTGCATGAATGGATGCGAAGTAAACAAGTTGCTTGGAAAGCCAGAAGCTGCTGCTTTTTACTAAAGCCCCAGAACTCACCCATGTTAAAGCCCAGTGCGCCCCCGCTTTGTCCGCAGACCCTCCAACCCCTCCCCTGGCTGCCGAATTGTTACTTAATTTTCTTTGGGGGCGGAGGGCAAGGTGCCGCGGTTGGTGTGGCAGACCTTCTAACCTGTTCTGCATTGCCCCCCCCCCCAGGTGAGATTTGTGGCTTTACAATTCACGGGCAGAATGTGCCCTTTGATGCAGTGGTGGTGGATAAATCCACCGGGGAGGGAGAAATCCGCTCCAAGGAGAAGCTGGACTGCGAACTGCAGAAGGACTACACGTTCACCATCCAGGCCTACGACTGCGGGAAGGGACCCGATGGCGCCGGCATGAAAAAGTCCCACAAGTAAGCGAGACGAGCCAAGGGCAGAAAGAACCTCCTAAATAAATGGGGGGGGGAGCGGGGGTGGTATGTGAAGGAAACAAGTGACTACTTTGTCCCTAAAGGGTCTATACATAGATCATCAAGTCTCTGGGGGCAGGAATCAAGTCTTTTGTTTTTCGATTTTTTTGAGGTAGGGTCTTGCTCTAGCCCTAGAATCACTAGATCACTAGATCACTCATGGTGATCCTTCTACCTCTGCCTCCCAAGTGCTGGGATTAAAGGTGTGTGACACTGCGCCCAGTTAGGAGTCCGCTCTCACATGCAGCTCCTAGCAAGAGCCTGATGTGCAACAGGATTCAGAGTACGAATGACCTTATCCCACTACATACTCTTTTTTTAAAAACTTTATTATTTATTTACTTATTTGAGAGAGAGAGAAAGAGGCAGAGGGAGGGAGAGAGAGAATGGGCACGCCAGGGCCTCCAGCCACTGCAGACGAACTCCAGATGCATGCACCCCCTTGTGCATCTGGCTTATGTGGGTCTTAGGGAATCAAACTGAGGTCCTTTGGCTTTGCAGGCAAACATCTTAACCGCTAAGCCATCTCTCCAGCCCCCCACCACATACTCTTAATAAATAAACTAAGGCCCCACTGAACAAGGTGGCACATGCCTTGTGATCCAGGCACTTGGGGGCTGAGGTAGGAGGACCACAAGTTTGAGGATAGCCTGAGCCAGAGAGGGAGGGGGAAGGGGGAGGGAGGAGAGCAGGGAGGCAGACTACAGGAGAGAGAAAGAGAGAGACAATTACTTTGTTAAGTTTATCTTTTCCTGCAAATCCTAGGGGTGTATGGGAACTGATCAATGAAGGAGCCAGGCATGGTGGCGCATGCCTTTAATCCCAGCATTTGGGAGGCAGAGGTAGGAGGATTGCCGAGAGTTTGAGGCCACCAGGTCAGCCTGAGCTAGTGTGAGACCCTACCTCGAAAAGACCAAAAAAAAAAAAAAAAGAACTAGCCATGAAGAAAGCAGGGAGCTCTGCTCCTGTGGTCCTGTGTTGAGTCCATGCGCCTCCTGCCAGCTGAGAACTCCGCTCTCACAGAGAGGGCGCAGGACAAGACATGGACTTAGAATTCTTGACTTCCTTTGCCGCTTACTGGCCCCTCGACATGACTCAAGTTTAATGTTGCTGGGTCTGAGGTTCTCCTTAGTGTGTCTGCTAAGAAAAGAGATGTGGTCGACACGCGATCCATTCAGGTTGTGAGGGGCACGCCAGATGAATGGCCTGGGGCTGGGGAGGCTTTTGGTGAAGTGTTATGCTATGTTCCAGCAAATCATCCTTCATCACCTTTTTTTTTTTTGAGATAGGATCTCACTCTAGCGCAGGCTGACCTGGAATTCACTCTGTAGTCTCAGGCTAGCCTCAAACTCATGGCGATCCTCCTAACTCTGCCTCCTGAGTGCTACAATTAAAGTTGTGCACCACCATGCCCGGCCTTATCTTTTTTTTTTTTTTTTGTCTTGCATGCATGTGTGTGTGCACCAAAGTGCATGTGTGGAGGCCAGAAATTGATGTTGAGTGTCTTCCTCAGTTGCTCACCACCTCATTCGGTTTTGAAACAGGGTCTCGCACTGAACCTAGATTCAGCTAGAGTAGCTAGCTACTTAAAACCTAGGGGAGCCGGGCGTGGTGGCACATGCCTTTAATCCTAGCACTCAGGAGGTAGAGGTAGGAGGATTACTGTGAGTTCAAGGCCAAACTGAGACTGCAGAGTGAATTCCAGGACAACCTGTGGGCTAGAGTGAGACTCTACCTCAGAAAACAACAGGCAGACAAACAAAAAAAAAACCACCTAGGGGAACCTTCTATCTCTGCTTTGCCAACACTGGGCACCACCATGCCCGGGATTTTACATGGGCTCTGGGGATCCAAACTGAGGTCCTCATGTTCACACAACATATATTTACCCACTGAGCCATCTCTCCTCAGCCCCAGTCCTCACCTTTTTATGCAGTATGATTTTTTTTTTCTTTGATGCTAGGATGGAAGTTGTCCATGCCAAATAAGCACTTTACCATGGAACTATACTACCATCCCCAAAAGATATATTTTGACCAAACACCTAGTCGATTCAGAAACACTCTTGACTGATTCCCTTGAAACCTATGAGCCTAGTTTAATGGCACACAGCTGAAGACATAGAAAATGGCAAGCAGGGCTGGAGAAATGGCTTAGTGATTAAGGCACTTGCCTGTGAAGCCTAAGGACTCAAGTTTGATTCCCCGGGACCCACACAAGCCAGATGTACAGGCGGTGCATGCATCTGGAATTTGTTTGTAGTGGCTGGATACCCTGCATGCCCACTCTACCTGCCCCCCTTCTCTCCCTCTCAAATAAATAAATAAATAAATAAATAAATAAAATACTTAAAAAGAAAGAAAATGGCAGCCAAGACTTGCCCTCTGTCATTTATGTAATCAGTGCCAAGTTTGATTCCCCAGTACTTGTGTAAAAAGCTGGCTCTGTGGAGAATCACCGGGGCTAAAGAATGGCAGCCATGGGTTGAAGTAAGAAATTCCATGCAAAGCAAACACTTGGGTAAGCAGTAAGGGACATATGACATTCTCCTCTGTCTTCCATACTCGAGTGCACAGGGCACGTGCATCTGCATAAACAGGTGCGTATGCACCTCACACACCACACATAAGGGAAAAAATTAGGGCAGAATTGATATCCTTTTAGTAAAAGATAGGATTAAAAAAAAAAAAAAGCCACAATAGCTTTTTTTCCCTCTTGGTGCAGAGCGACTGTTCACATCCAGGTGAACGATGTGAACGAGTACGCGCCCGTGTTCAAGGAGAAGTCCTACAAAGCGTCCGTGGTGGAGGGGAAGCAGTATGGCAGCATTCTGAGGGTGGAGGCTGTGGACGCAGACTGCTCCCCTCAGTTCAGCCAGATCTGCAGCTACGAGATCGTCACCCCAGACGTGCCATTTACCGTGGACAAAGACGGTAAGACCCGAGGAGCCTGCTTCCCCAGCCAGGGTGGGTAGCCTCCCATGGCCCGGCCTTCTACTCTGCTTGCCTGGGTGCCACACTTCCCAGTGCTGCCATAGCATCAGGGCAGCTCACAGGCTGCGGATTCACACTGCAGTGTGTACTCTGCCCTGACAGCGTCTCTGGAAGCCAGAGATCTGGGCTCTCTTCCGGCTTTCCTAACCAGATCGAATAGAAGCCCTCACTCAATATACTTCTACTTTTTTTAAAAAAAAGATGTTTCTTTTTAATTTATTTTTTTAAACTATGAATTCTTTTTTTAAAAAATATTTTTATTTACTTATTTAGAGAGAGTCAGACACAGAGAGAGTGACTATGCGCGCCAGGGCCTCTAGTCACTGCAAACAAACTCCAGACACATGTGCCACCTTGTACATCTGGCTTATATGGGTCCTGGGGAATTGAATCTGGCTCCTTAGGCTTATCAGGCAACTGCTTTAACTGCTAAGCCATCTTTGCAGCCCTATTTTATTTAAGAGAGAGAGAATAGGCATGCCAGGGACTGCAAAAGAACTCCAGGTGCATGTGCACCACCTTGTGCATCTGGCTTATGTGGGCCCTGGGGAATTGAACCTGGGTCCTTTGGCTGTGCAGGCAAGGCGCCTTAACTGCTGAGCTATCTCTCCACCCCTGTTTTCCTACTTTTATCTTCTTAGTTTTTATCCACATGCAACTGCTTCCTTCTGCCCCCTCCTCCATCGGATCCAAGGCTTCTTGGCCTATGCATGCTTTGACCTACATCCCCCAGGCCCTTCGGCCTCAACTAGAAGATGAGGGGTTTATTCATTTATTTTGAGACAGGGTCTCCCTTTGTAGCCCAGGCTTACAACAAACTCGTGATCCTTCCTAACTCAGCTGGGATTATTTAGAGTATTTATTGTACCCTGTATTTAGTAATTAAGCAGAAATAACTCTTTAGAGCTCAAATTCTTTATATGGTAATAGTTTTTTTTTTTTTTTTTTTTCGAGGTAGGGCCTCACTCTAGCCCAGGCTGACCTGGAATTCACTTTGTATTCTCAGGGTGGCCTCGAACTCAGAGTGATCCTTCTACCTCTGCCTCCCCGAGTGCTGGGATTAAAGGTGTGCGCCACCACATCCAGCGGTAATAGTTTCTTAATGGTAGTACAGTATCTCCATTATACAGAGTCCTTGCTAGGATTACGGGTATGATAGACCTTTTTTTTCCTTTGGTATTTTTGAGGCAGAGTTTCATTCTACCCCAGGCTGACCTGGGACTTACTCTGTAGTTGTAGGCTGGCCTCAAACTCACAGTGATCTTTCTACTTCTGCCTTTCAAGTGCTGGGATTAAAGGCGTGCGTGACCATGTGCGTTGGATATTAAAAAAATAGGGAAAAATAGTTTTTAAAAAATTTGAGATGGGTCTAGCGGTTAAGGCATTTGCCTGAAAAGCCACAGGACCCAGGTTCAATTCCCCAGGACCCACGTTATCCAGCTGCACAATGGGGTGCACACGTCTTGTGTTTGTTTGCAGTGGCTGGAGGCCCTGGTGTGCCCATTTTCTCTCTCTCTCTCTCTCTCCTTCTTCTTTCTCTGTCAAATAAATAAATAAGGGCTGGCGAGATGGCTTAGTGGTTAAGGCACTTGCCTGCAAAGCTAAAGGTCCTCAGTTCGATTCTCCAGGACCCACATAAGCCAGATGTACAAGGTGGCACATACATCTGGAGTTTGTTTGTAGTGGCTGGAGGCCCTGGTGCACCCCCCCCCCGTGTCTCTCTCTCTCTCTCAAATAAATAATTAAAAATAATAAAATATTTTTCAAAAAACGAATAAATAATAATAAAGAGTTTGAGAGAGGCAGAGAGAGAGAGAGAATGAGTATGGGTGCACCAGGGTCTCCTGCTTTGGCAAGCAAACTCTAAACTCATGCACCAGATTGTGGCATCTGGCTTTACCTGGCTACTGGGGAATTGAATGCAGACAACCAGGCTTTGCAAGCAAGTGCTGAGCCATCTCTCCAGCCCCGTGATAGACATTTTTAGACTTAGGTACTCAAATTCAAAAGGCAGGTCTCATTTCAAGCTGGGTGGGGCAGGAAATCTCTCTTCCTCCTTTTTCCATTCTGGAAATCGAACTTGGGGTTTTGCTTCTCATGTGCTAAGCATGTGCTCCACTGAGCCAAACCCCAGCCTAACTTTAACTTTTTCTTTTCTTTTTTGAGGTGGGGAAGACAGGGTCTCATGTAGCCTAGGCTGTTTTTGAACTTTCTATATAGCCGAGGATGACTTTGAACTTGTAATCCTTCTGCCTCTACCTCACAAGTGTTAGAATCATAGTTATGTGCCACTACACCCAGTTTGTTACTGGGGATTAAACCCAAGGCTTCATATAAGATGGGCAAGCACTCTACCACATCTGAGCTACATCATACCCAGCCATCAACTTTTTTCTTAGTTTTTTCTGTAACACAGCATTTAATGCAGTTTGGTCTTGTATTTAATATTTGAGGTTCTTGAACTATTTTCTTTTTAAAATTCTCTGTTAAAATTAATATAAAAAGTGTGGAGCCGGGCGTGGTGGCGCACGCCTTTAATCCCAGCACTTGGGAGGCAGAGGTAAGAGGATTGCCATGAGTTCGAGGCCACCCTGAGACGACATAGTGAATTCCAGGTCAGCCTGAACTAGAGTGCAACCCTACCTTGAAAAACCAAAAATAAATAAATAAATAAATAAATAAACAGCAGAATTAAAAAAAAAAAAGTGTGGAAACTGGAGAAAGAAACAGAGACTTCATTGCGTGGATCCAGCCTGTTCTTAAACAACTTGGCATGGATTCTGTGTATGCTTGAGCTCAGGCGGGTCAGGGCAGCATTTTGACCTCAAGTCTGAGTTTGTTTCGGGTCAGCAGCACACATGCACAGCAAGGAAAAGCTGGTTCTCACTGTTGCTTTTCTCTTCTGCCAGGTTATATAAAAAACACTGAGAAGCTAAGCTACGGGAAAGAGCATCAGTATAAGTTGACTGTCACTGCCTATGACTGTGGGAAGAAAAGAGCCACAGAGGATGTTCTGGTGAAGGTCAGCATTAAGCCCACCTGCACCCCTGGGTGGCAAGGTGAGCCACAGTCTCTTTAGTTCCCCCATCTGTTCTGGAAACTTAAAATACCACAAAAAACTTAAAGTGTGAGTTTTCCTTCTTTCCTCCCACTCCCACACGTGGACCAACGCAGGTTGGAGCAATAGGATTGAGTATGAGCCTGGCACCGGTGCTTTGGCTGTTTTCCCAAACATCCAACTGGAGACATGTGATGAGCCGATCGCCTCAGTGCAGGTCACAGTGGAGCTAGAGACCAGCCACATTGGGAAAGGCTGTGACCGAGACACTTACTCTGAGAAGTCCCTTCATCGGCTCTGTGGTAAGGAGATGTGATGTTCCCCAGCCTTCAGCCTTTAGGGAAGGCAAGAAACCCCATATTAAAGCAGAACCCTTGTGTGTATAAAGATAGACAGTGCAGATACTGACTTTCTGAGATGGCTTTTGCTGCCTTGTTGGGTAGTTCTCATCCAGGATGGGTGTCAGGCAGTACGTAAACCCCAAAAGTCTATCCAGAGTGTTAAGTGAGTATGTATTTAAAGAGCCACTGAGTCATTCAGAGTCATCCAAATAGGGATGATGTAAAACTAAGGAGCTGGGGCTAGAGAGGTGGATTAGCAGTTAAGGCACTTACCTACGAAGCCTAAGAACTCATGTTCGAATCTCAGGTCCCATCAGACACACAGTGATGCAAATGTACAATGTCGCACATACACATAAGAGGGTGCACACATCTGGAGTTTATCTACAGTGCCTGGAGGCCCTGGCATACCCATCTCTCTCTCTCTCCCTCCTCTCTCTCTCTTTCTCAAATACAAAAAGTTTTTTAAAAAATTCAAAATTAAAAAAAAACCTAAGGAGTGGGCACAGTGGTGTGCCTCTGTAGTGCCAGCTACTCAGAAGGCTCTGACAGGGTCCTTTGAGTCCAGAAGCTCCAGATGGCCTGGGCAGCATAGGACACACTGACTCAATAACAACCACCACCACCGCAGGAAAGTGTAAGTGATGTATAAAGGTTATTTTCTTGGGGCTGAAGGGATGGCTTAGCAGTTAAGGTGTTTGCCTGCAAAGCTGAAGGACCTAGGTTCGATTCCCCAGGACCCACGTTAGCCAGATGCACAAGGGGGCACACGTGTCTGGAGTTCGTTTGCAGTGGCTGGAGGCCCTGGTGCACCCATTCATTCTCTCTTTCTCTCTCTCTTACTCTCCCTCTCTCCCTCTTTCTGTCAAAGAAAGAAAGAAAGAAAAATTAAAAAAAAATAACTGTTAAAAAAAAAGAATTATTTTCTTAGCCAGAGAGTGTAGGTAAGTGATAGAGCAATTGCCTAGCATGTACAGGGTTTAGTCCTCAATACTGCAATTAAATAAATAAAACATAAGCCCTTATTTCCTCCCAACATGCCTTCAGAGTAGGTGGTCTGGCCTTGTTTTTACAAAGGAATTAAGCTGAGATTAAGGGAAGGTTAGCAGCTAGCTCAAGAGCACATGTTACTAGAAAGACCAGGCTGCACTCTGGTCTAGGAAAGCCAAGGACCAAATTACCAAGAGAACAGGCCAGATTTGTGTGTGGGGGGAGGGGGAAGGGGGTGTATATTTAGAGGAAAATCTGGAGCTGGGTGTAGTGACACATGTCTGTAATCCCAGTACTTGGGAGGCTGAGGCAAGAAGATTGCTGTGAGCTAGAGAACAAGCCCATGTCTCAACAAAAAGAAAGAACAGCTGGGCATGGTGGCACACACCTTTAATCCCAGCACGCAGAAGGCAGAGGCAGGACGGATGGCTGTGAGTTCTAGGTCACTCTGAGACTACATAGTGAATTCCCAGTCAGCCTGAGCTAGAATTACACCGTGCCTCGAAAAACAAAACAAGCCGGGCCTGGTGGCGCACGTGCTCCCAGCACTTGGGTGGCAGAGGTAGGAGGATCACCGTGAGTTTAAGGCCACCCTGAGACTACAGAGTGAATTCCAGGTCAGCCTGTGCTAGAGTGAGACCCTACCTTGAAAAACCAAAAAAAAAGAAAGAAAAAAAAAAAAAAACCAAAACAAATTAAAAAAAAAGATTAAAAAAAGAAAAGTAAAGTTTAGCTCAATAATAAAGGACAGAGTTAGCATACATGAGGCCCTGAGTTCCATCCCCAGCATCACAAAGAGAAAAAGAAAAGTTCACCTTAACATTATGTACTGGAAGTTATAAAAATTTCTATTATTTGTCCTAGTAATTCTATTTTTATATAGAATGCATGTATGTATTATGTATGAACACAATAGGACACAAGTTTAGTAAAATAAAACTTTGTATTTATATTCATAAAGGAGGATTTAGAAGTGTTTATACTCAAGTGGCAAATTTTTGGGTGGAATTACAGGAAGTGCTTCAGTTTTGTTTTTGTTTTTTATCTCTTCTCTTTTAAAAATAAGCTTCAGCTGTTAATACTGTGTGTCAGGTGTGGGGGAGGGTTTATGTTTTGGGGCTTTTTGGAGGGTTTTAAAAAATTATTATTTATTAACAAGAAGAGAAGGCTCAGTGGTTAAAGTGCTTGCTTGCAAAGCCTGCTGACCTAGATTCATATCTTCAGTATCTATGTAAAGCCAGATACACAAAGTGGTTCATGCGTTTGGAGTTTGTTTACAAGGAGAGAGACAGAAATGGAGAGAAAGAGAGAATGCGCATGCTAGGACCTCTTGCCACTGTAAACAATCTACAGATGCATGTGCCATTTTTTTGTACCTGGCTTTATATGGGTACTGGAGAATGGAACCCAGGCCATCAGGCTTTACAATCAAGCACCTTTAACTGCTGAGCCCTTACTCTTAATACAGTTTTGGATTTTTGAGACAGGGTCTCACACTGTAGCTCAGGCTGACCTGAAATTCAGTGTGTATCTCTGGCTGGCCTTGAACTTGGAATCCTCCTGCCTCCATCTCCTTGTGTACTGATATGTTTTAATAAAATAGCCTTTATTTTTGAGGAAAAATAAAATCAGACTAGCAAGTTGTCTGGCCTTGGCCTTACTGTGGTTTGAAACGGCTCTTCGTGGGACTGATGTTGGGGTGTCTCTGTGGTTTCAGGGGCTGCTGCTGGCACCGCCGAGCTGCTTCCTTCCCCCAGCAGCTCCTTGAACTGGACCATTGGCCTCCCCACTGACAATGGCCATGACAGTGACCAGGTCTTTGAGTTCAATGGCACCCAGGCAGTGAGGATCCCAGATGGCATTGTGTCCCTTGACCCCAAAGAACCCTTTACAATTTCTGTGTGGATGCGGCACGGGCCATTCGGCAGGAAGAAGGAGACAGTTCTCTGCAGTTCAGACAAAACAGGTCAGTTATACTTCCGTGCGCATGGCATCTCCGTTCAGCACCCATGGGTGGCTGGAAGCAGGTGCCTTTGCCTTCCCCAAAGCCTCCCAGTAGCTAGTCGGTCCATAGACACTGCCCTGTGTTATTTGCTGGGGTCACTCCATCCTCAAGAGACATAGCACTGGCATTAGGAGATGTCGTAGATTATCAGTACTTCTCAGTAAAACCCAGGTATGTTTGTATCTAAACCCTGCCTTGGCCCAACAGGAGCATTCGTTTATGAAGGCAAAATTGTGCCTTCAAAATCTGTCAGGAAGCTAGGCGTGGTGGAGCACTGTCTTTAATCCCAGCACTCAGGAGGCAGAGGTAGGAGGATTGCGTGAGTTCCAGGCCACCCTGAGACTACACAGTGAATTCCAGGTCAGCCTGAGGTACAGGGAGACCCTACCTCGAAAAAAAAAAAAATCTATTAAGGAGGGGACTGGAGAGGATGGGGTCAGTAGGTGAGAGCACTTACTGTGCAAACATGAAGACCCGAGTTTGATCCCTAGTGCTCATGTAAAATTCTGCACATGCCTGAAGAGACTCTCAAGGAAATAAAGCCGAAGAGCTTAAGTGTGTGAGTGCTAGAGGACCCCTGATGGTCTCCTCTGGCCTTCCCCAATAGATTAAGGAAATAATTCTTATTTTTCCCTGGGTCTTAAGTTGGTAATTTACCCGTAGAACTGTTTTTGCAGATATGAACCGACACCATTATTCACTCTACATTCATGGGTGCAGACTGATTTTCCTTCTTCGTCAGGACCCTTCTGAAGAGAGGAAGTACAGACCTGCGGAGTTCCACTGGAAGTTGAACCAGGTGACTGAAGTGTAACTTCACAGCTTCTGCCTTTCAGGAGAGTCAGCTGAGTGCTGCAGCCTTGTCTGTGACGGCCTGTCTGTCGATCCCTCAGAGTGTGGGCGTGCGGGTCACAGGCTAGCAATTCACATCCACTGAGCTCCTTCACTGGAGCCTGTGTTGTTTCCACATACACATTTTATACCTAAAACACTAACGTAAAAATGTGCCAGGCGTGGTGGCGCATACTTTTGATCCCAGCACTCAGGAGGCAGAGGTAGGAGGATCACTGTGAGTTCAAGGCTACCCTGAGACTAACTACCTAGTAAATTTCAGGTCAGCCTGGGCTAGAGTGAAACCCTGTCTTGAAAAAAAACAACCAAACAAACAAATAAAAAACCCAAGAGCAGCCGGGTGTGGTGGGGCACAGCTTTAATTGCAGCATTTGGGAGGCAGAGGTAGGAGGATGGCTGTGAGTTCAAGGCCAGCCTGGGACTACAGAATGAGTTCCAGGTCAGCCTAGGGTAGAGTGAGACTCAACCTTGGAAAAACAAAACAAAACAACTCAAGAGCGTAAGTGAGAAAGGACAGAGTATATGATCCTGGAGAGATGGAGTATTTCTGGTTGATTGCATTTTTCTCCTACTAATGTGATTTTTTTTTTTTTTCGGGGAGTGCATCTTTTTGAGGTAGGGTCTTGCACAGCCCAGGCTGACCTGGAATTCACTATATAGTCCCAGGCTGGCCTTGAACTCACAGTGACCCTCCTCCCTCTGCCTCCTGAGTGCTAGGATTAAAGGTGTAGGCCACCAAGCCTGGCCTGATGTGATTTTTGTGTATGAACATAGTTCTTTCACAAAAGCTTTTAGCATGTTTTGTGTGTGTGCATGCGCATGTATATGCATGTGCAGAGGAGGCTGTCAGGTATCCTCCTGGTGCTCTTCCACCTCGATTCCCTTCAGCCAGCCTCACTGAATCTGGAGCTGCCTTCAAGTCAGATTACTAACTTTCAAGCTTCAGCAATCTTCCTGTCTCTACCTACCTTGGGATTAGGGTTAGTTATGAATGGGCATTGACATATTGTTATATGCACTTTTTTTGTTTTTTTTTTTTAGAGGCAAGCCCAACAGACTGCCCCCCCTTTTAATGTGTGTATGAGAGAGAGAGAAAGTTGGCATGCCAGGGCCTCCAGCCACCATAATCGAACTCCAGATGCATGTGCCACCTTGAGCACATGTGTGACCTTGTGCATCTGGCTTAAGTGGATCAGGGGAGCTGAACACGGGTCCTTAGGCGTCACAGTCAAACGCCTTAATCACGAAGCCATCTCTCCAGCTCCATGCCTGGCTTTTTATGTGGGCGATTGGGGTCAAACTCAGTTTCTCATGCTTACGCAGCAAACGATGTGACCTATGGGGCCATCTCCCCAGTCCTTACCATATTTTTTCCTCAAGAAACTAAAGAAAACTATACTCTGGACAATATACTCTGCAGCATCAGTAGGCATTTTAAAGAAGTTTCTATTATAGTAACTGTGTTACATATTTAGTTTCTCCTGATTACATAATTAACAACACATTTATTGTAGAAAATTTCTGTCTCTTCTCTCTCTCTCTCTCTCTCTCTCACACACACACACACACACACACACACACGTGTAGATGGAGAACAGTAAAGAATAACCCCGTATACCTGTCACCTAGCTTCGGCAGTGACCAGTCTTGGTCAGTCTTGTTTCACTGTCATTCCTATTCTCTTTTTTTTTTTCCCGGGGGGTGGGGGTGGGTTTCAGGGTAGGGTCTCACTCTATTCCAGGCTGACCTGGAATTCACTATGGAGTCTCAGGCTGTCCTCAAACTCACAGTGATCCTCCTACCTCTGCCTCCTGAGTGCTGGGATTAAAGGCGTGAACAACCACGCCTGACATATTCTCTTTTAAGTTCTTTACACCCTCAAAGATTACTCAATAATTTCCACAAAATCCAATGTAGAGTGTGTCGTTCTCTGTAGACACACATATTTCCTTATGTGTCCCTAACAGAGCATAATCACGATGCTGTTTTCGCATCTCACGGATATGAATGGTGGGTTGGGAGTATAGTTTAGTGAGAGAGTACGCGCTCAGCCTGGGTGCAGCCTCCAGCAGCCCTTACCCCAAGAAGAAAGATAGTAGAGGGCTGGAGGGATGGCTTAGCGGTTGAGGTGTTTGCTTGCAAAGCCAAAGGACCCAGGTTCAATTCCCCAGGGCCCATGTTAGGCAGATGCACAAGGGGGCACACATGTCTAGAGTTTGTTTGCAGTGGCTGGAGGTCCTGACGCGCCCGTTCTTTCTTTCTTTCTCCCCCTTCTCTGTGAAAGGAAGAAAGAAAGCCAGCCAGCCAGCCAGCCAGGCGTGGTGACACACACCTTTAATCCCAGCACTTGGGAGGCAGAGGTAGGAGGATCACCATGAGTTCGAGGCCACCCTGAGACTACATAGTGAATTCCAGGTCAGCCTGGCTAAAGTGAGACCCTACCTTGAAAAACCAAAAAGAAAGAAAGATAGTAGAAAAGTAGAAAACAAAACAAAGTCATAGTTAGTATCATCAAATGCCCAGTAGATACTTAAATTTCAAGTTGTTTTCTAAGTGTGTCTTTGAATCAGGATCCCAGTAAGGAGCCAGAGTTGCAGATGGTTGATCTGTAGTCATAATGTCCATTCACTCCAGAAAGAAACTCACTTTGATTTGGCAGGCAATCTGCAGTATATGTTCTTGATTTTATTTATTTAATTTTGGGGGCTAAGAAACTGAAGGCCTTGTGCATGCTAAGCATGTCCTGTACCCCTGAGTCACCCCAGCTTTAGGCTTGTTGCTATTTAGATCATTAGCTTGACCAAGAGCACATATGTATGTCATGTGCCTTTGAGATGGGTGGTATTACGTTGATCCAGAAAAATTGGTAGTTAGAGGTGGGTATCCAGCCTGCTGTACAGGAGCTTCTTTTTAAAAAATAAATTATTAGCTGGGCGTGGTGGCGCACGCCTTTAATCCCAGTACTCGAGAGGCAGAGGTAGGAGGATCACCATGAGTTCAAGGCCACCCTGAGAATATGTAGTGAATTCCAGGTCAGCCTGAGCTAGAGTGAGACCCTATCTTGGGGGGATATATATATAATATTACATTTGTTGATTTATTTTATGAGAGAAAGAGACACAGAGATAGAATGGGCATGCCAGGGCCTCCTGCCACTGCAAATTAACTCCAGACGCATGCACCACCCTGTGTATCTGGTTTCACATGGGTATTGGGGATTCGAACATGGGTCCTTGGACTTTGCAGGCAAGCACCTTAACTACTAAGCCATCTCTCCAGCCCAGGAGCTTCTTTTCTAAATTTTTATTTACTTGCATGTGTGTATGTATGAGCAAGCATCTTTATGTGCCGTGACACACGTGTGGAGGACAACCTCAAGGTGTTTGTGTTCTTCTGCCTTCTCTGAGAACAGTCTCTTGCTGCTGGATTCTTCCATTGTTGTAGGCATGTTGCATCTAGCTTTTTATGGGTGCTTAGGAATCGAAGCCATGTCAGCAGGCTTTACAAACAAGCACTTATTTTTGAGGTAGGTTCTTACTCTAGCCAGGGCTGAACTGGAACTCACTCTGTAGTCCAGGCTGGCCTGGAACTCATGAACCACATGCCGGGATTACAGGTATGCGCCACCACACCTAGTCAAGCAAGCATCTTTAACTGCACAGCTATCTCCCTAGCCCATATGGGAACTTTTTTTTGGTGGGGGGGGGGTTGAGGTAGGGTCTTGCTCTAGCCTAGGCTGACCTGGAATTCACTATGTAGTCTCAGGGTGGCCTCGAACTCATGGTGATCCTCCTTCCTCTGCCTCCCAAGTGCTAGGATTAAAGGCGTGTGCCACTACGCCTGGCCCATATAGAAACTTCTTAATGCCATGCTTGTTGGTGGAGAATTGGGCAGCTCACTATTTTAGGTCCCTTGTCCTATGATGAATAATAAAAGATTCCTGGTTTGAAATGCCCAAGAGATGATGGTGTTTTAAAAATACCTTTCTTTCCCCACTGCAGAATGCTTTTGTGTTGGATATTTTTTTTTTTTTCTTAATCCTTTTCTCTTTAGGAAGACCGATCTTCTTTATGACTTTTTTTCCACATCCAGCTATGTGGCTGGCTACAGTGTTGTGTCTTTGGTTGAGAGGCAGGTTGACATATCATGCTTCCTCTTGGGTAGGTCTGTGATGAGGAGTGGCATCACTTCGTCCTCAATGTGGAATTCCCAAGTGTTACTCTCTACGTGGACGGTGTTTCTCATGAGCCCCTCTCCGTGACCGAGGACTACCCGCTTCATCCAACCAAGATAGAAACTCAGCTTGTGGTTGGCGCTTGCTGGCAAGGTAACAGTCATTCCCCCCTCACTCAGTTCCCCAAGCCTCTGGAATTCAGTAATGCCTCTCTATTGATGGAACAGATTCTTAACAGTATTTTGCTGCCTCTATCCTCATGTCCTCTCTCTTTTCCTTTATCTCTGTGTAGCATGTAGGGGCACTATTGATGTAGTATTCATACGGAGTCCCATGTGTTAACATTGAGTGAAGGTATGTTATGGACCAGAGTCCACCATCACCTGTAAATCTGGATGGAGTGGTGCTAGAGGGACAGTGTGATTGGGAAGGAACTACTTTATAAGCTAATCTGTTTATTGATATTAAAGAGAAAAAGACAAGAGTCAATAGTCAGGCACAGAAATGTAGAGGATGCAGTAGTTTGGGCATGTGGGACTCTCCCAGAGTATTTAACACTTGACAGCCTGGTAGCAACCTGATTAGGGAATTTTTACCTTCATTACTTGCCATGTATGGAGAAAGACTTTGGAAGTCCGTACTGAAGGACTGGAATGGGATCGAGTCCCCGTGGCCAGAGCAAAACTACTGCTTGTGCGGGCGTGGTGGCGCACGCCTTTAATCCCAGCACTCAGGAGGCAGAGGTAGGAGGATCGCTGTGAGTTCGAGGTCACCCTGAGACTCCATAGTGAATTCCAGGTCAGCCTGAGCTAGAGGGAGACCCTACCTCGGGAAAAAAAAAAAAAAAAAAAAAAAAAAAAACCAACAACAACAACTGCCTGTTGTGGGACAGGCTGTGCTATTTTCCTTAGATTTAATTTCAAGTAATCCTCACTCCTGTTGTGCAGCCAAAGAAAGTAGCAAGCCCAGGAATACAAAGGCGATTAGTACAGAGTCAGAATTTGAACTTGGAAAGCAGACGCATGCAATACCCACACTGGGACTGACCAGACCTGGGACTTGATTGATGTTCCCTGAAAAACAGAGTCTTCCTGGTTTGGTGAAGCCTGTGGACCCCACAATCTGTCACATACAATATAATATACTGGCTACCTGTAATGTAGGTAGCCAATGAAATTGAAATGGTGGCCAGCATACTAAAGAATTGGCTCTTGCAGTAGTAATACCCACATTACTCTGCTAATAGATGAAGGGCAAGCGTTAGTGACAGAGCCAGGAATGATTGTAATTTCAAAGTAACAGAAGGCTTTGTGACAAAACACTGATATACCTTCACACCCTGAAACCAATCAGTGATTCCACTGGTGACCTTGGATAAATAAGATATATATTGGAGCCAGGTGTGGTGCTCCACGCCTTTAATCCCAGTACTCAGGATGCAGAGGTAGAAGGATTACCATGAGTTCGAGGTCAGCCTGAGCCAGAGTGAGACCCTACCTTGAAAAAAAAACCAAACAAAAAAGATATATACTGGGGTAAGCCTCTTTATCAGGTACCCCTATTTAATTCGGGTTGGTGACAACTATCCATGAGAAAATGGAATGTGAGGCCAAGGAACAGAAAACAAATAAGAGATACAGGAATTTTTTAGTTGATATATATATTAATTATGGTTTTTCAAGGTAGAGTCTCGCTTCAGCCCAGGCTGACCTGGAATTCATTATGTAGTCTCAGGGTGGCCTCGAACTCACAGCAACCCTCCTACCTCTGCCTCCTGAGTGCTGGAATTAAAGGTGTGCGCCACACCTAGCCCAATACTCTATTCTTTAAATTGAAATTTGCTTCCCAAACTTTTGAGTCTGATTTGTGATTTGGCAAGCAGGATATATGAAGGCACACCAGAAGAAGTCTGTGGGGAGTTGCTTCAAGAAAGGGAAGTCAAGGGCCTGGAGAGGTGGCTTAGCGGTTAAGGCCTGAAAAGCCAAAGGACCCAGGTTCGATTCCCCAGGACCCACGTAAGCCAGATGCACAGGGTGGCACATGCATCTGGAGTTTGTTTGCAGCCGCTGGAGCCCCAGGCAGCCCATTCTCTCTCTCATAAATAATAAAATGCTTAAAAAAAGAAAGGGCAGTCAAGTACAAGCTTGCATCTAGGTGAAACTTGTCCCACAAGAGGGACCAGAAGGAATTTCTCCTTGGGTTTCCAATTTAGTTGCTTCAAAACTGATTTTGGTGGTGCAATTTAAAGGCCCTAACCTGTTGGTCCTTTTCTGTTGTCTTTGTCTCACCTTTCCAGAGTATTCAGGAGTTGAAAATGACAATGAGACTGAGCCTGTGACTGTGGCCTCTGCAGGTTACTGGTTCCCCCCGCCCCCCACAGTTCACTGTTGTGTTTCATTTGAAGATGAGTCATCCATTCATTCCACATGTCGCATGAGACACACACACTGCATTTTGGCCCTGGACACCTTCCAGCTGCTTCCCTGCACTGTGCTTCCCCATGGTCTCACGGGGCTGCCCTTGCCAACCCTGTTGACATAGGGTGGATGACTCCCCATGCAGTGCACCCTGGCACTCTTAGTTCTCATCCAGTTCCACCCTGGTCCCTTTGCACAAGGCTCCCCGCTGACAGTGCCCTGGCTGAGTTTGGGAAGGACACCGCACAGCGTTCATGTGACTGAGCCATGGGACAGGAAAAGACTCATTCTAGATTTTCTGTCCTGATTGATACCAAATTCTAGTCATTTCTTAGAAATCTCAATCCCTAGTGATGACTTGTCAAGGGCCCTTATCAGAATGAGACTTGCTGCTCGGACTGTCTTCTTCGCGAGTTGAAAGGCAAGGAAGAGTTGTGGCTCTCGTTTGTAGTCTGCCAAGGGCCACCCCTGGGTTTTTGTTTTCCTCATTGCATCTTCTGTTTCATTATGCTCAGAGGGAGGAAGGTTTGATGAAACAGTGGCTCCCCAAAAGGCTTCAGCAAGCTTTGGTATAGGGGGCCTAAGAGCATCCCATTCTTGTGTGGCTTCCTCCCCAAGCCTGTGTGCCCAGAGCCAGGGAGAGCAGCCTGAAGTGTGCTCAGCCAACTAGATGTTGGTGCTTGAAAAAGCTGGGGCCAGGAGGAAGTGTCCTTGTGTATACTGGTGATGGTACTGGGTAGACCACTGTCCCCAGGGAGTGACCAGATGTGCAGTCCTCTGTGGGGGCTTCTGGAGTTCCAAACTCTGGCTGAGGGACACTCAGCTCCTCCTCTTCTCCAGGTCATGTGCATGATCATAAGCAACTTAATTTCTTCATTGCACTTCCACGTAGATTGCAAGGCTAACGGGACTTGGTCTGAACTAACCTGCATGTCCATCCATCAAGCTGCCACTCCCGGTAACACTGCATTGAAATGGCCTGGAGCCTCTTGGCTGCATGCCTGACTTCGCACTTCCTTCCCTGTCCCAAAGGTGGCGACCAGCACATGACACAGTTTTTCCGAGGTAACCTGGCTGGCCTCACCATCCGTTCTGGAAAACTCGCAGATAAGAAAGTGATTGACTGCCTGTACACCTGCAAGGAGGGGCTAGACCTGCAGGTGCCCGAAGATGGTGGCAGAGGCGTGCAGGTAACACTGAGTATTCACCTGCACTTGCTCCTGGGCATGAAGTCACTATCAGGGAGACCCAGGGCATGAGGCGGTAATTGGGAATCTTCAGCTGCTCACACCTGAGCTGTTCACCATCGTGTAAAATGAAAAATAGAGTTTCACGTACTGAAATTTTAGGAGATTTTTCTTTTTCAAGTCACCTCTTCAAAGCAATCCAGGCTAATCACTCTGCTAAAGCTCCCATAATTTCAATTTCTCTGTTACAACCTTATTTCTCTCTCCCCTTCTCTCTCTCTCTGGCATCATTTAGATCCAAGCAAGCTCCAGTCAGGCAGTGTTGACCTTGGAGGGAGACGATGTTGGGGAGCTGGATAAGGCCATGCAGCACGTTTCCTACCTGAACTCACGCCAGTTCCCCACACCTGGCATCCGCAGGCTCAAAATCACCAGCACGGTGAAGTATGTCCTGAGTTTTACCGAAGCTGTTTCTCTTCAGTGACACTTGAGCAGAACCTGTGCTTTTAGGTTTTAGGTTTCTTTACTTCTCTGCAAGGAGAGGCTAGCTAGCCGTCTTGCAGAGTATGTTTCTGGAGAAACCACTGGTTCTGCTTGCTCCAGGTACATGAGGAGTCCTCGTTGTCTTTTTTTATACAAGTGAGTTCCTCAGCTCCCCCCTGCTTCTTGCTGACAGGTGTTTTAATGAGGCCACTTGCATTGAAGTGCCCCCAGTCGAAGGCTACGTGATGGTCTTGCAGCCCGAAGAGCCCAAGATCAGCTTGAGTGGCATCCACCACTTCGCCCGAGCAGCTTCTGAGTTCGAGAGCCCAGAGGGCGTCTTCCTCTTCCCTGAGCTTCGGATCATCAGCACCATCACCAGAGAAGTGGAGCCTGAAAGTGACGGGGCTGAGGACCCCACAGGTACCCGCAGCTGTGCCCTAGCCGGTCGCTCTTGCCTTAGTGGGAAACCCCCTTGCTGTTACTTACATAATCGGCTCTTTTTCTCTGGGGTTTTGAGAAATTTTAATGTCTCAGTGCTGTGCTTTTCAGACCGGGCCTGTGACTAGAATCATCTTTTTTTTTTTTTTTTCCGGTTTTTCGAGGTAGGGTTTCACTCTAGTCTAGGCTGACCTGGAATTCACTATTCACTAATTCAGGGTGGCCTCAAACTCTCGGCAATCCTCCTACCTCTGCCTCCCGAGTGCTGGGATTAAAGGTGTGCGCCACTACGCCTGGCTAGAATCATAATCTTTGGAAGCCTGCCTAAGGGCCCTTTGATCTCTTTTTGGCTGACACTACTAGGTTCTAAGATGTGGCTTTAGGGCCAGCCAACAGGACAGTGTCTCTACCATTCTCACTGGGGTCTCATTAAACACCCTTAATTGTTCATTTATTTGGTACTGGGACTTGAACGCGGGGGCTGAAGTATGCCAACCACGTGCCCCAGTACCAACCTGCCCTCCTGGCCCCAAGTTCTTGAAGGTGACTTTCCTGATTTTGAGTCATGGTTCTTAGAATCTGGAGTTGTGAGCTTGAGCTTGAGTCAGCCAGCCATTGGGGTTGCTGGGCGTTGCTGGACCCCACAGCCTCTGTAATTTCTGGTTGGACCCTTTCCGCAGTTCAAGAGTCCCTGGTGTCTGAGGAAATCGTGCATGACCTTGATACCTGTGAGGTCACGGTGGAAGGGGAGGAGCTGAACCCGGAGCAGGAGAGCCTAGAGGTGGATATGGCCCACCTGCAGCAGAAGGGCATTGAAGTGAGCCACTCTGACCTGGGCGTGGTCTTTACAGGTGAGAGGCCTGTTGTGGGCCAGAGGGCGAGAACGGAAGGTGAAGGCTTCTGGCCATCTGCTCCCTGCAAACTGAGAGTATCAGTGTTGCTTCACACTGACCCTTTCCTACACAGGGAGGGGACACAGGCACTGCCTTGCACAAGGTGGGGGCAAGGCACACTGCAGCACACCCTCGGTGTGCTCTGTGCAAGGCCGTCATCTCCACACACGTGTGGCCCATGGCCTTAGCATTGCAGGTGCCTGCTGGACTTGGGCCACCTGGTCCCTGGCACTCAGCACTTTGCCCTTCAACCCTGTAGGCGTGGACACTATGGCCAGCTATGAGGAGGTCCTGCACCTCCTGCGCTACCGGAACTGGCATACCAGGTCCCTGCTTGACAGGAAGTTCAAGCTCGTCTGCTCCGAACTAAATGGCCGCTACCTCAGCAATGAATTTAAGGTGGAGGTGAGTCCAGGGCATCCACCCGCAAGGGCCAGTGGTGGCAGTGCTCAGTTGTCCTCACTGTGGCACTAAGGTTTTCAGACACTCTGGGGGCAGCTACATAGGGGGATCCCAAGGGTGGCCTTGCCCAGCCTGAGGTCTGCTGTAGGGGAGACATGCGCAGGCTGAGCCACTGGGGACCTGGAGGGAGCCGTGAAGCATACAGGCAAGTGGCAGAGAATGCCTGAGAGAAGGGACCGAATTGCTCCTTGTGGTTTCACATGTGAGAGCAACATGAGGGTGACATTTTAATTTTTTTTTTTAATGTGTGTGTGTATATGCTCTGCCAGGATTCCCCACTGCTACAAATCAATGCCCATCTGGCTTTATGTGGGTGACTAGGGAATTGAACCTGGTCCAGCAGGCTTTGCAAGCACGTGCCTTTAACCTCTGAGCCATCTCCCCGGCCCTGAGAGTGACATTTTAGAAAGAACAGCCCCAAGGGACCAAGAATCTTTATAACTATGCTAGGTCACTTGTTGAAAGTCAAGCCAGGTCCCTGGGTAGGTGAGGCTGGCTGTGGTCACTCATTGGTCAGGACCTCTGTGGTCTGGAGAAATAGACTTAAAGATGCTCTTAGCTTTCATCTGTCTCCACCATGACTTCTGGTAGCAGAAAGCTAAATTCGCAATGTGGGTGAGTATTTTCCTTGAGCAGAGGGGCTGATTAGAAAGCCAACAGATGGTTGTGACATGTACTTCTCTCATGTGGGGTGAAGGAGGAGAATGTGCCAAGCACTGCCCAAGTGACCTGGGGAAAGGACCTTACAGGGGGTTGTTTTCCACCCTGTTGTAGAAGCATTCTTTTATATATATATATTTTGTTCTTATTTACTTATTTATGAGAGAAAGAGAGAGAGAGAGATTGAGAGAATGGGCATGCCAGGGCATCTAGCCCGTGCAAATGAACTCCAGAAGCATGTGCCATGTGCATCTGGCTTATGTAAGTTCTGGAGAGTCGAACATGGGTCCTTAGGCTTCACAGGCAAGTAACCTTAACTGTCAAGCCATCTCCCCAGCCCTAACATTTTTTATTGACAACTTCCATAATTATAGACAATAAATAATTATTTATTATATTTATATATCATATTATTGTTTGTTATACTATTATTATTATAGTGATAATTCCCCTTCACAAATCCACTGTCCATCATATCCCCTCCCCTTCTCAATTAGTCTTTTATTTTGATGTCATTATCTTTTCCTCCTATTATGAGGGCTCGGGAAGGTAGTACCAGGCATTGCAAGGTCATGGATATCCAGGCCATTTTGTGTCTGGAAGAGTGCATTGTAAGCCGTCCTACCCTTCCTTTGGCTCTTACATTCTTTCTGCCACCTCTTCTGCAATGGACCCTGAACCTTCGAAGGTGTGATGGAGAGGTTTCAGTGCTGAACACTCTTCTGTCACTTTTTCTCAGCACTATGGTGCCTTCTGAGTCATCCCAGAGGTCACTACCATCTGAAAAGGAAAGCTTCTTGAACCCCAAAGTGAGAGAATAGCATTAATATGTGAGTATGGACATTAAGAGAAGTACTTACTGGGCAGTTTGGTGAGCATAATATATGTATTTAGCCAGACACCAGCAGACGTTACACTCCTAGGGCTCATGACCTCCCCTGTCATAGGTTTCCAGTATCAGGCATGTATTCCCTCCTGTGGAGCGGGTCTCCCTCCAGTCCAATTAGAGCCCATAGGGCTGCATGCAGCATAGCTTTTTCCAGCTTTCTGTCAGCTGGTCCACAGGGAGGAGGTTTTCAGCTCAGCTCTAGCTTGATTTCTCAGTAACCTTATAGCCCAAGCATGTGGAGTCTTCAGCAATATAGAAGCATTCTTTTATAAAATGTACCATAAATAGGGCCGGAGAGATAGTTTAGCAGTTAAGGTGCTTGCCTGTAAAGCCAAAGGACCCAGGTTTGATTCTCCAGGACCCACATGAGTCAGATACACAAGATGGGATGGCACATGCGTCAAGTTCGTTTGTGGCAGCTGAAGGCCTTGGCGAGCCCATTCTCTAGCTGAACCCCCTCAAGTAAATAAATAATATTTTTTTTTAGTACCATAAATAAATCTTTAGAAAGTGGCTAGAGGTCGCAGTTCTAGCTCCCGAGTCTGGCTGTGTCCCTGATCGAACAGCTTTGTCTTACTTTGGCTGTAATAAACTTTTTTCTAGTTTTTGTTGAGCTTGAGCAATCTCTGCCTCACTATTTGCGCGACTCCTGACCCAACACATAAGCCAGATGAACAAGGTGGCGCATATGTCCAGAGTTCATTTGCAGTGGCAGGAGGTTCTGGCATGCCCATTCCATTACTCTATCTGCCTCCTTCTCTCACTCTCTCCAAAAATTAAAAAATTAAAAAATGCAGCTATAACAAAAAAAGTCCCCCACAGGCTCATGTGTTTGAAATCTTCATCCCAGCTGGTGATGCAGTTTTAGAATATTGTGGAATCTTTGGGAAGTGAATCCTAAGTAGGGAAAGTTATGCACTACAGGGTGGGCCTCAAGGGTTTTATTCCAGCCCCACTTCTGGTCTCTTTGCTTCCTGGGCCCCTGAGATGTGAACAAGCCACCACACCCTTCCATCGTCATGAAGCTACCCACCACCATGCATTCCCTACCATGAAGGGCTGTGTCCTATCAAACTACAATCCTAAATAAATCCTTCATCCCATAAATTGATTCTTGTCAGGTTTTGGCCACCACAATGATTAAAAAAAAAAAAAAAAAATGAAGACAGTGCTGGAGAGAGGTGGTTTAGGGTTAAGGCACTTGCCTGCAAAGCCTAATGGCCCATGTTCCCATGTGAGCCAGGGGCACAAAGGTAAGGCAAGTGCAAGGTCGTACGTGCCCACTAGGTGGCGCTAGCATCTGGAGTTCTATTTCAGTAGCTGAGGCCCTAGCACACCAATTTGGTCTCTCTTTTTATATAAGATTAAAAAATTAAAAAATAATGAATAAACCGGGCATGGTGGAACACACCTTTAATCCCAGCACTTGGGAGGCAGAGTTCTGGGGATCGCTGTGAGTTTAATGCTACCCTGAGACTACATAGTGAATTCCAGGTCAGCCCAGGCTAGAGTGAGACCCTACCTTGAAAAACAAAAAAAAAAAAAAAAAAAAAATGGCTAGAGGCCCTGGTACGCCCATTCTCTCACACTCCCATCTCTAATAAATAAAAAAAATTTAAGTACTGTTTGGGGCTGGAGAGGTAGCTTAGTGGTTAACCTGCAAAGCCAAAGGACCCAGGTTTGATTCTCCAGAACCCATGTAAGCCAGCTGCCCAAGATGGCACATGTATCTGGAGTTTGTTTGCAGTGGCTGGAAGCCCTGGCATGCTCATTCTCTTATCTGTCTCTTTTTTTCTCTATATATATATCTCAAATAAATAAATATTTTAAAAAACTTATTAAAAAGGAAATATGCTGTTTTGGGTTGGAGAGATGACTTAGCAGTTAAGCACTTGTCTGTGAAGCTAGGTTTGATTCCCCCTAGGACCTATATAAGCCAGATGCACATGATGACACATGCATCTGGAGTTCATTTACAGTGGCTAGAGGCCGTAGCACACCCATTCTCTCCCTCTCTAATAAAAATAAAACATTAAAGAAAAGTGATGTTTCTTGGATCTATGACAATATTACCTTGTCACAACCACTGCTAAGTGATTACTCTTGATTTTTTTTTTTTTTTTTCTGGTCACAAACATTAGTCCTTTTTGCTCCCAGTATGGAGCAGGGACTCATTGGAACAGTGCCAGCAGCTGATTCCATGTTTGTTTCTAGGTACTCTCAGGATGCCAGTCTCAGTGATCCCCCTTTTCATTCTCTTTCTGCTGCAGGTGAACGTGATCCACACAGCCAACCCTGTGGAACATGCCAATCACATGGCTGCCCAGCCACAGTTTGTCCACCCTGAGCATCGTTCCTTTGTTGACCTGTCTGGTCACAATCTGGCCAATCCTCACCCATTTGCAGGTAGGACAGTGGGGACAGGATGCACATGGGCCAAAATGCTGTGGTACAAAGCAGGGTCCAAGGTGATGCCCCACTCCCACCTCGCCAGGGGCACAACCCTCTGTCCACAACTGCTCTGTCCCTTACTGTCACAGACAAGAAAATTAAAGTTCATGGCAAACATGGTGGCATATGCCTTTAATCCCAGCACTCTTTTATTTATTTATTTATTTATTTATTTAAGAGCGACAGAGCGAGAAAGAGGCAGAGAGAGAGACACAGAGAGAATGGGCACGCCAGGGCCTCCAGCCACTGCTAACGAACTCCAGATGCGTGCACCCCCTTGTGCATCTGGCTAACGTGGGTCCTGGAGAGTTGAGCCTCGAACCGGGGTCCTTAGGCTTCACAGGCAAGCACTTAACCGCTAAGCCATCTCTCCAGCCCAAATCCCAGCACTCTTGAGGGTTGAGTAAGGACGATCATCCTGAGGTCAAGGCCAGCCTGGAGATACAAAGTGAGTTCCAGGTCAGCCTTGGCTAGAGTAAGACCCTGCCTTGAAAAACAACAACAAAAACAAACAAATAAAACAGCTACAGAGCAGAATTTGAACAAGGTGTCAGACCTGTTTAGGGCTTTTTCTACTGTTTCTGCCTATTCTTTGGGGGCCAGGTGAAGGCCCTGACCCACCTGTTTTGACACAGTGTAGCTGAGACGGCCAAGGGCAGGATGGCCATCTGAGTAAGCAGTGTCACTAAAGCTGTCTTTTAAATCGCATGGCAGTCGTCCCCAGTACCGCGACCGTTGTGATTGTGGTGTGTGTCAGCTTCCTGGTTTTCATGATCATCCTGGGAGTGTTTCGGATCCGGGCTGCCCATCAGCGAACGATGCGGGACCAGGACACTGGGAAGGAGAATGAGATGGACTGGGACGACTCTGCTTTGACCATCACCGTAAATCCCATGGAGGTAGATACAGAGGGGCCTCCAGACCACAGAGGACCCCAGGCTGGGCTGAGGCACAGCTCAACCCAGAGTCCAATGTAGTCGTGGCCCCTGTGTCCACATGCACAAAAGGTCTGTGAGGCTTAGGGGGTCATTTTTACCTAGGTGAACTAAGGCTCAAAGAAGCCTTGCTGAAGGTTACACTGACGAGTTAATGTGGAGACGAGTTCATGCTGGGCTTGATGCTCTCTGCTTCTATATCCCTGAGACATTTCTCCAGTGGAGAAACTGAGGCACCTCTTTGCAGCATGCAGGGCCTCCATGGGTGGTGACCAGGGGTCATTTTCCCTACGGCCTTTGAGCACACAAGTGTCCTTGTTCCTCAGGGGAGTGTCTTGGTAGAGGGGCTTTTCCCTTCTTGTATTGCGCCCAGAAGGTGGACATCAGGCAAGGGGGCCGTGAACCAGACTCATGCCATCGTCTCTTTGCCAGACATACGAGGACCAGCACAGCAGTGAAGAGGAAGAGGAGGAGGAGGAGGAAGAAGAGAGTGAGGATGGGGAGGAGGAGGAGGACATCACCAGCGCCGAGTCAGAGAGCAGTGAGGAGGAGGAAGGGGGCCCCGGAGATGGCCAGAATGCCACTCGGCAACAGCAGCTGGAGTGGGATGACTCCACGCTCAGCTACTGACGGCGCGCCCTGCCGCCTGCTCCCCCGCCTGGGAAGACTGCCGCCCCCTTTCCAGCCCCACGGGTCCACGATGTACAAAATCATTTTGGCCAGCAGGTCTGCAGACCCCTCCCCCATCGCTGATCGTCCGCCTCTGCTTGGTGTGTAGGACCATAGCTCTTGTCCTCTGCCTCCGCCTTCCTTGTGCCCCATCCCTTCCAGTTATGCCGTGGCACTCCCTTCCTGGCTGCATTCCTGTAGCACAGGGGCCCCAACAGCACCACGGACCCTATGTGCCTGGAGTCCCCCTGCCACTTGGTGAGTGGACTCCGGCCCCTCAAACCTCCAGAAAAGCTGCAGTGACTGGACTTGTTACAAGAAGTAAAAATTACTTCCATCCCATAATCACCTTTCTTTCTTTCTTTCTTTTTTTTTTTTTTTAAAAAAAAAAAAGGTTTTATTTTTTTCCAAAGTAGTGCATGTATAAATGGCAGAATGGGGGTTAATATGTAGATGATCAACTGACTTTTTAATATTTTGTAAATAAACTGGGATATTTTGTGTCCTTTGTGCTAGTGTAGTCAGGACAGGGATGTAAAGTGAAGTTCAGGAAGCAGGCGCAGAAGGTACCCCGGGCTCCTGCTCCCGCTCCTCCCCCCTCCCCTCCCCTGTATCTTCCTCTCATCTCCTTCCTGTCAAGACATCACGTTGGAGAGGTCCAAGTCACTGCGGCCTTTGCTGAGGTCTCTAAGCACAGCCAGTGGATCAGGGGCCATAGGCTTTGCTGCTCCGGGGAGGCCAGGAGCCCCCTTTGGGAGGCTGGAAACAAGTCGTCTTTGGAATGCTGCCCGCTTGTAATTCGGGTGTTGGGGTGTCAGCTGCCAGGACCCCCGGCCTCTTAACACGCTTCTCCTGTGAAGAGTGGCTCCCTGAGCAGCAGCCTTGTAGATTATGCTTAATACACGTACATTTCCCCGCCAGTGCAAAGTATGTGTAGGTCATGGGAAAGCGACAGCTGCTGGGCCGCTTGGTCTGGAGAGAGCAGCAGCCTGAGGGATCTGCACTAGAGCATCCAAGAAGAGACCCTAAAGCCTGAAGACAAAGTGCTGGATGGAGGGCCAGAATCTCTCTTCTCCCCAGAGTGACGCACCTTGGTAGCAGGATGCGGTGCGACGAGTTAAGAACCACACCCTGGTAGCCAGGGCTCCTGCGGCTTGGCATGATGGTGGGGCCAGAGGAGGGAAAGTAGTCACATTTAAACCCACTCGGCACTCAGCTTTTTTATTTACATATCAAATTTTAGGCTTCTCCACCTGGAGAGAATCTGTGACCCTCACTGCTTGTTTTGAGGACCCTGACAGCTGTGCTGTGTTATATGTGGCTGCCCTCCATGTCCTGTCCCTGTAGCAGCTCTCTTTAGACAATGGAAAGATGCTAACGCAGAGAGGGACATCCTTGTGTGCCGGTATCCTTTCGGTGTCCCCTTTCAGATGTGTATATTGATGCTAGGTTGGAAAGTGTATGCACTACAATAAAGTTCTGGTCTAACTCTAGCCACAGTGCGTGGTGTCTGTTTTCTGTCTTGAAGTTTATTTTCATTTATTTTTTTTTTTATTTTTTATTTTTTGGTTTTTCAAGGTAGGGTCTTGCTCCTAGCTCAGGCTGACCTGGAATTCACTATGGTGTCTCAGCGTGGCCTTGAACTCAAGATGATTCTCCTACCTCTGCCTCCCAAGTGCTGGGATTAAAGGTGTGCACCACCACGCCTGGCTTTGTTTTCAAGGTGGGTTCTCACTCTGGTCCAGGCTGACCTGGAATTAACTATGTAGTCTCAGGGTGGCCTCAAACTCACAGTGATCGTCCTACCTCTGCCTCCCGAGTGCTGGAATTAAAGGCGTGCGCCATCACGCCCGGATATTCATTTATTTTTGAGATAGGCTCTCACTATGTAGCTCCCTGTAGACCAAGCTAGCCTCAAATTTACAGCAATCCTCCTGCTGCTGCCTTCCCAGTGCTGGGATAACATATATGCGCTACCATACCAAACTTGTTTTTGTCTCTATCCATCCATCCTTCCTTCCTTTCTCTCTCCCTCCTTCCTCCTCTCTTTCTATGGTACTGAGGGTCTCACATAGGCAAGTGTTCTACCATTAAGATATATATCCCAACCCTGATTGTTTCTTTGTTACGCCAAGAACACAAGAACAACAAAACAAACATAAGAACATAAAAAGGCTTTTATTTCTTTTCACCTGTCTTTACCTGTCATATCAAGGTTGTACAGACTGGTCTCAGGCCACATCAGTGATAGGGAACTCGCCTTCCCCGTACAGAAACATGAAATGACTTAAAAAAATAGAAAATATTCTGCTTACCAGGCACACAGACTCTACACCCGATCCAGAAGGGCTGAGGGTGTACAAAATCTGCAGCCACACCAGGGAGCACCCAGACTTGTTTCAATAAATAACATGACACACATACACACATACACACGCTTTTCCTATTCCGAAGCAGGTGGGGCAGGCTAAGGGTTTCAGCACTTACTACTGCAGACAAGGCTGGTGGCACCAATGGCTGCCAGGCCCCTAGATCATCAACACAGGGAGCTGGCATCTGGGCTCCTTGGGCCATGCCCTGGGCTGCTGGGGAGGCAGCGTCAGTGGCTCTGTTGAGTCCTGGAAGGTTACTGAGAGATCTGAGTCCTGAGGCGGCTGCTGATGTGTCTGGCTTGCCGCGGGGTTATTTTTATTTGTGGTGCTGGGGGTGGTTCGCCAGGCCCAGCATGCACTAAGCATAGGCTGTGGCACTGAGCAGTGGCCCCCGGTGCACCGTGGGATTCTGGGAACCTGGGTGCCTAGCTTTATTGTCAGAGTAGGCTTTGAAAAGCTGGGAGAAGCCCAGAACCTGCACATCTAGAGATGCTCTCTCTGATCCAGCCCTTTGTGAGGCTAAGATTGCTTCAAACTAAGCACTGATAAGAAGGCTCCACTCAGCCCTCACCCTCTTACGACTTCACGACCTACCTACCTTCAACCAGCTTTTGAGGGGACAGACCGGGCCCTGTCTCTTCATTAAAAGCTAACTAGGTGCTTACACATTATTGGATTCCACTCAGACTTCCCTTCACCTTGACTTGTGGCCATGCCAAGTTGAATCAGGTGCTGATCTTTGCACGTCTCGAGGACTCGCCGCACACACATGCTATGCTTGCAGAGGACAGAGTCCTTCTCCCAGCCTTAGAGGTTCAGTCAGTGGTTTGACTATCATTTCTTACCCGCAAGTAAAAGAGGTGAGGGTATCTCCGTACCCGAGAGTCACTTCAGCAGTGCCGAGCAAGTGTCCCTGAGTCTAGAGTGTGCCCTGGCTTCCTCGGGAGCTGCCTGGGACTTGGTCGGTGGAGGACACAGGGTGGGCCACACAAAGGTGGCGGAAGTGAGTTTAGGAGTGAGGTGCTTGCTGTGCCTGAACAGGAGGCACCAGGTGATGGCCAGGCTCAATTCAGGCCATCTGGTGACAGCCTAGGAAGAAAGCTCCCTGCAAAGGGCCGTCTTTGTTGGTCCAAGACCCACCAGCTGGAAGACTTGAGTGACAATCCTCGAGGTACTGCTCCCAGGGCTCTGATGGGGGACACGAGGACAGCACCTCTCCGCTGCACAAAGATGCATTTCCATTTATGGCTATTTCGTTCCTTAAAACATTTCAAGTCATAAATAACCAGTGTAAACAAAAGGCAACCATGTGGTTCTTTCCCGTGAGGTGTGTAGTTCAGGCTTTTAGGCCCCTTTGAGGATGACTGAGGGTGCCTGGTCTCCAGGACCGACAGTTTACTTCTCTTGGGTTGAGAGCCAGGAGGGGACAGTGTGTGACAACCAGGAAGGGCCTCTTATTGCCTGTTATCTTTGGACACGTTGTGCGCCAGCCAGTTCACTTTGGTCTTCCAGCTCTCCCGCAGGGCTTCATTAAACTTCACCCGGAAGTGCTTGAGCGCTTCCTCCTCTGTCTTCCCCAGTGCCAGAGAGTCCTGAGACAGAAATACCACAGCACGGGTGACATTCAGGGACACGGTCACTGCTGTGTTACCTACCCCTACTTTGCTCCATCAGGGAATTTGAAATTCCCTTCCAAAAGAGTTGTCTGACAGTGACCTTGGGATGACTCAGAAGGCATCATTGTGCTGAGAAGAAGTGACAGGAGTGCTCAGCACTGCAATATCTCTATCACACCTTCCATGGCTCAGGGTCCATTGCGGAAGAGGTGGCAGAAAGAATGTAAGAGCCAAAGGAAGAGTAGGACTCCTTACAATGCGCTCCAGACACAAAATGGCCTGGATATCCATGACCTCACAGTGCCCAACACTACCTACACAAGACCATCCTAATAGGAGGAAAAGATCATGACATCAAAATAAAAGAGAGACTGATTGAGATGGGGAGGGGATGTGATGGAGAATGGAGTTTCAAAGGGGAAAGTGGGGGGAGGGAGGGCATTACCATGGGATATTGTTTATAATCATGGAAGTTGTTAATTAAAAAAAAAAAAAAGTTGCCTGAAAAGGGTCATGAGAGAGGCCGACAGCCCAGCTCTTTATGCAGATCCCAAATCCAGACAGGTCCTTGGCCTGTTCACTGATTCAGACGTTAACGGTGTTTTGGCCCAGAGCCCTAGAGATGCCAGGTGGCGTGGGCCTAACTGTGGGAAGAGGGCAGAATGGCTTCAGGAAATGTCCTGGCAAAATCTATGGCTTATGTCACCTCTCACAAACTTAGCACACGGGAAAGAAAAGTACTTATAAGACACAGAAGGAAGCTTAACTGATGGGGCCTTTGGTGTGTGCATGAAGATTTATAAGCACACATGGGTTGTCCAAGAAAAGTCACCATGCCGGGCGTGGTGGCGCATGTCTTTAATCCCAGTACTTTGGAGGCAGAGGTAGGTGGGTCACTGTAAGTTCTAGGCCACCCTGAGACTACATAGTGAATTCCAGGTCAGCCTGGACAAGAATGAAATCGTACCTCGAAAAACCAATTAAAAAAAAAAAAGAAAGAAAGAAAAAAGTCACCACGTATCTGCAACCCAGCTTGGGCCACTTCCCACCAGATCCTACCACTGGGCAGCACGAGGACCCCACCAGCATGAGTGTCCCATGAGAGCCACAGAATGTGGGGCCATTCTGGGGCCCAGACCGCCCATGGAAGCCTTGGCATGGTCATGGCCTCTGGCCTGGCTTACCTTGAGATACTGGATATCTTTGGAGCAGCTGAGCTCAGGCAGACCTGCTGCACGCATCAGGGCGAAGAGGTGGAGGAAGAGCAGACCGTGGCGCCGAAGGATAGTGTAGGCTCGTTCACAGTAGCCCCGGAACCTGCAGGAGGGGAGACAGGGCAGGTGAAGGCCTTGGGTCCTCGCTGCCACTCCTAGCCCAAGGCCAGTGGCCCAGTCTGCATGCAAGCACAGCCTGCCTGAGCAGCTGCCCTTGCCCTGGTGATGAGTATACACAAGCCCCCAGTTTCTCAAGCTGACCTCCCCAGCCTGCATCCTACACAAGCCACAAACCTCTTCAGTGCTCCGAGAGAACATGCAGGCCTGGAGGCTGGAGTGTAGGGACACGTTCCTATTACATCAGCAGTCTAGGAGCAGGGCTGAGTCCCCATCCCTGTCCCCTGATCAGAAACCTTTGTCCCCTCACCCCTGAAAACCAAGGGGCACTTAGTGGAGTGGTAGCACCCTCACCTTTCAAATTTCTCACTGTTACTGGTCTTTCCCTGCTGAATCACATGGACAAAGTCATAGGTGAGGATGAAGGGGACCCGCTCGCGGTTAATTCCAAACTTGGTCTTGAAGTTCCCCAGAAAGTGGCCAAAATCAATGTGGAAGAGCTGAGGGGGAGGGGAGGGAAGGGCACAGAATGGAAAGGTATCAGAGGGGCTGGAGAGATGGCTGAGTGCTTAAGGCGCTTGCCCGTGAAACCTAAGGACCCAGGTTTGATTCCCCAGTACCTACATAAGCTAGAGATACCCATGGTGGCGCATGCATCTGGAGTTTGTTTGTAGTGGCTAAAGGCCCTGGCACACCCATTCTCTCCCTCTCTCTCTCTCTAATAAACAAATGAAAATAAAGTATTTTTTTAAAAAGAAGGTATCAGAAGCCAGGCGTGGTGGTGCACGCCTTTAATCCCAGCAACTCGGGAGGCAGAGGCAGGAGGATCGCCATAAGTCTGAGGCCGCCCTGAGATGACATAGTGAATTCCAGGTCAGCCTGAGCTAGAGTGAGACCCTACCTTGAAAAAACCAAGAACAAAAAAAAAAAAAAAAGAAAGGTAATCAGAAAGGAGGGGATGGAAATATAGTGCATTCTCTCCCTCTCCCCCCGTTTCCTTATATCTCTCTCTCAAATATATAAAATATTTTTAAAAAGAAGAGTGTTTCTCTAGGCTGGGGCGGTTATGGCTCAGTGGTTAAAGGTGCTTGCTTGCAAGTCTGTTGGCCCAAGTTCCATTTCCCAGACACCCATGTAAAGCCAGATGCAAAGTGGTACCGCAGTCTTTAATCTCAGTACGCCCATGGCAATGGGAGTCAGAACCAGCTACGGGCCAGCTGGATTGGCCAAAACAAGGGGGGTACTGCCTCAAGCAAGGTTGACCATGTGTGCGCTGTGACACATGCGCACACACCCCCACACACATACCTATACATACACACATAATAATATAAAGAATCCAGAATGTTTTTTTTTTAAAGTGTTCCAGTCCCAAAAAGTCCCAGGGAAAGAAGATGCAGTGTTCAGAGGAGTGCCAGGGCTGGAGGTCAGGCCCATGGGGCAGCTGCCCACCCGCCCCTTACCTGCCCACTCTCACGAATCATGATGTTATCGCTGTGCCGGTCACCGATGCCCAGCACGTAGGTGGCCACACAGTAGCCAGCGCAGGAGAGGGTGAACTCCTCAATGGCCCGATCCAGGGCCTCCCTGCGTGGAGAAGGTTCAAAGTCATGGTGAAGCTCCTCTTACCAGAGGTGGAGTCTGTTTCTCCTCCACTTGAATTTGGCCTTGTACAGGACACTGTCTAGAGCCTAGGCCTAGGACACCTCACAGATCTTGAACTTGCTCCCCACTTCCCACAATCACCATGGAGAGCAGCTCAGGCTAATCTATTTCACGAGCAGTAGCCACGAGGACAGGCAAGGCTGACAGACAGTGCCAAGTCCCCAGCCTTAAACCTTCCAGGCTCAGGGAAGTTAAGTGAGCCTTTCTGAACAAAATCAAATGCCTTCGCTGAGCCCATTCAAGCTAGACAATAGTGGTAATCTTGTTTTGGTTTTGCATGTGTGTGTGTGTGTGTGTGTGTGTGATGTGTATATGATGTGTTCATGTGTGTAGGGTACATGTTTATGTGGTTGCACATGCACATATGAAGGCCAGAAATTGACATTGATTTTCTTCCTCAATCACCCTCCTTTTTCTTTCTTTCTTTCTTTTTTTTTTTTGTTTTTTGGAGGTAGGGTCTCACTCTAGCTCAGGCTGACCTGGTAGCTGACACGTAGGAACACAGACCTAGGTGGTCTACGGCTGACCCAAACAGACCTGACAATGCCCAAAGGCCCTTCCCTTCACTGTTTCCAATAAGCCAACTCCTCCTACCCCGTCCCTCTCAGGAAAAAGAGGGCCCGAGGCCTACCCGGGGTTCTTGGATTTCAGCCAGTTGAGCAGCGCGTCCTTGTTGAAGGCGGCCGTGGCTGCCATGTTGCTCTTGTTCAGCTGGATGTTGGCGATGGTGTCCGAGTGAAGCACCACCTCAATGAGGCCTGTGCGGTCACCAGTAGGGAGGCAGCCGTATGGCGTCATCCTAGCAGGTGGGAAGAAGGCCAGACAAATGCCATGATCAAGGGCTGTCCTCGGGGCTGCTGAACCCCAAGGAGCTCGAGGCACCCCAGAAGTCTCAGAGGACTCTGCTGCTCTGTTGCTGAGAAGGAGAAAGATGTCAAGCTTAGACAGGCTCCAGCACCAGCATTCAAGCTTCAGAGCTCACATTTACTTGGAAGAGAACAAGCAGTGGGCCTTAGAAAAGGACGCTACTAGCCAGGCGTGGTGGCACACGCCTTTAATCCCAGCACTCGGGAGGCAGAGGTAGGAGGGTCGCCACAAGTTCGAGGCCACGCTGAGACTATATAGTGAATTCCAAGTCAGCCTGGGCTAGAGTGAGACCCTACCTAGAAAAACCAATAATAATAATAATAAAAAATAAATAAAAAGAAAGAAAGAAAAAGGGGCTCAAGAGATGGCTTAGTGGTTAAGGCATTTGCCTGTGAAGCCAAAGGACCCACATAAGCCAGATGCACAAGGGGTACATGCGTCTGGAGTTCATTTACAGTGGCTAGAGACCTGGTGCGCCCATTCTCTCTATCTGTCTCTCTTCTCTGTCTGCTTGCAAATAAATAAATAAAATTTATATATTAAAAAAGAAAAGAAAAGAAAAGAAAAGAAAAAGACGCTACTGCTGCATCCTAAGACAGGAAACAGAGGAGAGAGCCAGGCAGATGCTTGGCATTCCCTGTCCTCCTCCGACTGCCTCTGCTCTGAGAACAGTCCCTTTCCCAGATCATGGCATAATGCTAGTTTGGACCAGGGACCCCTCCAAAGGCACAGGCTCCGAGGACTGACACAGACCCAGAAAGGTGACAAGAAGCCCCCCAGCACCTCAGGTCCAGGCCCTCTTGTTTCCATAGGACGTCCATGAGCTGGATCATCTGCAGAGTGAGCATGTCCTGACGGAGGTCTGCAACATGGGAAAGAAGACCCCGAGTGTCTCATGAGTTCTGTACTCTTCTTTGCCCAGGCCCCTAGATGCCAGGACTCTATCTTTTCAGTTTACCCTGACCCCAACAACCCTTCTAGGGCAGTATAGGGATGGGATGGGTTAGCCGAGGCCTCTGCAGGTCCCCTCCCACTCTCCCACCCCTCTCTCAGCCTGGCTCACCATCCCATTCTTTTTTTGTTTGTTTTTCAAGGTAGGGTTTCACTCTAGCTCAGGCTGACCTGGAATTCACCATGCAGTCTCAGGGTGGCCTCGAACTCATGGCGATCCTCCTACCTCTGCCTCCCGAGTGCTGGGATTAAAGGCATGTGCCAGCATGCCCAGCTTACCATCTCCATTCTTAAAGATGATGCCCACGCTGCCGGTGCTGCCCGCCTCCTCGCTGCTGTACATGATCCACAGCGGCTTCATCTTGGAGTCCATGAAGGTGCATTGCTCCACACTGGCAGGCCAGAGACGGGGTTGGCATAGGGTTTACTGCAAGCGTGAGGGATGGGAGGAGCTCTCTAGGGCTGGACCTAGGGCTTACCAGACTTCCTCCAACAAGGTGCTAGGGTCAAGTGGGGACTGTAGGTGGGACAGGGCCTCCATGTAGGTCTCCTGGCGCATGCACAGGTGCATCAGCTCCTTGGTTTGAGGCTTGGTGGTCTTCTGAGAGCTCACCTTCACAAAGTCATTCAACGCCTTCAGCTTGCTAAGGGCTTCCCCCTGGCGGTGACAGTGAGAGGGCGGTGGTAGGCACCAGCCTCGGGTGGCCCAAGACTTCCTCAAGCTGGAAGTGGAGCCTGGCCAAGCCTCACCTGCCTCATCAGCACCTTCATGTGGTGGGTGCTGCCCCTGCAGTAGGCCTCCATGATGAGGCCGAAGCGTAGGGCCACTGACGGCACGTGCATCTCGGAGCTGGAGAGAGGGAAACAGCACTGAAGCCTTGCCAGGAAGGGACATACAACTCCCCCCCGCCCCCCCCCCACCGCCCCAAATGCAGGTGGGACTCAGGGAAGCCAGGACATCCAGACTGGCTGGAAACACAGCAAGCCCCAAATCCTCCTGGGCTTCCCAAGGAGCCAGCTGGGCTGCACCCAGTTACCGGAGGTGCCAGAAGAGAAAGTGGCCGATCCTGCGGTTGGCCAGGGCCCGGTCCAGCAAGAATTTGGTCAGCTCACAGTCCAGGTAGGACTCGTACTTGAGCACCTGAACCAGCTGTAGCAGGTACTGGAAAAGCTCGTCGTCCCTGCAGGGAAGGAAAACCTGCGATCTGCAACCGGTGGGTGTCAGGGCTGGAGGGACAGTCCTCCAGCCTGGACTTAGGCAAAGCCGTCTTAACCCCCACCCAGGGTCCACTTCTACAAGGTCGGGGGGTGGGGGGAAAGCTGCCCTTCCAAGGCAACAGGGAGTCTGCGGAACCCGGCACGCAGCTAGGACTCACGTCAGCTTCCGCAGAGACCTGATGGCGAAGGAGCCCACGTGGCAGTCGGGGAAGCTGAAGTCCAGCAACTCCAAGGCGCTCAGCACGGGCAGCTCGGGCCAGGAGCACAGCAGGTAAAGCATCTGGGCGGATGGCAGGGTCCAGGAGTGAGCGGCGATGGCAGCTTCCTGTCCGCTCCCTGTTCTGTCCCATCAGGTCACTCCCTCTACTTACCTGGGCCACGTCCTCGTGTTTGTTCCACTTGGTGACCAGGAGCAGGCGGGCCAGGGCCTCTGGGAAGCGCTCCTGGACCTCGTGTCTCATCTTCCACACCAGGTCTTTCTCATGCTCGTACAGCTCCCCACAGCCCCGCCGCTCCAGGATTTCCCTCAGCTGCAGCTGCTGAGGGGCACAGGCAGGGTGAGGGCTCCAGCCCCCCCCCCACGCCGAGCCCCACGCCCCACCCATAGCCTGAGCTCACCTCTTCCTCCGTGACGCGCCCACGCTCCCCGTGACGCCCCAGTTCCAGGATCTGCAACAAATGCCCCTCTCTCAGTACACCAGGCTCATAAGGGTCAGCCGGCTGAACAGCCCCAGGGCAGGGCATCTGCATCTTGGCCCCAGTGTCCATCATTCTTGCTGGCGGGGACCATCCTGTGTGGTTTATGACAGCACCCCTGGCCCCCAAGTGCAGCGTGTCAAGAAGTATCCCTTCCGTTGGCTGTGATGACCAAAAGCATCGCCAGACATTCCGTAATGTGCCCTGATGGGCGAAATAGCTCCTAGAAGTCCCCGGATAGGCTTGGCAACCTAGCCCCCAACTATAGGCAAATCTCGAGGTGGCTGGAGTCCAACCTCTGCTGCCGAACAAGGTCAGGAAAGCTCCAAGAAGGGACCCTCACTGACCTTCTCCAGGGCAGGGTAGTACACAGGCTGGGGGGCCACCTCAGGCAGGCAGATGACCAAGGCCGCAGCGCTCTCTGTGTTGGGGTTGCTGCGCACAGTACCCGTGGGGTTCAGCAGCTCTCCTTTCTCATCTGAATACAGGCACAGATGGAGTTATATGGACAAGGCCACTAGCTTTGGGACCTCCAATCTCTCTAGCTTCTCCCTGAAGGCTGCACCCACCTGGGACAGAGGGCCACATGTAGAGGCAGCGTTCTCCGGTCTTGAGCTGGTCCTTGTAGTCGAAGAGCATGAGGTTGGCCCAGGCGATGGGGCAGTCCTGAGGAAGGACATAAGTGGGTCAGGACCAGCCATGTAAGCCTCCTTGTGCTTATCCCCAAAGAGGGATAAGCCTGCAGACCCACCAGAAGAAATATGGACTCCACTGGAGGGTTCTAACTAGGCCCTGGGAAAGTCTGTTTGGAGACAGGGAGGACCCAGTGCCTCTTCCTTCTTGTATTGTCCCAGTGACAAAATCAGCAAGGTCCTCTTTGCTCCTTGTGCCTGCATCCCTATACCCCCCCCCAGCTTCCAGAGAAACCCCTGAGCCAGCTCCAGCACCCCCAGAACTGGTCCAGCTCTCTCTGCCTGGGTCAGCAGGGTGAGGGGCAAGTCATGTCCTTAGGATTGGTGACTCAAGTAGTTGCTGATCCAAGCCCTGTTTTCCCAAGGACACTGTCTTGTTCTGCCAAAGAACTTCCCACCAGGATCCCACTGGGCCACAGGGCAGGTATTTCCAAGGTAGGCTGCTCACAAGCTATCATCTGAGCAGAGTAAGGAGCCAGATTAGAACACTGGGAAGGCTGGGGTCCCTAAGCTCTCTTAGGACCTCTATCCTCATCCTGCCTGCCTGCCGGAATGGAGTTGCACTGGATGCCTGAGGACTAGGCCCCTCCCAGCAGGCCCTACCCACCGCCTTCTTGGACTTCTTCTTGGTGGACCGAGCTTTCTTGGCCTTCTCCACCACGGCATAGAGTGCAAAACAGAGCCGGGCCATGCGTGGCAGGTCACAGACGCTGATGTCGAATTCCATACGCTGCTTCCACACAGGCTCTGAGCACACATTCACCTCCGAACTGGACACCGTCTTGCACAGCATCTCGTTACCATGGAAGAGCCCAGCCTGCACCACCAGCTGGGGAGTGGGCATACCAGAAATAGAATAAGGACCTGGGCTCCTCTCCCTCTCCCCCTCTTCTCCTTTCCCTTCCTGCCTAATTCCCTCCTCAAATGTCTTCTTTTTTAAATTTTTATTAGGGAGAGAGGTAGAAAGAGAGAATGTGTGCACCAGGGCCTCCGGCCACTGCAAACGAACTCAAGATGCATGAACCACCTTGTGCATCTGGCTACATGGGTACCAGAGAGTCAACCCTGGGTCCTTAGGCTTCATAGGCAAGCGTCTTAACTACTAAACCATCTCTCTTTTTTAAATTTTTTTTGCTTATTTATTTGAGAGCCACAGAGAGAAGGAGGCAGAGAGAGAGAATAGGTGCACCAGAGCTTCCAGCCTCTGTAAACGAACTCCAGATGCGTGTGCCCCCTTGTGCATCTGGCTAACGTGGGTCCTGGGGAATTGAGCCTCAAACCGGGGTCCTTAGGCTTCACAGGCAAGCACTTAACCGCTAAGCCATCTCTCCAGCCCTCCATCCACTTTTTATGAGACACGTTCACTCACCAGCCTAGAACTTGCCCAATTAGGTTATACTGGCTGGTCAGTGAGCCCTAGGGGGTCTTCTCATATGTGTCTTCCCAGAGCTGGGAATACAAGGATGTGCCACCATGCCTGGCATTTGTATGTGGGTGCTAAGGCTTGAACTCAGGTCCTCATGCACTTTACTATCACCCCAAACAGCCAGCCAGGTTACGAGGGGTCATGAGGCAGGAAAAGCAACACAAACTGTGTATGCTAGGCCCCGACGGTGGGACGTCAGGGCAAGTTCCTTCCCATTTTGGGCCTCAGTGCTCCATCAGGACATAGTAATTCCAGAGCCCTCTGGCTCTAACACCCTCAGGCTCCCTTCCCTCTCAGAGTTTTACGCAGTCCCATCAGGAAGCCTTTCTCATCTGTCCTCTATCATGCTTAGCACAGGCGCCCAGCCCTCCAAGCTTGTGAAGTGAGCCCAGCGAAAAGAGCACTAGGCAAGAGACCTAGCCTCTGTGCACCAGACATCGCCTCCCACAAATGAGACAATAAAACCTTCACGTGGCCGGCGCTTGTGAGGACAGAAAAGATGGGGTGCAGGAAAGTCCTTTGCAGAGGTAACAGAGCAGTAAGTTCTCACACTGTCCTTGCAACCCAGAGGGGGGGGGGGTTCAGGCCTCAGGGGACACCTCTACAGATACCTCCTTCATCCCTGAGCTGAACCTGGCCCCACAACCTCCGCCAAAGTCAAATACACAGAAGTCACTTCTGCCTGGTTTCCACGAATCAGTCTCTTGGCTGGTTGGCCCGCCCCCTCCTCTCTTCCTGTTTTGAAGAGGCTTATAGCCACTGCAGGCAGGGTTGCTGGGTAATGTGGTCAGGTGGGTTTTGTGTGACATCTTCCCACTCTCCTTCCGCCGCCACCCCTCCAGGCCACAGCCACCTTGTTTGTGCAGAAAACAGCGGCTCCCTCACCTGGTCCACGAGCCCCCTACCTTCATCCGCTCGTCAGCGTTCACTCTGCTGCCCTCGACCAGCTCAATGAAGAATGGCTGTTCCAAGGACCACAGGGACACGCAGGAAGGCTGAGGGGAGGGGGGCGGGCAGGGGTGGTGGTAAGGCTCAGATACCTGTCCCCAACACCAGAAAACTCTGCCTGCCCTGCAGACACCCAGAGGTGCCAATGCCCCTGAGATTGCTGAGAATAGACCGTCCTGCAGCTCAGACAGGCCCCATCTGGGGTGTTCGTCACCCGCTAAGGGTGGGTGGACCCGTGCCCCTCCTGGGATGCTGCTCAATAGGCTGCAGAAGTGGACAGCAGGTAGGAGCGAGAGGCAGGGGGAGGGGAGCGCAGTGTCATACCTTCTTGGCGGGAATAGGGGGCGGTTTGGTGCGCTGCTTCTGGACTTGAGGGGTGGGGTTGCTCTGCTCGTCCCGCATGGCGAGGATGGAGGAGGAGTGGACCATGGTCAGGTGGGGGGTCAGTCCGCTGTGCATGCAGCTGCAGATGTACTGGGATGGGGGTACAGCATGAGCTGTTGATAGGTGGCCCATCCACTCCCTGGATAACTGGCTTCCCCAGGGACTCCCAAGCTGACATTGCCTATCCCAGACCTCAGAAAGGGGCCTGCTGCCCGTCTGCTCACACAGCCTGCCGAAGACGGGATCCCTCCCTGTGCTCATGGGGGACCAGCCCAGCAAGGAGATGCTCCCCTGGTGAGTGCAAAGGTCTGGTTCATCAGGCTCAAGACAGGCCCAAAGTTCGACTCTCCCACTGTCCCTAGGCCACATGCGCGAGGGTGATGGGGGACACAGCAGAGCAGGCCTCACCTGGAACTGGCAGAGAGGGTAGCTGCCGTAGAGGTACTCATGCCTCCCGTTCACCTGCAGCGCGTAGTCCTCAGGCCGATCCAGCAGGGGCTGTCGGAACACCGTAGCCTTCTTCCGGAGTGCACAGGCCATCAGTGCCAGGGGCAGGTCCTTGGTGGACACCTGGAAGGTGAAACTCTCCTGAAAGGAAGAGGGACATCAACCCCTGTTCTGCAGGCCCCATGGGCTTCTGGGGACAGGGTCAGTGTTTCCTGTGAGATGGACTCCTCACCCAAACATGACTCCACAAGGGCACTGTCTCAGTGTTCACCAAGGAAGCACTGGGAATGATGAATGAATGAATGAATTGCTGACACCACTAGATCAATCTGTCTTGTCAAATTTGCTTGGTGGGGGACTGGGGAGATGGCTCAGCAATCAAAGGTACTTGCTTGCAAAGCCTGTTGGCCTGGGCGCAATTCTCCAGTACCCATGTAAAGCCAGATGCACAAAATGGCACAGGCATCTGGAGTTCGTATGCAGTGCAAAGCCCTGGCCTGCCCATGTTCATACTCGCTCTCTCTCTCTCTCTCTGTCTCATTGCAAATAAATAGAAATATTTTTAATTTTTTGCTTGGGGGCTGGAGAGATGACTTAGCGGTTATGGCGCTTGCCTGCAAAGACTAAGGACCCATGTTTGACTCTTCAGATCCCACGTAAGCCAGATGCATAAAGATGAGGCAAGTGTAAGGTCACACATGCCCACTAGGTGGTGCAAGTATCTGGAGTTCGATTTTAGTGGCTGAGGCCCTGGTGTGCCAATTCTCTCTCTTTCTCTCTCCCTCTCTCTCTAAAAAGAATTTTTTTAGTCTATTATTTATTTGCAAGCAGAGACAGACAGAAAGAGAGAAAGAATGGGTGTGCCAGGGTCTCTAGCCACTGCAAACAAATTCCAGGTGCATGCACCCCTCAACTCAGGTTGTTAAGTTTTGAAGGCAAGCACCTTAACCACTCAGCCATCTCTCCAGCCCCCCCAGATTTTTAATTAAAATTTTGTGGCACATGCCTTTAATCCCAGCACTTGGGAGGCAGAGATAGAGGATTGCTGTGAGTTCAAAGCCAGCCTGAGACTACATAGTGAATTCCAGGTCAGCCAGGGCTAGATGGAGATCCTACCTTGAAAAACCAAAAAATAAAATAAAATAAAATAAAATAAAATAAAATAAAATAATTTTTTTTTTGCTTGGTTGAACATTCAGCTAAGCCTCTCACATGCTTGGGAACCTGGCAAATGCCATCTTGATCATGGTATCTCACCTGCCAAGTAAGTATGCACAATGCCATTTCATGACATTGGGGGGAGAGGGAACCAGGGGTGAAGGTTGTGGATGAATGCAGAGTTGAACAGGGGACCCTCATGGGCAAGGCAGGCTGGAAACAACACCAAGGGCAGTGTCCCCGGGAAACAGGAACCACAGGCTCACCTCACTGCCCTCAAACTTCACATTGACAAGCAGGGTCCGGTTGGGGATGCGCAAGGTGCCAGTACCCCAGCCCCTGGCCAGGGGTTCTAGCTGCGGAGGGAAGCTGTACTGCAGCCAGTCCTCCCAGCCCAGCTGCTGGCGGCGAGCGGCAGCCTCTTCGCAGAACTGGCGCATCTTGGTGCGGAAGTCATTCACTTCAGGGTCCCGCAGGGAGTCGAATTCATGGAGGCCTGACGGGGACAGAGAGAAGGGCTCAGCACGGTGGGGAGGAGGCAGGGAGAGCCAGCCCGGGTGTCAGTGACCCCCCAAGAAAGGAGACCTTTCCCAATGAGGAGGCTGATCTGTGAGTTGATGAGCTTCTTCACACGGTCACCCTCGCGAGCCACCAGGCGCAGGACGGGCAGGAAGGGCTGGACGTCACACAGGCGTCGCTGCTCGTCCTCCAGCTCCTGCTGCTCGGCGGTCTGGTTGACGCAGGTGAACACATAGGCCTCGGGGTCACTGAGCATGTGGAAGAACGGCTCATACTGCGCACGATGCCACAGCACCTGCGAGAGATGGTCACGGTCAGACTCCAGCCCCAGGCCCACCCTGCAGGACCCACACACAGGACAAGGCCAAACCTCCAGGGAGGCCTGTCCCCTCAGATGCCCGGGACCAGCCAGGTGTCCACAGGTTTCCCCTCTATGCAGGGTTCTAGGGTGAGGCAGGATTTGGGGTTGGGCCGTAGATCCCACCATCTCCCCCACACAGCACATGGATGACCTTCTGCTACCCACAGAGGGAGTCAGGCGTGACCTTTAGGAACCCTTCATTATGAGGCTGGTTAATTCCCCGATGTTTATCTTTTTATTTATCTATTTATTTTGGTTTTTCGAGGTAGGGTCTCATTCTGGCCCCAGCTAACCTGGAATTCACTATGTAGTCTCAGGGTGGCCTCGAACTCTTGGTGATCCTCCTACCTCTGCCTCCTGAGGGCTGGGATTAAAGGCGTGTGCCACCACACCTGTTCTCTTTTTATTTATTAAGATTTATGTTTATTTATTTATTAGAGAGAAAGTGTGTGTGTGTGTGTGTGTGTGTGTGTGTGTGTACACACCAGGGTCTTCAGTCACTACAAATAAACTCCAGAAGCATAAGCTACCATGGCTTACATGGGTTCTGGGGAATCAAACCTGGGTCCTTAGGCTTTGCAGGCAAGTGCCTTAACCACTAAGCTAAGACATAAGGTGTGCACCACCATGCCCGGCCTATTTTTCTTGTTTTCCTAAATTTTTATTTGTTTATTTGGAGGGGTGTGGGGGGGGGGTGTTTGAGACAGGTTCTCATGTATTCCATACTGGCCTCAAACTGCCTATGTAGCCAGGGATGGCCTTGAATGCCTTATCCTCCTGCCTCCACCTCTCAAATGTTAGGATTACAGGTGTGTGTCTCTCTGCCTGATTTAGGGGTACTGGGGATCAACCACAGGGCTTTATGCATGCTAGACCAGCACTTTACCAACTGAGCCCTTGTTTTAACCTTTTTTTTTTTTTTTTTTTTTTTTTTTTTCCTGAGGTAGGGTCTTACTCTGGCATAGAGGACCTGGAATTCACTCTATATTCTCATGGTGGCCTCGAAGTCATCACGATCCTCCTACCTCTGCCTCCTGAGTGCTAGGATTAAAGGCATGTGCCACCATCCCTGGCTTGTTTTACCTTTTAAAAATATTTTTGTTTATTTATTTATGAGAGAGAGAAAGAGAAACAGAATGGGCACGCCAGGGCCCTATCCATTGCAAACAAACTCCAAACGCATGCACAACCATGTGTATCTGGCTTACGTGGGTTCTGGGGAATCAAACCTCGTCCTTATGCTTCTCAGGCAAGCGCCTTAACCACAAAGCCATCTCTCCAGCCCAGCCCTTGTTTTGTTCTTCTACATTTTAATGTATCCATATTATTTTTGTAGTGGAAAAAAATTTCCCAGGAAGTAGCAGAGCAAAAGGAAAACCCTCAAGGAAAATCCTTGCTTCTGTCATTTTTTTTTCCTGCTCCTAATTATGGCTTTTAAATTTCTGAGGTAAGCCCCAATCTGGGTCTCTAGGTTGGCATTTCCATTTCCAGAAACCAGACTGGAGAGATGGTGTAGCAGTTAAGGTGTTTGTCTATGAAGCCTAAGGACCCAGGTTTGATTCCCCAGTACCCTCATAAGCCAGATGCACAAGGTGCTGCATGTGTCTGGAGTTTGTTTACAGTGGCCCTGGTGCGCCCATTCTCTTCCTCCTCCTCCCTGCCCCCAAGTAAAATAAATAAATAATAACACGGTGATCCTCCTACCTCTGCCTCCCAAGTGCTGGGATTAAAGGTGTGCACCACTATGCCCAGCCCCAAATAATTTAAAAAGTGAAACAAAAACTTGCCAGAGATGTAGCTACATAAATGGACTGAAGGACAAAAATCACATGATCATCTCAATAGATGCAGAAAAGGCATTTGACAAAATCCAACACCCCTTCATGATAAAAGTCCCAAAGAAACTGGGAATAGACAGAACATATCTCAACATAATAAAGGCTATTTATGATAAACCTACAGCCAACATAATACTAAATGGGGAAAAACTTGAAACTTTTCCACTAAAATCAGGAACAAGACAAAGGTGTCCACTGTCCCCACTTTTATTTAATATAGTACTGGAAGTTTTAGCTATAGCAATAAGGCAAGAGACACACATAAAAGGGATACAAATTGGAAAGGAAAAGATCAAATTATCACTATTTACATAAAGACCCTAAGGACTCTACCAGCAAACTGTTACAGCGGATAAACACTTTTAGCAACATAGCAGGATACAAAATAAACACATAGAAATCAGTAGCCTTCCTATATACTAACAACAAACATGCTGGGAAACACTCCCATTCACAACTGCCTCAAAAACAAAATAAAGTACCTTGGAATAAACCTAACCAAGGAAGTGAAGGATCTCAACAATAAAAACTTTAAAACACTGATGACAGAAATTGCAGAAGACACTAGGAAATGGAAAGACAGTCCATGTTCTTAGATTAGAAGAATCAATATTGTGAAAATGTCAATCTTACCAAAAACAATGTACACATTTAATGCAATCCTTATCAAAATTCTAATGGCAGCCAGGTGTGGTGGCCCACACCTTTAATCCCAGCACTCTGGAGGCAGAGGTAGGAGGACTGCCATGAGTTCAAGGCCACATAGTGAATTCCAGATCAGCCTGGGCTAGAGTGAGACCCTACCTCGAAAATACAAACAAATAAACAAAAAATCCAATGGCATTCTTCACAGAAATAGAAAAAAAAAACCCTCAAATATCCAAAACAATTTTGAGAAACAAAAATAAGTCTGGTGGTATCACCATACCTGATTTTAACCTATATTTCAGAGCCATAATAACAAAAACAGCATGGTACTGGAACAAAAACAGATACAGAGGGCTGGAGAAATGGCTTAGTGGCTAAGGTGCTTGCCAGCAAAGCCAAAGGACCTAGGTTTGATTCCCCAGGACCCACGTAAGCCAGATGCACAAGGTGGTGCATGCATTTGGAGTTTGTTTGCAATGACTGGAGGCCCTGGTGTGCCCATTCTCTATCTGCTTCTCTTTCCCTCCCTCCCTCCCTCCCTCTCTCTCTCTCTCTCTCTCAAATAAGTAAATAAATAAAAATATATCTTAAAAACACAGGGTGAAAAGGCCTAAGTGAGGTCAAGGGAAGAGATTGAATAAAGGAAAGGTGGAGGGAGGGCTAATCAAAATCTAAGAGGGTATAAATGAGTCATATGGAAACCTACTGTTTTGGACAATGGAACGCTCAGGAGCCATAGGTTATTACTAGAAAATTTTCAGTGGCAGGGATGGGATACCTTCCAGTGAGTTGTTGGCCAGGGAGGCCCCTGATGCCCCCCAAACATTACAGGCCATTGCCGAGGCCCTTGATTTCCCACCAGGAATAGATGGTAAGACCCTATTGCTGAAGACTCCACATACTTGGGCTGCAAGGCCACTGAGAAATCCTGCTGGAACTGAGCTGATAACCTCCTCCATGTAGACCAGCTGACAGAAAGCTGGAAAAAGCCATGCTGAATGCAGTTCAATGGGAGAGAGAGAAATCACCAGTGAAGATACCCAACAGTGGACACTGCAAGCCTTATATTTGGCCAGCCAGCCTGAATGAGCTAACAGGTGTAATCGTGGCACGTCTGTTATGGGGGAAACTAACACCTCTCTAATTTGACTGGAGATCCACTCCATGGAAGGGAATATATCCCTGATACTGAAAACCTACAACAAGGGTAGTCATGAGCCCTAGGAGTGTAACGTCTGCTGCTGTCTGGCTAAAAGTATATACTATGCTCATGCCCAGTAAGCACTTCTCTTAATATTCATACCCATATATTAATGCTACTCTCACTTTTGGCTAGAGAACCTTCTCTTTTCATATCATATGGCAGTGACCTTGGGATGACTTAGGAGGCACCATGGTGCTGAGAAGTGACAGAGGAGTGCTCAGCACTGAAATATCTCTATCACACCTTCCATGGCTCAGGGTCCATTGCGGAAGAGGTACCAGAAAGATTGTAAGAGCCAAAGGAAGGATAGGACTCCTTACAATATGCTCCTCCAGACACCAAATGGCCTGGATATCCATGACCTCACAGTCCCTGACACTATCTATACCAGACCATCATAACAGGAAGAAAAGATCATGACATCAAAATAAAAGAGAGACTGATTGAGACGGGGAGGGGATATGATGGAGAGTTTCAAAGGGGAAAGTGGGGGGGGGAGGGAATTACCATGGGATATTGTTTATAATTATGGAAGTTGTCAATAAAAAATTATTAAAAAAAGAAAATTTTCAATGCCAGGGATGGGATACCTTCTAGTGAGTTGTTGGCACACTAAGTACTCGGGAGGCAGAGGTAGGAGGAGCGCCGTGAGTTCAAGGCCACCCTGAGAATACACAGTAAATTCTAGGTCAGCCTGGGTTACAGTGAGACCCTACCTCAAAAAAAAAAAAAAAAAAAAAGAGAGAGAGAGGGAGGGAGATAGATTGAGAGTAGGAGGGAATATGATGGAGATGGAGAGTAGAGTAGTTATGAAGAGGAAAGTGAGGGGGGAGGGAATTATCATGGTTTATTGTCTATAATTATGGAATTTGTCAATAATAAAATAATAATAATAAAACTAATAAAAAAAACATTTTTAATTAAAAAAAGAATGCTCCTCCTGCTGTAAGTGAGCTTTGCCTTCCTTTCTTCTCTTAAATTTTATCTATAATCTAATAAAAATTTCTCACCAGGCATGATCACACATGCCTTTAAAACCAGCACAGGAGGCAGAGATAGGAGGAATGCCATGAGTTCAAGGCCAACCTCAGACTACATAGTGCATTCCAGGACAGCCTGGGCTAGAGTGAGACCCTAATTTGAAAAACAAGCAAACAAAAAAAAAATCTTAGGCTGGAGAGATGGCTTAGTGGTAAAGACACTTGCCTGTAAAGCCTAAGGACCCAGATTTGATTCCCCAGTACCCACATAAGCCAGATGCACAAGGTGACACATTTGTTGGGAGTTTGTTTGTAGTGGCTAGAGGCCCTGGCGTGCCCATTCTCTCTCTATCTGCCTCTTTCTCCCTCGCTCTCTCAAATAAATATTAAGAAATAAGCCAGTTGTGGTGCACGCCTTTAGTCCCAGCACTTGGGAGGCAGAGTTAGGAGGATCAGGATCGCCGTCAGTTCAGGGCCACCCTGAGACTACATAGTGAGTTCCAGGTCAGCCTGGACTAGAGTGAAAACCCTACCTTGAAAAAGCAAAAAAAAAAAAAAAAAAAAAAAAAAAATTATCTATCTATCTATCTAATAAACTTCTGCGGTAAGTTCTTGTCTTCTGACAGCCCCAAAGCATGACCTATTAAATTCCACACTTTGTAGGTTGGCAGAAGTCCTTTGAAAGTCACAAGACTACATCTGCCAAATGCCATCCGGATGTAAAATGGCTTGACTCAGTACTTCAAGCTGATTACTACTCAATTAAACCAAGACTTCTTTCTAAGGACGGTGTTTACTATTCTGGTGACAGTTCTAAGGATGCAGGGCTGGGAGGGCCCCTTCAGCAGCTGTGAAGTGTGGTTCCAAAACTGACCACACAGTTGTGGGTGGGATGCCAGCCCAGCTGGAGGCAGCCTTTCGTAGCTGGCACTTTCAACCAGTCTGCTGGCTAATGATCTACAAATCTAGGAAAGGGAAACACATACTGTTCAAGGGAAGCTGACTTTGAAAAGTGATGTTTAACCACAGGTTTTTTTTTTTCTTTTTTTTGGGGGGGGGGGTTTCGAGGTAGGGTTTCGCTCTAACCCAGGCTGACCTGGAATTCACTATGGAGTCTCAAGGTGGCCTCGAACTCACAGCGATCCTCCTACCTCTGCCTCCCGAGTGCTGGGATTAAAGGTGTGTGTCACCATGCCCGGCTTAACCACAGGCTTTTAAACAATTCTTGGAAATTTTATCTTGTAAAAGTCACACCTGAGCATTCCAAATCTAAGAAAACGGATATGTCTGCCTCTGAACTCCAAGCTCTGATAGGCCTTAGGATGGAGGAAGTTAAGCCGGCCGTGGTGGCGCATGCCTTTAATCCCAGCACTGGGGAGGCAGAGGTAGGAGGATCGCCGTGAGTTCGAGGCCACCCTGAGACTACACAGTGAATTCCAGGTCAGCCTGGACTAGAGTGAGACCCTACCTCAAAACCCACCCGCCCAAAAAAAAAAAAAAAGATGGAGGAAGTTGTACCTGCTTGATGGTGCTAAGGTTGGCATTGCGGGACACAGGGAAGTTCAGGTAGACCCCTGTAGGCAGAAGGAAGTCAACAGCCACACTCTGATTCTCTTCCTTGGTCCAGAACTCCATGGGGCAGTCCACCCCAGGGGGCATTCTGCTGCGTCACTGCTCTGTGGAGAAACCAAAAGCAGAAATGAGTCACCCTCGCTGTGCCACATGAAGCCTTCGGGAGGCAGGGTGCCCAGATGTCGGGAAGCAGGAGGGCATACAGAGCTCGCCACCCAAGAGGACTTGTCCAGTCCAGTTGACTTGTGGCTCCTACCACTCCAGGCCACAGTCTGTCCTGAGCTGTCTCTTGTGGGGGGGGGGTACTGTCCACTTCCCTCATAGTGGGAACAGCCCTAGGTCAAAACATTTGCATATCTGTGAGACCCTGTTATGGCCATCAGCTGGCCCAGGCTGTGGAAGAAAAGACGAGAAACATTTCGGAACTTAAGGGAGACCAAAGGCTGCAGTTCCTTGAAGATTTCTAACCAGAAACCAAGTGGCTTAAAAACGGCTTTGACTAAGGATTTGTTGAACTCTCTCTCATCATTCATACCAAACTCCCGGTCATTCACCCCTCCTTACCTACAGTGCTGCTGTGGTAACAAAACACTGCAGATAGAGTTAAAGCTCCTTGTGTCCTTCCCCACCCCCAACCCTCCAGGTCACCAAATCCCTTCTCCCTCCTCCAGCTTCCCCCTTCTAGGTCACCGCAACCTGGAATCTGGTTGTTTATAATTTCCATGAATATCTTTATACTTTTGCTATGTTAATACATATCTACAAGCAATTTCTAATTTTTTTATATATTTGAGAGAGTAGTATGTGTGTGTGCGTACGTGTGTAGATGTGTATGCATGGGTGCACACGTGTCACAGCACACATGGGAAGGTCAGAGGACAACTCTGGACTGTTAGTCCTTGCCTTTCACCTTGATTGAAACAGATTTTCTCTTGTTTTGCCGCTGCAAAAGCCAGGCTAGCTGACCTGTGAGCTTGAGATTCTCTTGGCTGCCTTCCACTACCGTAGGCACACTGGGGTTACACATGTGTCCATCACTTGCATCCAGCTTTACACGAGTACTGGGAAATTGAACCCTGGCCAGCAGGCGTGAACAGCAAACACCTCTAACCACTCCCCAGCCTGAATCCCAATATTTTTGCAAACTTAAAAACTTACAGGGGGGCTGGAGAGATGGCTTAGCGGTTAAGGCACTTGTCTGCGAATCCAAAGGACCCATATTTGACTCTCCAGGTCCCACGTAAGCCAGACGCACAAGGTTATGTATGCACGCATGGTCGCACATGCGCACAAGGTGGCGCAAGCATCTGGAGTTCGATTACAGTGGCTAGAGGCCCTGGCATGCCAATTCTCTCTCTCTCTCTCTCTCTCTCTCTCTCTCTCATTCTCTTACATAAAAATAAAATCCAGGGCTGGAGAGATGGCTTAGTGGTTAAGGTGCTTGTCTGTAAAGCCTAAGGACCCAGGTTTGAATCCCCAGAACCCATATAAGCCAGATGCACAAGGATGCACATGTCTGGAGTTCGTTTGCAATGGTGAAAGTCTTAGTGAACCAATTCTCTTTTTCTCTCATTAATTTTTTTTTTAAAGCCAGTCTGGGGGCTGGGGAAATGGTGTAGTTAAGGTGTTTGACTGAGAAGCCTAAGGACCTAGGTTCGATTCCCCAGGACCCATGTAAGCCATATGCACAAGGGGGCGCACGTGTCTGGAGTTCTTTTGCAGTGGCTAGAGGGCCTGGCTGGTCCATTCTCTCCCTCCCCCTCTCTCTCTCTCTCCCTCTCAAATGAATAAATGAAATACAAAAAAAAAAAAAAAGGCCAGTCTGTTGGGCTTGCCATATATATATATATAAAGTGATACATGAGTCTGGAGTTCGTTGTGGCAGCAATAGGCCCTGGCATACCCATTCTCTCTCTTTCTCTCTCAGTAAATAAATTAAATATATATATTTTAAAAGTGCTTGCAAGCCAGGAGTGGGAGCACACGTCTTTAATTCCAGCACTCGGGAGGGAGAGGTAGGAGGATCGCTGTGAGTTTGATCCAGCTTGAAACTACATAGGCCTTGGCTTAACCTGACTGGTTAAGTTTCCTTCTTTTTCTGAAGGTTGTGGGAGAGGCCCAGAGAACCTCTGACTTCTGGGTGGAGAGCCTCCCCATCCACTTTCAGGGTGATCCCTTCATGCTCCCCTGTGCAGAACTGCTTGTCCCCACCATGAGTAACATCACTGGGTGCACTGGGCCCCTCAATACCCTCAATAAAAACTGACCCCAACCACCCCCCAAAAAGAAAAACAGCAAGTTCCAGAATAAGAAAGGACAGTCTCAAAGAAAAATGGGCAGATGAGTGATAGAGAGGGACACCCAATGCTCCCGTCTGACCTCCACAGATGAGTGTATGGGTGCTACATCAGCACACACATATTCATACATGACACACATACCCCACCACACATACTATGCACATGCAAAAAAAAAAAAAAAAAACTTGGTGTGGTGCTGCACATCTATAATCTCAGCACTAGAGAGCCTGAGGTTGGAGGATTGCGGTGAGTTTGAGGTCAACCTGGGCTACAGAGTTCTAGATCATCCTGGGCTAGAGTGAGACCCTACAAAATAAAAAAAATAAAATGAAATACTTTTGAGTTGACTGTATGCTTCAGTGGTAGAACACATGCTTAGCATTCATGAAGCCCCAACACCAAATAAAATGAAATAAAAACTTCTCTGACTACTTGCAAGGTCTCTTTCTCTTAGATTTAAATGACTACTGAATGTATTTGCGAGGATTGTTTGTTTAAGAGAGATGTTCTTTGGAGGATAATGTCAGCGGGATCCAACCTCACCCTCACTGGACACAGAACCTACTCTGCACATCATTCTGCCTTCCAGGCCACTACTACTGGCAGCCACTTCCTCTGATTAAGAAACCACATCCTACTTGGGGTTCCTCTTTCTGAGAATGGCTAGGCCAAAGCCTTCCTTTTTGATTCAAGACTTGAAGACATTCAGGAATCCTAGACTTCATTTAGGATGCAAAATATAGCTCGGCCTACTGTTGGGAATCAGGAGTATCTTTGGTGACCCCATCAATGAGGGAAACACAAACACAAAAGGCATGAACTCCCGGGAACCTATCCAAAGGCTTGCAATACTAGAAAAAGATGCCTCTTGCTCTCTTGTCTAAAGGAAAGAAATGCACCCCTCGTCCTAATTCCTCCAAACAAGGAATGCGCCCCTCGTCCTCCTTCCCCCAGACGGGGAATGCGGCCCTCGCCCTCCTTCCTCCAGACGGGGGATGCACCCTGCGACCTCCTTCTCCCAGATGGGGGATGGGCCCCGCGTCCTCCTTCTCCCACACGGGGGATGCGCCCCTCGTCCTCCTTCCTCTAAACAGGGCATACTCAGTGAGTGGCAGAGAACTAGCTCCACAAACAATAAGCAACCGAGTTAGTTCGCTCACGGTGTGTGAAGCACATCCCCACTGACAGCCACTAGACAGGACAGAAGATGGGAAGCCTTTTACTTTCTATAGGCTCAGTTCCTAGCACTCAATAGCCAATGACACCCATATTCTCCCCCGATTGAAGCCCAGACCCAAAGGAAGCCACTGAGAGAGGGGAGCTTGTCCAGGCAATGCAAATCTGCACAGCCACCTGGACAACCTGGCAGGCTGTGCACACCAGGGCTCCAGATCCAGCCGAAACGCGAGGCAAACACGAGAGACATGTGAGACAGTGCTCCCAGCCTCGCGGTACGCAGTCACGCTGCACTGATGCTGAGTGCACATCAGCCATAGAATGCAAAGGTAAGCTGTGGTTATCCCTACCAGTGAAATGCTGCATGTGGGCAGGAAGAGCAATCTATAGATACACGCGGTGATAAGAATGAATATCTCACAAGCAGGAAGTTCAGCAACAGAGTTCGAGGTGCTCATGGTGGGATCCCAGCACTCAGGAGGCAGAGGTTGGAGGATCACTGTGAGTTTAAGGCCAGCCTGGGACTACAGAGCGAGTTCCAGCTCAGTGTGAGATAGAGTGAGACCCTACCTGTTGCAGTCAGGTTCGTGTTGCTGGTAGAAATCACCCAACCGAGAGCAGCTTGTGTGGAAAAAAAAAAAAAAAGAGGCTTATTTTGGCTTACAGACTCAAGGGAAAAGCTCCAAGAAGGCAGGGGAAAACAATGGCATGAGCAGAGGATGGACATCACCCCCTGGCCAACATCAGATGGACAACAGGAACAGGAAAGTGTGCCAAACACTAGCAAGGGGGAGCTGGCTATAACACCCCTAAGCCCACCCCCAACAACACACTGCCTCCAAGAGGCCCTAATTCCCAAATCTCCATCAGCTAGGAACCTAGTATTCAGAACACCTAAGTTTATGGGGGACACCTGGATCAAACCACCACATTCCACCCCTGTCCCCCATAAACTGATGATAATGATGTAAAATGCAATGCGTTCATCCAACTTTAAAAGTCCCCATAATTTTTTTAATCAATTCCAATGTTGCTCTTACAACCCCATAGCCCAAGATCTTTTAACTAAACCATAATACCAAAAATCCCCCCCCAAAAAAAAAACCATACTGGTGCAGAATAAACACACTTCAAAAGATGGCATTGGGCATAGCAAAGAAATATTCAACCAAGACAAGATTTAAAACAGCCAGGACAAACATCAAACTCTGTAGCACCAAGTCTAACAACTCTAGCCAGTGACAAATCTCCAAGTCTGATTATTCTAACCAGCAACAAGTCTCTGGAGTTCCAATTCTGCCCCTCCAGCTAGACTACTCACAGCCCTGGAAAACTTCATCTGGGGCTGTCAGCTCTCCTTGGCAGCCATCTTGTGGTCCTGGCATCTCCACTGGGTCTCCACTGTAACCCACGGTTCATCCTCATGGCTCCATAGGGTCTTCATGCAAGAATCCAGCAAACCTGCTTCACATTGCCCATGGACATTTCCAAAACACAAGACTGTGTTGCAAATTCAATGACCCTCTCTTTCCTGAAGTTCTTACACTGCACAATACCAGGTAAGGTGCCAATTTGTTAATCCAGGAGGGAATAAAGCAGACTTTGCAGAACAGGACACTCCTTGAGTACTCAGGCCCCTTCAAAAGAGTCTATATTTGGGCTGGAGAGATGGCTTAGAGGTTAAACGCTTGCCTGTGAAGCCTAAGGACCCTGGTTCGAGGCTTGATTCCCCAGGACCCACATATGCCAGATGCACAAGGTGGCACATGCATCTGGAGTTCGTTTGCAGTGGCTGGAGGCCCTGGTGTAACCATTCTCTCTCTATCTATCTGCCTCTTTCTCTGTCTGTCGCTCTCAAATAAATTAATAAGAATAAACACACAAATTTTTTTTTTAATTCAAAAGAAGCCAGGCATGGTGGCGCACACCTTTAATCCCAGCACTCGGGAGGCAGAGGCAGGAGGATCGCCGTGAGTTCGAGGCCACCCTGAGAATCCATAGTGAATTCCAGGTCAGCCTGGGCTACAGTGAGACCCTACCTCGAAAAACCAAAAAAATAAAGATAAAAATAAATTAAAAATAAAATAAAATAAAATTCAAAAGAGTCTATATTCTTCCTGTTGCCCCAGTGCAGGTCAACTGCCCCAATCTCAAAGTTTGTAATTTCTCACACAATTGCAGCTGAACAGGCAGCAATTTGGGCCCAAATATTTCATATTTTTCTGTGGCATATCCCTATGCTCACATCAGTCTGTTTCTAAACAAAGCAACCCTGCACAAGTTCTCAGGACACAGGCATAACAGCAAGCCTCTCATACAAACTGCTCTAGCCCAGTCCAGACAAAGCTCCTTTTCACCCTCACAAGCCAAATTTCACAGTCCATAGTTCTTACTGCATTCAGGTCTTTCAACTCTGACCAGAAGAATCCATCAAGCTATATTTACAGCACAAGGCTTCTTCTCTTAGGCTAAGGTTTCAAATCCTTCCACATTCCCCTTGAAAATCAGCTCCAAAAGGCCAAAGCCACACAGTCAGGTGTCTAGCAGCAACACCACTCTCGGTACCAACTACTGTTGCAGTCAGGTTCACATTGCTGGTAGAAATCACACAACCAAGAGCAGCTTGTGGGAAAGAAGAGATTTATTTTGGCTTAGAGGCTCGAGGAGAAGGTCCATGGTGGCAGGGAAAATGATGGCATGAGCAGAGGGTGGACATCACCCCCTGGCCAACATCAGATGGACAACAGGAACAGTAGAGTGTGCCAAACACTCGCAAGGGGAAGCTGGTTATAACACCCATAAACCCGCCCCCAACAATACACATCCTCCAAGAGGCGCTAATTCCCAAATCTCCATCAGCTCAGAACCTAGCATTCAGGACACCTAAGTCTATGGGGGACACCTGAATCAAATCCCACACTGCCTAAAAGAAAAAAAATGCTTCCACCTTTAATCCCAGCACTCGGGAGGCAGAGGTAGGAGGATCACCAAGAGTTCAAGGCCACCCTGAGACTATATAGTGAATTCCAGGTCAGTCTGGGCTAGAGTGAGACTCTACCTCGAAAAACAAACAAAAAGCAACAACAAAAAACCCTAATAATTCCAAGTATATAAAGAACAGAGCTGAAAGCTGAAGAGATGGTTTAGCAATTAAGGTGTTTGCTTGTAAAGCTCAATGACCCAAGTTCAATTCCCCAGTACCCACATTAAACAAAGCCAGATGAACAAAGTGGCACATGCATCTGGAGTTTGTTTGCAGTAGCTAGATGGCCTGGCATGTAAGCCCATTCTCTCCCTCTCTCTTTCTCTGTCTCTCGCTGCTTGCAAATAAATAAATAAATATATATATAAAGAACAAACAGGTGGCACACTTCTTTAATCCCAGCACTAGAGAGGCAGAGGTAGGAGGATTGTCGTGAGTTCGAGGCCACCCTGAGACTACACAGTGAATTCCAGGTCAGCCTGGGCTAGAATGAGACCCTACCTTGAAAAAAAAAAAGAACAGGCAGAATCAGTAATTTTTGTTTGTCTGTGTGTATTTGAATTAAGGTCTCATTCTAGCCCAGGCTGACCTGGAACTCAATCTGTAGCCCCAAACTGGCCTCAAATTCATGGTGATTCTTCTACCTCAGCCTCCCAAGTGCTGGGATTAAAGGTTTACATTGTGAATTCCAGGTCAGCCTGGGCTAGAACAAGACTGTACCTTAAAAAACCAACAAACAGCTGACAGAAAACTGGAAAAAGCCACACTGCATGCAGCTCAATGGGAGAGAAAGAAATCACCAGTGACGATAGTTAAGAGTGGACACTGCAAGCCTTATATTTGGCCATCCAGGCCAAATGAGCCAACGGGAGCAATAGTGGCACGTTTGTTATGGGGGAAACCAACTGTCATCTAATTTGACTGGAGGCCTGATCCATGGGAGGGAATACATCCTTGATACTAAAAACCTACAACAGGGGTAGTCATGAGCCCTAGGGGTGTAACGTGTGCTTCTGTCTGGCTAAATATATATACTATGCTTGCTAAACTGCCCAGTAAGCACTTCTCTTAATGTTCATACCCATATATTAATGCTACTCTCACTTTTTGTTAGAGAAGCTTCTCTTTTCAGATGGCAGTAACCTTGGGATGACTAAGAAGGCACCAAGGTGCTGAGAAGAAGTGACAGAGGAGTGCTCAGCACTGAAATATCTCTATCACACCTTCCAAGGTTCAGGGTCCATTGCAGAAGAGGTGGTAGAAAGAATGCAACAGCCAAAGGAAGGGTAGGACCCCTTACAACGTGTTCCTGCAGACACAAAATGGCCTGGATATCCATGACCTTACAGTGCCTGACACTACCTATACAAGACCATCATAATAGGAGGAAAAGATCATGACATCAAAATAAAAGACACTGATTAAGAGGGGGAGGGGATATGATAGAGAGTGGAGTTTCAAAGGGGAAAGCGGGGGGTGGGGGGAGGGAATTACCATGGGATATTGTTTACAATCATGGAAGTTGTCAATAAAAATAAATTAATTAGAGCTGGGCGTGGTGGCGCACGCCTTTAATCCCAGCACTCGGGAGGCAGAGGGAGGAGGATTGCCGTGAGTTCAAGGCCACCCTGAGACTACATAGTGAGTTCCAGGTCAGCCTGGGCTAGAGTGAGACCCTACCTCAAAAAACCAATAAATAAATAAATTAATTAATTAATTAATTAGAGCTGGGTGTGGTGGCGCACGCCTTTAATCCCAGCACTCCGGAGGCAGAGGTAGGTGGATTGCCGTGAGTTCGAGGCCACCCTGAAACTACATAGTGAATTCCAGGTCAGCCTCAGCTAGAGTGAGACCCTACCTTGAAAACCCAAAATAAATAAATAAATTAATTAATTAAAAAAATAAACATATAAATATGATTTTTTGAAAGGCCTCCTATTTAATCAATAGCTGGTGAAGCCTTTGGGAGATGGAGCCTTGTTGGGGTAGGTATGTCATGGGGTGGGGGGGTGGTTTCTAGACACGCTGTGTTTGCCAGTGCGAGTCAGCTCACTGTCTATACTGCCTCCTGCTGGCATGTGATGATGGGAGCCAGCTTCCTGTTCATGCCATGCATTCCTTGCCATGATGAAACTTCCACTCAAAACCTTAAACTGAAGTAAACAGTTTTCTTCCATAAGCTGCTTCTAGTCAGATATTTTGTCCAAGTAATGAGAAGGTAACTGCTACAGAAGGAAAATCAAAAGTTCAAAGTGGTGGCGCACGCCTTTAATCCCAGCACTCAGGAGGCAGAGGTAGGGGGGATCTCCATGAGTTCGAGGCCACCCTGAGACTACATAGTGAATTCCAGGTCAGCCTGGACTAGAGTGAGACCCTACCTCAAAAAAACCACAAAAAAAAGTTCAAAGTAAAAAAAAAAAAAAAATTCCAAATCATCAGACATGGTGGTATGCACCTTTAATCCCAGCAGTTGGGAAACAGAAGCAAGAGGATTGCTGTGAGTTCAAGGCCAGCCTAAGGCTGCATGGTGGATTCCAGGTCATCTTGGGTAGAGCAAGACCCTACCTTGAAAAATCAAAAATCAATTAAAAAAATTCGGGGATTGCTGTAAATTTGAGGTCACTCTGAGATTATATAGTGAATTCCAAGTCAGCCTGAGCTAGAGGAGACCCTACCTCAAAAATTTTTTTTTCAGGGCTGGAGAGATGGCTTGCCAGTTAAGGCACTTGCCTGCAAAGCCAAAGGACCCAGGTTCAATCCCCAGGACCCACATAAACCAGATGCATAAGGTGGCGCATGAGTCTGGAGTTTGATTGCAGCAGCTGGAGGCCCTGGTGCACCCATTCTCTCCTCTCTCTCTCTGTCTTTCTCACTCACTCAAATAAGTAAATGAATAAAATATTTTTTAAAAAATTCAAGAAATCAGCCAGGTATGGTGGCACATGCCTTTAATCTCAGCCCTTCGGAGGCAGAGGTAGGAGGATCATTATGAGTTTGAGGCCACCCTGAGACTATATAGTGAATGCCAGGTCAGCCTGGGCTATAGTGAAACCCTACCTCAAAAAAAAAAAAAAAATCAAAAAGTCATTTTTGGCTACATAACAAGTTAGAGGCCAGCCTGGCCTGGGATATACAAGAACCTGTCTCAAAGACAAAAAAGAAAATGTCAAAAATGCTATTTGCAACAATATTTATCACGGCATCGTTCATGCAAGTGATATAGTAAAAATCATGAGGAAATGGCCAAGTAACGTTTTACTTGCTGGCTCAATGAAATGGAATTCAGTCATTCAAATGACACCAGCTCACACTACACAGTTCTGCAAGTAATATTAACTGAAAGAAAAATGCATATAGAGCCGGGCATGGTGGCACACACCTTTAATCCCAGCACTCAGGAGGTAGGAGGTAGGAGGACCGCCGTGAGTTCGAGGCCACCCGGAGACAACATAGTGAATTCCATGTCAGCCTGGGCTACAGCAAGACCCTACCTCAAAAAACAACAACAACAACAACAAAAAAGTGGGGCTGGAGAAATGACTTAGTGTTTAAGGCACTTACCTATGAAGCATAAGACCCAGATTCGATTTCCTAATGCCTACCTCAGCCAGATGTACAAGATGCTGTATGCATCTGGAGTTCATTTGCAGTGGCTGGAGGCACTGTGCACCCATTCTCTCTCTTGGGGGGGGGCGGAGATAGTGTTCCCAAGGAATGACACCAGAGGTTTTTCCCTGGTCTCCACACACGTGCACAAATGTGTGTGCTCACACACATGTACATGTACATAGTTATGCACCCCTAGTCCCAGCTACTCAGGAAGCCAGGTAGGGGAATCACTGGAGCCCAGAGGCTAGAGTGACCTTAAAAAAAAAAAAAAAAAAACTGGCCAGGCATGGTGGCGCATGCCTTTAATCCCAGCACTTGGGAAGCAGAGGTATGATTGCTACAAGTTTGAGGCCAGCCTGGGACTACAAAGAAAGTTCCAAGACAGCCTGGGCTAGAGTAAGACCCTACCTTGAAAAACAAAGGTGAAAAATTAGGAGCTAGGGAGATGGCTCAGCATGAATACCTGAGATGGGATTCCCCAGAACCTGTGTAAAGCCAGACACTGTAGCGTTAGGATTACTGTTCCATCTCGTCTAGGGCAAGAAGGGAGGCAGAGACAGGAGAATCCTTAGACGCACTTGGGCCACTGGGCCTGATGAACGCAGCAGAGAACAAAAGACCCTGCCTCAAACAAGGTGGAAGGTGGGGACCAACGCCCAAGTGTGTTCTGACTTCTACACACACGCTGGTGCACGCATGTGCTCATGCTCACACCTATGAACATGCTCATACACATCATACATACATACACAGCAAAATTATTATTAAAAGGCATTTTCTAAACCAGACATGGTGGCTCATGCCTTATAATCCCAGCACTTGGGAAACTGAGATAGAAGGATTGTCACGAGTTTAAGACGAGTCTGGGCTACAGAGTGAGTTTCAGGTCAGCCTGGACTACAGTGAGACAGTGGCTTAGAAACAACAACAAAAAAAGACATTTTCTGAAACAAAGATCCAGATAGTGTAAACAAGTTTGTAGAAGGAAATTTCACGTGCACCACAAGTGTACACAGTCACGTACAACTATGCTCAGGGATGTCTCTGGATCCTAAAGATGCACCAAGGACCCCAGGGATTGGTGGGAGTGAGGCAGGGTGGGTGCTATGTGGAGGAAGTTCTGGACTGCTTTCTACTTCTATGACAGTGCTCTGTTTCTTTCTGCCTCAGAGGTTAAAATTGTGCTTAGTATCTTATTTATTTATTCATCTTTGGTTTTTCAAAGTAGGGTCTCACTGCAGCCCTGGCTGACCTGGAATTCACTATGTAGTCTCAGGGTGGCCCCAAACTCACAACAATCCTCCTACTTCTGCTTCCCAAGTACTGGGATTAAAGGCGTGTGCCACCACGCCTGGCCAGTATCTTGTTTTTTAACAGAGATCCTTAACCAAAAAGAAATTTTGGCAGGGGCTGGAGAGATAGCTTAGTGGTTAAGATGCTTGCCTGTGGAGCCTAAGGACCCAGGTTCGACTCTCCAGTACCCATGTAACCCAGATGCAAAGGTGGCACATGTGTCTGGAGTTCATTTGCCATGACTAGAGGCCCTAGCGCTCCCATTCTCTCTTTCTCTCTCTCTCTCTCTCTCTGCCTTTTTCTCTTTCCCTCTCTCAAATAAATAAATAAAATGCTTAAAAAAAAAAAACTTTAGGAGAGATGGCTTAGTGGTTAAGCACTTGCCTGTGAAGCCTAAGGACCCCGGTTCAAGGCTCGATTCCCCAGGACCCACGTTAGCCAGATGCACAAGGGGGCACACGCATCTGGAGTTTGTTTGCAATGGCTGGAGGTCCTGGCGCGCCCGTTCTCTCTTTCTCTCTCTCTATCTGCCTCTTTCTCTCTCTGTCGCTCTCAACTAAATAAATAAAAATGAACACAAAATTTGAAAAAAAAAAAAAAACACTTCAGGGCTGGAGAGATGACTCAGTGGTTAAGGTACTTGCCTGCAAAGCCTAAGTACCCATGTTCAATCTCTCTCCAGACCCTACTTAAGCCATATGCACAAAGATCGTGATGCAAGTGCAAGGTTGCACATGCGCCCTAGGTGGCACAAGCGTCCAGAGTGCAATTTCAATGGCTGAGGCCCTGGCACACCAATTCTCTCTCTTTTCTAGGTCAGCCTGAGCTAGAATGAGACCCTACCTTGAAAAACAAACAAACAAACAAAAAAACCCAAAAACCTTCAGCAAGTACCTATGAAGACCTACAGACAACAGGTTGAGGCCAAGAGACCCTTACTGACAACAACAGGCTCTAGCTTGATCCCATCTTTCCTGAAATGACAGCAGCTACTCAGGCAGAATGTTCTATGTGCACAGGGAATAATCACGTGACTGCAGAGTTTGCAAAAGAAACTCCTGACCTCCCCATCATGGAGCTCACTGCCCACCCCCAGTGACCCCAGGAAGGGGTTTGGCCAGTTCCCAGTCAGTGTCAGTCTCTAGCCTCAGTTTCTTTATTCACACAATAAAAACACTGTATTCTTTCAAGCTAATATCCCTGAAGCTCCAAAGAGCATCCACCTTTGATCTAGAGACTGCCAACTCTCTGGAGACACAGAAAAGTCCCCACCTAAAGACTCCTTGAGAGGAGCTCAGGAAATGGCTAAGTGGTTAATGGTGCTTGTATACAAAGACTTCCAGCCGGGTTCATTTCCCCAGGACCCACAGACAGTCAGACGCACAAAGGGCTGGAGAGATGGCTTAGTGGTTAAGCGCTTGCCTGTGAAGCCTAAGGACCACGAGGCTCCATTCCCCAGGACCCACGTTAGCCATGCAGCTGGAGTTTGTTTGCAGTGGCTGGAGGCCCTGGCGCACCCATTCTCTCTCTATATATCTGCCTTTCTCTCTGTCTGTTGCTCTCAAATAAGTAAATAAAAATAAACAAAAATTTAAAAAGAAAAGAAAGTCAGATGCACAAAGTGACATATGCATCTGGTGTTTGTTTGCAGTGGATGGAGGCCCTGGCATATCCATACTCACTCTTTCTATGATTGCAAATAAATAATTTTTTTTTTGGTTTTTCAAGGTAGGGTTTTCACTGTGTAGTCTCTGGGTGGCCTCCAATTCGTGGTGATCCTCCTACCTCTGCCTCCCAAGCGCCACCACATCTGGCTTTAAATAAATATTTTTTTACAAGATTCTTTGATCTGAGCATTGTGATGTACTCCTTTAATCCTAGCACTCTGGAGGCAGAGTTAGGAGGATCACTCTGAGTTCAAGGTCAGCCTGGGACTACAGAGTGAGTTCCCAGTCAGCCTAGGCTAGAGTGAGACCCTACCTCAAATAAACAAAAAACAAAACAAGCCGGGTGTGGTAGCACACGCCTTTAATTCCAGCACTCAGGAGGCAGAGGTAGGAGGATCACAGTGAGTTCAAGGCCACCCTGAGACCTCATGGTGAATTCCAAGTCAGTCTGGGCCAGAGTGAGACCCTACCTCGAAAAAAACAAAAAAAAGTTCCACCTACTTCCTTTGGTTAAAAAAATGTTTTAATAGCTTTAAAGAAAAATAACCCTTACTAGTTACAGAATGCCATAGGAAGAGCATGTTTTTGTATGATCAGAAATCAGCCAAAACAGACACTTCCCCGGAAAAAAAAAAAAAAAAGTCTTAGTTTTTCTTTCTCTAAATAGGACAGAACAATAAATAAAGTATTTTAAATAAATAAATAAATAGAGGCTGGAGAGATGGCTTAGCAGTTAAGACACTTGCCTGCTATGCCTAAGGATCTCGGTTTGACTCTCCAGGTTCCACATAAGCCAGACACACAAGGTGATACAAGGGTGCACAAGGTCACACATATACACAAGGTGGCACATGCTTCTGGAGTTCGATTACAGTGATTGGAGGCCCTGGCACACCAATTCTGTCCCTCTCTCATGAAAGAAAGAGAGAGAGAGAGAGAGAGAGAGAGAGAGAGAGAGGACAAAACTCTCACGGCTAGGGTGAGTCACCTATCAAAGGGTTCAGCTTTCTGATGGATTCCATTCCAGGGTATCTCAGCCTAAAGCCATTCCTTCTCTCTCCAGGTAGCCGCACCGACGTCTAGTTCACTCTCCCCTTCCTTCAATCTCAGCATAAATTCAGGTCATTTTCAGAACTATTCTTCTTATTCTCTTATTTTTGGGGCGTGTGGGGATATTGAACCCAGGGCCTAGTGCAAGGCCACATGTGCTACTATGTAACTACAGCCTCCAGCTCCCGTTTTCTACCTTTGGGCACACCAGTCCTACGGAAAAGTTAGAAAGGACGGGTTTTCTGGAGAGATGGCTCAACAGTTAAGGCATTCGCCTGTAAAATCTAAGGACGCAGTTTCAATTCCCCAGTACCCGTGCAAAGCCAGACGCACAAAGCGGCGCTTGTGTCTGGAGTTTATTTGCAGTGGCTAGAGGCCTTGGCACATCCATTCTCTCACTCTCTCTGCTTCTCTCTCAAATAAATACACAAAATATTTTTAAAAGTTTTTTTTGTTTTGGTTTTTCGAGGTAGGGTCTCACTCTAGTTCAGGCTGACCTGGAATTCATTATGTCGTCTCTCAGGGTAGCCTTGAACTCATGGCAATCCTCTTACCTCTGCCTCCCAAGTGCTGGGATTAAAGGCATGTGCCACCACGCCCGGCCTTTTTAAAAGCTTTTAAGTTCTTATCTGTAATGCAGTATTTCTTCATTGTTCCCTTCCCCCAACTTACCCTTCTGAGATGGGCCGAGAAAGACCAGCAGCAGAGGCTCCTCTGCTGAGACGACTAAAGGTGCTGTGGCATCAGGGGACTTCATCCCACCCTCGCCTGACTCTGAGCTCTTGATATGTCTGGAAAGAAAGGAATGAAAACATTTGTAAAACAGAGAATAAGGAGCTGCAGTGATGGCTTAGTGGTTAAAGCAATTCCCTAAGAAGCCTAAAGACCTGGGTTTGATTCCCCAGTACCCAGGTAAGCCAAACGCACAAGGTAGTGCATGAGTCTGGAGTTTGTTCGCAGTAGCTAGAGGCTCTGGTGCGCCCCTTCTCCCTCTCAAATAAATAAAAAGGACATTTTATTTTTATTTATTTAACTTTTTTTTTTTTTTTTTGGTTTTTCGAGGTAGGGTCTCACTGTAGCCCAGGCTGACCTGGAATTCACTATGGAGTCTCAGGGTGGCCTCAAACTCAGGGCGATCCTCCTACCTCTGCCTCCCCAGTGCTGGGATTAAAGGTGTGTGCCACCACGCCTGGCTAAAAAGGACATTTTAAATATTTTACTTATTATTATTTGAGCAAAAGGGAGAGGCAGATATATACATATATAACATATGCATATACATATATATGACATATATATAGCTGCTGTCATATATATATATATATATATATATACGTATGTTTATATATATGAGTTTCAAGCTCAGAGTGGTGGCTGATGCCTGTAACCACAGCAGTAGGAGGACTGCTATGAGTTCAAGGCCAGCTTGAACTACATAATGAGCTTCAGGTCTGTCTGGACTAGAGGGAGACTTTGCCTCAAAACAAAACAAAACAAAAAGAGAAGTTAGCCTTGGGCTAGGGATGTAGCTCAAGGGAGAATGCTTGCCTTCCTGCACACAACCTGAGTTTGATCCCTTAACACCCTTCTTGCAAACCAGTCCTGTGCTGCTCCGCCAGCCCATACGGCCACCAGTGTCAAAGCCACCCAGGCTCCCTTCCGTGGCTCTGAAGCAAACCACAGGAGCACTTCCAAAGTCTGAAGCCAGGGTGCACATACACATGACTCAGACGGCCTTTTGGAGCTGTTTGTCATCTTTGTTTGGTTTTTGAAGGTAAAGCTATTGATCTGAGCCATGCCTGGGCTTGAATTGCATTTGATGGTTAGAAAAAGAACTTCATGAATTTGAGACCTTGATTCCCCGCGTAGATCAGTTTTCAAAGCCAGATCTAAAGGAGAAACTCATCCCTCCTGGGTTGGGATGAAAAGGATGGGCGCGAGAGGAGGGGCTGCCTCGCCCTGCATCCGCGGTGTTTCCTTCCCACCTTGGGCAGTCCTAGAAAAAAAAAAAAAAATACGACCCAAGGAAGGAAATAAAAGGCATGGGAGCTCCGGCCGGAAGAATTGCAGACCTCTCCCAACCCTGACCTGGACACAGCTACCTCCACAGTGTGGGGGTCGGGGTGAGGGGCTTCCTCCTGGGACACACTAGGTGGACTGTAAGGACTCACAAGGAGCAGAAAACCCAAATTACTGGTCTCTCCAAGAGACATACCCACTGGAGATGATGCGCATTATAGGAACACATTTGCCAAGGTCCAAGCTAGAGTCCTCTAGTCTACCAGCCCAGAGAGATGCTCGGTCCCAGGCAGGTGGGTGTGGATGCGCACCCTTCCTTCTTTCCGCATCGGGGGAGATCCGCCCGCGCTGCCCAAGGCACGGAGGGCTAAGGAACAAATAACTCCCACTGCTGACCAGTGGAAAAAACAAGGCGATACCAAGAGAAAGCGAGACACATAGTAGCAGGCGCAGACTCAGGGAAAGGAGAAGTGAACTCCCAGAAAGCGCTTTCAAAACAGGAAGGACAAAGAAAAATGCATGATGGAGCCCGAGAAGGAAGGGCAAGGAAAGGATTCGTCCTCAGGAATCCAGGTCAGGAAATAAGAAGCCTGGACAAAATTCACCATGGAGGCGGTCAGAGAGAAAGCAAATCCCACGGAGAAAAGCTGGACAGAACCTCCGGGTCTGGGTCTGCCTTCGGCTAGCCCCTCTAGGTTCAAGGGCAAAGGCTAGGTGTCCGGGAAGGACGGAGCGCGCAGGATGCTCCCTCCGGACCGAGGGACAAGAGGCAGCGGAGGACTGCGCACCAAACAAGTAAACAGCTTGTCCCAAACCCGCGCCACCTTCCTCGGGAGCCCACCGGGGGTCCTGCCCATCCCATCCAGAGCGGCAGGCGAGACACCCGGGATTCTGTCGCCTGACAGCCACAGCCACAAAAAGATACAGACTAGGGAAAGAGCATCACTCAGCCCCCACCAGAGAACCCCAGGCGGGCGCGATCCTGTCTTGGCCACCCCAGTGGGGTGCTGTCACCCCCCAGACGCTCCCATCTGTCCTAACCCTCCACTCCAGACCTCCGATGACCTCCCCACCCTGCCCATCTGGCCCCAGCCCAGGGCTGGGTGGGGCGGAGCATCTGGCCAGCGGTGGTGATGGTGGGGAGGGATGGTAAGCACTGCCGGGACCCCGCAGACGCCCGCACAGGTGGGCTTCGTACCAGGTGTCGGTGCCAAGGGTGGGATGGGTCTCCCTGGAGACAGATGCCCAGGGGACAAAGCGAGCGGGTCCCGGAGTGACCGGAGAACTCCAGCCTCCCCGCTGGCGGTGCGGTGCCCGCAGGGCCTTGAGGGCAGAAGCCCCGCGCGAGGTGGCAAGGTGCTGGCGAGCCGGGCATCGGCGGAGGGGCGCGGCCCGGGGCGGGGCGCAACAACGGGCTGGATGCGGGGCGCGGCCGGAGGCGGGGCGTCCCGGGGCCGGGGCGGGGCCAGAGCACGCTCCCCTCGCGGGCACCGTCTGCAAATGCTCACGCCCCAGCCAGGCGAAGCTCCAAGTCTTCCCTCGACTTCGGGCGCTCTTGCCCCGATGCTGGGGCGGGATCCTTGGGGGTTCCTCTCCTCCCTCACATCGAAGCCCCAGAGCAGCCCAGGGATCTGGGATGGCTCGCACACGCTGCCCTGGCCTCGGTCTCGCCTTGTGGTCAGAAGATGCTAGACATCAGCGATGGCTGATTCGGCAGCCACGCCGCTTTCTGTCCTGGGTTCTCAGGGCATCACCAAAAAGGGAGGAACACTTAGACCCGTGTCATAGACCCGGAACTGTTGTCATCCAAGTAACTGGTCAGCCCTGGGTCTGAAGCTTAAATGCAGCATGCTGGCTATTCCTTTTGGGTGGTCTGCCCATGGGGGTTCCCCTCCATGGGATTAGAAAATCCTGGTTTATCCAGGACTCTCAAGACAGCGGTGATGCTATGGTGTCCTGAGGTATTGCCTAGGATCCTACACAGCTTGCTCAGGCAATAAATGAGGAAACCCAGGCTCCGGGGTGAGGAAGTCTACCCCCACATCCTCACACAACCCTGCACAGCCTTTTTGGTTTGGTTTAGCTTTGGTGCTGAGGATTGAACCCAAGGCCTAGTGTTTGCCTGACAGGGGCTCTCCCACTGCGCTCTATCCCTCTCCATCCTCCTGCCTCAGCCTCCTGAGCAGCTGGTCTTACAGACCTGTGCTATCAGGCCCAGCTCTCACAGCCTTTGGCCACAGAACCAGGCTGAGGAAGTAGTTTGGTTTGGCACAGAAGTCTGAATCTCTTGTCTCTGCTAGGAGGAAGTGGATGTGAGGACCAGTCATCCCAGGTAAAAGCAGTGCCGAGGTCCTGGGTGGCCCTCACTGTTCCAATACAGGCAAGTGAGCCCCAGGAGTGTCTTTCATATTATCAAAGAGCCTGGGAGTGGTGGCGCACGCCTTTAATCCCAGCACTGGGGAGGCAGAGGTAGGAGGATAGCTGTGAGTCCGAGGCCAGGCTGAGACTACTACATAGTGAATTCCAGGTCAGGCTGAGCCAGAGTGAGACCCTACCTCGAAAACAAAACAAAATGAAAAAATCAAAGAGGACAAGGAGACCCCAGGAATCTCAAAATCCAAAATGAGAGGATCATGGTGGGCTGGAGGGATGGTTTAGTGGTTAAGGCATTTGCCTGCAAAGCCAAAGGACCCAGGTTTGATTCCCTAGGACCCACATTTGCCAGATGCACAAGGGGGCACATGCATCTGGAGTTCATTTGCAGTGGCTGGAGGCCCTGGCATGCCCATTCTCTCTCTCCCTCCTTCTTTCTCTCTGTCAAATAAATAAATAAAAATAAAAATATTAAAAAACTAGAAACCAAAATGAGAGGACCAGGCATCTGAGATGTGGCAGCACTTCAGCCAAGTGCTGGGGGAGGGGCAGCCCCAGCAGCCATGCCTGAAGCCCAGTGAGGCAGCCCAGGAGGAGAGACAGAGAGAGGGCAGGAAGGGATAATCCCTAGATGTCACACACACACACACACATTCAAAAATCACCCCTTGGGCTGGAGAGACTGCTTAGTGGTTAAGGCGCCTGTTTGCAAAGCCTATTGACCCAGGTTTGATTCCTCAGTAGGTACATAAAGCCAGATGCACAAAGTGGCGCATGTATCTGGAGTTCGTTTGTAGTGGCTCGAGGTCCTAACACACCTATTGTCTCTCTCTGTATCTCCCTCTCCCTCCCTCTCTCTCTGGCTCTCTGCTTGCAAATAAATAAATAAAATCATTTACCTTTGTGTGTATGATTTGTGTGTACATGTTCATGTGTGGAAGGGCAAGCACACACATACCACAGCATGCATGTGAAGGTCGTGTCAGGTGTCAGTCCCCACCTTCCATCTTGTTTTGATGCAGGTCTCTTGTTGCTCACTGCTCCATAAGCCAGGCTGGCTGGCCAGTGAGCTTCTGGGGATTCTCCTGTCTCCACCTTCCATCTCACCATAGGATGCCTGGGAATACAAAAGCTCACTACTGTGTCCAGATGCACAAAGCGGCACACGTATCTGGAGTTCATTTGTAGTGGCTAGAGGCCCTGGTGCATCCATTCTCTTTCTCTCTCTCTGCTTGCAAATAATAAATAAATTTACCAAAAAAAAAAAAAAAAAAGAAAGAAAGAAACCATCCCTCCTCAGGCACAATTATGTGAAACAGACACAGCAATGCACACATTCACAGAGTCTGTGCACACTATGCATTCCCACACCGTACACTATGCCTCACTCGTGCCCACGGTGGGACTGCCCTGGCAGACGGGTTCTAGAGAATTCAGAACTAGGACTACTGTACAGGGTGTGCTGGACCGCCCCAGAGCTCTGCCTCATGCTCACTGTGCCTTTCTTTCACTCCTGGCCTGGAAACGAGTCTGGGAGCAGATCCCCGCCACAGGAGGACTCTGACTAAGTCTGGGTGTAGAACCTCGGTCCCCAGAAGACTGCCTGGCCCCACAGAGCAGGTGAATTCTTGGAAGGAATAAGTCACTGGAAGTCACAGCCTGGCCTGAGCTAGATACCCAGGGATGGGGAGGAGTTCTGACAATCACTTGGGTGTAGAGAGGTGCCATCTCTCTAAACAGCCTCCAACCAGGAAAGTATAAAGACTTATCCCCTGGTGCCTGGCCACAAATAGATTTCTCAAAGCAGACACGCTCCAAGGCTTCTCTGCCCCTTCTTCACCTGTGAGAACCCTCCTCCCAGGGCTCGAGTATGGGAGCTTGGTGACCCCACTAAGACTTTCTTTTTTCTCCAACATGGCTCTGAGTGAACATCAAGCTAAAACACAAGAACTCCACTAACATGGGGACCAACTGACCTGGCACAGGGTGAAAAGCAAAGGTGGCAGGCACTGGTTTCTTTGGAGTCTAGGGAAAAACATAAGCCTTCTTTAAAATAGCAAAACCTGGGCTGGAGAGATGGCTTAGTGGTTAAGCACTTGCCTGTGAAGCTTAAGGACCCCGGTTCAAGGCTCGATTCCCCAGGACCCACGTTAGCCAGATGCACAAGGGGGCGCACGCATCTGGAGTTCATTTGCAGTGGCTGGAAGCCCTGGCGTGCCCATTCTGTCTCTCTCTCTCTCTGCCTCTTTCTCTGTCGCTCTCAAATAAATAAATAAAAATAATCAGAAAATAATTTAAAATGGCAAAACCCACAAAAAGGTCACATGGCTGTATTACAATGATATTCTAATGCTGACAAATTCTGGAAAGATACAGACCATTAAAAAAAAATACTATAGATTTGACTTTTTTGTTGTTGTTTTGAGGTAGGGTCTCTAGCTCAGGCCTGACCTGGAATTCAATATGTGTAGTCTCAGGGTGGCCTCGAACTCATGGCGATCCTCCTACCTCTGCCTCCCGAGCGCTGGGATTAAAGGCATGCACCACCACACCCAGCTAAAACAGTAACATTTTTAATAAAAGAAATAAAGTGGAGAGTGATTGAAGAAGACCTTTGATGTCGACCTCTGGCCTCCACATGCACACCCACACACATATCTTACACATACACGCATGCATGCACACCACACAAACATATACATGCCCTCCCCCCAAAACCACAGAGCAAATAGATAAATTAGATTACCATCCCCTTGGCTTGCTACTACCGAAAGGAGCCCATCCTCTTTAAAGTCTGCAAGTCTGACAGGAAACAAAATGCACCTCTACTCCTACTCATCTAAGCCCTTGTTCCACTCAAGAAGCCCTCAAGAAATTTATTGGCTCCTTCCGTCCCTGACACTTCCTGCTTACCTCACTATGATGCAATCCTGCCTCTTTCAGCTGCCTGCTCAAATCCCATTTGCCAACCCCGTGGGAATTTTGATGGTCTCTTCCTATTCAAAAGTGACATCAGCATTCCCAGATGTGGTCAGACATCTGGGAATGAGACAAGATTAGGGAGATTAGTCAGAAGAAAAAAAAATACAAGCAACTAATAATAAAACCAGTTGAATATTTGTTTTTAATTTTATTAGGGAAATAGGGCTATGCAAAATTATCATCAAAAGGAGATATTTTAGCCAGGCGTAGTGGTGCACGCCTTTAATCATAGCACTCGGGAGGCAGAGGTAGGAGGATTACCGAGAGTTCGAGGCCACCCTGACGCTACATAGTTATTCCAGGTCAGCCTGAGCTAGAGTGAGACCCTGCCTCGGAAAACAAAAAAAAAGGAGATATTCTGTATTTATTCATATAATCTTATCATTTCTTTGTTCCCTTGGTGTACTTTTTTTTTTTTTTTTTTTTTTTTTGTCTTTTTGAGGTGGGGTTTAACTCTAGCCCAGGCTGACCTGGAATTCACTATGTAATTTTTTCAGGATGGCCTCGGACTCACGGTGATCCTCCTACCTCTGCCTCCCGAGTGCTGGGATTAAAGGTGTGCGCCACCACGCCTGTGTGGTTTTTTTTTTTTCTTTTTGTTAATAATTTCTTCCCCTTGATATTTTTATAGGGAGGCTAATTACAGGATACTCTACTTTCATCTCTACATATTTTTATTAATCTTTGATTTCTTACCCTCTAGTGATCTCAGAAAGTGGCTCAACTGTAGTTAAAAAGTAAAGTTAATTAGAATCTGAAGCTTCCATCTTTTTTTTTTTTTTTTTTTTTTTTTTTGGTTTTTTGAGGCAGGGTCTCATTCTAGCCCTGCTTGTGTTCACCTTATTCATTCTTTTACGTATCCACCAAAATGCATTAGTGGGGTCTGGAGAGATGGCTCAGCGGTTAAAGGCACTTGCTCGCAAAGCCTGATGGCCCAGGTTCGAATCCCCAGTACCCATGTAAAGCCAGATGCACAGGACTGGAGGGATGGCTTAGCGGTTTAGGACGTTTGCCCGCAAAACCAAAGGACCCCAATTCTATTCCCCAGGACCCACGTTAGCCAGATGCACAAGTGGGCGCATGTGTCTGGAGTTCAGCTGCAGTGGCTGGAAGCCCTGGCGAGCCCATTCTCTCTCTTTCTCTCTCTCCCTCTTTCTTTGTCAAATAAATAAATAAATAAAAATAAAATACTTAAAGCCAGATGCACAAAGGGGCAAGATGCCCAGGCCATTCCCTGTCTCTTTCTCTCCCTTTCTCTTTGCTTGCAAATAAATAAACAAATACTTTAAAAAAGAAAAGAAAAGAAAGAAAGAAGGGGCTGGAGAGATGGCTCAGAAATTAAGGTGATTGCTTGCAAAGCCTGACGACACGGGTTTGATTCCCTGGTACCCATGTAAAGCCAGATGTACAATGTGGTACTTGCATCTGGAGTTCATTTGCAGTGGCAGGAGGCCCTGGTGCACCCATTCTCTTTCCCTCTCTGTCTCTCTCCTTGCACATTAAAAATAAATAAACAAATAAATAAGTGTTTGTAGGAGCACAGCTCTTGAGTGCCAGACCCCATTTTGGAGAAGTCCACTAAGCTCTCCAGAGCTGTTTCCTGTCCTACAAGTGAGCACCAATACACAGATGCTAGGATCACCTGGATACACAGCATATGTGGGTGGGGAGCAAATGGGGGTACTCACAGAGGAGGGTCGTGGCTATTTCTGGGAGTCTCAGGTTTCCAGCTTTTGTAGATGGAGAGACATTCTCTCCAATTGTGAGTACTTATTGGGAAAAATTAGAATAATGGAATAAAGAAGATGTCATGTGAATTCTACACCAAAGTTCAAGTACCCCAAGTGATCAGGAACTGATTTTCTAGACTTTCCTTCTGAAACCTCTAGATGGGTTGCAGGCAAGAAAATTAAACAAGGACTAGGGAAATGTTAAATTTTGGATTCAAGTTAGAAAAAGGTAAAATGAATGAACCTGAAGCTGGGCATGGTGATGCATGTCTATGATCTCAGCACTGGAGAGGCAGAAGCATATGGAGTTCGAGGCCAGGCTGTTTATATACCAAGTTCAAGACTAGCCTGAGCTATATGAGACCCTATCTTTAAAAAAATTATTGAGCTGGGCATGGTGGTGCATGCCTTTAATCCTAGCACTTGGGAGGCAGAGGTAGGAGGATCTCTGTGAGTTCAAGGCCACCCTGAGACGACAATTGTGAATTCCAGGTCATCCTTGGCTAAAGCGAGACCATACCTCAAAAAAAGGGGGGGGTGGGAGCTGAAGATGTCACAAGAAGTCTTGTCTAGAACATGTGAGGTCCTGGGTTCACTGCTCAGTACTATAGAGCCTCCTCACACTAAAGTCACCAGCTGCTGCAAGACCAGATGTGTGTATGGTGTGTATTCATATTCGTATGTGTGTGGGTGCACATGCACGTGTATGTACATGCATGTGGAGGCCAGAGGTTGACATCAGGGGTCTTCCTTCACTCTCCTCCTAATTCATTGAGACAGGGTCTCTCACTAAATCTGGTGGCTCACCAATTCAGCTAGACAAGCTAGGCCTAGGCATTCCCTGTCTCCACCTTCCCAATTCTAGGATTACAGGTACATAAGGCTGGATCCAGAATTTATATGGGTGCTGGGGGTCTCAACTGAGATCCTTGTGTTTGCCTGGCAAGCGCTTTGCCAACTGAGCCAACTCAGTCCACTACAACACCAGGTCAAGTTTAAATCAAGGTAGGGTCTCACTCTAGCCCAGGCTGACCTGGAATTCACTATGTAGTCTCAGGGTGACCTGGAACTCACTGTGACCTCCTACCTCTGCCTCCCTAGTGCTGGGATTAAAGGAGTGCGTCACCATACCCGACCAAAAGAAATGTTATTAATTTGTATATTTCTCACCACAATTCTGTTTCCTCAGTCACCATACGATTTTGCTGTAATCCATAGTTTCTCAGACAAAGGTTGGAGTACTGCGGGAGTAGCGGAAGCCACAGAAGAAAACATAAACATCTTCCTAGAGCATCCATTTAGCTCAAAAGTTAGGAGAAAATACTCTTCATAGTAAAATAAACATGCATGCATCATAGAATAGACTGTAAAATTAACGTTAGTATCAAAAATAGAACTTGAAGCTTCAAAGCAAGGTCATGGTTGGGGTGGATGCTGCAGACTGGGGTTATATATTCCAACTCTTCTGGTCAGAGGAGAGGGTGGGAAAGTTGGAGAATGGCCCATCAGGGTCAAGTTTACTGCCAGCTGCTCAGCTATCTCCCAGACAATTCCCCATGAATCCACTACTCGGGGGTTGTGGGATGCTTCCAGAGCAACTTGCCTACCCATGGGCACCTACTTGCTGTCACAGCTTATAGACAGGGCCAACCCAGATGCCATTCTGTGGCCAAAGTCAGCTGATGGCCAACCTCGACTGGAGAACTGCTCTTACTATCCAATCCAGGACCAGAGAGTTGCTCCAAGGGCTGCTCTTGCCAGAATTCTAAGAGAATAAAGGCAATATCCTGTGGCCAACAGTGTGTTCTGCTCCCCAAAGCTCCTCCTAATATTGAAAGACCAGACAAAGCAGAAAAAACCAAATTGTGGATAAAGAACAGAAAAGATGGGTTGGAGAGATGGCTCAGCGGTTAAGTGAGCTTCCTGAACAAGCATGAGGGTTTGAGAGGGTCTGAAACCTCTGGAGTTCAAATGGCCAGATGCCATGTAAAATAGCTGGTTGTGGCCACAAGCGCCTATAACCCCAGTCCTGCAGGGCAGTAGAGATATGAGACTCGTCAGAGCCCCACAAGGACAGGAATCAGTAAACAGACACTCCAGAAGCCGGGCGTGGTGGTGCACGCCTTTAATCCCAGCACTCGGGAGGCAGAAGTAGGAGGATTGCTGTGAGTTCGAGGCCACCCTGAGACTCCATAGTGAATTCCAGGTCAGCCTGGGCTAGAGTGAGACCCTACCTCGAAAAAAAAAAAAAAAAAAAGACACTCCAGGTCAAAATATGACCAGGTAAAAGAGCGATGGAGCTGGATACCTGACATTTCACTCCGGCCATCACAGGAGAGAGTATGCAGCACACCAAGGGCACATACGCCACACCACACACACACACACATTTACATTACACACACAGGCAAGAAAGCAAAAAGACTGTTTACTGACATGCTCTGTGCATTCCATATGGGAGGATGAGATAAGATGATGATGAATAGACCTTACCACAGGATACAGCTTGGATCTGGAATCTTTCCCAAAGAGCCACATATTAAAAGACTTGGTCCTCAGCTTGGCACTTTTGGAAAGTGAGGAATCTTTAAGAGGTGACACCTAGTGGAAGGTCTTAGGTCACCAAGGGCAAGGATAATCCACCCCCTTCCTGTCCCTGCATCCTAGCCACCATGCGGTGAGCAGCTCTCTCCACTATGTCACCCCACCACAGGCTGAGAAGCAATGGGCCAACTGACCATGGACTGAAATCTCCAAAACTGAGCCAAAGTCAGTCTCCCCTCCATATTTTTTTTTTTTTTGTAGTATTAGAAATTGAGTATATGGGCACTCCAGGGCCTCTGCTGCTGCAGACAACCTGCAGACACACGAGCCACTCTGTGTGTCTTGTTTTACTTGGGCACTAAGGAATGGAACCCGGGCAGTCGGGCTGTGCAAACAAGTGCCCCCAACTGAGAAACCACCTCTCCAGTCCAAGTTTCCTTATTGTTTGTTTGTTTTCTCAAGGTAGGGTCTCACTGTAGCCCAGGCTAACCTGGAACTCATTCTGTAGTGCCAGGTTGGCCTCAAACTCATGGTAATCCTACCTCTGCCTCCTGAGCACTGGGATCAAAGGCATTCACCACCACACCTGGCTCATTCTTGTTTTGTTTTGTTTTTTCCCCAAGGTAGGCTCTCACTCTAGCTCAGGCCGACCTGGAATTCACTATGGAGTCGCAGGGTCGCCTCAAACTCATTCCAGCCCATATTTTTGTTTATTTGTGAGCAATGAGTGAGAGAAAGAATGGGCCACTTGCAACTGTAAGGAAACTCCAGATACATGCACCACATTGTGTATCTGGTTTTGTGTGGGTACTGGAGAATTGAACCCTGGGCCGGCAGTCTTTACAAGCAAGTACTTTTGTTGTTGTTGTTGTTGTTGTTGTTGTTGTTTGAGGTAGGATTTCCCTGTAGCTCAGGCTGACCTAGAATTTACTATGTAGTCTCAGGGTGGCCTCGAACTCCTAGCAATCGTCCTACCTCTGCCTTTCGAGTGCTGGGGTTAAAGGCATGTGCCATCATGCCCAGCTAAGTGAGCACTTTTAACCCCTGGGCCATTTTCCAAATCATTTTAGTTTTGAGACCAGGTCTCAGTATAGCTTAGGTAGGTCTCAAATATGTGATTCTCCTACCTCAGACTCTCAAGTGTAGGGATTACAGGTATGCAGCACCATGCTTGGTCCATTTCTCTTTCTTTCTCTTTTCGTATTTTTGCAATTATATTTTGTTGTCACTGCTTTGTGCATGTGTGTTTACATGAATGCACGTGCATGTGTGAGTGTGTATGAGGCCAGAGGACAACTCCAGGTACTGTCTCTCGGGTACTGTTCATCTCTTCTGCTTTGCTTTGTTTTTTGTAATTTCTTTGTTTTCTTTGTTTTGTTTTGTTTTTTGTTTTTCAGGGGTCTCACTCTAGCCCAGGATGATCTAGAATTCACTATGGAGTCTCAGGGTAGCCTTGAACTCACGGTGATCTTCCTATCTCTGCCTGCAGAATGCTGGGGTTAAAGGCATGTGCCACCACGCCTGGCTGTGCTTTTTTTTTGTTTGTTTTCTTTTTTGTGTGTGTGACAAAGTCTCTCATTGGTCTGTAACTTGCCAAGTAGGCTAGACTGGCTAGCCAGCAAGCCTCAGGGATTCCCCCTGTCTCTGCCTCCCCAGTGCTGGGATTACAAGTGTAAACCAACACATCTAGCATTTTGTTTTGTTTTGAGGAAGGGTCTTACTTTAACACAGGCTGATCTGGAATTCACTATGTAGCCTCAGCGTGGCCTTGAACTCACGGTGATCCTCCTACCTCTGCCTCCCAAGTGCTGGGATTAAGGCGTGTGCCACCACGCCCGGCGCACATCTAGCTTTTTGTTACATGGGTCCTAGGGATAGAGTTTAGGTCCTCGTCCTTGCATGAAAGACACTTTATCACCGAACTTTCTCCCCAGCACCCCTCTTTTACATTTAATTAATTAGTTAATTAATTTACTTGAGGGAAGGAAAGAAAGAGAGGGGGAGAGGGGCTGGGGAGATAGCTTAGTGATGAAGGCACTTGTCTGTGAAGCCTAAGGACCCAGGTTCTATTCCCCTGTACCCACACAAGCCAGATGCACAAGGTGGCACATGTATCTGGAGTTTGTAGTGGCTAAAGGCCCTGGCGCACCCATTTTCTCTCTCTCATTCTCTCTCTCTGCGTCTTTCTCTTTTTCACATAAATAAAGAAATAAAATAAGAAAAAGAGTTAAGAGAGTTAGCAGTTAAGGTGCTTGTCTGCCGAGCCTACGGACCCAAGCTCAATTCCCCAGTGACCACATAAGCCAGATGCACATGGTGGAGCATGCATCTGGAATTCGTTTGTAGTGGCTAGAAGCCATGGTGTGCCCATTCTCTCTATTCCCCCCTTTCTTCCTTTTTTTCTTTCTTTCTCTCTCTCTCTTTCTTTCTTTTTTTCTCCTCTTTTGTTTTTTTGAGGTAGGGTCTCACTCTAGCCCAGGTTGACCTGAAATTCACTATGTAGTCTCAGGCTGGCCTTGAACTCACAATGATCCTCTTACGTGCTGGGATTAAAGGCATGCACCACCATAGTTGACTTTTAATTTTATTTATTTTTTATGAGAGAGGAGAGAGAGAGAGAGAGAGAGAGAGAAAGAGAGAGGGAGGGAGAGAGAATTGACATGCCAGGGCCTCTAGCCACTGCAATCGAACTCCAGACGTGTGCACCATCTTGAACACTTTGTGTGTCTGGCTTATGTGGGATCTGGAGAGTCAAACTTGGGTCCTTAGGCCTTGCAGATAAGCCATCTAACTGCTAAGCCATCTCTCCAGCACTAATTTTATTTTTTAACAATATTTTTTATTAAAAAAATATATATATGGGACAGAATAGATATACCAGGGCCTCTTGCCATTGCAAATGAACTACAGATGCATGTGCCACTCACTTGATGCATGGCTTTACATGGGTACTAGGGAATTGAACCCAGGCCATCAGATTTTGCAAGCAAGCGCCTTTGACCACTGAGCCATCTTTTTAGCACCACCCCTCCCTTTTTATCAGTGCTAGGAATTGAACCCAGGACATCACTCACACTAGGTAAGCATTCTACCACTGAGCTATATTCCCAGTGCCCATCTGTCCAATTCTAAGACTCTCGCTTTAGACACTGGCATTAGACTATGTGTCTCTCCATTTTCTTTAACCACAGCACTGCTAGACACCTGAAACCATGCACATCTTAGGCAGTGATCACTTTTTCTAGATGTGCAGCACTTGATTTAAAAACTGACCACTCGAACCTGGCGTGGTGGCGCACACCTTTAATTCCAGCACTTGGGAGGCAAAGGTAGGAGGATCGTCATGAGTTCAAGGCCACCCTGAGAATACAGAGTGAATTCCAGGTCAGCCTGGGCTAGAGTAAGACCCTACCTCGAAAAACCAAAACCAAAACCAAAACCAAAACCAAAAAAAAAAAAAAAAAAAAAAACCCACTGACCACTTAAGCCAGGTGTGGTGGCACGTACCTTTAATCCCAGCACTCAGGAGGCAGAGCTAGGAGGATTGCTGTGAGTTCAAGGGCAGCCTTGAACTACAGAGTGAGTTCCAGGTCAGCCTGGGCTAGAGTGAGACCCTATTTTGTTCTTTTTTTTTTTTTTTTCGAGGTACGGTTTCACTCTAGCTAGGCTGAGTGTGAGACCCTATTTTGAACCAAAAAAAAAAAAAAAAAAAAGACTACACTTCATCAGTTTCACCAGCAGTTTCCAAATGACAACAGATAAATTGTATTATTCAAATATTCCTCACGCCACACAATAGGGAGGAAAGACTTGTGGTGGGGAGCGGGGAGTGATTTGGCTCCTGACCCAGGAACCTTCAGGAATGGGGGTCACGGTCTTTACACTCATGCTTTCATTGTCTCTGAATGTGAAGTATACTTTTAGTGGAATTGTTTTCAGATGGACAGGTAAGGGGGGGGAGGAGGGGGATCTTAATGTTTTTTTCCCCTAGAAGAAATTTCTCATGAGACCAAGATCCAGGTTTTATTAGTTTCCTTCCCAGCAGCAGGTCAGCCATGAAGAGAAAAATGTGCGTATGTACTGGGCATACCCAGCTGACGTTGTCTCCTCACTTAAGGCTGCCAAGACCCACTTGAGATAAAAGTGGGGGCCACTTCACTCTAAAGGGCTTTTTAGGAGGGCTGGGGAGTGGTAGAACTGCTTGCCTAGCAGCAAGACTCTGAGTTCCATGCACAACACGGAAAAAAAAGAAAAGAAAAAAACAACCCACAATATGCTTTAGGAGCTGGCACCATGAGCAGAAAGCTAAACTGGCATGCAAGTCCTGCCCCTTGAAGTCCCTGGGGCATGTCCAGGGCTGCCCCACTCTCCCAAACTGCATAAAGGAGTGTGTGGATTCAAACAGCAGAACAGTTCCCCAAGTATGCTTTTTTTTAATTTTTAATTTTTTTATGCAAGAGAGAGAGAGGGAAGGAGAGGGAGGGAGGGGGAGAAAGAGAAAGAGAGAGAGAAACAGAATGGGCACATCAGGACCTCCAGCCACTGTAATCAAACTCCAGATGGATGCACCCTCTTGTGTGCATGTCACGCTTGCATCATTGTGTGTCTGGCTTATGTGGTACCTGGAGAATCAAACATGAGTCCTTAGGCTTCACAGGCAAGGGCCTTAACCACTAAGCCATCTCTCCAGCCTCCCAGCTATTCTTGACTTGTCAAAACCCATTAGTAAAATCAAGTGTAATGGTGCATATCTGTAATTCCAGCACTTGGGAGATGTGGCAAAAGATCAAAAGTTCAAGGTCAGGCAGGATCCAGGATTTGGTTCAGTGGTAAAGTGCCTACCTAGCATACACAAGGCCCTGGGTTTGATCCCCAGCACCACCAAAAACATATTTAGAAGGCCGGGCGTGGTGGTGCACGCCTTTAATCCCAGCACTCAAGTAGACAGAGGTAGTAGGATCACCATGAGTTTGAGGCCACCCTGAGACTACGTGGTGAATTCCAGGTCAGCCTGCACTAGAGTGAGATCCTACCTCGGAAAAACAAAAGAGAAATATTTAGAACAAGTCCAAGATTGAGCTGCAGAGATGCCTCAGAGGGTAAAGCCCTTAACACTCAAGCTGAGTATACAAACTCAACCCCAGACCCCACATAAAAAGCCAGAAGTCATGGTGGGGCTTCTGTAACCCCAGCATGCTGGGAGTAAGCTGGAAGGCAGGAACAGGAATTTGTACACATGCATAAACACACACATGTGCACTCACAAATAAATAAGAAATAATTTTAATAAGCCGGGCGTGGTGGCGCACGCCTTTAATCCCAGCACTCAGTAGGCAGAGGTAGGAGGATCACCATTAGTTCGAGGCTACCCTGAGACTACAGAGTGAATTCCAGGTCAGCCTGGGCTAGAGGGAGACCCTACCTCAGAAAACCAAAACTAAATAAATATATGAAAAAATAGTAATTTTAACAAGAGAAAAAGGGCTGGAGAGATGGCTTAGGGGTTAAGCGCTTGCCTGTGAAGCCTAAGGACCCCGGTTTAAGGCTTGATTCCCCAGGACCCACGTAATCCAGATACACAAGGGGGCACACGCGTCTGGAGTTTGTTTGCAGTGGCTGGATGACCTGGCGTGCCCATTCTCTCTCTATCTCTAACTGCCTCTTTCTCTCTTTGTCACTCTCAAATAAATAAATAAAAATAAACAAAAAAATTTAACAAGAGGAAAGAAAGAGTTCAAGATTATTTTTTGCTATATAGCATATTCAAGACCAGCCTGGGTTATGTGAGATCCTATCTCAAAAAAGCAAAATATGAGACTGGAGAGATGGCTTGGCAGTTAAGGCACTTGCCTGCAATGCCTAATGACAGGAGTTTGATTCCCCAGTACCCACATAAAGCCAGATTAATAAATTGGTGCATGCATCTGGAGTTTGTTTGCAGTGGCTAGAGACTCTAATGCACCCATTCTCTCTTGCAAATAAATAAATAAAATATTTTAAAGCAAAATATAGAAAAAAAAAGCAAACAAAATTAACGTTAGTTGTCAGGCGTGGTGGCACATGCCTTTAATCCCAGCACTCTGGAGGCAGAGGTAGGAGGAGTGCTGTGAGTTTGAGGTCACCCTGAGACTCCAGAGGGAATTCCAGATCAGCCTGGGCTACAGTGAAATCCTACCTAAAAAAAAAAAAAAAGCTAGCCCTTCATCTGTTCTGTGAGATATGCACTGTCCCCGCCAGATGCTCACTGGCTTCCCCCAAGAACACTCACTCTCAAATCCCACACTATACTCCAATGACTGACTGCTGCCCTCACAACTCATAACCCACGACCTCATGGTGAATACCAGCAATACCACTAAGGAGGACCCTCACTGGAATGGGGGCAGGGAGGAGGGAAATGATGGTACCAACACATGATGTGTCCATACAAAGTTCCTACTTTAAAAAAAATCCCATCAGACAGCCAATGAACACAGTTCATTTGGACAGTTTGCTGGCTCCCTCCTTAGGATCATGGACAAACTTCAAAAACAGAGAACTGAGGAATTGAACCTGGGTCCTTTGGCATTGCAGGCAAGTGCCTTAACCACTAAGCTATTTCTCCAGCCCTGGAAAAGGAAATTCTTATATATGTTATGACATGGATGAAGCTTCAAGGCTTCATAAAAGGGCATGGTATACTATCCTATATGAGGTACCTAGAGTCGTCAAGTTTACAGAGCATAGTCAGAGACTAAAAGCAGGGAAAGGAGAATTTGGGTATAGATTAGGAAAGTAAGCCGGGCATGGTGGTGCATGCCTTTAATCCCAGCCCTTGGGAGGCAGAGGTAGAGGGATTGCCATGAGTTCGAGGCCACCCTGAGACTACGTAGTGAATTGCAGGTCAGCCTGAGCTAGAGTGAGACCCTACCTCGAGAAAAAAAGAAAAGAAAAGGACAGGAAAGGAAAGTAATAAGCAGTTTGCTCTGGTTTTGCTGTCTCCCAGCACCTTTGCAGACATCATTTGTCTTGATGTGCACCTGACCCCTGACCCAGTGTATGACATCCTGAATAGGTCAGTATGTTATTCCAATGTCACAACTGTGGCCTCTGAGGCTTCAAAGGGATAAGCAGTTAGCCCAAGGTCATCCAGCAAATAAAAAACAGCTGAGATTAAAACACAGTCCCGGGCTGGTGGGATAGTTTAGCGGTTAAGGCGCTAGCCTGCAACACTAAAGGACAGGTTCGATTCCCCAGGACCCACGTAAGCCAGATGCATAAGGTGACACATGCTTCTGGAGTTCGTTTGCAGTGCCTGAAGGCCCTGGCACGCCCATTCTCTCTCTCTCTCTGTCTGCCTCTTTGTCTCTCAAATAAAAATAAACCCAGTCCTGTACTGGGGCTATCCCTCAAGAGGAGAACACTTATTTAGCACAAACAAGGACTGTGTTTCATGCCTAGCACCAGCAAACAAAACAAAACCAAACAAGGGGTTAGAGATGGCTCAGCAGTTAAAAGCACCTGCTTGCAAAACTTATTGGCCTGGGTTCAATTCCTTAGCACCCACGTAAACCTGGATGCGAAGTGGCCCAGGCCTTTGTAATTCCAATGCAGTGTAATCCCAATCCCACCCATGACAATGGGAGGCAGAGCCAGGAGAATCTAAAGCTAGTGTGACATTTGCTTGTAGGGGTAAGAGATCCTGTCTCAAAGAAGGTCGAGCACAGACACCTCAATGTTGTCCTCTCATCTCCACATGCGTGCTGTGGCACATGTACACACACACACACACACACACACACACATTTTAACAATCACAAACAATGCCGGGCGTGGTGGTGCAAGCCTTTAATCCCAGCACTCGGGAGGTACAGGTAGGAGGGTCACCGAGAGTTCGAGGCCACGCTGAGACTACATAGTGAATTCCAGGTCAGCCTGAGCTAGAGTGAGACCCTACCTTGAAAAAAAAAAAAAATTACAAACAAAACAAAAAGCTCCACGTTTGCTTCCATGGGGCAGTCTGCCCGTGATCGCTTCCGCCACACCCTCACTGTTACACAGATGGCTTCCCAAAGTTTCAATGACAGGCCCTACTTTTATTTCCCCATTTTCAAGACAGTACTTCTCCCAGCTTTCACAACGAGAAAGTAACAGTGTCTCATATGGGGCACAGGCAGCAGAGGGGTCCAGAGACTTGGGGTCCCTTAGTCCCAGTGTGTGTCCTCATCTTCCTATAGGCTTCAGTGATGGAGAACTCCTGGACTCCCTTCATCAGGCACCAGCCCCATCCCATGAAAGCTTCCGGCTCAGCGAAGTGAATTATTGTCCCCAAGAAGAACATGAGAACACAGCGATGGCTGTTCAACAGAAGAAAGTCCCGAACGTGAAAGGCTGTGTGGCCTCAGGCAGGTGGGAGGCCTGGGCTGGGAAGGAGCCCGCAGAGAAGGTTTTGGGAAAACAGGTGCTGTGAAGAGCGGAGACACAGAGGAAGGAGAGGGAAGAGGGACAAAGGAATGCTTTTCTATAGAATCGCAGGAGTTTTCTGTCCCCGCCCTTGGGACTCCAGGGGCTGGGGAACGTCTACGCCAAGCAGACTGCTGAGGAAGCCGCTGCAAGCTCCCAACATTGGCGAGAAGAAAGCAGGAGGGAGGCTCCAAGACGTGGCTCAGCAGAGATCTCTGGGAACTGAAGTCCTGACCTTAAGGTCGCCGGCGGTGGGGTGGGGGAATGGCAGAACAAGGCAGAAGCAAGGGAAAGGTGCTCAACACTTTCCCAGAAAATACAGAAAAAGAACGCATTCCTTTGCTCTGGAGTGGGTTAGACGGTGGCCTCCCCAAAAGCTATGCCCTGTCTTAGCCATGGAACTGGATACTGATTGGAAAAATAACTGTGTGGAGAAAGGGTCTTTGCAGATATCTATGTCTCTCTATCATCTATCTATCTATATACGTACATACCTCTCTATATAGTTGTGTATATGTTAAGAATCTCAAGTGGCCCTACACTCAAAGACAAGTGTCCTTATAAGAGACAGAAAAGGAGACACAGACACAAGGAGCTGACAATCATGGGAAGACAGGCAGAGATGGGAACGATACAATCACAATCCTGGACCACTTGGGACCATCTGAAGCTAGAAGAGGCAAGGAAGCATTCTCCAGAGCCCTGCAAGAAACAGTCCTGCTCATGCCTAATTTCAAACTTCTGGTTTCCAGAATTAAAAAAAAAAAAAAAAGTCTGTTTTATTTATTTATTTATTTGAGAGAGAAGGGGTGGGAGATGGAGAAAGAGGCAGATGAGAGAGAGAATGGGCCATGCCAGGGTCTCTAGCCTCTGCAAATCAACTCCAGACGCATGCGCCCCCTTGTGCATCTGGCTTACTTGGGCACTGGGGAATTGAACCTTGGTCCTTAGACTTCGCAGGCAAGTACCTTAACTGCTAAGTCATTTTTCCAGCCCAAAACCTGTTGTTTTAAGCCACAGAGTTTGTAGTCATTTCCCTTCCCTCCCTCCTCCTCCTCCTTTTTACAAAGGTTGTAGTCTTGTATTCCCTCTCCCCTGTCCTGCTTCCCCTGAGGGCCCTCCTCAGTGGGGTTGTTGGTGTTCACTCTTGGGTAACTCAAGTCTCAGTCAGTCTCTGTGGGGTGGCGGGGATGGGGTGTAGTCATTTCTTTTTTTTATAACTATTTTGTTTATTTATTTGAGAGAGAGAGATACAGAAATAAGCAGGTAAAGAGAGAGAGCTGGGCATGGTGGCGCACACCTTTAATCCCAGCACTCAGGAGGCAGAGGTAGGAGGATTGCCATGAGTTGGAGGCTACCCTGAGACTTCATTGTGAATTCCAGGTCAGCCTGGGCTAGAGTGAGACCCTACCTCAAAAAACAACAACAAAAAAAAAAAAAAAAAAAAAAAAAAAGGAGAGAGAGAATGGGCACGCCAGGGCCACCAGCCACTGCAAATGAACTCCAGGTGTGTGCGCCCCCTTGTGCATCTGGCTTATATGGGTCCTGGGGAGTCGAACCTGGGTGCTTTGGCTTTGCAGGCAGCCATCTCTCCAGCCCCGGTGTAGTCATTTCTTAGAGCACCCATACACAGGAGCTAAATGCCCAGGCAGGTTGCTTGCCTGCTCCTCTCTGCTCACCTCCCCACATTTTCTTTTTCTTTTTTTTTTTTTGGTATTTTGAGGTAGGGTCTCACTCTAGCTCAGGCTGACCTGGAATTCACTCTGTAGTCTCAGGTTGGCCTCGAACTCTCGGCGATCCTCCTACCTCTGCCTCCCGAGTACTGGGATTAAAGGTGTGCACCACCACGCCCGGCTCCTCCCCACATTTTCTGCAAGTGGAAGCTATTTCCCCCATCAGGAGTGAAATCCCACATTAGAACCACCATAGTCATCATCCTGGTGGATCACTCTCTCCCTGCTTAGAAAGCCAGTGCCCCTACAAAGCATCCATTAACAGGGGCAGCCTGACTCTCTTCCTCAAAGCCTTGAGGTTGTCACTTCTGGGGAGGGAGGAGAGTTCTCATGCACATTCAGCCAGAAGGGGAACTTTCTCAGGCCTCTGGGGGCGGAGGGGGGGGGGAGACAGCAGAGTGGGCCATACTCTGGCACACCCCGCAGAAGTCACAGTTTGGCAGCAAAGAGAGAGGAGGGAGGTTCCCAGGTTGGTGTTTTTTTCCACCTTGAAACTAGCGGCATTTCTGAAATGATGGCTGGGGATTTCCACCAGCTACTTTAATGACCACAGTTTTTAGTGTTAAAGGCAGGACAGACACGGAGATTTGCAACCTGCACGGTGTGTGAGATGCTGTTTCCAACACAAAGCTGGTGTTTTTCTCCCTGCTAAACAAGCCAGGTTCCTGCTGTCCCAGGCTGGCAGCCGTGTCCATTACAAGCCTCTGTGCCCTGCTGCAGGACTGGGCCCCCCATCCCTCAGGAGGGTTTACTTCCTGGACCATCCCTCCATCAGCCCCACTAAGAAGCCTGGGTCCCTTGGGGAGTGGTGGAAGCTTTTCTAAGGTCCCACCTTAAAGAAACATTTGCTGGAGCTGGGCGTGGTGGCGCAAGCCTCTAATTCCAGAGCTAGGGAGACAGAGGTGGGAGGATTGCAATGAGTTCAAGGCCACCCTGAAGACTACATAGTGAAATCCAGGTCAGCCTGGGCTAGAGTGAGACTCTACCTTGAACCCCCCCCCCGAAAAAAAAGAAACATTTGCTGGATCCCTGAGACCCACCATGAAACCCACGGAAGCAGCTGGCCCCTGGGAGGCAGGGAGGGAACTGCTCTCTAAACAAAAATAATTTTGAAAAAAAGGCAGCGAGCCAAAAGGAATTGCTTCATAGCTGCATATTCACTTCTCCCTTTAACTGTGCAATTGAAGAAAAACACGCTGAAGCAGGAAGCGACGCCACACCCCCACTCCCACCCTGGTGGCTATTTGTGGATCAGTGTTTTATGAACCCTCCAGAGGCAGGTGCCTTCCCTGCCCGCCGGCCTGCCTTGTTCTCAGCATAGCCTCTGCCCCAGTGGGCTCTTGTGAACCTCCACTGACGAGCCAGAGAAGGGATGGAGCAAGCCCACAGCAGAGCATCCAGACATGCATTTGAGCCCTTCCTCAGCAGGGAGGGCATGGGCTGAATTGCAGAAATGCAGTCGGGCCTGCAGGGTAGACTGATACAACCTCTATGATCACAGCGTGGCTGGTATCCTGTTTCTGAACACAAGCAGTGGGGATAGTGTGGGCTCCTAGAGCCATAAGCTAGGCAATGGGGTTTCAGAGTGCTCCTCCATACACCCCTAGTGTCTTCCATCACTCGTAGTCTGGGAAAGCACCCAAAGAGAAGCAAGCCAGGATGCGGCACCAGCCCAGATTTCAGGAATCTTGACATCAAGATAGGCAACTCTACGGGCAGGGTAGATAGCTCAGTGATTAAAGGGACTTGTTTGCACAGCCTGCTGACTGGGGTTCATTTCTCAGACTACTCATATAAGCCAGACTCAAAGTGGTCCAAGCATCTGGCCTTCATTTTTGTAGTGGCAAGAGGCCCTGCTGCTCGCCAATCAATAAACAGAAAGAAAGATACACTACTGTAGCGAGCCATGGAAATGCCAAGGAGTTGTGTGCTAGAGGGAGAAGAGGAAAAAGACCCATTTGTATCTCCTGTGTCCAGTTGCAGTCTCAAGAATCAAAAGGCCCTTGGTCCTTGATTATGGCATCAACCAGGGCGGATTTTCCAGGGAAGCATCAGATGTACCTTCTATAGAGTCTGAGTCTCTGTCCAGAGGGACTCCAGATGGCTTTCCGCATCCTCATACTGAAAGAACTACTGGGCTGGAGAGATGGCTCAGTAAAGGCGCTTGCTTGCAAAGCCTAACGACTCCACTCAATTCTCAGTATCAACATAAAGGCAAATGCACCAAGTGGGCCAGACGTCTGGAGTTTGTAGAGGAAAGATGCCCTGGTGCCCCCATTTCCCTCTCTCTCTCTCTCTCTCTGTCTGTCTTTCTCTCCTTGAAAATAAACAAAAAATATATTTTAAGAAATCAAAGAACTATAGGACAATGTCCCAGTTCTGCCAGCATCAGATCACATCCTAAGATCGCCAGGGTTTAACCTTTCTGAACCTTAGTTTCCGTAACTGTAAAATGGAGACTACATCACTCAGCTCCCGTGGTTGTTCACTTGTAAACACGTATGTAAAACGATTGAGTACGTGGGGAAAGTCCCTGACACCATTCAATTGACAAGAATCCCAGGGCGCTGTTGGGAACCCACTGCTGTCCTGGAAAGAAACAGTGTAAAGTCCTTGCTTTCTAAGTCCTTTGGGAGCCATGACCCCCCCCCTTTCCCCATACACACACACCCGGAGAATCCTGATGGGGGAAGGCACACTTGCCCCATGTACACGCACACAAGACCATACCCCAAGTTTCAAAGAGTATCTTGGGCTGGGAGTCTCAGAGCCAGGAGTGTTGAAACTCCGCTGGTGGAGTTGGATGCCTCGGGTCCCTGCTCCCAACGGAGCGTGGACCCAGTGGAAGTGTGTAGTGTGTAGTGGGCCCCAGGCTCCACCGCAAACTGAGAGATGCCAAGGGACCTGTGTAAGGCCCAGTGCACGGGCTGCCCCAGGCGTTCTGCTCTGCAACCTGGAAATCCCATCCTAGTCCCCACTCCGACCTCCGACCTCCGGCGCGCATTTTGCCACCTCTCAGCGGCCCCATCCTGGAGAGCTCGTGAGAGGTAGCCTTGATCCCATCTCCTGGACTTCAAAGTTGAGGTGCAGAGGAGGAAGAAGCACTAACACACACACACACACACACACACTCACACTCACATGAAACTAAATTAAAAAAAAAACATTAAAAAACCTCATTCAGGTTGAATTACGGGTAAGAGTATTATAAAAAAAAAAAAAAAGTCCGGAAATGCAAAGCTGGAGGCGGTTTTGCCGCCGTAACCGGGGCTCGGCCGCAGATCTGGAGGCGGATCTCGCCCTCGCTCCCGTGCAGAGTCAGGGCAAGCAGCGCGGGAGAGCGGGGAGAGGGAGGGACCCCGAGCGCGGCCGGCGGGGGTTGGGGGGGGGACCCAGAAAGTTCCACCCGGGCCTCTATCCAGCCCTGATCCCCGGCGGTCGAGGCTAGGAGGGCGCGGCCGAGCTGGGCGCAGCTGGGTCCCCACACCCCGGCCGGCACACCTGGGCTCCCGAGCCCGGCGAGCGCGGCCCTGGACCCGCCGGGGGCTGCGGAGTCCGCTCGGTCCCTCGGACCAGCTCTTGGAGCCCGGCGCCTGCGGCGGAGCGCTTCCCGCCTCCCGCGCCTGGCGGAACCCTGAGACCTCCCAGCCACGGGGACCCTGAGTCCCTTGTCTCGGCGGTCAGGGCGCGCCGTCCAGGCGCCGAGATGCCCTGGACCCGCGGTGACCTGGTCCCTGGAAGACTCACGGTCTCACGCTCTCCAGGGCGCACGGGCTGTGCGCACCGGGAAGCCGACCCTAGGTCCCCGAAATCCCTCCCGGCCCTGGTTCTCCCTCCTCTCCCGACGCGGCCATGGGCGCAGCGCTTACCCGTCCCGGGAGGCTCGGCCCGGCGACAGCTCGCAACCGGGGCGCTGGGCGCTGGGTGCGAAGCAGCGGAGAGGCGAGAAGGCGGGGCGCGGCGGCGGGACTGCCCGCCCGCTGACAGCCCGCACGCGGCACTTCCCACTGTGTTTCCTTTTCTCTTAAAACAGGAAAAACAGCGGCTCCTCCGCGACTCTCCTGCTCCGCCCCCCCAGCGCCCGCCCTGCCCCCGGCAGCGTGGCAGGTGCTTCTGGACGCTGGCAGCCTGAGCGAGGTCTCTCTTTGATGCAAGGCAAACAAACAAACAAAAGCGCTACGGGGCATCACATCTCCACACTCACTCACCCAAGAACCCCAGCGAGGGCTGGGCGTACGTGGAGCTCCGTTGGTAGAGTGCTTGCTGCTGAGCGTGCACGAGGAAACCCTGGGTCGTATCCCCAAGCCCTGCGTAAACAAGGGGAGTGGTGGTGAAAGCCTGTAATCCCAGCACTTGGGAGGTGGAGGCAGGAGGATCAGAAGTTCAAGGTCATTTTTGGCTACATAATGAATTGGACACCCTGTCTTAAGCCCCACCTCAGAACGCTGAGAACGCTGGAGAAGGCTCGAGGTAGGAAAGGGAGTCCAGGAGGAATGGCACCGTCAGTGCTGGAGGGAGGTGAAGAGGAGGAGACAGCTTCCAACTCCCTCATGAGCATGTGGTGGTGGTGGGGGAGGGGGCTGGCTAGACTCCCTCCATGCTTATCATTAGCGGGTTCATGTTCCTGCCTGAGATGCAAGGTGAGCCAAGCATTTGCTTAGGAAAATAATGGCTTAAACCAGCAGGCCCCTTTCCATCCAGGCTTAGAGGCAAAGCATCCATTATACTTATCATTAATTACTGCACTGTAGGAATGGAACCCAGAGCCTTGAGCAGGCTAAGAACCCACTCCACCACCGTGCTATGAAATAGCCATTCTTCTTTTCATGGACCCATAAGAACCTGAGGATGGAGCGTGAGGGACTCTTATCTAGGTGATACCTTTAATTAGCAACTCTCCTTCAAAGCCAGCCTGAGACACATGAGGCCCTGTCTAAAAAATAAAATCAGGGCTGGAGAGATGGCTTAGCGGTTAAAGCACTTGCCTGTGAAGCCTGAGGACCCCGGTTCGAGGCTTGATTCCCCAGGACCCACTGTAAGCCAGATGCACAAGGGGGCACATGTGTAGGCGTCTGGAGTTCGTTTGCAGTGGCTGGAGGCCCTGGTGCGCCCATTCTCTCCCTCCCCCCGCCTCTCTCTCTCTTATCAATCTGCCTCTTTCTTTCTCTGTCTGTCGCTCTCAAATAAATAAAAATAATCATAAAAATAAATTAAAAAATAAAATAAAATAGAGTAAAATAAAAAAGAGCTGGGCTGGAGAGATGGCTTAGAGGTTAAGACGCATGCCTGTGAAGCCTAAGGACCCAGGTTCGATTCTCCAGGTTCCATGTAAGCCAGATGCACATGGTGGCACATGAGTCTGGAGTTTGTTTGCAGTGGCTAGAGACCCTGGCACGCCCATTCTCTGTCTCTCCCTCCCTCTCTCTATGTCTCAAATAAATAAATAAATCTTTTTTAAAAAAAAAAAGAGCTGAGGAGATAGCTCAGTGGTTAAAGACACTTGCTTGCAAATCCTGCTGGCCTGGGCTTGATCTCCAGTACCCATGTAACACCAGATGCACAAAGTGGTGCATATGTCTGGAGTTCATTTTCAGTGGCAAGATCCTCCTACCTCTGTCTCCTGAGTCCTAAGATTAAAGGTGTGAGCTACCAAGCCTGGCTTATTATTATTATTGTTATTTTTGGGGGGAGGGGTTCGAGGTAGGATTTCACTCTAGTCCAGGCTGACCTGGAATTCACTATGTAGTCGCAGGGTGACCTTGAACTCACTCACGGTGATCCTCCTACCTCGGCCTCCCAAGTGCTGGAATTAAATGTATGCACCACCACACCTGGCATTATTTTTTACTATTATTATTATTATTATTATTATTATTGAAGTAGGGTCTCACTCTGTAGGCCTTGAACTTAGAGTGATTCTTCTACCTCAGCCTCCCTAGTGCTGGGTTTAAAGGCATGAATCGCCACCACACCTGGCCTACCTTTTATGTTTGTTTCGGTTTTTTTGAGGTAGGCTCTTGCTCTAGGTCAGATTGACCTGGAATACACTATGTATTCTCAGGGTGGCTTCAGATTCACAGCAATCCTCCTACCTCTGTCTCCCGAGTGCTGGGATTAAAGGCTTGCGCCACCATGCCAGGCTCCTACCTTATTTTTGAATCAGGGTTTCTCACTGGCCTGGAGCTCGGCAATTAGGCTAGACTGGCTGACCAGTGAGTACAGGAATCCTCCCATCTCCACTTCCCCAGTACTGGGATTACAAATTCAGCCAATAGAGCTGGAGAGATTGCTTAGTGGTTAAGGTGCTTCCCTGTGAAGCCTAAGGATCCATGTTCAACTCTCCAGATCCCACATAAGCCTGACGCACAAAGGTGAGACGAGCACAAGGTCACACATGCCCACTAGGTGGCGCAAGCATCTGGAGTTTGATTGCATGGACTGAAGCCCTGGCCTACCAATTCTGTCTCTCTTTCTCTCTCTAAAAAATAAATAAATAAAAATAAAAACCAAATTCAGCCAATGTCCAACATTTTTTACATGGGTTTGGGGAATGAACTCAGATTGCTTGTGAGACAAACACATTACCACCTGAGCCATCTCCCCAACCCCAAACCATGCCTCATTATTATGCAAGATGCCACTGAGGAACAGGAGGCATGGAAAAATGCTATGATATGCTTCACCTGTTGTTGTTCGGTCCCCACAGCAGCCCACACAGTTAGTCTCATCATGGGTAAGGAAACTGAGGCTCAGCTAAGCTGAGTCATTTTGGGAAGCCACAAGGTAGCTGTCGAACTTCTTTCAAATCCTGGCTCCTTCTGCCATACCATATTATCATGTCGCTTTTCCTGAGAAATCTCACCTTCCTGAAAACTCTTACATTTCCTTCTTGAAAGCCTAACCACAGGGAATTATGGCACCCCTCCCTTTTGCTTGGGGTGCCAGGAAGCTCAAACAAAAATTGACAGTCAAGTACAGTCATCGTCGTTCCTCAAATTCCTGATAGCGTGGCCTCTTGCCTTCCTCTCTCTGGTTTCTGATCTCTTCTCTTGCTCTATTTTTAACTGTTGTCATGTGTGTTTTGGAGGAAGCTACCTCAAGTTCCCTTTGAACTGTAAATAAAATGAACTGGTTCACTGTGGAGAATTTAAAGTAACCTTAAGAGAAAAGTGGCACCTTGGCTATGGGAAAGCCAACACTTACTGCTCACGTGAGCTCTTTTCTCTGGAAATGAGTCCTGAGTGAGTAGCAACTTGGCCCATTTGATGGAAGGGAAAGGAGGTCCCAGCCCTGAAAGGGTGAGGCTACTCCCTGGAGAACAGGCTGGGACAGGCCTTCAGGCCTGCTGCCTGTGGTTCCTGGAGGCTTCTCCTGCAGAATTTTTCTTCCAAAGCCAACCAACTTCGCCAGCATCTCCCGGATGCAGTAGCAAGCAGGCATCTTTGTTCAACCTCTAGTGGCTTCACCACAGACACCCACACATGTCCACAGGCAGGGTTATCTTAGGTTAGCAACAACACTGAGCCCTGGGTGCAGGGGAGGCACAAGTAAGGAGCCCTTCCAGAAGAGAGCAGCTTCTATGCCCAGCCTGGCTGGTGCCCATTTGACTATGGCTCTTTTCCTTTCAAGCAGGACAGAAGCCACCCAGCTCTAGTCTTTACCCTTGACCCAGCACTTGGGAGGCAGAGGTAGGAGGATCGCCGAGAGTTCGAGGTCAGCCTGGGCTACAGTGAGACCCTACCTCGAAAAACAGAAACAAACAAAGAAAAAAATCTTTAAAAAAACAATAAATAAGCAAATAACTCAAGTGTCAGAAAATGTGGGATTTTGTTAGCTCTTAAGTTTTTCTACGAGGATCTTTAGCACTGTGGAGTGTGTACGTCAAGAGCAGCAGTAGAAGCTGGCATCACATTACTGTGCTGCAGGTCCTCTCAGCAGATCAAATTTTTTTTCTTTTCAAAAAAATTTTTTATTAGGAACTTCCATGATTATAAAAAGAAATCCCACGGTGATACCCTCCCATCCCCCATTTTCCCCTTTGAAGCTCCATTCTCCATCATATCCCCTCCCCCTCTCAATCAGTCTCTCTTTTATTTTGATGTCATGCTCTTTTCCTCCTCTTATGATGGTCTTGTGTAGGTAGTGCCAGGCACTGTGAGGTCATGGATATCCAGGCCATTTTATGTCTGGAGGAGCACGTTGTAAGGAGTCCTACCCTTCCTTTGGCTCTTACATTCTTTCCGCCACCTCTTCCGCATTAGACCCTGAGCCTTGGAAGGTGTGATAGAGATATTGCAGTACTGAGCACTCCGGTCACTTCTTTCTCAGCACCATGATGCCTTCTGAGTCATCCCAAGGTCACTGCCATCTGAAAAGAGAAGATTCTCTACCAAAAGTGAGAGTAGCATTAATATAAGGGTATGAATATTAAGAGAAGTGCTTATGCAGCAGATCAAATTTTAAGACAGAATAGAAGCTGAGCCTGTTATGCCAGTGACTTGGGAGGTTGAGGCAGGAGAATCCGAAGTTCAAGGCCTGCCTGGACTGCAGAATAAGCTCACACAGGGTTAGCTGCCTAATTTGGAAAGTTAGCCAAACTCTGAAATAAAAAGTACAAAAAGGTCTGGGATATAGCTCAGGGTCTAAACACTTGTCTAGCATGTTCAAGGTCCTGGGTTTCATCCCCGGTACCTACCCCACCCCCCCAAAAAAAGAAGGATGTAGCTCAGTGTGTGTGTGTGTGTGTGTGTGTGTGTGTGAGCACGCACACATGCATGAATGTGTGCATGCATGCATGCATACATGCAAGGTCCCGCTTGGGTTCAATCTTGAGTAGTGTTCCATGTGGCAAAGGTAAGCATCACTCCCTGAGACCATAGCTCTGGTGGTACATGTGTGTATGCACATATGACTTCACGATATTGGCACCAACACAATGGTGATGGTGAAGAAAAGGTAGGGTAGTGCTGGGCTCCAAGAGCCCCATGTTGGGCACCAGATGCCGGGCTCCGCCGGCGGGGGCAGGTAGTGCCAAGGGAAGGACCAGGCCCGCTGGTTCCTCCCGAGGGGCTGAGGAGGAGATGAGCGTCCGACGACTCAGACCTCTCCTGGCCACCGGAGAAAAACCACACTGAGTCGGGAGTCTTGTCGAAGCAGGAACTCGATTTATTGCTATGAACAGTTGCCTATATAATGTTGGGGACGAAGGCGGGGATTTTAGGACGGTGGGGAAAGGTAAGGGCCAATAGTAAACTGTGACTATTGAGATGATAATCCTAAATCCCATGTGGAAGTAGCAGGCAAGAAGCCATTAGGCGTCTTGCTGAGTCACGTCTGGCCAGAGGCAGATCACCAAACTTTAGCTAGACTCAGGAAGTTCCACGAGGCCTCACACCTGGGCCTTTCAGAGGCCAACATCTCCCCCTTTTGTTTTTGTAAGAGCATTAGTCACCATGGCCCCTGTCTTAGGTTGTCCCCCTCTGGGGGTCTTAACCGTCATTGGGTACCAGGTGTTTAGCTCAGAGCATTCATCATGGCCCCTGTCTTAGGTTGTCCCCCTCTGGGGATCTTACCCGTCACTGGGTACCATGTGTTTAGCTCACTGAGAACCCACTCCATGGCCCGTCTTAGGTTGTCCCCCTAAGGGGATCTTACCCATCATTGGTCACATGGAGGGCAGAGGACGTGGCAGTGGGTCATCTGCGGAACTTAATTCCTGAGTTGCCAGCCTGTGATAATGTATTTTGACCTGATGAGGTTTTATTGCCTCTAGCCGTTGGTGAATAAATTGTGTAATCTTATTAATTACACAAGGCCCGACAGTGAGGAGAAGGAGAAGGAGGGGGAGGGGCCCAAGTAGAGGCAGAAGGTAGGGTAAGAAGTCATATAAGCCCATCCACAGTGGGTTTGTTCTGGAGGTCCCGTTGCCTCCTCTCCAAGTCTTCCTGGAGCCTCTTAATCTTGTCCTGGATGATTCCTGATTTATTGGCGTAAAAGCAGCATTTTTCCTGTAAAAACAAACATACGCCTCCTTTTTCGGCCGTTAGTAGGTTTAGTCCTCTCCTGCTTTGTGGGACTACCTCAGCCAGGGAATCTAGCTGTTGTTGAAGATAGGTCTCCCTCTGATACAGGGAGGGCCTCATTTCCAGGGATGATATCTACATCTGGGATTAAGGTGGCTGGGGCACAAAGGCCCGTCCAATTGGTGGGCAGAAAGTCATAGGCCATCCCACCTCCACAAACATAAACCATTCCAGAAGGCGGGCAGCGTTGAGCACTGGGCTTAGTTGTGTTAAAAGTACAGAAGGAAGGATGAATGTATCCCACATCTATACTGGAATTATTAGGGGAAGGCAGGGCCCAAATGCCCAGAGGAAACATTGGGAAAAGCTGGACGGGGATGAAGAAGGTGGCTGAGTAATTTTTTAAGGTCATATGGGCAACTGTACTGCAAGCAGCCAGAGAGGCCCAGATTGGAGGCAAAGCCAGCAATCCTCCACAAGGGAGAGAATTGTTTATTTTAGTAGGGTGAAGGACCATTTTAGGAACAGTCCTCAGGGGTGGGACACTCCCTAGACGTAAGTTTCTATCAAAAAACTCCTATTTGTTACAAGAGTTTTTGTACTTTAATCACTTCTCAGTATAAAAGACTATCAAGGCCAGCCAAATGGCTTCCAACACTGAATATACATAATCTTGCTTACATGTAGGTGCTAAAGTCTTGCTCCCAAAGGGCCAGAGCTATGGATACAAGGCCAGCCAAATGGCATCTGACAATTCCCCCTTTTTTATTTTTTATGAGCTGGGCCCTTCTGGGCCTCAGTGCAGAAAGACTGTGTCTGTCTTAGGTTGTCCTCTACGATATTTAGGCCTTACCCGTCATCGGTACATGAATTCCATCCTTCATGTCCTGTCTTAGGTTGACCTAACTCGAGAGAATCTTACCCGTCTTTGACTACCAGCCTCTGCAGGGACTTTAAGATAATGTCTCGGGAAACCGGGGTCGGGTCTGTAGCTGTATCCCATGTACCACTGTACAGATATCCATAAAGGATCTCAAAAGGCATTTAACGAGTATGGGCAGCAGACACAGAATGAGCAAAAGACAAACACCTGTAGCAGCAAAGCTTCCTGTCCAAGATGTGAGAGAATTCCATCCAGGCAAGGCAGACTTAAAAGCAGATATTAAGTCATCAGTAGTTTTCAAAAGTAAGATGATTACTTTGCAAAGACAAAAATCTCTGAATGTAACTGAATCAGATCCAAGGAAATATTATCATTATGTCAAATACCTCTTAAATGTATTTTGCCAACACTGTTGACTGTTATTATATTTTTTAGAAGTAACACAAATCTATTGAAAATCTACATGACACTCCAAACGAGTTTTAACTTCCAACCTTAGTATCTCTTCACCCAAATATGTAACCACATCATACAGAGTGTCTAACAGGTGAAACTGTATCTAGGGTAAGGATCGAGCCCAAGATCTCAAAGGGAGGCACAGTGTGAACTTTTTCAGGAGCTACTTTAAAGCTGTGAGTATAAAAGATAGTTAGACATTAAAAGTACAAGCCTAAAGCCAAATGGGTCTTTTTTTATCTTGAGGGAAAGACACATTTAAACCCTCTCCCTGCAGTGAGGAGTGGGTCTGGTCCTCTCCAGGCCCCAGTCAATGGGCCATTTCTAGAAAAAATTTGAAATATTTAAGGTGAATAATGCTTTCTTTATCTGATCATGGGCGCGCGGGGGGGGGGGGGGGGGGGGGGGGGGGGGGGGTAGTGATTCCCCCTTTTGTTTTTGTAATTGTGATTTAAGTGTTTGGTCAACAATAGCTTGCCCTCGAGGGTTGTATGGGATGCCTGTGGAATGTGAGATTTTCCAGGTCTGGAGAAAATCTACAAAAGCCTTGCTTATGAAGCAGGGGCCATTATCTGTTTTAATTTGCTCAGGCAGCCCGAGAGTGGCAAAATATTGAAGTATATGACTAATGGCATGTTTGGATTTTTCCCGGCATGTGCCAACGCCCAGCAGGCGCGCGAAAAGGTATCGGCTGAAAGAAAAATATCAGTGAGCCCAGTCACCACGAGAGGGCGGATTTTTCCCCTCCCCCACCTGGATCAGTCCAAGGGAACCACGTGGCAGTCTCCCAGGAGGTGGACTGCCTGCCAACTCCCAGTAGGGGAGGGCCAGGCACAAGCTGCCAGGAGGGGGCCATCTATTTTTTTTAATTAACATATTCCACCCCTGGCTCCCAATAGATTTATAACCATCACATATTATACATTGTACTAAGTTCAATTTTAAAGGTCCCCACAGTCTTGACCAATTTAAGGTATTGAGACCTGTAAAATCAAACATGTTAAACATTTCTAATCTAAAGCCAGTCTTTGTGCCTGTAATTTTAACTTGTTTGAGGTTTTCCAGCTTAAAATCTTAAATCTCAGCTGGGTGTGGTGGTGCACACCTTTAATCCCAGCACTCGGGAGGCGGAGGTAGGAGGATTACCATGAGTTTTAGGCCACCCTGAGACTCCATAGGGAATTCCAGGTCAGCCTGGGCTAGAATGAAACCCTACCTCGAGAAACCAAAACAAAAAAACAAAAAATCTTAAATCTCTCAGTCCAGTATCTCTAGCCAAGTACATCAGTCCATTACAAATTTAACCTTGACTAAACTCTCTGGGCCTGGGCAGCAGGACGCAGCCAGCCCTTATTCCAGTAGCCCAGTTCCAACAAAGTCCCCTGTAGTCTTTTTTCCTCTTAGAAAGCTCATAAGCCAAGCCTCGAAGTTTAATCTTATCTGCACTTAGCATTTTAAGACTCTTATTAGAATAGTCCATCAAATTTGGCTTACCACTCCAGAAGACACCTTCAGTTGTAAGCACCAAGTCCATGCCTATTCCTCCAAAACAAAGGTTCCAAAAGATCAACATCCACATGGTCAGGTTCATCTCAGTCCCCTCCTCGGTCTGTATCAGACAGCTTTAGGTTCGCTGAGATAAACTTCCAGACCAGGTACAGTTATGGAGGAAGGGATATTTATTGAAGCTTACAGATCCAGGGGAAGTTCCATAATGGCAGAAAAAGTTGGCCTGCCTTCACAGGCCCAAGCAGAGAGAGAGAGAAGCATAAGCCTTCAGAAATACAAAAGTCGCAGATGCAGCTTGCCAGCAAATCAAGAGTGAAAGGAAAGAGAAAAGGAACAAAGAGATGCTGATCAACAAGTACAGGTTATAGAAGCAAAGTTTAGCGCATTAAATATAAAGACTAGCTCATAACTTATGGGGGTACGCTCACCCGCATATGTACACCAATTGACCTCCTCAACGAATGGCTCTCAGGGGGCACTAGTCTGCTGGACTCCGAGAGCTGCACGTTGGGCGCCAGATACTGGGCTCTGAGAGCCCCACGTTGGGCGCCAGATACCGGGCTCTGAGAGCCCCACGTTGGGCGCCAGATACCAGGCTCTGAGAGCCCCACGTTGGGCGCCAGATGCCGGGCTCTGAGAGCCCCACGTTGGGCGCCAGATACCGGGCTCTGAGAGCCCCACGTTGGGCACCAGATGCCAGGCTCCGCCGGCGGGGGCAGGTAGTGCTGAGGGAAGGACCAGGCCCACTGGTTCCTCCCGAGGGGTTGAGGAGGAGATGAGCGTCCGACGACTCAGACCTCTCCTGGCCACCGGAGAAAAACCACACTGAGTCGGGAGTCTTGTCGAAGCAGGAACTCGATTTATTGCTATGAACAGTTACCTATATAATGTTGGGGACGAAGGCGGGGATTTTAGGACGGTGGGGAAAGGTAAGGGCCAATAGTAAACTGTGACTATTGAGATGATAATTCTAAATCCCATGCAGAAGTAGCAGGCAAGAAGCCATTAGGCGTCTTGCTGAGTCACATCTGGCCAGAGGCAGATCACCAAACTTTAGCTAGGCTCAGGAAGTTCCACTAGGCCTCACACCTGGGCCTTTCAGAGGCCAACAGGGTAGGGCAGGGGCTGGGGAGATGGCTCAGTGGTTTAAAGTGCTTGCAAAGTCTGGCGTCGGGAGGGCATGCACGATGAGTCCAAGCCCACGCTAGTCAGGCCTTCACAGAGGCACAACAATGAGACCTTGCTTCAGACAAGGTGGAAAGCAAAGGCTGACACCCGAGGGTGTCCTCTGATCTCCACAGGCATGCCATGGCACATACAAATCCCTATCTTCACACACACACACACAAAAAAAAAAAAAAAAAAGAAGAAGTGGAGGAAAGAAGAAAATGCAGAGCAGACCATTAAAGAATGAAGCCAAGGTCAGTTTCCATTCCTGTCAAGGACTGGTCTGTGACAACCTGGGCTCAGAGGAGTGTGGAGAAGGAACCCCTGAGGACAAGAGCCAGGAACCTGGGCCAGGCAGTTTCCACCCATCCCTAGCTTGTTCTGCCTGAGCTGCAGAAGGGCTCCGAGGCCAGGTCTGTGGGGCTTAGGGGAGCGGTATGATGCGGAAAGGGAGCATGCAGTTTCTAGAGCTTGGACTCACCGTGCATGCCTTGCGGCTGACCCCAGACTGCAACACTGACTCCTTCAGTTAGCCTGTCAAGCTCTGCGGGGATGCACTGAGCAGGGAAAAGAAACAATGAGGAAGAAAAAGAAGATACAGTGTCATGAAGTCACTAGGGCTGCAAAGAAGTGAAGCAGGAAGGGGGCACCTGGGTGTAGAGAAAGTCTTTCTGAGGTCAGGAACGTTTAAGCAAAACTATTACCTACATAAACTGAGGACCCTGTGGGTGTCTAAAGGCTCCAGCATCCCTGCCTGGGACAAAGGCTGAGGACAACAAGCTGGAGCCAGGGGACAGGGATGCAGGGTGGGTAGACATAGTAAAGACCATGGGGAGGAGACAGTCACAACCTGAGAAACTTTCACGGCCAAATATGGCACTGTTAGAGCAACAAAAGATATAAGGCAGGGCTGCAGAGATGGCTTAGTGGTTAAGGCGTTTGCCTGCAAAGCCAAAGGACCTCGGTTCGACTCCCCACGTAATCCAGATGCACAAGGTGGCACACACGTCTAGAGTTAGTTTGCAGTGGCTGGAGGCCCTGTCGCACCCATTCCGTCTGTCTCTCTCTGTCTGCCTCTTTCCCTCTCTTGCTCTCTCAAATAAATAAATAAATAAAAATTAAAAATATATATATAAGGCAGCATTGGTTATAACTCAAAGTAGAGAATAGATAGCTAGGAAGACACACAAGTGTGGCTACAAAAATTGAATACATATGATGTTGGGGGGTGTAGCTAGCTCACTGAGAGAGAGCTTGTCTGGCATATATGAGGCCATGGATTCAATACACAGTACAATAAGAATAACAAGCAAGCCAAAATAAACCCTTAAAAAATAGAAACCAATTAGAAAAAAAATAGCAATAAAACTGTGGCATCATAAGATTAAATACATAAACAGAGTGTTAACAGACAAGCTTCTTTCTTTGGTTTTTCATATATATATATATATATATATATGTATATATTATTTGCCAGGCGTGGTGGTGCATGCCTTTAATCCCAGCACTCGGGAGGCAGAGGTAGGAGGATCACTATGAGTTCAAGGCCACCCTGTGACTATATAGTGAATTCCAGTTCAGTCCAGGCTACAGCGAGACCCTACCTCCAGAAACCAATATAGATGGGTGTGGTGGCACACGCCTTTAATCCCACACCTTGGGAGGCAGAGGTAGGAGGATCACTGTGAGTTCGAGGCCACTCTGAGATTACATAGTGAATTCCAGGTCAGCCTGAGCTAGAGTGAGACCCTACCTCGAGAAACAAAATAACAACAACAAAAAGAAACACACACACACACACACACACATATAATTTTATTTATTTATTTGAGAGAGAGAGTGAGAAAGGAGAGAGAGAATCGGCACACCAGGGTCTCTAGCCCTGCAAATGAACTCCAGACACATGTACCACCTTGTACATCTGGCTAACGTGGGTCCTGGGAAATTGAACCTGGGTACAGTAGGGGTGGGTCAATAAAGAGTATGCCAATCAATTAATCAATCAATCAATCCAATAAATGTATGTAAACGTTGGTTAGGTGTAGCAGTGCATTCTTGTAGCCACAGCACTCTGGAGGTGGAGGTAGGAGACAAGTTTGAGGTCAGCCTGAGCTACATGAGACTTCCAGGAAGAGAGGAGGGAGGGAGAAAGACAGAAAAAGAGAAGGGGGATGGGAGACAGGAGGAGGAAGGATGAGAGAAGAGGAAAAAAAGAAAGAGAAAGAGAGAAGACAAGCCTTAATTCTGCAGGCCATGGTGGTGCATGCTTTACTATCAGCACTCAGAAGGCTGAGGCAGGAGGATCTCCATGAGTTTGAGGCCAGCCTGGGGCTACAGAGTGAGTTCCAGGTCAGCATGGACTAGCGTGGGGCCTTACCTAAAAAAAAAAAAAAAAAAAAAAAGCCGGGCGTGGTGGCGCACGCCTTTAATCCCAGCACTTGGGAGCCAGAGTTGGGAGGATTGCCATGAGTTCGAGGCCACCCTACCTCGAAAAACAAACAAAAACAAAACAAAAAAAATAAAATAAAGAAAAAATAGCTGGGTGTGGTGGCACATGCCTTTAATCTCAGCACTTGGGAGGCTGAGGTAAGAGGATTGCTCTGAGTTCAAGGCAAGCCTGAGACTACATAGTGAAGGAATCCCTCTGCCCAAGTCAGTAAACCCTCTCGACGCTGTCCACACCAGAACCTTGGCCGAACCGACTCTCAGCCTGTGCTCCCTGGCCTGCCTCCTCTTGGTCACAAGGCCACCATGTACAGGCATGAGGACTCCTTTGTTAGTCGAGACAGCAACAGGACTGTCTGACTGTCCACAGAAGGCAGGACCTCAGCCAGTAGGTGCTCCAATTCAGGCACCTGCAGGATGGCAGGAACCCCCACCACCACCACCACGGAGGCGGGCACTCCAGGGGCGCTGTTCCGTGCATCCACACAGCTATACCAGTCTTCAGTCAGACCTGCTTGCCTAGCACGCCCCTGATCCTGTCTAAATTGATATGGCCCAAGGTGATCACTTGACCTAGGTGAGCCAATCAGTGATTCTCCCGGGAACATGATTAGAATCAAGGCAGTGGAGAGACTCTGCTTTACGAACCTAGAGCTGCGGGGGGCGGGGGGGGGGGGACATGGAAGCTGGAAGCTTTGGGACCTCTCATGCCCATGAAGAGGGCTGAAGAAGTTAGGGAAGTGGGTATACAGGAGAGCAATGAAAGAGAACCATGAAGCAGATTCACAGAGAGGAAGAGGGGCAGGGAAGACTGCAGATTCCATTTTACCTCCCAGCTCCTGCTTCCAGTATCTTCTTGAGGCATTCCTGCCCTTTGGTTTCTGGCAATGTCTTTGGCCAAACTGCCCTCTTTTTCATTCCATCACAGCTAATTATATCTACAAAGACCTTGCTCCAACTAAGCCTGTGAATAAGCATTGAATTTTTATTTTATTTTCAAATATTTTTATTATTTGCAGCGGAGAGAGAGAGAGAGAGACAGAGAGCCTAGCCACTACAAAAGAACGCCAGGTGCATGTGCCACCATGTGCATCCAGTTTACGTGCATCCTGGGGAATCTAACCTGGATCCTTTGGCTTTGCAGGCAAATGCCTTAATTGCTAAGCCATCTCTCCAGCCCCCCCCCCCCACACCTTTTAAAATTGTTTTTGAGGTAGGGTCTCTCACTCTAGCCCAGACTGACCTGGCACTCACTCTGTATACCCAGGATGACCTCAAACTCTCAGTGATCCTCCTACCTCAGCCTTCCAAGTGCTGGTGTTAAAAGCGTGTGCCACCATGCCAGGCTTCATTTTTTTTTTTTAAGTTTATCTATTTGCATGTACATGTTTGTGCATGCCCATGTGCACCAGGGCTTCTTGCTGCTGCAAATGAACACCAGATGCTTGTACCACTTTTTGTATAAGGCTCATATGGTGGCTGGGAAATTGAACCCAGGCCCATAGACTTTGCAAGCAATCATTTTTAACCACCGAGCCATCTTCCTAACCACTTTATTTTTATTTTTTTTCATTCTTATGGTTTTTCAAGATAGGGTCTCACTCTAGCTGGAATTCACTATGTAGTGTCAGGGTGGCCTTGAGCTCTCAGCAATCTTCCTACCTCTGCCTCCCCAGTGCTGGGATTAAAGGCGTGTGCCACCACGCCCAGCTCACTTTATTTTTTGAGATACTGAACTCGGAGCTCAATGATTTGGCTAAACTAGCTAGCCAGTACACCCCAAGGATCCTCCTGTCTCTGCCTCCCCAGTCTTGGGATTACAGGCCCATACCACACCTGACTTTTGCATGGGTGCTGGGGGCCGGGGGGTCAAAGTCAGATCCTCATGTTGACAAGGCAAGCACTCTACTGACTAAACCATCTCCCTAGCTCCCAATGCTTAGCGCTGACAGCCTCACCTCAAGGGAGGCAGGGAGGCAGGGAGGCTGGACTCACTTTTCACCATGGGCCCTCTGTCCCCTGCGTCTCTAGCAAACTTCTCAAGCCAAGGAGAATCTCTGTCCCAGTGAGAGGATGGGAAAAGAGACCCTCTCCACTTCTTCTGTGGGACAGCCCTTCAGTCTCCTGGCATTGTCTGCTGAACCACAGGCCTGAGCCTAAAGCCAACCTCATGGTCTGGGTTCCTCTGGCTCCCAGGTTCTCTCCTCAACCCCTTTGCTTTCTACCCGCAGTCCCCTAATGAAAGAACTAGGGGCGAGCTTAGTTAGGGAGATAAACAGGAAGTGGAGGCCAGAGCAGGGCTGCAGAAATTCCCCAAGCGAGGGTGTCAGCCCCCTTACCACAGCCATACAGGAAAGTGGTTGGGGTGGGGGGAGGAGGCAGCCACAACATGATTATGGGGGTGTGGTAGATTATGAGGGGATAGTCCAGCAAGTATGCTATTGGGAGGGCTTTCTTTTCTTATTTATTTATTTATTTTTAAAGAGGCAGAGAGAGAGAGAGAGAGAAAGAATGGGCGTGCCAGGGCCTCCAGCCACTGCAAACAAACTCCAGATGCGTGCGCCCCCTTGTGCATCTGGCTAACGTGGGTCCTGGGGAATCGAGCCTTGAACCGGGGTCCTTAGGCTTCACAGGCAAGCGCTTAACCGCTAAGCCATCTCTCCAGCCCTCTTTTCTTATTTTTGAGGTAGGGTCTCGCTCTAGCCCAGACTGACCTGGAATTCACTGCGCAGTTTCAGGGTAGCCTTGAAGTCATGGCCATCCTCCTAACTCTGCCTCCCGAGTGCTGGGGTTAAAGGCTGTGTGCCACCATGCCAGGCTGAGGGGCTGTCTTTTTAGACCTGTCCCCTGTGTCTTACATCTTAGCTACTCACAACTGAAGGGTAGGACAATTGCCCATGGATAGATGAGCAAACAGGGCTCCTTGATCCTTTCTCAGACTTTGATTTTTTTTTTTTCTGTTTTTTTTTTCAAGGTAGAGTCTCGCTCTAGCTCAGGCTGACCTGGAATTCACTCTGTAGTCTCAGGGTGGCCTCGAACTCATGGCAATCCTCCTACGTCTGCCTCCTGAGTGCTGGGATTAAAGGCGTGTGTTAATTTCCCCCCTGTGAGTGCCCAGTGGGTGGGGGCAGGGCAGGGGTACTGTTTGTCTCTCCTCCATCTCAGCACTTAGAGGCTGGTAATAAGACAGAAATGCAGAGCAGCTGCTGAGGACCTGGGCCTGAGGCTCCTGGATGGTGCCCACCAGGAGAGGCAGGGGCCCTAGACTCTGTCACAGCCAGGGAGAGGATGCCACCCAGCTGAAGCACACAGGAGAGGCACCCTTGCCCTGAAATTTCGCTATTTGTGCTCTCGGCAGGCTGAGAGGCCAAAAGACTCAGAACTCTCCAGCAACTTCAAGGATCCACGCTTCTTCCTAGGCCTGGAATTTGGACAGCTCCAGTTTCACAGTTCGATGCCAGGGTGGCAACATCACAATTGAACCTCAAGTGTGGAGGGCAGGAGGACTTGGGAGGCCTGACAGCGGCGGTGGTGAGAGAAAGCTAGTCCCCCAACCAGCAGAGTCCGGGGCCCTCTCAGCTTCCTGGTGGATACCATCCAGGAACCAGGCTTTCAGGCCCAGGTCCTTGGTAGCTGGCTCTGCTCCCTAGGCACCTGGGCACAAAACCCACTCACCATGATTGCTCTGTCCCAGGACAGACCGCAGCAAGCTTGGCTTCTAGGGACTCTTCCCACTGCCAGGCTTCTCCCTGCCCTGGGAGCCTCAGGGTGCTAGGGTCACCCTGCTACCTGCTGTTTCACAGGCCTTGACCTGTAGGTTCCTCCTGTCCTTCATTTCCCCTTTGCCACCACTTCCATATTGTCATCACCACCTCTCTCTCTCTAGACATCCCTCCATTATTCTGCAGAGCTGTCAAGCTCCGCACGTTTCAAACTCATCTCCTCGGGTCCATCCATCCTGACCGCTCTCATCTTTTCCTTCCAGGAAGGCCCTGCTGCCCAGTCAGTCCTTAAGGTTGAAACCCTGGTGTCACTCTGTGGCATTCAGTCACCCACTGTCCACCATCAGCCCATACTTCCTTCACAGATGGGGCTTTCTTAGAAGCCTCTGGGGCTACTCAGACTATAGCATGAGCCAGGCGGGGCAGGAGCAGAGGAGCCATCTACATCAGTGGTCCCTCTGTTGTACTCTGAGTGGCCGGTGGATTCCACCCTGCCAGTAGCCTCTGCTCACTCCTGTGGTTAGGTTGGAACTGAAAATAGGTACAGGTTGAAGTGTCTCTAAGCCTCAGTCATTCCTCCTCTCTGCCCTTTTGGAGTGCAGTCTCCTTCAGCACTGAGCAGCACCCAGGGCCAGACATGGGAAGAGACTAGGCCCCTGGTCCCCGTGTAAAAGGGAACAATGAGTTAAATGGTATAGTGCTTAGCATGACCCCTGGAGAGAACCTGGTACCTGCTTCTTATTTCACACAGTCTCAAGTAGAGCAGGCCGATCTTCAACTCACTGGGTACCATCTGAGGGTGGCTTTGAACTCTGGATCCTCCTGCCTCTGCCTCCTGAGCACTGGGACACCATGCCTGGGTCATTATTGTCTAATCCTTGTACCATCCATCTAGACCAACAACATGTCTCCACATCACAGGCGAGAAGACAGTCGGAGGCACACGGCGTATGCTTACATTTACATAGCACTAGTTGGCTCCACAGTGTTGGAACTGTTTTGGAAGCATCCGCTCTTGGCCCCTGGGCACACAGATTTTGACTCTCTGGGTTGGCACCAGCTTCCTGTGTCCATACATTCTGTGTAGCTCCCAGCCCCCAAAGAGGACTTGGTGGGACTGGACATGGCCAGGGGGCTGGAGGCTGCTTCAAGGACAAAGGTCCCCTTGTGCTCGGCCTAGCCCAAGTCCATTTCTAGAATGGGCAGCCTCACTTCTGGGCGCCCCTCGTGGCTATGTGCGGCAGTACACCCCAGTGCTTAGCGGGGCTAAAGTTTGTGGTGATTTCTGCCGGAGCGGACACATTCACTTTGCTTCTTGCCACTAGGGGTGACGGGGCATGGTGTAGCCTTGTGCTTGGGTGCTGGGCAGCAAAGCTTGTTTTGCTGAAACTTCCTTCTTTTTTTTTTTTTTTTCTTTTGGTTGTTTGAGGCAGGGTTTCACTCTATCCCAGGTTGACCTGGAATTCACTATGTAGTCTCAGGCTGGCCTCAAACTCACAGATAGATCCTCCTACCTCTGTCTCCCGAATGCTGGCATTAAAGGCATGTGCCACCATGCCCAGCTTGAAACTTCTTTTTATCATATTTTATTCATTTGCAAGCAGAGAGGGAGAGAGAGAGGATGAATATGAATGGGTGTGCCAGGGCCTCCTGCCACTGTATAAAATTCCAGATGCACGCACCACTTTGTGCAGATATCTAGCTTTATATGGCTACTGGGGAACTGAACGATGGCCACCAGCCTTTGCAAGCAAGTGCCTTGAACCACTGGGCCATCTCCCCAGCCCCTGCTGAAAACTGTTCATATTTTCCCCAAACTTCTCATTCCTCGGCTCTCACAACGGCAGTGACAGACTAGGCCAGAGCTGTGTCCCCTTTGGGAGACACTGGGCAGTGGGGGCCCCGGTCTGTACCTCCCCCTCCCCAGCTTTGCAGGCATTTGTGCCTACTGTTGGCCTGTTGTTTTCCCACAGCTGCCCAGCTGCTCCCTCCTGGGCATTGCTGCCTCCTTAAACGGAAACCTGCCGCGCGCGTCCCATGTCCTCACCCACCGTGACCTGCTCTCAGCCAGGCCTTCCTTCCTGCCAAGGTGAAAGTTGGCCTTCTTCCCCCACAGTGGCCAAGGCCGAAACCCACAATGGGCTTCACTTCTCTCTGGCTCACTCCGTGCAGGTGCACAGGCCTGTGGGACGTGAGATCAAGGGGCAGGGACTACAAGCTGGTTCTTTCCTCCAACACGTCATCAAACGCCACCGGACACATCACATTGGACACCAGCGGCATCTGATATGTGGGTCGGCATCCTATGCCCTGAGGACACAGCAGTAGCTGGCGTGCCTGACAAGGACTTTTACTGGGGTGGGGAGCAGATAATGCAGGGCTATTTCCTCGCTCCCTCTAGTGCACCCAGGGAAGCTGCTGCGTGCCCTCTAACCCCGTAGCCCCAGCTGGCCTGGAACTTGTGGCTCTCCTTCTGCCTCAGCATCTGGAATGCTGGGATTATGGGAATAAGCCACCCTCAATGCAATAGCTATACGTAGAGAAAAGGATGTAGGAGGAAGCAGCTTCTTAACTTCCTTTAAAAATTGTATTGAGAGCCGGGATTGGTGGCTCATGCCTTTAATCCCAGCACTCGGGAGGCAGAGGTAGGAGGATCGTCATGAGTTCGAGGCCACCCTGAGAATACAGAGTGAATTCCAGGTCAGCCTGGCTAGAGTGAGACCCTACCTTGAAAAACAAACAAACAAGAGAATGGGTGCACCAGGGCACGTAGCCACTGCAAACTCCAGCAGCATGTACCGCCTTGTGCATGGTTTACATGGGTCCTGGAGAATTGAACCTGGGTCTTTAGGTTCTGCAAGCAAATGCCTTAACTACCAAGTCATTTTTCCAGCCCTCAACTTTCTTTTGAAGCAGGGTCTCATGTAGTCCTGGCTGGCCTCAAACTTGCTATGTACCTGTATCAATCCTGATGCTGCCGCCTCCACCTCCCCGGTAACGGGATTACCATTACAGCCCTGGGCCACTATGCTGGGTCTCAACATCGTTATTTTTTGGTGCTGAAGGTGGACAAAAATCTTCTGGCATGGCAAGCCTGAACTCTGCCAGGGAACCACATCCTTAATCCAACAATTTGGTATTTGACACTTCAAACCCTCCCCCAAAGCCAGGATCTGTGGTAGTTTGAATGTGAATGTCACCCCTGGCCTCAGGTGTCTGAGGCCCCCAGCTGGGGTAATCTGGGAGGTAGGGCCTTCCTTGCCGGAGGTTATTGTGTCACTGGGAGTGGACCTTGGGGGTTATAGTTTATTGTCTGCCATTCTCTGCCAACTTATTTTTCGTTTGTTTTTCACCACTTTGTGCATCTAGCTTTATACATGGATATTGGGGAATCAAACTCAGGTCATTAGGTTCTACAGGCAAGTGCCTTAACTGCTGAGCAATCTCCCTAGGCCTTTTTTGTTCTTTTGAGGCAGGGTCTCACTCTTGCCCAGGCTCACCTGGAATTCACCATGTACTCTCAGGGTGGCCTTGAACTCATGGTGATCCTCCTACCTTTGCCTCCACACCTGGCTTCCTGCCAGCTATTGTGGCAAGATGTGATGCCCGGGCCTTGATGGACCTTTGCGAGACAGTGAGCCAAAACAAACCCTTTCCTTCCATGTGCTGTTTCTAATCAGGTATTTTGTCCTAGCAACTAGGTGACCACCACAGGGTTGTACCCAGACCTGGAGTCTTGAGGTGGGAGAGCGATGGCCTGTGTGAGGTAGAGGGTGGCAGGAAGCAGTTGGGAAAGGTGCTAAGGACACAGCATGGTAACACAAAAGGAAAGCAGAACCCGCTCCAGAGATGGTTTGGAAACAAGAGACATTAAGCCCCCCTTGACTTCACAGGGGGCCATGGAGACAGCCTGGTGAAGACAGGTGGTCTGGGGCCTCTCAGAGGGAGTCAGAACGGGTGGTGACAGTGCCGTGTGTGGAGATGTCCTTACTGCCCAGGCAGGGTCCCACTCTACCTGCAGGGGTCTGGGCCAGCAGCCAGGAAGACCACAGGGCTGTTGTGAGGAAAGACCAGGTTTCTGTCACATGTTAACTTCTGCCTTGAAGCGTGAGGGGTTGCTGGTGAGGTAACTTTGTAAGTGTCCCTTGGCTGTGGGTCACTTGGGTCTCTCGTCAGACATCAGGCCTTCTGGGGACACCCACCAGCTCTGTTCCAAGGGACTGAAAAACCTCTGCCTCCTTCCTACCTGGTCTGGGGCCCCTTTGCCCAGAGCAGTCTCAACAAAGGAAAAGGAATAAAGACCACGCAGCCAGGTATCGTTCAAAGGTTGGCTTTTTTTTTTTTTTTTTTTTTTTTTTTTTTTTTGCTTTTGTAAAGAAAAATAAGGTGTTTGTTTTTTTTTTTTTGTTGTTGTTGTTTTTTTGTCTGAAACAAAACAAGTAAAATACCCTCCCTGGCTGCACAGGGCACCAGGCTGGCCTGGGGCTCCTGCCTGGGAGCTTCCTCGAGGCCAGAGACAAGGACATTAGGGAATGCAGTTTGGTTTCATTAGGCAAAAAATGAAATTTAAAAACTCCACATACCCACTGTACAAATGGAGACCAAGAGGCGCCACCTCCAAGTTGGAATCCTCCATGGCAGTTAGATTCAGTGTCCCTCATCTGGGGGGCAGTGGACAGCCCAGGACAGCATCAGGAGCTCCCAGAATGGGGTGGTGGTATTATAGAGGTCTCCTTCCCCAAGTTAAAAGAAAGTACTAAAAAGCACCCAAAGCTTAAGAAAACTTCCCTGGCAGGGAAAAGTTGGAGGCATTGTATTTCAAAGCACACACCTTACTTGGCAAAAATGTATAGAAAAATAAAATTAAACTTTATCCCTGAATGATAGTGAAGACCCTTCCTTCTGCCCCATGCCCCTCCCACCAAGTCCCAAGTGGTACAACACACGTACCAACACACATACACATACATGCCCAGGGCCAAGGCCTAGGTTGGGGGGATGGGGCTGACATGTGGCCTCAAGAGAGCACTGGTGGGGCAGGAAGGCCAGCCGAGGTGGCCTAGGGTCAGAGGTCACGTGGAACCCAGGCGGGGGCAGAACAAAAGGGGAGGAAAGTAGGATCTCTTCAGGGTTAAATGAGGTGGGACATGGTTGGTAGGGGTCTTGTAGCTCCTGGGAAACTGAGGGACTCAGGCAAGGACCCTGTGGGTGACGTGAAAGGGAGGGGGCTTGGACAGAGGGTAAGGGGACCTCTAGTGTTCTCAGGGTCACAGAGATGCTTGCCATAAGTTCCCCAGCAGTCACAAAACCGCCACACACAGGAGGGCTGAGGGGAGCAGGGCAGGTGCATACACAGGTTCTGAAGGGGCTGCCTCAGCACCCCAGGCTCCTCATCCGTTCACCCGATTTTAGACAACAGTAAGGGGCAACCAGACCCAGGCAGTCAGTGCCCATCCAGGGGAGGCTTGCACTCTAGAGTGGACAGGAGTAAGGATGAGGTGACTCATGTCCCCTCGCCCCCTGGTGTCAGGGGGGTTACAGTATAAAGATGTGACTCTGCAGACAGGAGCAGGGCAGACAGCCTGGCCAACTCCTGCTTCAGTTACAGTAGTACTGGTGTCCCCGCAGGCAGGGTTGGTCAGCGAGGAAGGGACCCTGGGGCTGGGCAGCCTGTCCAGGATCCTTGGCTTCAGGGTCAGAGTGTCAGCACCAAATACAACTGAGGAGGTGGTGGTGGGTGCAGGGCCTGTCCTCAGACCCACTCGGCCCCGCAGTCTTGTCAGGTGAGGAAGGCAGGGATCCTGAGGTCACAGCCTCACAACCCAGGAGGTCAAGGGCCCTGGTGTTAGGGCGGAGCGAGGCCCCCAGGGAGGGATGCCAGCATCGTGGAAGCAGCACCAAGGGGAAGGGGCGGGTGCTGCTCTCTGGACAAGGACGAGCACGTCAGCGCAGGCTCTGGTACAGGTAGGCTGAGGTGAAGAGCGCATTGGCGGCCAAGCTCACAGCCAGGAGGCCCCGGACGAGGGAGGGGCCGACACGCCCTGCAAGAGTGGGACACTCAGTCAGAAGTGGTGTGGCCAGCATCCAGTTCTCCACAGGATGTAGCTAGAGCTGTGTCCCAGGGCCCACCTCGGGACAAGCCTCTGGCTGACCAGGCCCACTCCTACTCTCCACCAAAGGTCCTGCAGCATGCAGTACCTAGGACCCTCTGGAGGAGGCCACTGGACGAACCTGTGCCTCCCCTGAAGGTGGAAGGATCTTCCCCGAGCCTGCATCCTAGGCAGGCCCTGGACCGGGCTGCCTTGCAGTGAGGGGTGATGAAGCCATCCATGTTAAAGGTAAATAACTGGGAGCTTGCGGGGGGGGCTATCTGGCTTATTTCAGAGATGGAAAGCAGACACATGGGGGGGGGGGTGCATGCTTGAAATTCCAGCACTCATGAGGTGGAGGCAAAGAAGTCCAAAGCCATCCCCTGAACAAAGCCAGTTCTGAGGCCAGCCTGGGCTGTATGAGACCCTGCCTCAAACAAAACCGCGGGGGCTGGGGAGATGGCTCAGTTAGCAAAGTGAAGTTGGAGGACATGAATGCAGATCCCAGCACCCAGGTCAAAGCTGGGAGCGGCAGTGTGGCCCTGGAATCGCAGTCCTGGAGAGGTAGAGCCAGGAGAAGCCCCAGGGCTTTCTCAGTGTGGCTGAAGTGGTGAGCTCCAGGTTCAGTGACAGATTGTCTCAAAAAATAAGGTAGGAGAGCCAGGCGTGGTGGCACACGCCTTTAATCCCAGCACTCAGGAGGCAGAGGTAGGAGGATTGCCATGAGTTCGAGCTACCCTGAACTCTATAGTGAATTCCAGGTCAGCCTGGGCTAGAGTGAGACCCTACCTCAAAAAACCAAAAAAAAAAAAAAAAAAAAAAAAAGGTAGGAGGGCTGGAGAGATGGCTTAGCAGTTAAGGCGCTGCCTGCAAAGCCTAAGGACTCAGGTTCAATTCCCTAGTACCCATGTAAGCCAGATGCAAAAGGTGGCGTATGCATCTGGAGTCCGTTTTCAATGGCTAGAGGCCCTTGGTATGCCCATTCTCTATCTTTCTTAAATAAATAAATAAATAAATAAATAAATAAAATATTAAAAAAAGAAGGTAGAGAATGATTGAGCAAGACATCTGACATCCACCTCTGGCTTCATGTGCGTGCGCACACATATACACATATGCATGCATAGAACATGTCCATTTTCAAAAGACCAACCTCCCCACCCTACAAAGCAAGCAAGCAAGCAAACAAACAACAAAAAGCCACAGGAAACAAAAAGAAAAAGCAAGTCTGTTACAAGTCTGTTCCCATCGCAGCTTCAAGGTCACTAGATCTGTCTGATTTGGGGGCAGCTCTGGCTCTGTCAATTCCAGATGATCTTCCCAGGAACACGTGACTTGCTGGCCTGATCACTGTACCCCACCTTCCCACTGAAGGGCTGTAACTGGTATTAACCACTAACTGTCTCATGCCCTGATTCAATCCAGACGAGGTCTGCAGCATAGAAAGACTCAAAGCAGTGGCCTCACATCACCCCGTGCTGGGGGCATGCTTCCGCTCCAGGGCGGCTCGGTGCTGGCAGTCTTGCCCCTGCTCCACCCAGCACAAGCAGCCTTGGGCTACACCTGGCTACTAGTACGGCTAAGGAGCCGAGCTCATAGTGCTGGACTAAGCAGAGGCCACGAGGACCTGTGACGCTCTGAAGGTTTTTCGCTTTCTTAGACTGCGCCACTGCAGGCCGGAGCTGTGCGATTCCCAGGCGGGGAAGGTGGCTTTGGATCTGCTGCCCCCAGCCCCTCCAATCCCACCGCTGGGTCACAGACCTTTCCAGGCAGCGGCCTCCTCTGAGCACCCTCTGGTGGTGGTGTCCACCGCACAGGTGGAGGACTGGGACGAGTCATCCTCTTTTTTGATGGAGTGGCCGCTGCAGGCACTGTCTCTTGCCAGCATCGATCTCATGTCTGCGGAAAGAAGGCCGAGCATCCATTGGCGCTCACAGCTGCAACTCCCCGGGGACAGCCCGAGGCCCAGTACAGGGTCCTGAGATGTGGGGAAAGCCAGTCTGCCCCAGCCTGCTTGCCACAAATCCATGTACAAAGTGGAAAAAGTCCACTTATTTATTTATTTTTTAAATGCTTGGAAGCATAAGACAGTGTGGGCAAAACAGACACATCTGAAACACGCATAGGAAATGCGAATCCTTAAGGTTTTACAAAAGAAAAAGAAAACCAGCAGCAAGGGTCACGTCCTAGAGGAACCAAGGTCACCAGAGCCACACTAGGGGACCAAGGTTGGTCCCCGCCTCAGTGTCTGAGGGGTTCTCATGGCCCCGAGCAGGGAGCGGGGACTCCGGAGGCAGTACCCACTGCATACATACCTGCGGTGTGTTTTGGGTCCCGTGTGCGCTGCCTCTCGGGGAGCTGGGGAGACTCAGTGAAGAGGCTGCCATTGGGTGGTGAATGCTCCTCCGAGCTGCTGGGGGTGTTGGGAGTCTCTCCCGGGGGCGAGGAGAACAGCAGCAGCTTTTGGCCCCTGAGGTTGAGCCGGGCAGGGCTGATGAGGGGCCTACGGTGGCGCAGGGAGCCAGAGCTGGAGGTCACTGAGCTGGCCACAGAGGGGGCAGGGGAGGGGAGAGGAGAGGACGGGAGGCTCCTTGATAGCAGGGAGAAGTAATCTGTAGGAAGATGACAACACAATGATGACAGTAATGTAGGAGTGTGTGGCACTGACATCAACGCTTGCCACCTGCCATTTCAGGCCTGGTACTTTTCTCTCCTTAACCCATGAGATGAGGTGGGTGCAGACTGGTAACAGTGGGAAGCTCTGTGGGTACCCGAGGGAGAGGCCAGTGCCCTGTGAGGAACTGAGCAGGGGGAGGGGAAAGGAGGGTCCAATGCCTCGGCCTAGAGCCCTGGTGCCTCTTCTGAGAGCCAGACCCTGACAAGAGTGGAGCAGGACCTGGCCTGAGCTCAGCTAGCCCTGAGTCCTGCTGGGGCTGCAGCTGGTGCCCATCTCTACCCATGACATAGCTTGATGTCCTCTGACCTCAAGGTCCCCCATCTCCACTTCACACCAGAGGAAAGCCAAGCACATCTGCCTCTTGCTCAGGGCTGGTGTTTGAACACAGGGCCCCGAAACTCATGACCTTGCTTGTGTAGAACCCTTGCACCTTGCCACCACCCTGAAACAGATTTTCAGTCTGTCCTGCTCTTGTTCTTACCAGAAAGAGGGACCTCCCCAGGCCTAGAGACTCGAGATGGCGGGCGGCTCCCACTGAACAGGTATCCCGAGTCTGGACAGGGACAAATGAAACATAGGTTAAGCCTGTGGACCACAAGCGGCCCTCCCCACCCTTTAATTCTGTTCCCATCCTCCCTGCCACGTAGCTTATTATTTGCTTTCATGAAAATATACACTTGGGCTGGAAAGATTGCTTAGTGGTTAAGGTGCTTACCTGCAAAGTCTAAGGACCTGGGTTTGATTTCCAAGTACCCACATAAGCCAGATGCACATGGTGGTGCATGTGTCTGGAGTTCATGTGCAATGGTTAGAGGCCCTGGCATATCCATTCTCTATCTGCCTCTTTCTCTCAAACAAATAAATAAAAATAAAATATTAAAAAAACATACACTTGGGGGCTGGAGATGGCTCAGCAGTTAAAGCATTTGCCTACAAAGTCTAACGACCCGGGTTTGTCCTCAGTGCCCACATAAAGCCAGATGCACAAAATGCCACATGCATCTGGAGTTTGTTTGCAGTGGCTGGAGGCTCTGGTGTGCCCATTCTGTTACCTTTCTCTGCTTGCTTGGAAATAAATAAATATTTATCTGGGTGTGGTGGCACTTGTCTTTAATCCCAGCACTTGGGAGGCAATGGCAGGAGGATCGCCCCAAGTTCAAGGCCCCCTGAGACTACATAGTGAATTTCAGGTCAGCCTGGGCTAGAGAGCGAGACTATCTTGAAAAACAAAACAAAAAGAAAAAACAGGGCTGGAGAGATTTCTCAGTGGTTAGGGCGCTTGCCTGCAAAGCCTAAGGACCCATGTTCTATTCTCCAGATCCCACATAAGCCAGACGCACAAAGATGAGACAACCACAAGGTTGCACATGCCCACTAGGTGGCACAAGTGTCTGGAGGTTGATTGCAGTGGCTGAGGCCCTGGTGCGCCAATTCTCTATCTCTGTTCTCTGTCTCATGCTCTCTAAAATAAAAAAAAAAACAAAAAATAATTAAAATAATTAAAAAATTTTTTTCATTTATTTATTTGAAAGAGAGACTGGGGGTGGGTAGAGAATATGGGCATGCATGCTAGAGCTTTCAGCCACTGCAAATAAACTCCAGATGCCTGCACCACCTTGTCCATCTGGCTTACGTGGGTCCTGGAGAATGGGCCCTGGGTCCTTTGGCTTTGCAGGCAAGTATCTTAATTGCTAAGCCCATCTCTCCAGCTCAATAATTCAAACAAACAAACAAACAAACAAACAACAAAAACAAAACAAAACAAAACAAAACACAACCATACACTTGACTGACTCCAGCTGCCATTCTAACTACCTATGTGGTAATTCCCATAAAATGGGAAAGTTAAAGAAACCGGAGCCTCCAGTGGGTCGCAGGAAGTAGTGGGTGGGTGGTCCCAATCGGATTGCTCATTCGGTATCCTTTCATACAAGGTGCCGCTTTTTCGGTAACTGCGAGCCCCCACTATCGTCTCCCAGTAAGTTTTGTTATCCACAGTCCCAAACAACGGATCCCACAGGGCACCCAAGACAGTCTTCTGCTAAAGCAAATGCACTCTCAGGGTTGGGGTCCCATTTCACACATCTGATGTTCTCTCTATAACCATGGCTGACTTGGAGCTCCCCATGTAGCTCAGGCTGACTTTAAACTCTCGGCAACCTTACTTCAGTCTCCCAAGTGCCGGGATTAAAGTCGTACACCACCAGGCCAGCTCTCATGTTCTCTTAAAATGCCCCACTGTGCTGGGCATGTACAGGTCTAGAGATGTCATGGGTCCTGTAGCAGGCAGCTACTGCTCCACCACTGCCCCTTCTCTCCTCCAGGCCAGCCCAGGCATCTGAGACTGGATGGCCCTACAACCCAAGTGTGCCTATCAGAGTGCCCCCTCAGATCACGGTCTCTGTCGGGCAGGATGCAGGATGAGGAATGAAGCTTGCAGACAGCACCACTGGGTGACAGGAGGCCTAGGCCTGGGCCTGCTCTAATATGTGAGCCAAAGATCTCCCTTTGAAGACCCTGGGGTTCCACTGTTACCAGAGAACAGAACTCTGATGCCACCTCCCGGGCTTGGCAGGGAGATTGCTTGCTGTCCTTAGGAATGGGAGGCCCTGTCACAAAGGCCTGAACTGGCCCTGGTACTGCCATCTTCCCCTCCCCCAAGAGACCTGAGAAAGAGGTCTGGCTCCCTGGGCACAGTCCATCCTTCACTCTCTTAAGTTCCACTGAGTACTATCAACTGGGGCTCTGGGTGGGGCTAGGGACATCTCAACTGAGGCGGCAGGGCAACTTTTCCCTCCTATCATCAGTCTCAGGGTGTGAGCGAACTGCCTGGGCTCCAGCTATGGTGGAGGAAGGAAGCCGTTGCTGCTATCCTGATTCCCACCTCCTGAGCACCAGCAGCCACACCTGTGGAGTGCCAGCGCCAGGCCCCTGGCCCTACTGGTTTCACTTCAGCCGGTCAGTCTTATTTTTTTTCGCATGCTAAGGATAGCACCTGCAGCCTTGTGTACAGTAGACAAGTTCTCTCCCACTGAAACATGTACCTAGTCCAAACCCAGGTGCTCTCCCTGAGCCCTGCCTGGTGAGTGTGAACCATGACGCAGGCGCCCTGCTACCATAGCTGCTCCCAGCTGACTCAGGGGCAGGATCTTGGCCCTTCGATTGCCTACACATGGAAAATCCTCACACGCACCTTGTGAAGTAAGCGACCATGACTGACCTGCACTGGAAGAGAAAAGGAGCACCACCGGAATGAAGGTGGCCCAGGGCACAGGAGTGTGCCCATGTCTCCTGAGACCAGCAGAAGAAGCCAAAGGACCACTGGCAGCTGGGTGGGTAGCGGGTGGAGCCTAGGGCCCTCTCCAAGCAGGGCAGCTCCCTCCCTGCCTTTAGACTTGTGGAATGCTTTTTTTTTGGGTGCTGGGCTGGCCTCGTGCATGCATGGTAGATGCTCTACCAGTAACCCTCAACCCCAACCCCCTCACTATATTTTATAAGCAAGTGACTTTAACTGTTGAGTCATTTCCTCAGTTCCCTCATTGTATTCAGGCTGGCCTCCAACTCACAGTGAGCCTACCTCTGCCTCTCGAGTGCTGGGCTTAAAGGCTTGTGCCATTACACCCGGCTTCTCTCACTGCAGTTTAATAAATCATGTTTTACAGACAGTTTCGCTATGTTGCCCAGGTCAGCCTCAAACTTGTGATTGATCCTCCTGCCTCAGCCTCCCATGTGCTGAGATTATAGGCGTGTGCTACCATATTTAGCTCTTTTTCTCTTGTCCTTCCTCCCCCCCTCTTCCTTTCTCCTTCTCCCCTCTCTCCCTCCCTTCCTTGCTAGATGCTGAAGATACTCCTGCCTCTGCCTTCCAAGTCCTTGCATTATAGGTATGCACCAGTCCTGGCCCAAGCATGTTTAAGACTGGATGAGGACTTACAATCGAAGCCCTGGAAGAGCCACTGAGAAAGGAGAGCAGGAAGGAGAGAAAGAGGGACTGGTCTCTCCAGCGCCAATGAAGAGCAACCACTCATCAAATGTGACTGACTCCAATTGATCCCTGCCTCTAAGGGACACATCTTTCAGGAGGAAGGAAACGGTGAAACCCACCACCGCTCTCTTCTGAGTGTTTTAAAGATGTCATCTTATTTAACACACCCATCCACATGCATTCTCCTATGAAGCCCAGTTTGGGGAGAGAAATAGGCGGACAGTGGTCAAGGCAGTTGCTGAATGGGCTCACTTAGGACAAACTAGTGTTCTGCAACAGGGGTTCCAATCACCTCTGTGGCACGGTCCTATCTCCTCACTAGAGATGGTCTCAGCTGCCCTTGGCCCTGCTTCCCTCTCTGATGCCTGAGCCATCTTACCTGTGCGGGTCAGAGAAGGTATGGTTCCCAGTGAGAGGGCCCGGCTGAGGCGGCCTGGCAGCGAGGAGGGTGATGGCCGACGGGCAGAGCGGAACAGCTGCTGGCTGGTAAGAGGCAGGAAGCCGGGCGGGGTGGGGATGAACAGGGATGGTGGGGAGACTGTGACGCTCGGGCAAGGCATGGCCAGGCTGGGGCTGGAAGGGAAAAGGCTGGCGGAGTCTCCTGTGAAGTACCTGCAAGGGCCCATGGGGCATGGAGAGAGGAACAGAGTGAGCCTAGAAGGTTCTGGAGGTAGTCTCAGCACAGCATAGTGGGGCCCAGATCCTCCCAGGGTGTGAGGTGGGCCTGAGTTGGGGACCCAGAGGTGGCGTGCGTTAGTTGAAGCAAAAAAAAAAAAAAAAAAAAAAAAAAAAAGCAGTGGCCCATTTGCGCCATTAGGAGCGGGTGGCTGGGAGGTGGCAGCATGACCCACCCCACCCTGCATGCCCCCTCCAACTCACAGCAAACTACCTCCACTACGTGTCTCGGCATTAAAGTGATACTGTCACCCTTGCCAACCTCATGACAATCCCTCTGCTCTGAAGTAAACATGCCCAGTCCCAAGCCAGACACTCAATGAGGTGCAATGGATTTAGGATTTTTCTGGCCACCCCCTTTGCTTGTGTCCGGAGCTGCCCAACAGCACAGCTGAGCTCACAGCTGCCCTGGGTGGTCCTCAGCTGGGCCGGGACCTTAGAAGATACAGCAGAGCACTGCAAGTCCCCCTGGACTGTGCCCTGTGAGGCTGCCTCCTGTCCCTTTGGCCTTGCAGTGCAGGGGGGGGAGGGTGGCAGCCAGGCTTTGGATCCCCAGAAGAGGCTATGAGGTACACACTAAACATGAACTTAGAAAAGACCCGTAAACGACCGCAAGGTTGCCCGAAAAGACAGGTGACAGTGTCTCTTTAACTTGAGAATGGTACAAATCACACAACAGGACTTGATGGCCCTAGGCCAGAATGTCAACCATGCTTCCAATTAAGGCACCCGATTACAGAAGGGAGAGGGACAGAGGCAGTTAATACATTAGTCTGCCATCTGGAAGGAGCTTCGGGTATCCAGCCTTACCTCGGTCCCAAGGGACAAATGAGCCCAGCAGACAATGTCGACGGGTGGGGGGGCCTGGCAGACTGAGGCCCAGTGGCGAGCAGGGACTAAGGTACCCATGCTGTCGCGGCTGAGTGCTCAGGGGATTTAATGCCAGCCAAACTCTGTACCACTGCTCCCCCCAGCTACTTTTCAGTTTCATAAATATGTGGCCAGCTGTTGACTTCCCAGACAAGCACTTGACCCTTCCGAGCTCTTGAAAAGGACCATGAAGCCACCTGAACTTCAGAACCAAAGATAGGGCTCAGTATTTGGGGGACATGAGAAACCAAGGCAGAACAAATCAGTAGAGGGCCTGGGCAACTAGGCCCAGTGTGTGTGCATCCTGACTCCCCACTTGCTGACCTTAAGGGGCCTGACCTGCTCCTTGCTTCAAGACTCTGGGGGCTGCTCTGTTTCTAAATGAAAAAGATTTTGTGGGCGGGATGTAGCTCAGTGGTAAGAGTATTTGCTGAGCATGTGGGGGGGCCCTGGCACCAAAAGGTTTGTGTTCTCAATTTTGGATTGAAAATGCGGTTTGGCAGGACCTCATGGAATGGTCCAGTGGGGACCCTTTCGGGCACTTCAGGGGCAGCAGAGGTATGGCTGGAACCCGGGGACCACATGAGTGACAATATGGGTCTCTGTGCGAGGAGAGAACTGGCACAGGGCTCTGCAGGCCTCAGAGCAGGTGCACACCCAGGCTTCTCCAGCAGGTGGCAGCAGGCATCTACACTGGGTCTCTTGTGTCTGCCTTTGCCATGGCCAATGATGACCCTGGAGCATGCAGCTCCCAGGGACCAGCAAGCAGTAGAGGACACAAGACACGGAGCAGGTCCGGGCTGGACTGCAAGGCCGGGAGGCGGCCAGCTGGGATTAGAGGCTCCTAGCCCACCAGAATCGGCACCAAAGGCAGGCTGGGCCTTGCAAAGCACACTCCTACTCCCCAGTGTTTGCTCACAGCTGTTTAGAGTCCTATCTCATCAGACACAGGGGCTGCACCTGATTTTGGTGCCACTGACAATGTCAACCCTGTGAAAGGGGTCTACAGAGTGACACCCCCTTGCTGTGACATGGGGTAGCACCATCAGATCAGTGGGGCCTGGCAGAACAGGGTGGAAGCCTGGTAGAGGCTCAGCTCAGTTCTGTGCTGTTCTGAGGGAACCTCCTCTGCAAAGCAACCCCCAGACTGCCTGCATGCTCAAACCCACACGGGGACTGGGAGCCCCGCACCTTGAGTCTTTGGATCTCCTACGGGTGCTGACTGTAGGGCCGGCTCGCGGAGGCGTGGCTCACTCATTTATGACACCCAGGGGAGCTGCGTGGGCATCTTCCACCCAGCCCTGTCGAGAGCGCTGCTCTTTAAGCAGTAACTCACTTAGGTGGGGAAAATACCAGGCAGGAGGGCAATGGAGGAGCTGTGGCCCTGAGCCACTCAGTGTCCTCAGCAGATCTGCTCCCGACTCAAATCTCCTGTGCACTCCAGTGCCCCCAACAAAACCCGCCCCTGCCCTCCAACCCTGGCACAGAAGCCCTTCTGAAGAAGTGTGAAAGAAAAAGGAATAAAGACGCGGTACCTGGTGCCAACCGGAATGAGCAGGGCCCGGGAGGCATTTATTGAAAACACAGCATTCAAAACATGATGTCTATGGCCAGCGGTGGTTACAGCGATTAGGGTCACTAGACAATTCTCCACAATTCTACTACACAAAACACGTGAGACCCTCGCCGGGTGCAGACAGAGAACACAGGCAGGGTGGGAAAGGCTGGTAGGAGATCGTGGAGGTTGATTCTGGTGGTTTGTTCTAGGATAAGCATTACTGGGGAGTCTGCTAGGCCTTGGATGGGGACCCCAGACTCAGGGTGAATCTCCCTGATTTTCTCATGGATCATCAGCTCCTGTACCTAAGATGATCCCACACTGATTGGGGACCATCTGATGGTCATCTCCATGGACAAGCCATAATTTAGGGGTGCCTGTACTTTCTCCAACTAATGAAACTTTAAGGGACGATTAATGTTAAAAAGTCACACAAAACTCTAAAAAAAAGACCAGGAATCCTTACTTTGCCATGCCTTTGCATATCCACCAGAGGGCAGGAGTGACATGCTTAGCAAGGCATCCTGACCGCTAAAAGCTGGCTCTTAGTTCCATAAATAATTTAAATAAGCACACACGCACACACACAGATGTCCTACCCCCATCTAATGCCAAGAAGGCGGCAATGAGCCTCCTTCAGGAGGAGAGCTGTGATACAACCAAGAGACACAGCCCAGAGCCCTGCCACCTCCCTTTCCTGGAGGAAATCTTGGGATGAAGGGACAAGAAGGTGTTCCCTGATGCCTCAGCAGCTATGCCTTCCGGGACCACAGCTCGCCACCTTTCTTCAGAAGGGCTCTTCCGCACTCTGAGCACACTGAGCTCAGCAAGGCGGGGGTCGTGTCTGCAGTCACACAGCTCACTGGGCACAGAAAGCTTGAAGCCTGCAGGTGTTCTCCAGGCTCGCTGTGCTCACCCACCACGCACAGAAGCTGAGCGGGACGTGGGCTGCTATGTGTGGAGGTGCAAAGTGTAGGGTGGCCTCTGAGGACTCTCAAACTTAAGTTCACGAGGCCCAGGCATGGCTCTCAAGCTCCTTATGGGAGCTCCAGTCAGGAACTAACCGGTCTCTCTGGAGCTGGTGGCCGTGTTGAGTGGTCCTTATTATGCATAATCTACTCTGGACTTCCCTGTGCTGTGGTGCATAGGGTGGGGAAGCTGGAAGTTTGGGACACACTCAGAGTGCAGCCAAGTGGTAGGACAGCTTTGGAGGGAAACCTACTCTGGAGCCACCAGAGGGCAACACACTAGGTGTGGCACAGCCTTGGCCCATGGTCCTGCTGGGGCCTCAGATGTAGTTCCCAGGTAAAGACTTGTGGTACATATGACCAGCACCTCCACTATAAGAGTGTACTGTGAACCACCTTTTGTGGCCCACATACCCACTGAATGTTTAGCACCCCAGAGTCCTGGTGTGGAGACTACCCCTTACACCAGACGGCTACCTAAGGCTGAGGCAGCAGGGGCCTGGCCAGCACCACACAGCTGGCAAGGAGCTGACCCGTGGCCCCTCCCCTGAGCAGTGACTTTTGGAGGTGGCATCCTCGGGCAGCTAGCTGTGCCTCAGAGGGGAGCGTGAGGCTGATGCTAAGGTCCTGCAGCTGCTTCCCTGGGAACTGATGGGTAGAAACCTCTGCACTCTCCACAAGCTGCTCCGAGGAGTCCAGAGAAGGACAAGGTAATAATAACCTGGTACCACCGAGGGCCAGTGAAGCCCATGCATCACATGAACGTGAACAAGGGCCCAGCTGCCAGGGCGGGGGTTGGCGGTGTGAGCCTGGCCTACGTGAATACTTGGTTGCTAATGTGATTAACGGAGAGACACTGGGCCCAGGGTGCCTCAGCCTAGCTGTCCAAAAGGAGCAGCAGGCTTTTCAACTATCCACCTGGGAGGGACTCAGCTCACATGGTCAAGGCTAAGCTGGGCCCAAGAGTGCAGTTCCATTCCTGGGGATGGAGAGTGAGCAACTGCACAGCCTCAGGACAGTCTCCAAGCAGAGACCTGGGTAGTGGGCCCAGAGAAGCAACCTGGTCCAAGCAGAAGCAAGGGGACAGATCAGGCAAGAGGTCCCATGGGAGACAAGGCAGCAACCCTGTTCTGTCCCTCTCTCACTCTGCTGAGTGGCACTGGCCCTGCCAACCAACCATACTATCAGGACTCAGTGACCATCACTGTCACTGCTCTGTGCCAGGGACGCAGATCTACACCTCCAGCCTGTAGTTACAGCCAGGGAAGAGCTGTGGCAAAGGGTGGGGGTGCCTGGAGGAGTAGTAGGAAGCCATGGGTCAGAGGCAGGCTGCGTGGGTTCTGCCCATGTTCAAGCCACTGGGCTGGTAGAAGGGTCTTAAGCCAGAGGTGGTGACACTGGTGAGCAGCTACAGGAACTTGGGGAGCACCAAGGTTGGGGGTGGCTTGGTGGGGAGATCTAGGCAGGACTCTGCTGAAGGGTGGGAGTGAGTAGGTGGAACAGTATCAAAAGGTGCCTGCTCTGAGTGTGTGTGTGTGGGTGGGGGGGGCAAGCCTTGAGCCTGTCCATCCGTCTGTCCTCCCCCCACAGTCACTGCTGCTTCTCTGACCTTCGGGGCCGGAACCTCCGTGGGCCCGTCGCCTTCCTTGTGGCCACAGCTGCGGTGAAGCCCACCAGGCAGCACAGGGACGTGGTGCTGAACTTGAGTGTGTCCAGCCAGCTGGGCGAGGCAGCCTGCAGGTACTGTTCGGCTAGGTGCAGCCCCAACAGCAGGGCCCACAGACAGGTGGAGAAGGCGTCAATCCTTCGGAGCCTGTCAGAAAAAGCAGGGGCACGGGAGTGCCCTGGGCACAGGTCAGGAGCCCACATACTTCCCACCCTCTCCATCTACATGGAGCCCTGCCAGACAGGCTCCAGAGCTTTAGCTAAACCTGTTGCCTGGCCTGGAAAGCAAGGGAGGAAGTGGCACAGTTACCATGAGGTACCAAGCATAGATAGAACACTCAGACGGGGCCTGTCACTGCCTGGGACAGAAGCAAGGCACAAGACCCTTCACTTGATCCTCCACAGTGCAGGCAACCGTTACTCTGACTGAACTGACAGAAGTGTGAGGTGACTGGGCCCAGCTGGCAGTGGGCCGGTTCAGCGCTACACATACTTGCTCTATGGCACGTATGTGTAGTCCTGTGTTGCTGGCCAGACTTTCAGCCCCTGGAGAATAGGAAACAGGCTTGTCTCGGTGCATGATGGAGGGTTATGCAGCAGCAAGGCCTCTCAGCTCCTACTCCCAGGCAACAATGCAGCATGCAGACTCGTGCCCATCTGTGCCCGCGGCCCTCACGTACCTGATGCGGCCAGCCAGCAGCATGGCCAGTAGGCAGGTGAGCAGGCCCAGTGCCACGATGCTTATCTGGTGGGTCTGCCCAAAGGCCCAGGCTTCATTCAGCTTCTCTGCCGCTTGCTCAGGAAGCAGGTCCAGCAGCTGCCGCCAGCCCTCAGCCCCAGAAGCAGTGCTGTTGTCCGGAGCAGCGGAACCGTTGCCTCCGGGTGGCAAGGCTGGCGGCAGGGCAGCCCCTGGGGTGAAGGGTTCGCTAGGGCCGTACAGCGTGGTGGACAGCAGGAAGGCACAGGCCAGGAAGGCCAGAGCACGGAGCAGGATGACCTGGACTGGGGCTTTCACCGCCGAGGAGCAGAAACTCTGAAGGAGGGAGAGATGGGTCAGCAAGCTACCTGCAGCCACCTCTGTGGCCACCACATGGGCATGCTGGCTGGGACTCAAATGCTCTGCTTCCACAACTCTTAGCTTGGTGCTCAGGCCACTACTACCACATCCCAGGCCCAACTGCCACTCTACTGTGACGTGACAGGTCTTTGTGGAGAGGGACCCTGCTCCTTTGAAAGAAACCCTTCCTACACCTTTTTCTTCCAAGCAAAATTTTCCATCGTCTTTGTCAAGTTCTTTTAGCCAGAACTGCAATAAACAGGCACAAAAAAGCATAGCTTAAAAAATATGTATCTATATATTTATATCTATATCTATATAGTAAGGGGTAAGAGAGAGGGGGAAGAGGAGAGAGGGAGCACGCACACTCAGTGGGTGAAGTGTTTGCCTTGCAAGTGTGAAGACCTGAGCTTGATCCAGAACACACATAAGATGCAGCGCATGTGCCCGCAACCTCAGTGCTGGGAGGCAGAAACAGTTGGATCCCTGGGCTTGCTGACTAGCCGGTCTAGTCTAATTGGTGAGCTCCTGGCCAAGGAGACATGTCTCAAAAGGAGATGCAGGGTTGGAGGGATATGGCTCAGTGGTTGAAGACATTTGCTTGCAAAAAGACACGTAGTGTTCTTGAGGATGACAATGGAGGTTGTTCTCTGGCCTTCACAGCACGTGCACACATGTGTACACCATGTACACACACATGCATGTACCATGGAAAAAACCCAAACAGTAATATTATTTGGTCTAGAAACCAAGAGACTAGAAAAAGAACCAAGGCTCTGTGGATGGGGGCCACTTGAAATCCTGCTGTGCAGGCGTGGGTGAGTAGTGGTCAGGGACCCAGCTACAGACTGGAAATGACAACCAAGTGGACCAGGTCACATCTTGGACATGAGATGGTGTGGGCAGGAGTTTCCTTGTAGAGGATGATTTTAATTTTAAATCTACTTGCTACTCTGGTTTTCATTTACCTTTTGCATGCCACAGAAGCCCTCTACCATTGAGCTTCAGCCCTAGCCCGTTTTTAAACAATCGGAGTATTACAGTAAGTACTACGACAAACATGAGTAATTTCTGTCAGATATTCCTGAGTCCTAACCCTGGCACTGCTGTGTACCAGGTGAGTGGTCCCATGTAAGCACAGCAGCCTCCCGAGCCTGGTTTCCACACCTGTGAACAGGAATGACAGGGCCCCATGTACCATGGAGCTGTCATGAGCAACTATGGTGCCTGGGGACAGTGACCCATGCCAAGGTACATTAACAACCAGTGTACCGTGATCCTAGTCACTCTCTTTGGGAACGTCCATCCCAGCTGACAACACTGTTTCCCAGGAAGGGGGTCTCAGCATGCTGAGCCGGCCCCCGGTTACTGGGGTCCGGCCGAGGGCTTTTCCCACACAGACCCAATGCTCAAATGCTCCCTGGTCTCAGACCTGCCCGTGGGCCTGGTCAGCTTCCCGGCGCCTGAACTGGTGGCTGAGCAGCAGGGCGCGCAGCTGGCGGTTCTGGTGTTTGATGTAGTACTCCACAGCCGCCTGGCACGGGCGGCACAGCTTGTACATCTGCTCCAGGTGGTGGCGGTATACCTCGATCTCCTCGTCATACCGGCCCTGGAGGTGGGGGGGGACAGAGGACTGTGTCTGGGGACATCTGATTTCCCTGTCTGCTTTGCAGGTGGGACTTGGGTTCATAGCCCAGCCCTGCCACTTATAAGGGGTGAGTCCCTGCACTGTGAACTGCTTCCTTGCCACTTTGATGATGCAGCTTCCTGGGAGGAGGGCCAACATACGGCAAGGGGCCCACAGGAGACACTAACACTGAAAGTTCTGTTGCTCTGGGGCCACACCTGGAGGCCAGGAGTTTGGAAAGTGCTCTCTGGCTCTCTGGTCAGAGCTCCTAGAAGGTGAGTGAGTTGCAGGTGGCAGCAGCTCTGGGCATATACTCCCTAGACTCAGGCAGTACAACTCAGGATCGGAGCAACCAACCCTTCCCCTTGAGCCTGAGGAGACAGAAGAAAAACACTAGAGAGCCACCGAGTGGGTCTGGGCCTTTATGGGAGCTGAAAGGTTCTTTGGGCTTCCAGAACAGCCCAGAAAGCAAGTGTTACCCCAGCTCCCTCAGAGATAAGAGCACAGTGCATCCAATATTTCTGTCTGTATTGGTTGGGTCAGTTATTACTGATCTCCTGGGTGGACCAAGTGTGCCAAGAAACCCATCTGGTGCCAGGCTTGCCCTTCTTCCCCCTTTCTGTAGACCTGAGCTCACTCCTGGTCGCCTCTCTCCTTCCCAGGCTACACCCAGGGGAAGACAGGGCCTTTGGGACTCAGCTGGGATCTGCCTCTCTTCCTCCCAGGACTCCAGACTGTGCAGGACAGACTAGAGGGATGAGAGAAGGTGGCCCACAGCGCCTCGGCTACAGCCCAAGGCCTCTACCTCTCTCTGCCCAGGAACAAACCCTTCTGGCCTGGCAGACCCTGGGGTTTTCATGGTGTTCCTCCACACAGCAGTGACCACATGACCACAGGGAGAGCAGAAGCTCTGCTCCAGCAGAGGAAGGAACCACACACCCTGGAAGGCGGGAGAGGGGCCTGCGCGCTCAGGATACGGCCGGCCGCCAGGCCCGCGCTCACCTCTTCTCGTGGAGTAAAGGCGGCCAGCTGCTTGATCTTGGTTGTCTGGTGGTGGCTGCACCGCCGGCACAGCAGGACCTGGCTGCTCACCCACTGCTGTGGCTGTGTGGGGTCGCGGGGGCTAGGCACGCTGCTTACATGGTTCAGGTGCTCCATGTACTGTGCGGGGATCGGCTTGTTGTAGTCACCATTCTGGGGGAGAGGAGGGCTCTTGATCAGTGGGGCGCTCTGACCCAATGGGTGGGCAACAGCCCCCAGCTGCCTCAGGTAGAGGCCCACTTGGGAGTGCTCCAGGATTAAGGCACTCCTGCCCTGGCTGAGTGAAGCTACCCAACCCCATTCACTAGGGCAGGGTCTGGGGGTGTCCCTGCCCTCACACGTTACCCTGGCTTTATCCCTCATAATCCCACTCAGTCTGCAAGCTATATATATATATAGCAGGCTGTCCGTTTTATAAAGCTTCACTGGAAAGTAGCTACTCCCCTTCATTCACACACCACCTATGGTGGCTGGGTAGTCGAGTGGTTGTCACAGAGATCATATCACCTGCAAAGCCCAATACTTAGTAGTCCTCTGTGGAAAGCAGGCTGCACAAGCACACAGACCTGGCCTTGAGCCCCAAACCTGCCACCTGTCATGGCAAGTCGTGGTGAGCTTGTGGACAGAGGTCGCAGCTCCCCTGCACCTGGTCATCCTCTTCAAATGAGGAAATGGTGCCGGGACGAGAACGAGACCCCAGTGAGATGGCATGTGAGCGTACGGCTCAGGGTCACATCAGCAGCCCCAGCACACCGCCTGCCCACCCGCCTGCAGACCGCACCTCCTGGAAGCCGTTGTACTGCTCGCAGTGGGGACAGTCCCAGCAGTTTCGGTTCCCGTAGGGCACCAGTGTGTCGTGGTTGCAGAACCAGCAATTGACCACCGTGTGCGTTGGCTTCACCCTGTGGACCGGGGACAGTGGAGTCAGCCTGGAATGCCTTGGTGCCTGACAGAGACACAAGTCCTGAGCCAGGTCGAGGCAAGTACAGGAGGTGGGATGGAAGGTGCAGATGCAGGCCCAGCTACTGAGGAAGTCACGCCCCAAGGGAAGAGGACCATAGCTACAAAGCACTTCCCAGGAGGCAGCGGGAGACGCACCAGCCCTGCAGGCTTCGGCACATCCGCACGGGAACCCAGGGCTACCAGCCCTCGGTGAGCTGCATTCCTACATGGTGGTGGTGGGGGCAACAGGGCCAGGGCTGGCCAGAACAAGGGGCCAAGAGGGACACAACTCAGGACTGTCCCTCCCCCATGAGGTTCTGTTCTCAGGATACAGAAGAGGTGTTTCAGGAGAGCTTCTAGAGTGAATGAAGGGAGCCTCCTGTGCTCCCCAGAGAAAGTCCCTGGAGGGTGACAGCCAAAGAGGCCAAGGGTAGGGACTAGTGACAGCTGCTCAGCCAGGGCCACAGTGGGCTTTGCTGGCCACACATGTGGTGACAGGTGGGGGCTGCAGGATAATCCCAGCCCAGACACTGGGGGATCTGTGCTCTGGGCCCTCCTCCGTCTGCCCTGTTGGCTATAGGGCAACGGGGGAGGCACACAACTAACCCAACAAATCCAGTCCCCGGAATCCAGAAACAACACAGGCAGCAGCTGCCGAGGCTTCGGGGTCCTGACCTTGCCATTCCTGCCGGCTGCCCTCTCTCTGAGGCCCAAGCCAGCTCTGGGGGCAATGCCTGGGCCTGGACCGAGTAGGCAGCCACCACACACAGATGGCCCTGCTGCTCAGATAGTGTGGTCCTCTGGCTTTTCATACTGTTTCATACTGAAACAGGAGGGGGAAGCAGAGTCCTCGGCTATGCCAACGCCTAGATGCGTGCCCCCAGGAGGTTCCCACCTGCCAACCTCAGTCTGTAAGCCATGCCAGTAAAGTGGGCCAGCCATAGCACCCTCTGCTTCTGTATGTTACATGGATGCAATGACATAAGACACAAGGAGCTTTATAAAGGAAAAGGGCAGTTCTGTCATTAGCCTGACCGGCTTGTCAGGGGTCCAGGCAGCCCAGCCAGCTGCTCTCCTCCCTTCCACCAATTGTGGAAAAGTTAAGGGGATTCTCCTACCATCTGTAAGCTGAGGACAAGAACACTTCCCTTACAGGAGCCAGAACACAGCAGAAGAGATGGAACCAAGACTTGAGGGGAGGGGACCCGAGGTCCAGAGGAGTCTAGGCCACCCCAGCAGCCTCAGGCCCATCTCCCCTCCTACCCCAGCTCAGGCCTCATCCCTCACAATTACCACAAAGGACCACCACATCTTATCAGCAACGCAGGGCCAACAACAGGTAAAGCCTGAAGACGGCATACTAGGCAGAGTACACTGTGCCCATGGGCGTGGTCTCCACGGATGGTCACCTTATCGCCTGGAGCTTTATTCCCTCACTTGTCAAATGAGCACACAGGGAGTCCCTGCCCCAGAGGGGCTGCTGGGAGGGAGGAGCCAAGCCGAGGCGGAGGGCCGAGAACAGCAGCGGGCTGAGCGGGCAGCCAGCGTGCTTCACAGGTCCCAGCGATGTGGAAAGCCGCAGGGCTGGCTGTGGCTGGAGGTTTGGAACCTCACCACTGTAGTGCCCACATTTGGCATTCCTAGGCTATTAAGCACTTTGTTAATTTGTACCTCTTTTATAGGTCTGTTTGTAATCATGCGCAAGGCGTGCCAGATGGCCGGTACCCAGGCAGCACAACCTCTTTCATCTGCCCCCAGAGCCTGGGTTCCCCTGGGAGGTTCCCACTACCTCCCTGCCACCCAAAGGCCCTTCAGCCTTGTTCCGTTAGATGGGGAAGACCAACTCCTGTGCCTGCCTTGGGGACCAAAGACAGGCAAGCGGGGAGCCCCTCCCTGCCAGGAAGCCATCATTTCTACTCTGGGTCTCCAGCTCTGTTGCTAAGGAAATGGCTCCTGGCCTCTGGAAGGAGCCCGGTTCTGGAAGTGGAAGGGGAGGGATTAGTTCTCCCCTAAGAGGCTAATCTCTGCCAGGAACTGTTGGGGATGGGGGTGTTCTCTTATGCCCAGAGCAATTGCTGCCCACCCTGGGTGGGGTGGGCCCTCCATTCTAGCAATTACCTCCTTCTGGGCAGCCCCAAAAGACATGTGGGCAGGAGCAATGGCAGCTGGCAGGAATCTCAGGTCCCCTCACCAACGCTGTCATATTCAAGGCCTCTTATGTTAGACCCATGGGTGAAGGTGAAAACAGCCCCATCCAACAGCCAACTGCACAGTTCCTATGATGCTCTTGGGGAAGGCTGGGCAGTCCTGGCCACAGGACCCAGCTCCTTCTGGTCTGCTGGTAGGAACCAGAGTAGGCTGGGCCAGCTTTTGCTTAAATTCCCCCCACAAGCCCCCTGGCCACTTCTCTTCCTCAAGCCAACAGCCTCTGAGCACAACTTGGCTATGGCAAGCCACATGTAGTGGACAAGGTGGAGGTGATGAGATGGAATGACTCGACAGAGGCTACTCTCTCGCCTAGTACTTGTTCCAGACCATGAAGGACAGGGTGAGTGCCCATGGTCAAGCCAAGGGCACGTTGACATGGGTGGGTGTGGGGCTTGGGAGCCACTCTCCCCGTGATGCTGAGCTCCTGAGGATGCTAAAGGAACCTGAGACAGCTGCATGTTCTGTGTCTGCCTCTCATCTGCTCAGAACACACGTAAGGGGAACATGAACACGCTAGCCTCCGTCACGAACACCTAGGTAGGACAAAACTGCCCCAACATCTCACCAATTCCCATGGGTGTGTGTCTCTTCTACAGAGGGCTATCTCTTTCAGTTCCTTGGCAGAGGAACTGATCAGGTGTGTCCCAGTGCTGGGTCACACAGAAGAAACCAGTCGGGGCTCAGCTGTCCCAGGGAGTTCCGAGTCTCGCTGTGGGAGGCCACTGTGTCCACCTCTCTGCAAAGGGCCTGAGGGGAGGAGACCCTGCTTTTCCAAGTGTGACCTCATCCAACAGGAAGAGTCCAAGGAGGTGCATCCTGGGCTTCCTCAGCAGCGGCACGGATTGCAACTGGTCACTGCCTGGACAGAGGGGTCACCACGCTGCCCATCCCAGTCTCACAGCAGTGTCAGTGACATGAAGACAGAAGACAGAAACTCCCAATCAATCCCTCTGGGGACAGAGTCAGCCATAGGATTGCAAAGATGAAAGATGAGCACTGGGACCTGGACACAAAGGGAAAAGGACAATTCACAAGGGCAGGCGCCATAGGAGAGTGGCCAGTCAAGAGGTAGGGCATAAGGCAGGAAGGGAATCACGTGAGATGCACACTCAGGGAGCCGTGTCCACTCAGTTTGAGTGAGCAGCCCATTGCGGTGAGCGGCCAGGTGTGCTGCGATACAAGTGTCTGCTAGAGGGACTCTGATGCTGGGACAAGCTCTGCTACCTTTCTTGGAGCCTGTGTCCTCCTTAACCCCAAACAAGAACAAGACAATCCTGATAAATACCAACAGATGCTGCTGGCTACCCAAGCAGGACAGTGAGGGGCTCAAGGCACAAATCTGGGACATATCATGCAAAAGGACATGACACGCTTGAGCAACAAAATCAAGGGGTGAGGTGGCATATGAAGCGATGGGCCGTCACAACAGCCTTGATACGTGAAGGGGAAGCCCAGTAGGTGGGATTTGGGACCTCTGTTGACTGCAGACATGGCGGAAACAACTTGGCTGGCAGTGCAGTGCAATGCAGGCATGAGGCAAAGCTCTGTCACAGCGGGTGATGTGGAGGCAGGCTTCCTTTCCCAAGCACTAAGAGTAGGGTACAGGTGGTCACAGTCCATCATGGTGCTGGCCTGGCAGCTGCTCCCACCTCTCACAGGAACTGTGGCCAGAAGACCCCATGAGCGGGGAGGCAGGCTGGCCCTGACTAGAGCTCTGGAGGACTTCAGAGAAGCAACCATGTTCCCACGCAGAGCTAAGGGGGCACACCCTCCATAGGTCCTCTCAGGACCACTATCTTGCCTTCTGCTATTTAGCTCCTCCATGCTTGGGCCTGTAAATCTCACTCAACCAAACCACCTTGCAAACACTACTCTCCTTGTAAATCCCCTCCGGTCATTCACAACCCTCACCAGGGTTACTGAGGGATGCAGCCTCTTTCAAGGAGGTGACAGTGGCCAATTTACCACCTCCAGATGAAACCCAGTGCTCAGGGATACATCATGGAGCATCCTGGGAAGGACTGGCCCTTCTCTGACCAATCAACAGCAACCATCTTAACTCTCTGCCTTGACCCTCATGTCATCCAGGGCAGGACTTCTGCGCACCCCCGTGGCACTCACTGCAAGCCTGCCCAGCACATTTCTCTCTCCAGCAGAGGACAGGCCAGGAAGGGGAGACATGAACAATGACCCAGGCCAGGCCATAACCACATCCAGCTTCACTCAACACAAGTGAGCAAGTATTGGTTCTGCCTTTGCTCACTTGCGCCAGGCAGTGGCATCCAGAAAGAACCCAGGCTCTGGACCCGCTCTACTGCCCAAAGGTTCTGGGGATGCAAGCAGCTATACATGAAATGGCCAGTGACATAAAAATGACCAGTTGAGGGCTGGAGGGATGGCTTAGTGGTTAAGGCATTTGCCTGCAAAGCCAAAGGACCGAGGTTCGATTCCCCAGGACCCACGTTAGCCAGATGCACAGGGTGGTGCATGTGCCTGGAGTTCGTTTGCAGTGGCTGGAGGCCCTGGCGCCCCCATTCTCTCTCTTTCTCTCTGTCAAATAATAAAAATAAAAAATATTTGGAAAAAAAATGACCAGTTGGCCTTACAGACCCCTCCAGCTTTCAGAAACTGGTAGGAACATGACATGTAGACTTTGGTTGAGGGAGTTTTCTTAAGTTGGACACCCTCAGTCTCCCTGGGAGGAGCCCCCTCCTCCAGATGCTGACATGCCTCCCACCCCTTCTTCTGTCAGGAGCCCTAGGTGACTCACCCACCCCCAACTCCCTTTGAAGAGTGAGGCAGGGTTAAGGGGACTCATCAGCCAGGCTACCTAGGTTCAAGCCATCCCTCCAAGTGTGGCTGGGTGACCAAGGGCTAGTCTTTTTGCTCCCTTTGCACATCTCTGGTTGTCCCTAAGATGTTGTCACAGACAGACCTCTCTTTCATTACTGTCCTCAGGGAAGCTGGATCCAGTGGGGAAACAGATGATTATCCCCTACACCCTAATGAATAAAGAGGGTATTTCATGGAGGCTGATGGTGAAGTCCGGCTTTAACTGACAGGGTCTGCATGACCTGAGCCCGGTCAGGGCTTGAACATAGCTCTTGCCCACTTTCCAAGGCGCTCAGCGTTTAGCAGCCCAGGGGTTAGGAGTGCAGACTCCAGTAGTTCACACGTACCTCTCCGAATAATTTATCTCTTACTGTGCAATGTACCCGTGTTCAGAGTTTATCTCCCGAGCCACCGTGCGCCAGCGATCATCACCAGAGCCAATAGGGTGGTGAGGCCAAGGGAGAGGGATCCAAGGCAAGACCGCCAGGGGGCGGTGGCCACCGCGCGCGCACGGTCCTGCAGGCTGCGGGGGGCGCAGGCCTGGGTGGGAGGAGTAAGTGGGCAGCCCCCGGGCTGACCGCTCCGCCCAAAGCCACCTTCTGGAAGAAACCCCCACCCCTCCCAGGCAGCCAGCCTCGGAAGCCGCTTCCTGACTCCCTGACCCCGGTGTTGGGTGGTGGTGGTGGTAGGGAGGGCGCGCAGAGGGGATCTGGCGGGTCCCCAAGCAGGCCGGGTCCGCGCTCAGGATTCCGCGGGGGCCTAGCGGCGCTGGAAGGACGCGGGGGCGGGGCTGCGGCCGGGGCCGCGTGCAGCCGGGCCGCGCACTCACCTCCGCGCGATCCGGTAGAGCAGCACGCCGGCGGCTGCGCACGCTGTGACTCCCAGGCCGCCCGCCAGGCCGGCGGTGGGGCAGCTGGCCAGCAGCGCGCTCACTCCTTCCATGGTCCCCGCGCGGGCAGGCAGGCAGGCTGGCAGGAAGGCGAGCGGGCAGCGTCAGCGGTGGGCTGGGGGGTCGCAGGCAGCAGACGCGGATTACGGGCGGCCGCGCGCGCCAGCTCGCGCCGTGACCTTCGCCGCTTTGTAGCCGGCGCGGGCCCGCCCCTTGACTCGGCGCGCTCCCGCCGCGCAGCCAATCACAGCGCGGGGCGAGCCCGGGTGGGCGGGGTGTCGGCGGAAGCGCTGGGTGGTGGCTCAGCGACGCCACCCAGCGGAGGAAGGCGGAAAGCGGCGCGCTCAGCCTGGAGGGAGCCCCGCCTGCCAGCGCACACACTGGTCGTGGAAGATCCGGGATGAGCTCCAGCCGCGGAGAGTGGGCCAAGTCCTGCGACGGCGGGGGGCATCTCGGACGTACGCATTTGCTTGTCAGTAGTTCTTTCCTCTCGTTAAACCTGTCTTCGTAGCGCTTGGCCTGTGCAGCTCCTGAAGCCACAGTGGTTAAAAATTAGCCTGTTAGAAATACAAGTGTCCAGAGATGGGGTCGAGGTTGGATGATCACAGGATAGCTGGATGGATTTCGGGACGTAAAGGAGCCATTGGAATGGTTAAGATGGAGGTATTGACCTGGAGGCATGACACATTAAAAAAAAAAAGCCACATGTAGGGCTGGAGAAATAATAGCTCAGTGGTTCAGGCTCAGAGGAAAGGCGCTTGGCTGCTAAAATGTAACCAAAGTTCAATTCCTCAGTACCCACATAAAGCCAGATGTACAAAGTGGCGCACTCATCTGGAGTTCATTTACACCTAGAAGGCCCTGGTGCACCCGTTCTGTCTCTTTTTGATTGCAATAGATAAAAATATTATTTTTTAAAAAGCCACATGTAGACAAATTTTGTAATATGCTGTTTGAATGAAGCCTGAGGTTAAAATAGCATTTGAAATCTATTACCTCAGAAGGAGGGATTGGGAAGTCACTTTATGATAGTGTTTCAGTATTGATTTGGGCTAAATTCCTAGGCAAGGCAAACTAATACAAAGTATTCATATCTGGGCTGGAGAAATGGCTCAGCAGTTAAAGGCGATTGTTTGGAAAGCCTGATGGCCTGGGTTTGATTCCCTAGTACCCACGTAAAGCCAGATGCACAAAGTGGTGCAGTGTCTGGAGTTCATTTGCTGCAGCAGGAGGCCCTAGTGCCTATACTCACTCTCTCAGTGTGCCTCTTTCTCAAATAAATACTAAAAATTAATATCTAACTACAAAAGTAACCCCAGAACCTTTCCAAGTTTTTAAAAAACATAATACAAACATAATACATTAAACAAAATTAAAAAAATTAAAAACCATAATAAAATTTATTTGAGAGAAAGGGAGAGAGAGAGAGAGAGAGAGAGAGAGGGAGAGAATGGGTGCGCCAGGGCCTCCAGCCACTACAAACTCCAGATGCATGTGCTCCCTTGTGCATCTGGCTTACGTGGGTCCTGGAGAGTCGAAACGGGATCCTTTGGCTTTTCGGGCAAACGCCTTAACTGCTAAGCCAACTCTCCAGTGGCCCCCCTCTTTTTTGTTTTTTTTCAAGGTAGGATCTCTAGCCCAGGCAGACTTGGAATTCACTATATCGTCTTAGGGTGGCCTCCAACTCATGGCAATCCTCCTACCTCTGCCTCCAGAGTGCTGGGATTGAAGGCGTGCATCACCATGCCAGGCCACTTTCCAGTGTTTTTGAAAGATCGATATTTTAAGTTCTCTGTGGGCAATGATGGGTTGAAGGCCAATGTCATCCTTTGTTTTCGGCTGCCAGTTACCTGTCCACACCCAGCCATGTGCATTCACTAGGTAGGAAGAAGGAACCAGTATGAGTGAAGCAAACCAAAATGAAATGAAGGTGGTGATTTGGGTCTGGACTAGGTTTCTCTTAGATTATGTTGTTTTTATTTTTAAAACATTTATTTATTGAGAGAGAGGGAGAGAGAAGGGCACACCAGGGCCTCTAGCCACTGCAAACAAACTCCAGATGCATGCACCACCATGTGCATCTGACTTACGTGGGTTCCGGGGAGTCAAACTTGGGTCCTTAGGCTTTGCAGGCAAAGGCTTTAACTGCTAAGTCATCTCTCCAGCCCTTGCTGATTTTTCCTTGCAGCTTTCACCAGCTCTGAGCACATATCCCAAGGCATACTGTATCTCAAAACGTGTGGCACTGTGGCCTAACATCATTCGTTTTTCAGGAAGATTCCATGTCTGCTTGAGCCCGAGGAAGGCCTCTAGTCTGTGGACTTGTGCATCCAACAATTGTCCCCAGCATCACTCGAGTTCAGATCACTGGTATCTGCAGATTCATAACCCTTGGGTGCAGGGAATGAAATGGTTTGCCAGGCCCTGGCTTTGGAGTGAGGAGTACATTACCACTATAGGCTGGATCTAGAATGTCCTCCAAAGGCCAAGGGTGCTAATGGAAGGCAATAGAAATTTGTTTAAAAAAAAAACATACTTTATTATTTGCAAGAGAGAGAGACAGAGAGAGAACGGGTGCACCAGGGCCTCCAACCACTGCAAACGAACTCCAGATGCATGCACCCCTTTGTGCATCTGGCTTACATGGGTCCTGGAGAGTTGAACCAGGATCCTTTGGCTTTGCAGGCAAACACCTTAATTGCTAGGCCATCTCTTCCAGCCCCATTTTTTTTGAGGTAGGGTCTCACTCAAGCCTAGGCTGACCTGGAACTCCCTCTGTAGTCATAGGGTGGTCTTGAACTCCTCTTACCTCTGCCTCCCAAGTGCTGGGATGAAACGTGTATGTTGCCATACCTGGCAGTAGAAACTTTTTTGTTGTTGTTGTTTTGAGGTAGGGTCTAGGTGAGGCCTAGTGGGTGGTCACTAGAGTTGTGCCCTTGTAGGGGACTGTGGACTTCACTTGTTTCCTTTGCTGTTTCTAGGCCATGGAATGGTTTTGGTAGGACATATGCTCCTGCTATGATGTGCTACCTACCCCCTAAAGGCTCCCAAACAATGGACCAATCAATCATAGACTGGAGCCTCTCAATCTGAGAGCCAAAATCAACCTTTTTAAGTTGGACAACTCAGGCATTAGCTGACTTACACAGCCTTTGCAGTCAGAACATTACAAGGACTCTAAGGCCCTCTGGCTATCTTTTATGTATTCATTCAACAAGTAGGATAAAATTTACCATCTGCTTCATTTCAAGTGAAGTATACAGTCTCTCACTTGCCAATACGCATGGATAGTACCACCTACCTTACAAGGTTGGCTGGATTAGTTTATATGAGAAAGTACCTAAACATCTCACAAAGTGCTTGCCAGACACTGGTATATAATGAGGTTTGTTAAAGACAGAGATGTGTACACACACACACACACACACACACACACACACACAATTTAACTACTTAAACAATAATGAAATCCCAATAACTAAATTTGTGAAGGAGAAATGAACTTGGGATTTCTTCACTCACTGCTCAAGCTATGGTCTTTTTTATTTAAAACCCAATAGTCCCCTTCCTAAGGAAGTCTCCCTTGTTCTATTTACTCCCTTTCCACTTTGGGTACTCAAGTTCCTTTCTTTTCAGTGCAGAGGAAGCAGATAACTAAATTATTAGCATGCGCGCACACGCACACACACACACACTCAATATCAAATTTATTCATTCAAGTTAAAATTAAGCAATCTGATCAGGTGTGGTGGGTGCACACTTAAAATCCTAGCACTTGGGAGGTGGAGGCAGGAAGATAAAGAATTTAAGAACTTCTTAGTTATATATAGATTTGAGACCAACCTGGGACATGAGACTGTCTTAAAAATAAATACATAAAGTAAAATCCTAGTAATTTTTTCTCTTTTCTTTATTTGCAAGGAGAGACAGAGCAGAGAGAGAGAGAGAGAGAGAGAGAGAGAGAGAGAGAGAGAGAGAATGGGCACACCAGGGCCTCCAGCCACTACAAATTCTAGATGCAGGTACCACTTTGTTCATCTGGCTTTATGTGGGCACTGGAGAATGGAACTAGGGCCATTAGGCTTTGCAGGCAAGCACCTTAACTGCTAAAGCCATCTCTCCAGCCCATAATTTTCTTTTTCTTTTCAAAATATTTTTCTTAAATATTTATTTATTTGAGAGAGAGAGAATGGGCTCGCCAAGGCCTCCAGCCACTGCAAATGAATTCCAGACATATGTGCCCCTTGTGCATCTGGCTTACGTGGGTCCTGGAGAATTGAACCGGGATCCTTTGGCTTTGCAGGCAAATGCCTTAACCACTAAGCCATCTCTCCAGCCCCTAAAGATACTTTTTATATTTATTTGAGAGAGAGAATGGGCATGCCAGGGCCTCCAGCCACTGCAAATGAACTCCAAATGCATGCGTTTCCTTGTGCATCTGGCTTACGTGGGTCTGGAGAATCGAACCAGGATCCTTTGGCTTTGTAAGCAAACGCCTTAACCACTAAGCCTTCTTTCCAGCCCCCATAATTTAATTTTTTTTTGAGACAGGGTCTCAGGCCCAGGATGGGTTTGACCTCATTATGTAGCTGAGAGTGATCTGGTTATGATCCTCCTGCCTGAGTGATGAATTCTGGGATTACTGGCATATGCCAGCATGCCTTGTTTATGTAGCACTTGGGGGTCAAATCCAGGGCTTTATATATGCTAGGCAAGCACTCTGCCAACTGGATGAAGTATGCTCATTAAATGAACTCAGCTTACTCTCCCCTCATTTTTTATAAAAGGAAACGTGGGCTGGAGAGACGGCTTAGTGGTTAAGGCACTTGCCTGCAAAACCTAAGGACCCAGGTTCAAGTCTGCAGGTCCCACGTAAGCCAGATGCACAAGGGGGGCACGTGTCCGGACTTCATCTGCAGTGGCTAGAGGCCCTGGCGCACCCATTCTCTCTCTCTCTCTCTCTCCTTCTCCCCCTCTCTCTGTCTCAAATAAATAAATAAAAATAAACAAGGAAAAATATTTAAAAAAAAAAAAGGAAACGTAACCTCTTTTTCCCATCCATCAGTGAGACCTTAAAGTCAGATTAGAATACAAGTTGTGTTTTTCATTTATCTTTCTCTGTATTTCTAGGGCACATTTCACTGAAATGCCTAGGCCCTTAGCTACAGTTTATAGTACAGTGAGCATAAAAGAGAACACAAACCAAATGTATACTTAAATTAAATAGCATGATTTAATTTACTCGCTGCTTAATCCTCAATCCTCTTAAGTTAAAAAAAAAGTTATAATTAACTATTAACGTTAATGAATTAAACCTTCCAGAAAGCATGAATCCAAAAGGAAATGTCCAACAGGTGACATAAGCCAGATACTCTATGGCCTTTCCTGTTTCAGTTTCGAACACTCTAAACATCAACAGAAAAGAAAATCTCTAAGGTTTTCAGTTTTATTCTCCTAGTGCACAACCATGTGGCAGCTACTGTGCATGGTCTCCCAGTAGGTACACGATGAGCTCGTAGGTGGATAGCACAATGGCAGTGTTAGGGATCTGCCGGATGAGCTGGGCAAGGAGTCCTCGGTAGAAGGCGAGGTAGCCTTCCTCCCGGAGTACCAGGCGTGCCGTCTGGATAAAGGACTTGTACTTGGTGCCCTCCTCCCGGAGTCGTGTCCTTATGACTTCTGCAGAGAGAGAAATACTTGTTTTATGCTACAGAAAAGGGGAGAGAAGTCAAGACTCTGCTATGTCCAAGGGGCATCTAGGTTCTATACACCTAGAGACAATGAAAAGGTTAAGTTCTTTTAGATCATCCCCTACTTCCAACTCTCTCCTCAAATCCTTCTCTACTCTGTCCAGTTGAAAAGCCAGCTCTTCCTTCAAGCCTCTGCCCACCTGGCCTCCCTCCCAAGGACCCACAGCCTGAGGTGGGTCACCCCTGCATGTTGCCTTGCTGACCTCTTCTCTATCTGCCCTATGGGTCTCATTCAGTGGTGCCCAGCATAGGTTAGGACAACACCTGTTACTGAGACATCTGGGTGCATTTCTCATTACTCACAGCATGGGAGGCTTTTGAAAACAACCTGGTTTTCATGGCACAGTAAACTATTTTTGTGTTTTAAAGTAGGTTAGTGGGGCAGTAGGCAGTAGTTGTAGAATTCTTTCAACTTGACTGGACGTGTCACTCAGTGACCGAGCATGTGCTTAGCATGCACAATGCTCTGGGTTCAATCCTTAGCATCAAAAAAGAAAAAGTAATCAATAAAAAAAAAGCTGGGGTGTGTGTGTGTCTGTGTGGAGAAATGGCTCAGAGGTTAAGCCTAATGACCCTAGTTCGATTCCCCAGTACATGTAAAGCCAGAAGCACAAAGTGGCACATGCATCTGGAGTTTGTTTGTAGCAGCTAGCGGCCCTGGCTCTTATTCTCTCTCTCTGCTTGCAAAAAAATAAATAAATGAATAAATGAAAAGAAAAAGCATGGGCAAAGGAGATGGCCCAGTGGTTAAAGAGTTAAAGAAAAGTGCTTGCTTGCAAAGCCTGTCAGCTGAATTCAATTCCCTACTATCCATGTAAAACCAGATGCACAAGGTGGCTCAAGCATGTGGAGTTTGTTTGCAGCAGTAAGAGGTCCTAGCACACCCACACTCATTCTTTCTCTCTGCTCACAAATAAAAACTAAAAAAAAAAAAAAAAGACAAAAGTGCTGAAAAACAAACTCATCCAAACTAGACTTCTTTGGTACCCTAATGTAGAAACAGATTTTTTTTTTTTCAATAAAAAAAAATTTAAATAGAATTCAGAGTTTGGGGCTGGAGAGATGGCTTAGTGGTTAAGGCATTTGCCTGCAAAGCCAAAGGACCCCAGTTTGATTCCCCAGGACCCATGTAAGCCAGATGCACAGGGGGCGCATGTGTCTGGAGTTCCTTTGCAATGGCTGGGGGCCCTGGCATGCCCATTCTCTCTCTCTCCCTCTCAAATAATAAATAAATGAAAAATTTTAAAAAGGAAAATCTTAAAAAAATAGAATTCAGACTTTTTCTTTGAATCAAAGAATTTTATCTATTTGAGAGAGAAAGAGGCAGGGAGAGAGAAAGAGAGAAAATGAATGAATATACGTGGGTGCATCAGGACCCACTACAAATGAACTCCAGACACATGTGCCACCTTGTGTATCTGGCTAACAAGGGTACTGGGGTATCAAACTTGGGTCCTTAGGCTTCGCAGGCAAGCACCTTAACCAAAGACTCAAAGAATTTTAAATAGAATTCAGATTTGGGGCTTCTAAGAAAACATCAGAACTTTAGCAATACAGAGCTCACATTCATTTTTGTTTTTTTTTTTTTTTGAGGTAGGGTCTTGCTGTAGCCTAGGCTGACCTGGAATTCACTCTGAAGTCTCAGACTGGCCTTGAACTCACAGCAATCCTCCTACCTTGGCTTCCCAAGTGTTGCATTCATTTTGCATAGGAAATTTTGGCCACATCAAGCTGGAGCTGAGCAAGGTACACTTCCCAGCACTCCATGACTCATGTCAACCCCAGTGTCATTCTACTCTTGCACCTTACCTGCAGGGGCAGGGTAGGCATTCCCAATGCAGCAAATCTGGAATGTGAACCCCCTAGCGTGTCACCATGGCCAGATTAGCATGCTTCAACAGTGAAGCCACGCACATCTGCAAGCTGAAAACCTGTGGACTCTGAAACACTTCTGGTCCTGAACATTTTGGGTAAGGGCCACTCAACCTGCACTTGCATTTCAGTTTGTGCTACAGGATGCTGCAGGGTTACAGAGTGACCAATAACAATCCTGACAACTGTTTTCCTGCTCTGGAAAAAGAGCAGAGCGTACCGTGTGGATAGGCAATGCAGGAAGCACATCCCTTAGATACAGCAGCAGCTATCATGAGTCCAAAAAAACTTGCGGAATTTTTCTCAGTTCCATTTGTGGAAGAGGCTAACGGCGCTTCTTTCAGACACTTCTTCAAACTTTCATAAATAGCGAAACAGATGATGGTTTCTGAGATCCCAGCATACGAGGCAGTCAGCCCTCTGTAGAAGCCACGGACGCCTTCTGTCTGGTACACATGCCGGGCACACTGGAGTGTGTTCATCTGCTGGCAGCCTCTCACTCTGTCAAAAGTGATTCATGACAGGTCACTGAGAGACACGCCATAGCCAAGTCACAGGAAGTATTGACCAAGACACGGAGAAATGACACAAGGAGAAACTAGTCCTCCTTGCTGTGTGGCCAGCTCACCCCCAGCCCGCCATGAGGCCAGCTTGGTTAGCACAGAATAGTCTGTATTGGGACCAACAGTCACAGAAGCAGGCTTACAGCTTAGAAACCAATTCTAGAGAGTGCTAACAGATGATGCTGATAGAGAGGAGACACTGTCAGAACAACCTGAACACCTAAAAACAGGACTAGGTAAGAAAAATGTGGTACACATACTATGCTAAGATAGTGATGATGGCCGGGCAAGGTGGCGCATGCCTTTAGTCCCAGCACTCAGGAGGCAGAGGTAGGAGGATCGCAGTGAGTTTGAGGCCATCCTGAGACTACATAGTGAATTCCAGGTCATCCTGTGCTACAGTGAGACCCTACCTTGAAAACAAACAAACAACAGTTGTGATGGTAAAATGTAGGAAAATGCTTTAAGTAGAAAGCAAGACAAATTTATATGCACAATAAAACTAAGTTAAAAAAGAGAGAAATTCACTAAAACTCTGAAAGGCTGGTGAGTCTAATACTATCCTCCTCCTATCCCCACTTCTTTGTAGTACTGGGGATTGAACTCAAGGCCTTGCACATATGAGGCAAATGTTCTACAACTGAGCTATATACCTAGCCCAAGGTATTTTTCTTTATTGCTTTTCTCCAAATAGTATAATGTTTGTACACTATGGAGCAGACTCAGGGCCTCACACATGAATGATATATTTTTATTTTATTACTTCTTTTATTGTAAAGCTATTTGCATGTATATATGGGTACACACATGTGGAGGTCAGAAGACTTCCTGGGGTGTCACTCTTCTCCCTCTACCTTGTTTAAGACAGGGTTTCTCTTATTGTTGTTTGATGCTGGGAAAGTCAGAATAACAAGCCTGTGAGTTTTGGGTTCTTCTGACTCTGCTTCCATTGGAGTAAGTGCACTGGAATTAGCTGTGTGTACCCCGCATGTCTGGTTTTTACATGGAGACCAGAGATCTAAACTGCAGTTGGTAGGCTTAAAGACCAAGTGCCTTTATAACCACTGGGCCATCTCCCCAGCTCCTTATTCTTTTATTTCTAATCACTGAGCCGTCTATTATTTTAAAACTTATTCCAAGCCTCTGTCTTTATCCTTTCACAAAAATGACAACCTAGAGTAAGGTGATATTGACCAGTTCTTCCACTGTTGTTGGTCTCCTTGTCCCAGCTTACAAGGAATGTAACATCTTGTTCTTTGCCTCTTTTATAGACAATGCTTTTTTGTTCCTAAGCCAAGCTCCTCTGCTTGAACTCCCTGACACTTATTTCACAGAATAAAGTGCTGTTGATTCTAGAATCACAAAGTAAAAACAATCAAGAATTTCAAACTAAGCTGGGAGTGGTGGCTCTTGCCTATAATCTCAGCATTTGGGAGGCTGAGGTAGTAGGAATGCCATGAACTCAAGGTCAATTTGAAGTCTTATTTCAAAAAATCAAAAAAGAGATTTTTGGCTGGGGAGATAGCTCAGCAGTTAAAGGCTCTTGCCTACAAAGCTTGGCAGCTTGGGTTCAATTCCCCGGTACCCACTTAAATCCAGATACACAAAATGGCACATGGACCTCAAGTTCATTTGCAGTGGCAAGAGGCTCTGGTACATTTCCCTTTCTTTCTTTGCAAATAAATAAAAACATTTTTCTCTTTTTTTCTTTTTAGTATTTTATTTATTTATGTAAGTGAGAAAGAATGGGCATGTCAGGGTCTCCAGCTACTGCACATGAATTCCAGATGCATGCACCACCTTGTGTATCTGGCTTTATGTGGGTGCTAGGGAAATGAACCTGGGTCCTTGGGCTTTGATAGCAAGCACCTTAACCACTAAGCCATATCTCCAACTCCCCAAAATATTTTTGTTTAAAAAGAGAAAAGAGATTTAAATTAAGCTGCTAAAATTCCATTCTTTGACTATGCTTTCATTTCTTTTTAAAATATTTTTATTTATTTATTTGACAGAGAGAAAGAGGGAAGGAGAGAGAGAGAGAGAGAGAATGAATGGGCACGCTGGGGCCTCCAGCTGCTGCAGACGAACTCCAGGTGCATGTGCCACCTTGTGCATTTGGCTTACGTGGGTCCTGGAGAATGGAACCTGGGTCCTTTTGGCTTTGCAGGCAAGCGTCTTGACTGCTAAGCCATCTGTCCATCCCTATGCTTTCATTTCTTCCTCAAACCTTCTTATCTGCATTCCCTCCCTGCTGCTCTGCACCTGGCTCCTCTCAAGAGGATGGGAGGTGCTGCTGCTTCAGGAAGCCCTCCCACCCTCCTCTCTGCTCACCCTGCTTCAATTGTACTGAAGACCCTCCAGTGACCTGGGGCACCTCAGGCCCCTTGTCCCACCAGACTACCATTCTCTTTGTCCATTGGCTATAATGCTATAAGCTAGAAGGCAGGAAATGTTTCCCTGGTAACCACTGAGGCAAGAGTTTTCACTGTAGAGGGGCAGATGTTCACAAGAGCCCACCCGAACAAAATTCTAAAATGTTCTTAGCATGTTGCTAGGTAGATTAAAAGATCATGTAGAAAGTATCTCAGCTGGCAGGTTCATAATTTTATCTGTTACTAAAGAGAAGTGACTTTAGGACATGGTGAACACTTGGCACTGGGAGTTGATACCAAAGGCTGCTAGGAGACAAGGCTGGTCAGAAGCTGGAAGGACAAGCACAGCATGAAGGGGAAGGGGGATTCCTGGAAAGAAACTGCACTCTCAGGATGATGAAGACACAGAAGCACATGTGACATTTCTAGAAAATGCAAACGACTATTGAATGCTTTGTCTAGGAGTTAGGGTTTTGCCCATAGGATTCTGGACAACACTTCAGAAGGCCAAAAGGATCAAGGGAACCTGGGGCCCCAGACCAATCCAGAGCTTCCCTGGTCATGAGAGGGCAATGAACCCAGGCAGATTCCACCTTATCTCTCTGCCCCTTCCCTTAGAGGCAGCTGGAAAGGCAGGTTGGACTGTGGAGCTGCCAGTCGGCCCATTTCTAGGCAACACCTCTTAGAATCTAGGCAGTTCCATGAACTTAGACTGGGAGAAAAATTACCTTTTTAGCCCTAATCTTGTTTTTAAAATATTTTTTATTTACTTATTGGGGGGAGAGAAAGAAAGTGACTATGCCAGGTCTCTTGACACTACAAATGAACTCTAGACTCATGTGCTACTTTGTGTATCTGGCTTTACATGGGTACTGGGGAACTGACGGTGGACAATCAGGCTTTGCAAGCATGTACCTTTAATTGCCGAACCATCTCTCCAGCCCCATTTAGCCCTAATCTTTAACTGAAATGAGTATGCTTTCTATGAATACGAAGTGGGACATAGTGGCAGTAACTGTGGTTTTACACAAACAGAGACAACTCCCTATCACATTAGTCCTAAAAAAAGCATCATCACTTCTTTGAAAACTAAAGGAGTTTCTCAGCTCTGCCAAGTCTCGTTACTTAGTGTATTAAAGAAGCATATACGTACTGCAAATCTGTAAATTGTTAATAACTGCATTACAGTAATTTTCCATTTTTTTAAACTTAATTCTAGAGCCAGGCGTGGTAGTGTGTGTCTTTAATCCCAGCACTTGGGAGGCAGAGGTAGGAGGATGGCCATGAGTTTGAGGCCACCCTGAGACTCCATAGTGAATTCCAGGTCAGGCTGGGCTAGAGTGAAGCCCTACCTTGAAAGAAAAACAAAAACAAAAACAAAAACAAACAAACAACAACAAAAAAACACACACCTTAATTCTAGCCAGGTGTAGTAAGTAGTGTGCAATCCCAGCACTTGGGAGCAAGATCAAAAGTTTGAAGTCAGCCTGGGTGACAAAGCAAGACTTTGTCGTCAAAAACAAAGAAAAACAAGCCAAAGCCACAATCCCTTTGTGCAGGCTTCAACACAAGCTGAAGGGATGTACAGCGCGCACACACACATGTTCCAAGAAACCCTAATTAAGGCTGGGTGGTGGCACATGACTTTAATCCCAGCTCTTGGGAGGCTGAGGTAGGAGGATTGCTGTGAGTTGAAGGCCGGCCTGAGACTACATAGTTAATTCTAGGTCAGCCTGGACTAGGATGAGACCCTAACTCAAAAAGCTCTCCCCTCAAAAAAAAAAAAAAAAAGTAATTAATTTCAGGACAGAAACCTGTTATATCTGAGGCCATACTCAAAGTGCCCTCTGGGACATGAAGGTTCCTATTGCTTTGCATTTTCCCATGGAAAGTCAGGCCTCTGATAGTCCACAGCACTCCATCTGTGGTGAGGTCTCCAAAGAGTCCCAGAGAAGACCTCCCCATCTTCACTTGGTCTTTTCCCACAGTGTGTGCAGTACAAACCTCAAAAGAAAATTTTTTCTTCTTCTTTTTCTTTTTTTAAGGTAGGGTCTCATTCCTGCCCAGGCTGACCTGGAAATCTCTGTGTAATCTAAGGGTGGCCTCGAACTCACAGTGATCTTCCTACTTGTGCCTCTTAAGTGCTGGGATTAAAAACGTGCACCACCACAGCCAGCTCAAAAGACATTTCTATTCCCAGGATAAAGGAAAACCAGAAAAGGGAAGCTAATGATTCCTACCCATAATCCACACCTGGAATGAAGGAAGAAAAAAAAAAAATCCCCAAGAAATTTTTATGTGAAGGAGCAATTAGTAACTTACTTCCGTTCTAGCTGCATCCTTGTTTTAACCATCCAAATAGGGTTCATTAAGGTATTTGTAATAAAAGCTGAAAAACAAAACAAGACAAACAAAACCAAAAAACCAAAAGTCAGCACTGAAGAGTCAGCATTTATTAAATCTGTCCAAGCCGGGTGTGGTGGCACACACCTTTAATCCCAACACTCAGGAGGCAGAGGTAGGAGGATCGCTGTGAATTTGAGGCCACCCTGGGTCTACATAGTGAATTCCAGGTCAGCTTGGGCCAGAGTGAGACCCTACCTCAGGAAAAAAAAAAAAAAAGCTGCCCAGCCAGAGTACACTCTGAGGTCAGGATTTTAATGGCGTAATAGGGCTGGACATCAGGAACCAGCAACATTTCCCTACTGCAGTGGAAGCTATAGTCCCCTAATGTTTAACACCTGTTCCTACTGCTGGGCCAAAATTGCTGGATTTCTTGGAACCTAGTGTGATCTTTCCAGCCTCTAGGTGGTGCTGTTTGCATTTTGGTTCGTGGGAATTTTAGGGCAAAAACTAAAAAAACACAATTTAAAAGCCTCAGATCCAGAAATAATTTGCTTTCAAAGTTGCTAACCCAACGGTAAACCTGACTACAACTTTGAATAAAGGAACTGAATCTGCAGTTACTTGAATTCAGAAGTAGACACTCAGGAAGCTGAAATCTAAAAACTGATCACAGTGTTCCAGACCAGCCAAAAAAAGGCCAGTGCCATGGTATTATCCCAACTCTCCTCTAATACCTCACACCCTCCAGAGTCTGAGTAAGCAGATTAGCTAGCCAGCAGAGGATACTGATTTGAAGAGCTCTCTCAAGGTCTGCAAACATTACAAAGGTGATTAATGGATTCTAGATTATGGCTAACTCACTATTGGCCTATTAAGTGCAGGTTAACCTATTTTGGAATGCTATAGACTCCTCAGAGCTCAGTATTAAGGGGAACACCTTTCTTGTGAGAAGCAGCTTTGGTTATTATTTTCTACTTAACTAGAAACCATATAACTACTTAGACGAGTTGGTAGTAATTTTATTTTTCAATTTTTAATATTCTTTCTTTTTCTTTCCTTTTTTTTTTCCCTCCGAGGTAGGGTCTCACTCTAGCTCAGGCTGACCTGGAATTCATTACGTAGTCTCAGGGTGGCCTCAAACTCAGCGATTCTCTTACCTCTGCCACCTGAGTACTGGGATTACAGGCATGTGCCACTATACACGGCTGTTTTATTTTTATTTATTTTATTTATTATTATTATTATTTATCCGAGGAGGGGGCAGAGAGAGGGGTAGGGGGGAGAATGGGCGTGCCAGGGCCTCCAGCCACTGCAAATGAACTCTAGATGCATGTGCATCTGGCTTACATGGGTACTGGGGAAACAAATCTGGGTCCTTAGGCTTCACAGGCAAGTGCCTTAACCGATAAACCATCTTCTAGCCCATGTGATCAAAAAAAAATTTAAAGAAGTATTTTATTTATTGATTTGAGAAGAAAGAAAGAGGCAGAGAGAAAGAACGGGTATGCCAGTGCCTCTGGCCATTGAAAACGAATTCCAGATGTATGCACCACCTTGTGCAGCTGGCTTATGTGGGTTCTGGGGAATCGAACCTGGGTCCTTAGGCTTCTTAGGCAAACGCCTTAACCAGTAAGCCATTTCTCCAGCCCCAGCCCATGTAATTTTTTTTGTTCATTATTTATTTATTTATTTGAGAGTGATAGACACAGAGAGAAAGGCAGGCAGAGAGAGAGAGAGAGAGAGAGAGAGAGAGGGAGAGAATGGGCATGCCAGGGCCTCCAGCCACTGCAAAAAAACTCCAGATGCGTGCGCCCCCTTGTGCATCTGGCTAACGTGGGTCCTGGGGAATCGAGCCTCCAACAGGGGTCCTTAGGCTTCACAGGCAAGCACTTAACCGCTAAGCCATCTCTCCAGCCCCAGCCCATGTAATTTTATTTTTTATTGAGGGCAACAAAGGCAGACCAAATGGCATGGACACCTTATAGATTATTGGCAGATGGAAATGCTTCTAAAATAGGTTTAAAAGGACAGAGGCTGGGGTTGGAGAGATGGCTTAGTAGTTAAGGCACTTGCCTGCAATGCCAAAGAACCTCAGTTAGATTCCCCAGGACCCACATAAGCCAGATGCACAGGGTGGCACATGCATTTGGAGTTTGTTTGCAGTGATTGGAGACCCTGACACACCCATTCTCTCTCTCAAATAAATAAATAAATAAAAATGAAAATACTAAAAAAAAAGGGCAGAGGCTTCTCCTCACAATCTTTAAGTTCACACTTTTTTTTTTTCCATTTTAAAGATTTATTTTTATTTATTTATTAGAGACAGAGAAAGAAGGAGAGAAAGAGAGAATGAGAATGGGCATGTCAGGGCCTCTAGCCACTGCAAACAAATTACAGACACATGCCCCACCATGTGTATCTGGCTTAGGTGGGACCTGGAGAATCGAAACTGGGTCCTTAGGCTTTGCAGGCATGCACCTTAACTGCTAAGCCATCTCTCCAGCCCAAGCCCACATTTTCTGATGAGTACTTCCTGCCTTGAGCTCTGCAGAGAGGGAGGACTTCCTAAATAAATAAATAAATAACAAGCCAGGCGTGGTGCTGCACGCCTTTAATCTCAGCACTCAGGAGGCAGAGGTAGAAGGATCGCTAGAAGCTACCCTGAGACTACATAGTGAATTCCAGGTCAGCCTGAGCTACAGTGAGACCCTACCATGAAAAACAAAAACAAAAACAAAAAGCTAGATGCACAAGGTGGCACATGTGTGTCTGGAATTCGTCTGCAGTGGCTAGAGGCCCTGGTGCACCCGTTCTCCCTTTCTATCTGCCTCTTTCTTTCTCTCTTAAAATAAATAAATAAATAAATAAATAAAGCTTGAGTGGTCAGAGAAAATGAAATCTAGTTTCAAACACTCAGGTTCTATAAATTCTAACATAAAGCTTTCAAAAATTACTTTAGGTACAAAGGATCCCTGCAAACAGAACAACACCACACCATGCATGCTGTGGACAGCAAGACCTTTCCATCTTGCTTGCGGGGGTAACATACCTGCAGAGCCAGCTGAGAAAATGTGCACAATGTTGCTATTAGGAGCAAAAATGCCATTAAATTGTTCTTTGGCTTTGGAGTAACATGCAAAGTACACAGCCCTGTTGAAACAGAGAGAATGTTATAAAGAAGGCATTATGACACTATGAGATATGTGTCCCCTCTGCAACACAGCAGGACAACAAGGAAGAGACTATGGGGAAGAAGCCAGCAGGGAGCCGACAGCTTGACTTCATTGTGCTGAAACCCAAGCCTGCCGCAGGCCCTTCAGGAAGTTCTTGCTCCTCCAAAAATTATTTAGTGGTGACAGACAGAAGTACCAAAAATAATCTTGGGAGAAAGAGATTTTGGTAATATAAAGTCCTTTCATTATTCATAAATGCTAATTTTTTAAGCACCCACATATATTGTAACTTTTAAGACATGTTCTATTTCTAAAATACACTACACTTGCTCTGCCTTACACCAAAAGGTACATAAAGTATGATGCCTACTGTTTGTGGATGACTCAGGATCACCATGCCCAGAGTGCAGTGTTTTTATCTTTCCTGCAATGCAGAAGAAATGCTTTTTTTTTTTTTAACTGCTCACCAACAGATCAATAACAGGATCTACTTTTTCATCTCAGGCTCCAGACTACTGTTAAATGAAAACTGCAGGAGGCCATTGTTTTGGACAAGCTCTGGCATAAAAAAAAACTGCAGTCATCTGTGCTGAAGTTTCTGTTACCAAGGCAAGCTGTTACCTGAACTTACAAGAAACCAGGATTGGAGAGATACCGTTATGTTTTCCAAAAGGTCTAGTTTCAGCTGGCATGACAATCACATTCCCTCCGTTATAATCCTTATTAAAAAGTAATGGGGTGTGTGTGTGGCTAGGGAAATTGCTCAGCAGTTAAAGGCACTTGTTTACAAACCCAGATGGTTCAGGTTCAGTTCCCCAGTACCTACACAGAGCCAGACGCACAAAGTGGCACATGTGCCTGGAGTTTGTTTGCAGTGGCAAACAGGCCAATGACACAACTATTCTTTGTCTTTGCTTGGAAATAAAACGTAACCTAGGGGCTAGAAGGATGGCTAAATGGTTAAAGGCCCTTGCTCACAAGCCTGCCAGATCGAGTTTGATGTCCCTAGCACCCAAGTAAAGCTGGACGCAAGTGGCATACACACCTATAATCCCAATGTGCCTATGACAATGAGAGGCAGAGCCAGGAGAATTTGGAAGCTTGTGGGTCAGTTAGACTGGTGCACACTAAGCAGCAAAAATAAAGCCAGGAAGACCCTATCTCATCCATAGTAGAAAGAGAGGACAAATACCCAGAGGCTGTCCTCAGACCTTCTCATGTACAACCAACTCACACACACACACCAATGTTAAAAAGTTATTTTCCATTGTTCTCTCTCCTCTACTTGCCTTATAAATAATGCTGAAACATCATTCTATTTTTTGATCTTTGTTTCTGCTTTTTACAGCCCTTATCTGTCTAAAAAACAAGCCCAACTTCTGCTGCTCTGCCTATCAGAATACTTATTTTGTGCAACAAAGCACTGCTGGGTTCTTGAATGGAAAAAGTCGGTTAAAACCTTTAAGCTAAATTGGTGTAATTTTGGCCTTTGACACACATACATTCAATTGTTAAATTTTATACACACAGTTACCTTCTCCATCAGCACTGTTCAATGAAACTTTCTACAAAGATGGAATGTTCCTCCAATATAAACCCACTAGCTACACATGGATATCAAGTATTTGGACCATGGCCAGTAAGACTGAAGAACTCAATCTAATTTTAATTAATGAGGCCAGCACTTAGTATACTGGGATAATAAAGTTCTTCACATTCAAACAGGCTTACACAGGCTTTAAAGAGAATTTAAAACTAAGGATGCTATATTTTAGAAAGCAAAGCCTGGAAGCCTTTATAATTCCTTCAGACCAATGTTTCTGAGTGCCTCTGAGTCACCTGGACATCTTTTTTTGTTTATTTTTATTTATTTATTTGAGAGTGACAGACAGACACAGAAAGAGGCAGATAGAGAGAGAATGGGCATTTGCGCCAGGGCCTCCAGCCACTGCAAACAAACTCCAGATGTATGCACCCACTTGTGCATCTGGCTTATGTGGGTCCCGGGGAATCGAGCCTTGAACTGGGGTCCTTAGGCTTCACAGGTAAGTGCTTAACTGCTAAGCCATCTCTCCAGCCCCACCTGGACATCTTGTTACAAGGCAGATTCTGACACAGGTCTGGGTGTGCCCCAAGACTAGGCATTTCTAATCTACTTCTATGTGATAGTTAGGGGATGACTACTCACCACACTTAAAGCTTAGAGACTATGAGTGCTGATAGTAGTTTAATCCTCACACTGAAATACCAGAACGTCTTCCTCATACACTGAAACACATACCCATGGTCACTACTATTTCTCCATGGCAACATTTAGGCAAATCCAACATGGGCAGAACAACTGGCTATTTAAGTGTCACCCATGGGCAAGAAAGGATCAGCATTGCACACTGACCAGAGAGCTCACTTGTTCAACGGTGAAGGCTTACCTTGATGGTGCAACTCCAACCAAATTTGGACCCAAGCCTCTAAAAAGTGACTTTGGTCCCTCCTTTTCCAAGATTGACCTGAATAATAAGAAAAGACACAGCTTAAAAATTCTTTGAGGGGCTGGGGTTATAGCTCAGTTAGTTAGTAGAGTGCTTGCCTAGCTAGCATGAAATCCAGGGTTGGATCCTCCTTTGAATTCAAAGCCAGACTGTGTCTCAATGCCAATCAACTCCCCTTGAACAAGGTCTATGCCCAGTAACGAGGAGACAATCTTCACCTCAGCTCCTTGAAGGAATAACATGTTTAAATGACCCCCAACTCTCATTGTTACAGTATAGGATCAGAAGGCTGGAGAACAGCGTCTGCAGTAGCACAGTGAAAAGGCATGCCAAGCTGGGCGTGGGTGGCATACCTTTACTCCCAGCACTCGGGAGGCAGAGGTAGGAGGATCACTGTAAGTTTGAGTCCACCCTGAGACTACATAGTGAATTCCAGCCTGGGCTAAAGCAAAACCCTACCTAAAAACAAAAATAAACAAAATAAAAAAAGAAGCATGCCACTTCTTTTGTTCACATAAGAGCAGGATGTTCAGGACTGTGCTACCTACTGAAATCCTACTAAAGTAGGATGGGCATCTGGCAGAGAACAATGTTCTCAATGATAAATCACTGAAACATAGGCTCACAGATTTATTTGATTGGTATTTCTTTTGGTTTTACTATTTATAACAGTCTGTATCTTCTAAATCTAACTATTGTACTAAGCACTAAAAACGGACATGAGGAATAAAAAAAACCTAGTACATCTGGTGGCCTACATGAGGGTTATTCAAAGCCAAAGTCTAGCTGGGTGTGGTGGTGCATGCCTGTGATCCTAGTGCCTGGGAGGCTGAGACAGGAGGATCACCATGAATTCCAGGCCAGCCTAGGCTACAGAGATCCTGTCTCAATACCTAAATAAATGAACCAGTACATAAATAAAGCCAAAGTCTAGAATCTCAAGTCTAAAAACTTGTGACTTTTATTTAAATCTCAGTCACATATACATAATAGAAATTCATCATTTGAACAATTTTTCAGTGCATAGGTCAGTAGCATTGGGACATCCATACTGTTGCACAACCAGAACCACATCTAACTCAAGAACTTCATTTTCTCTAGCTGAAACTGTCCCCATTAAACGTCACTATGTTTTAAGAGGATGAATTTTGGGGTGTGTGAACATCTCAATAAAATTGTTTTTTTTTGTGTGTGCATGTGTACATGCACGTGTACATGTAGCTGTGTATGGAAGCCAGAGGTCGACATCTAGTATCTTTTGCAACTGCTATCTTAATATTTTGAGACAGGGTTTCTTACTGGATTAGAATTCAATTTGAGTAGATTAGCTGTCAAGTCCTAGGGATCCTCCTGTCTCTGCCTCCTAGTGCTGGCATGTAACCACTCCCAGCTTTTTATGTGTGTGCTGGGGATTTGAATTCAGGTTCTCATGATTGCATGGCAAGTACTTTGCCAACTGAGCCATCTTTCAGCCCTCAATCAAGCCAGTATTTTAAAAAGTAGTAAGGGAGGGCTGGGCAGATGGCTCAGTGGTTAAAGGAACTTGCTTGCAAAGCTTGCTGACCTGGGTTTGATTCCCCAGCACCTACATAGAGCCAGACATAAAAAGTGGCACAACTGTCTGGTGTTCATTTGCAGTGGCAAGAAGCACTGGCACACCTGTATATACATACACACATTTGTACAAACAAATATGTACTTTTTAGAAGTAATAAGCTAGCAGGGCATGGTGGCACATGCCTTTAATCCTAGCACTCAGGAGGTTGAGATAGGATTGCTGTGAGTTCGAGGCCAGCCTGAGACTACAGGGTGAATTATAGGTCAACATGGCCTACAGCAAGACCCTACCTTGAAAAACAAAACAAAAAAAAGTAGTAAACTAGACTCTGTTGCATTTATACAAATTATTCCAAAACATGAGAGTTTTATTTTTTTCCCATAATCTCCACAATGACAGACATAAATCCAGCTATTTTAAATGCTTTTAAAAATATTTTATTTGATTGGAATGGCACAGCTGGAAGCTGGAAGAGCATCAGTCCCCAGTCAGCTTGAGCTATAGCAAGACCCTACATCAAAAACAAAAACTTTTGTTTTTGTTGTTGTTTTGAAGCAGGGTCTCATTCTAGCCCAGGCTGACCTGGATCCTATTCTTAGTCCAGGCTGGTCTCAAACTCATGTTGATCCTCCTACCACAGCCTCCACCAGAGTGCAAAAATACATTACTTACGTTATCTTCCTCAGAGATGATTGTTTTTGAAAGGCCAAGCTCTCTTAAACAAACCTTTCAAATTAATAATGTGAAGTCATCTATATCTTATTTGTTTTTTATTTTGTCTTTTTTTGAGGTAGGATCTCGCTCCTGAAACTCACTACAGTAGGTACAAAAGATCTGCAAATGCTTAGGATATCTAACAATTGTTTTAAGCTTAGATGTCATCGTGGTCTCCAGTAATGACTGCTGTGCCTCTCCAGGAGCCATTTAAACACGATTAGGCTCCAGAAAGCTGGGAGCCCTCATCCATAATGCAACAGGGAGTGTGTGTCCTCAAGTGACTTGGACATTTTAAGAACGGAAGACAGTCTCCATAGTTACGCATATTAACAGTTGGCAAAGTATCAAACCTGTTACATAATCTGAACTTCTAACCTAGCTGGATGTTTACAATCCTCTTCTAGAACAATCAGGTTTCTACTATAAATGACATACTTTGGCTTCAAAAGAAGCATGTACCATTAGACTTCCCCACCTTCATGTCAGCTTTCATATGGGAAAAAAGTGTAAGAAGAAATCAGTCTTGTTGGAAGCATTTAATTTTTTTCCTACTTTTAGATTATGGTTATGTACACCACAGACTAATCCAATACAAATATCTTATCTAAACATGACAGTTATTGAAAGATATGGACTATCTCACTGATATACACATTACTTTCCATATTAAAAAAGTCCTTTAATCCCAGCACTGGGGAGGCAGAGGTAGGAGGATTGCCTTGAGTTCAAGGCCACCCTGAGAATACAGAGTTAATTCCAGGTCAGCCACAGCTAGGGTGAGACCCTACCTTGAACAACAAAAACAAAACAAAACAAAAACAAAAAGAAAAGTCCTTGAGGGCTGGAGAGATGGTTTAGTGTTTAAGGTGCTTGCCTGCAGAGCCAAAGGACCCGGGTTTGATTCCTTAGGACCCATGTAAATCAGGTGCACAAGGTAGCACATGCATCTGGAGTTTGTTTGCAGAGGATGGAGACCCTGGTGTACTCATTCTCTTTGTGTGTGCGTCTCTCTCTCTCTCACGTAAATAAATAAATAAAATATTTTAAAAAGTGCTTTTAAAAGTACCTTGGCAGTCTGAAGAATAGAAACTACTGAAAAAAAATTAAACTCAAAGACGCTTTTTGTTTTGTTTTGTTTTTTGTTTTGTTTTGGTTTTGGTTTTTCGAGGTGGGGTCTCACTCTAGCCCAGGCTGACCTGGAATTCACTATGGAGTCTCAGGGTGGCCTCGAATTCAAGGTGATCCTCCTACCTCTGCCTCCTGAGTGCTGGGATTAAAGGCGTGCGCCACCACACCCGGCTCAAAGACTCTTTTAAAAGAGCATTTACCTGGGCTAGAGAGATGGCTTAGCAGTTAAGGTGCTTGCCTGCAAAGCCTAAGGACCCATATTTGACTCTCCAGGTCCCATGTAAGCCAGACACACAAGGTGATGCAAGCACACAAGGTCGCACATACACACAAGGTAGTGCATGCTTCTGGAGTTCAACCGCAGTGCCTGGAGGCCCTGGCATGCCAATTCTCTCTTTCAAAAAAAAAAAAAAAAGTATCTACCTGAAAAGCATACTCTGGTAAATTTAATAATGACAGTATAAACTAGTTAACACCTTACTTTAAAAGTTTTCTTTTTAAGCAATTTTATCCATTCTCTAATGGGATACATGTTTTTCCTCTAATGGGTTAGTATGATATAAGACACCCTACAAAGTAATTTCCACTGTAAAAAAATAACTTCCTGCAAGCAAGCTGCTCGAAAAGACTTTACAGAGCAGTGACTGCAAGAGTAAGGCAAGGACCAAGTAGCTGAGTGTTAAAAAAATGATCATGTTCTTCACTGGGGCTTTTAGTAAACACTGTCTCCCAGAATTGTGAACTGAACACAGAGAGGGCCTTGCAGTATAAAGAAAGGCTGGGCTCTGTCCTTGATTACTGTCTCTTCTCTATAGACTATCGTTTCTTCACTTGCCTGACAGTGATGGCTAAACTGAGCAGAAAGCAGCCATTCACAGGACCCCACTGCCCATGGCAGTACATTGTCCACTGCTTCAAGAACTTACCCATAAGAAAAGCACACATGGCTCCTGAAGGAAGGTTAAGCATGCTTTCTTCAGATGGGTAATAGCATACCAAATCTTATGTTTATTTAATTTGAGAGAGAGAGAGAGATAGAGGCAGGCAGATAGAGAGAATGGGCACTCCAGGGCCTCTAGCCTGTACAAATGAATTCCAGACACATGTGCCACCTTGTGCATCTGGCTTACGTGGGTACTGGGGAATCAAACCTGGGTCCTTAGGTTTCACAGGCAAATACCTTAACTGCTAAGCCACCTCTCCCAAATCTTATGTTTAAAAAGCATAGAAGGTAGGCATGGTGACTCATGCCTTTAATCCCAGCAGGTCAGCCTGGGCTAGAGTGAGATCCTACCTTTAAAAACCAAAACCAAAACAAACAAACAGAAAAAACGCACAAAAAACAAAAACCCACAGAAAAGGAACCTCTTATAGTGATAGTTAAGAGCCTGAAATTTATTTAAACATTAGAATGGCACTGAGTACTTCCTCCTCACAGGCAATGTTCTAGAAGTCTGAGAATACTTCAGTAATCAAAACAAACACCTCCCAAGTGGAGGGGGAGTGAGAAGAGACAGAGAATGTATGGACATAAACAACACTACTTGCTGGATGGAGGTGAGTGCAGAGGATAAAGGAACAAGGGATGGTTGTTGGGGGATGATTCAGTTTTAAAATGTAAGGTCACAGTAAAGCCTTTCTGCAAGGGCACAAAGCCATACAGATAATGTCCAGCACAAGGAACTTGTAGAAGAAAATGTTCTTGGTCTTTTGCAGAAACAAGGAGGTTTGGAGGGGAAACAGGCTACAAAGTCAGGGAGGTCACAGCAGGACTAGAGTACAGAGCCTGCAGGCCTAGGGAAGGCTCAGGACAGTGGGAGGGAGGTAGATGATCCCCTAGGATGTGAGCTACCCTCCTGAGAACACTGAGAAAGTGGAGTCTCAGGTTCCAGCAGCTAAGAAGTCAATACAGCCACACAAGTGCAGCATGGTGGCCGCCATCAGGACAGCACTTGAACAAGGAGCCTGTTGAGCCCTTATATAATCTTTATTGGCTTCCTCAAATTTATTCAAACACTCAGTTGGGACTGAGTCAAGTTCCACATATATATTTTTTCTTTTAAATGTTTTCATTTATTCATTTATTTATTTATTTACAAGGGGGAGAGAGAGAGAGAGAGAGAGAGAGAGGGAGGGAGGGAGGGAGGGGGAGAGGGAGAGGGAATGGTTGCATCAGGGCCTCTTGCCACTGCAAAGAAACTCCAGATGCATGCACCACTTTGTGTATCTGGCTTATGTGGGTACTGGGGAATTGAACTGAGGGCATCAAAATTTGTAAGCAAAGCTGGGCGTGGTGGCGCATGCCTTTAATGCTAGCATTTGGGAGGCAAAGGTAGGAGGATTGCTTTGAGTTCAAGGCCACCCTGAGACTCCACAGTGAATTCCAGGTCAGCCTGGGCTAGAGCGAGACCCTACCTTGAAAAACCAAAAAAAAAAAAAAAAAAAAAAAAAAAAAAAAAAAAATTGTAAGCAAAAAATTTGTAAGCAAGCGCCTTAAATCCTGAGCCAGCTCTCCGGCCCCTATTTCCTTTCTTTTCTTTTTAAAAATAATTTATGGCTGGAGAGATGGTTCAGTGGTTAAAGGCATTTGTTTGTAAAGCCTGATGGTCAGAGTTCAAGTCCCCAGTACCTACGTAAAGCCAGATGCACAAAGTGGCACAAGTGTCTGGAGTCCACTGACAGTGGCAGGAGGCCTTGGTGCACCCATTCCCCCTCTCGTTCTCTCTCCTTACAAATAAATAAAAAAATATTTTTAGGAAATAATTTATTTGAGAGAGAGAGAGAGAGAAAGGGAGAGAGGAAAGGAAAGAGAGAGTAGGGGTCTCTTTTTGCCATTGCAAATACACTTCAGACACATGTGCCTCTCTGTGTGTTTGGCTTTACATGGGCACTGGGGAATCAAACCAGGCCCAGCAAGCAAGCGCCTTCAACTGCTGAGCTATCTCTACAACCCTGCTCTGTGTATAGCGCCATCTCCCCAGTCCTTGTGTACATAATTCGAAGGCAGAGCTGATAGGATTGCTGTGAGTTGTAAGAGGACTCAGGAAGACCCCAAGGTCTTCCTTGGGGGATGGAGCTGCTTTAACCAAGCGGGGAAGGCTCTGGACCTAACAAGTCACCCATTTTGTTTGGATGGCTGTTGAACAACTGCCCTATTGGGGCTACTGGAGATAAGAGACAAAAGATACTGGAGATGAAGAATACACATTCCATAAAACTTAAGACAGAGGAACATTCTCATTTATCTTACAGGCTCAGCCTTGTTGATAATCACAACTTTTGGGTAATGGTTTCTCTCATACAGTAAGTCTTAACTAACTATACAAGTTATTTGGCAAGCATGCACGAGGGTGTTAATTTTGAATGCTAGCTAGTAAAGCAGGCATTCCTTGTCTCCATCTCATGGTGTCAAAGGCACTGCATGCTCCTGAGATGAAAGGTGTCAAGCGGGAGAGCCACCAGGAGGGTCTCCCAGCCACTGAGGACCAGGACTCAGGTTTGTCCTGACTGAGATCCATGGCTGCCTTCATACCTCCTGGCTGTTAGCTCTCCTGGGCCCATTGCTAACCTCCTGCTTTTACATGCATCACTCCTCTTCTCACTTGTTAAAACTGAAAACACTGTCCCCCTGAACTCTTCTGGAGAAGCCTCCTTTTCCCTATTGGGTTCCTCTTCTCTCATGTGGGGCCTGGTCCCCTAGCAGCCGGTGGAGTGGTCTAGTTCTACTGGGTAAGCTGGATGCACCCTCATTCACAAAGTCCACAAAATGCTTGTGTCATACACAGGTAGATTTTATAAACAAAACACACCTAAAAAATAATTAAGAGTATGTGTTCTACTTATCTAAAACATGGCTGACCTCTGACCGAAGTGTTGAGTATAATGATTTTAGGAGGAGCATCTCCACTCACACTCTCATTTTCTAATGTTTCCCAGTTATATCTCCACACTGATGAACAGCAATTTCCTAAAAACATCTTTGTCCAAGAGACCTGAGTATTCTACTCAGCTAAATTCAGTTATTTGTTGAGTATCTTTTTCAAAAGCACAGTCCCAGCTGGGTGTGGCACTGCACACCTGTCATCCTAGCACTTGGGAGACTGAGGCAAGTCCCAGAGCAGCCCAGGACACATGGCAAAAATCTTCCTCCTCCAACAACAGGATAGGTGCAGACAGACCCTAAGCTAAAAAGTGGATGATGTCAAGTTTTTTTTTTAATTTAAAAAATATTTTATTTATTTGAGAAAGAGAGAGAGGCGGGGGATGGGTATGGAGAGAGGGAAGGAGGGAGGGAGAGAGGGAGGGAGGAAGTCGCCACACGTCAGGATGTCCAGCCACTGCAAACTCCAGATGCATGTGCCACCTTATGTGGGTCCTGGGAAATCGAACCTGGGTCCTCAGGCTTCACAGACAAGTGCCTTAACCACTAAAGCCATTTCTCCAGCCCCTTTTCTAAAATTTTTAATTTTGCTTAAGTTCCCCCTCCCCCCAAGGCAAGGTCTCTCTCTAGCTCAGGCTGACCTGGAATTCACTATGTAGTCTCAGGGTGGCCTTGAACTCATGGCGATCCTCCTACCTCTGCCTCCCGAGTGCTGGGATTAAAGGCGAGGTGTGCGCCACCATGCCCAGCTTCAACTTTACCATTTCTTATCAGCCTGTTAGCCCACAAAAAAAATTGAGCAGCAGCAACATGATGCAACAATTTAAGTGTAAGTTTTCAGTTTGCTTTGCAATTAAACTTCCTGTCCTTCCTGATGATGATCACAGGAACAGCGGGACCCCTGCTACCAAGGGTACGAGGTCAGAGTTCAAGGGTATTAAAAGAAGCCTAATTATTACTGGTGCACAATGGCGCACACCTGTGATTTCCACACATGGAGGCAGGAGGATCAGAAGCTCAAGGTCATCCTCAGCCTTATAATGTGTCCAAGGCCAGCCTGGGCTGCCTGAAACACTGTCTCAAAGCCCCTAATTCTTTTTAAAAATATTTTATTTATTTATGGGGTGGTGGGAGAATGGGCATGCCAGGGCCTCTAGCCACTGTAAAAGAACTCCAGACACATGTGCCACTTTGTGCATTTGGGTTCTGGGGAGTCGAACCTGGGTCCACAGGCTTCGTAGGCAAGCATCTTAACCACTAGGCCTCTCTCTAGCCCCCTAATTCTTATATTTGGACCAAGACTATGTAAATAGAACACCCATTTGAGTGGGTCGGTAGACATTCTGTGCTGAGGAGGGAGAGGGCAAGCAGATGAAAAGAGCAGAGAATGCTGATGAATGGGGACTGAACTTACTTCAGAACCTGCAGGAGTCCAGGTGTCACAGATGTTGGTCTCACCATTCCAGCTCCACTAATGGTCCCCAGATGAACCTGAGGATAATACACTGTTCGGAGAGCCAGTCTCGAAGACTGTAGCCTGGTCTTAATGACTTCTAGTGGACAAGTGAAAATAGCACCAACTGTGCCCCCGCATCTGCAAGAAAGAAGTCACAGCAGAAGCAGAAGAGTGACATGATTCTCTATGTCAGCACAATGCACCTTGTAGCAAAAACAATAAAATGGGCAGATAGCCTAGGTATAGGTGTGTGTGTGTATATATATATATACATGCATACACAACTTTTTTCATAAAAATTACACCAGGGAGGTAAAAACTATTAGTTGAAATTCCAAGAGCTAAAGAGATGAACACTGTCACTATGACCTGTAAGGGCAAATGCCCACATCACCACCTGCAATGGTTTTGTATTGTCCCGCTGTATCCATGTACAAAATTTTAACCAATTCTCTCCTGCTGGATGTTTGTGTCATTTCTGATCCCAGTGAGATTATATACTTCCTCAAAGTCCCCAAGTGACTAAGCGTTCAAACCAAGCCCAAATCCAGACCCTCTACTATCTCCAAACCTATGCTCATTTCCCCATACCAAGGGACCTTTTTAGGGGAGTATTTCAGAAAGGTAGAGGCTACATACAAAATTGTACACACTTAGCTAATTTAAACTATTTAACTTCAAACCTAAGAATTGGTAACTAGTCCTTTAAAACTCTTAACAGTGTTTTCTAATCAAGATCAAAGTGGAAAAAAAATGATGAGCCTTATTTATATTGGGCCATATAATTTTTTTCTAAGTACTCTAATGTATAAAAACAAGATACTGCCGGGTGTGGTGGCACACACCTTTAATCCCAGCACTTAGGAGGCAGAGGTAGGAGGATCACTTTGAGTTCAAGGCCAGCCTGAGACTTTTGTGACTTCTAGGTCAGCCTGGGCTAGAGGAAGACCCTACCTCAAAAAACCAAATCAAACCAAACCAAACCAACCAACCAAACAAGAAAAACAAGATACTGGAGAATGCGTAAGAGGTAAAATAGATTTATTTTTAACCCATGTCCCTTTACACAAAATAAATCACTTATCAACTGTAATAATAACCATATACTTAAAAAATATTGGAAGAAGTATCTGCTACAGAGTAGGAAAACTAAGTAGCAGAATTCTACTTATGATCAATAGCATAACTCCATGTCACCAAAAAAAAAAAAAGTTTCTGGGTAAATTCTTTCATGACGAAGTCAAATTCAACAGAGGCCAAACACCTTTGCTTTGTCACTAAGTCAGCTGCACTCATTACTTTGGCCAGGTGTCAATCAAATCTATGCTACCTATCAAAGAAAGGTAGATTTATCCAATAACACTGCTCAGCAGACAGTGAGTGACCTCTTTGAGGGCAGCAGGTCTCTCACTATCACATTCTTTTTTTGACGCTGTGCACTGTGACTAAGGCAGAAGGGAGATATGGTGATGAAAAAGCCTGGCCTTCTAGCTCCTTCTCTTTGCTTGAACTGAGCACTTCCAGACTTAGGAATCTTGTGCACAAGGTAGGGAGGATACAACATTACAGTGTCACAGCTAGCCACCAATAAAAGGGCAAGCACTGCAACAGAACACCACAGTGCTATCATTATTAAAATTAAATTGCAAGTCCCCTTGTTATGTTTCCAAGATATGCACTTTGAATTATACAATCTTATCCTCCTGCAATAAATAAAAATCAAGTTCTCTTAGCTCCCTCCTCTCCCTAAAAGTCTTGTCTACTAAAACTTGGTTAAGATTAATGTCAAGCTTGCAAGGTGCTAACAGGAATACACCCTGATTTTGAGCCATAAAAGTAGACCGAAGTGTGATTGAACATTAATTTTGGCCTGCTTTATGTAAACACCCAGCTTTATGTAAACTGTATCTTAAAAGTTGTCTTAAAAAGTTCTCCATGTTGAAGCCCCTCATTATTTAAGTAGAGAAATCAATCTGGGATATAAACTGTCCAAAGAAGAGTAAGCCATTAAATGCACACTGGCTAAAATTCCTTAAATGGAAGGCAACAAGTTTTTTTTTTTTTTTTTTTTAATTTGAGATACAGAAAGAGGCAGAGATAGAGAATAGGTGCACCAGGGCCCCTAGCCACTGCAAATGACCTACAGATGCATGCGCCACCTTGCACATCTGGCTTATGTGGGTCCTGGGGAATTGAACCTGGGTCCTTTGGCTTTGCAGGCAAGCACCTTAACAGCTAACCCATCTCTCCAGCCCACAAGTTTTGATATAAAACAAAATGTCTAAAATATCTGTCCCTGAAATTTAAAAAATTCCCTGACAGTTGTTTGTTTTCGGTGCTGGGAATTAAACCTATGGCCTCACTCATCTCTAGCAGAATTTTTCAAGTTTTTTTTTTTTTTTTTTTTTTTGAGGTAGGGTCTCACTTTAGCTCAGGCTGACCTAGAATTCACTATGTAGTCTCAGGGTGGCCTCGAACTCACGGTGATTCTCCTACCTCCGCCTCCCGAGTGCTGGAATTAAAGGCGTGTGCCACCACACCCGGCTCTTTTTTTTTTAAATTTAATTTAATTTATTTATTTGAGACAGAGAGAGGGGGAGAGGGAGAGAGAGAGAGGGAGAGAAATGGATGCACCAGGGCCTGTAGCCACTGCAAACGAACTCCAGACGCATGCGGCCCCTTGTGCATCTGGCTAACATGGGATCTGGAGAATTGAACCAGGGTCCTTAGGCTTTGCAGGGATGTGCCTTAACTGCTAAGCCATCTCTCCAGCCCTTTTTCAAGTATCTTCTAGATAAACTTCTTTTTCTTCATGAATCAACATGTACAGATATTCATCAGATTCATTAGTTGGAAACAATAATATGAATATGAAATACTGACTTGTCTAAATTAGCCTTTCAAATTTTTCTAAAATAATTTAATCACAAAGTCTGGGAGTACAATCCAGTTGCAGAGAACATAGCTGGTGAGCTTGAGGCCATGGGCTCAACCTTAGCAGAACATACACACAGACACTTAATCATATTTAATTTTATTTTTAATATTTTATTTATTTATTTGAGAGAGAGAGAGAGAAAGGGGAAGGGAGGGAGAGAAGGGAGGGAAGGAGAGAGAGAAGAGAAAGACTATGGGCATGCCAGGGCCTCTAGCCACTTCAAACAAACTCCAGATGCATGAGCCACCTTCTGCATCTGGCTTATGTGGGTACTAGGGAACTGAACCTGGGTCCTTAGACTTTGCAGGCAAGTGCCTTAACCACTAAGTCATTTCTCCAGCCCATAATATTTAATTTTTCTAAAGACATGTAGGTCCAAGATTACAGCTAACTATATTCTTTGCAGAAAGAATGTTTCTGACACATCTTGATACTTCAATACAAACAGCATCTGGCTCCTAAATTGTCCTAAGGATGCTCAGTCAGCTAAGAAAGGGTTCAGAGGCTGGAGAGATGGCTTAGTGGTTAAGGCGCATGCCTGTGAAGCCTAAGGACCTATGCTTGACTTGCCAGATCCCACGGACACAGAAGGTGATGCATGGGTCAGGAGTTAAACTGCAGTAGCTAGAGGCTCTGGTGTGTCAATTCTCTCTCATGTACACATGCTCTCACTCTCTCATTTAAAAAAGGCCAGACTGTTGGGCTTGCCACAAAAGGGGGGGGGGTGCTCCAGGCATGGATTCTTTGTCTCCCACTGATCAATGACTTTCAGCTATGGTCTACCAAATCCCTTTTTTTAAAAACATTTTTTTTGTTTATTTTTATTTATTTGAGGGGGGGAGGGAGAGAGAATGGGTGCACCAGGGCCTCCAGCCACTGCAAATGACTCCAGACACGTGCGCCCCCTTGTGCATCTGGCTAACGTGGGTCCTGGGGAATCGAGCCCCAAACTGGTGTCCTTAGGCTTCACAGGCAAGTGCCTAACCACTAAGCCATCTCTCCATAAATTCCAGAACTTTCTAGGAATTCTCAGCTTTTCAAACATAGTCAAACTGAAAATTTTAATCTCATATCTGCTTCCAAACTTTCCTCCACTACTGCCAGGCAGATTTGAGGGGACATGGTTTGTCCTGTTTTTATCTTTTCCATTCAGCATTCTCTGGGTTTGGGGACAGAGAAGAATAAAGCAAACTTATACAATTAGTCTGTCTTGCTGTATGATATGTGAGTAGCCTGGGTAACAGTCTGGATTTCAGCATAGATGGTGTCCCACCTTACTACAGCCCTAACACTGGGATATCCCTATAATCCATCCTCCAGTCTCATGTCTGCTTCACTTAGTGTGATGGTTAATTTTGACTACCAATGGGGGCATTTCCAGAAAGGATTAACTATGGGGTGAAGACATGCCTTGGATGTGAACAGTCCCATCTCATAAGCTAGGGTTGGATGGAATAAAAGGGGGGGAAAAAGAGCCCATTAGCACAGGTATTCTCTCCCTCTGTCCCTCCCCTTTTACCCTTTTCTCTCTGCTTTCTGGGTACCATGGAACGAGTTGGTGTGCTCTGCCATGCCCTCCCTGCCATGATGGACAGAAAACCACGAGCCAAAATAAATCCTCCTTTTGTTTTTGTTGGGTACTTTGTCACAGCCATAAACAGTCTAAAGCATATGGCCTGGGAATCCTGCAGCAGTAATGGGTGCCTTCCTCTGGACCACAAATTCCTTGACACTAAGCCAATGGGGCCATCAATCTCCTTCCCAGTTCTCAGAAGCCAACAACATGAGCCCTTCCCATCCTGCCTGGTTTGAGCTGAGGTGCAGCTTCCCATTGTAGGGGACATCTGGCGCTGACCATGGTCTTTCTTGCTGCAGCCCAGACCTACTAGGGACAATGACAGGAAGACCCCTTCCCAACACTCCCACATGGTACCATTCTGACAGTGATGGAATGTTTTATTTATTTGTTTGAGAGACAGAAAGAGAGGCAGATAGATAGAGAGAGAGAGAGAGAAAGAGGGAGGGAGGGAGAGAGAGAGAGAGAGAGGGAGGGAGGGAGGGAGAGAGAGAGAATGGGTGTGCAAGGGCCTCCAGCCACTGCAAACAAAATCCAGACACATGTGCCCCCTTGTGCATCTGGCTTACATGGGTATTGGGGAATGGAACCTGGGTCTTTAGGCTTCACAGGCAATCACCTTAACTGCTAAACCATCTCTCCAGCCCTACATCTTTCTTTTCAGCAGAAAGTAGAATGGTAAATAGCAGTATGGCAGGTTCTTCTACTTCTTTGTTAGACTGGCTCCTCTTGGTTCACCTGAATTTCCCCAGACAATGCTCAGACTACAGAAAAAGTAATACTCAACATCAACATACATGTGACAGTGTTGGCATCACACAGTTGGAGAATCAACTAATCTGACTGCATAGAAATATTTTATTTTAAATTTTATTTATTTGCAAGCAGAGAGAGAGAGATAGAAGAGAGACAGAGAGAGAATGGGCATGCCAGGGCCTCCAGCCACTGCAAACAAACTCTAGATGCATGTACCCTTTGTGCATCTGGCTTACATGGGTCCTGGGGAATTGAACCTGGGTCCTTTGGCTTTGCAGGCAAATGCCTTAACCACTAGCCCATCTCTCCAGCCCCGCATAGAAATATTTTAGACCACTAATTCCCAAAGTGGGGTCCATACTCAAGGAGGTGCACACAAAGAAAGAAAATATTACATACAGAAAATTTTAATTATGTGTACTTGCAAACACGTGTGCATGCATGAGTACGTTCATTTATGAGTGCACCAGGACCTCTTGTCACTGTAAACGGAATGTCAGACACTTGCAGGATTCAGCTTTACATGAGTGGCAGGGGAATTTGAACCTGGGCCAGCAGAATTTGCAAGTACCTTTAACTGCTGAACCATCTTCCCAGCCCTCAAAATTTCAATCTTACAATATTCACAGTTTAATTTATATGTTATATATATGTTTCATATGTATAAAAGTAAAAGGGTAATAAAACAACACACAGAAATGTGCAAGGGCATTTTAATCTTAGGGCTATGTGATTAAAATCTGAAGACTACTAGTTTAGACCAGCAGTTTCTTGATCAGGCAAGTTTTGCTGCAGCACCAGTGACATTAGGGAATGTCTGAAGACTTTCTGGTTGGTGAAGAGGGGAGAGGGGTGATGACAAACAGGCCAAGAATGCCTCTAAACATCCTACAATGCACAGGACTCTGCTACTCCTTCCCCCATCAAACAACTCTACTGAGGATGAGAAACATTGTTCCAGAACAATGAGATGGACAGTGAGGTGGCACTGCTAGTGGCCTCCTAGCAGCCATCCCCTTGTCCTTAAGCCATACAGTATGAATGGGATCCAGCCCATTTCCAGTTTTAGCTCTGACTCACTTAAGCCCATCAACATGATACCATTCACTGTGCCACGCTGTCTGCTTAGAAATGGGCATGTGATTCAGCCCAAGATACTCAGCTTAATTCCCCTGGGTATAATGACAGGTTTAGAGATGTGTTTAAGTTGGTCCAATGAGTAAAACTCAAAACCTGTTCAATGGTGGAGGCACAGAAGCTGCAGGGAGCCATTCCATGTTGGCAAGGGACCAACCCTAGTATCAAGCAGACATGGGGAAGCAGGACAGTCACAGACAGTTTCCACAGTGACACTGCCTAGCTGTTTCAAAGAACCCTCTGTGTTACCTATAATTCAGTCAGTGTGGAGTCAATATTCTATTGCTTACAGATGAAAGTATCCTAAATGAGCCTACTCAAAAAGTTTACTCCTAAAGTTTTCAAGAAAGCACTTAAGGCAGTCAGGGCTCCTATGTGCAGTACATTTCCAACAGCTATAGGGGAAACTTCCTGGACATTAATTTGATTTCTCTCTCAGGGTAATATTGCTCTGGTTAACCATGCTGAAGCCCAGCAAAAATCTCTGGGACATTCCACTCAGAGCAAACATAGAACGATCTGAAGAGAATAACAGAAAGGTTTTGAAGGACAGTTACTTACCTGTCTAGAAGCAGTCATAGGACACAGTAGGCTCTGAAGTCTCTGCCTAACTTCCAAAACATCTAAAATTAGATTTTTTTTTTTTTTACTACTTGTTCCCTTTTATTCAAAAATATGTTCCTATGGGATGGAGAGATGGCTTAGCGGTTAAGAGCTTGACTATGAAGCCTAAGGACCTCAGTTTGAGGCTCAATTCCCCAGGACCCACGTTAGCCAGATGAACAAGGGGGTGCATGCGTCCGGAGTTCATTTGCAGTGGCTGGAGGCCCTGGTGTGCCCATTCTCTCTACTGCCTCTTTCTGTCTGTTGCTCTCAAATAAAAAAAAAAAAATTAAAAAATATGTTCCTGTGCATTTGTACCTTCTCTCCAGAGTTGAAGTCATGTGTTTATTACATAAAGGCATATTTAACCTTTTATCTTTTTATTCTCACATGGCACTTGCTTCATTTTCCCTGTGGACTGATTAGGCACCTCTCCTCCAGTTTACAGTAGAACTACCACAAATTATAGGCTGTTCTTATGGGAATCACAAAGTTATATGAAAATTTAAATTATGGGGCTGGAGGGATGGCTTAGCGGTTAAGGCGTTTGCCTGAAAAGCCAAAGGACCCATGTTAGCCAGATGTACAAGGGGTCGCACACATCTGGAGATCGTTTGCAGTGGCTGGAGGCCCTGGCATGCCCATTCATTCTCTCTCTCTCTCTCTCTCTCCCCCTCTTTCTTTGTGAAATAAATAAATAAAATTTTTTTAATTTAATTATGTACATAAATTATTATTCACCTCAGAGTTTCAAATATTCAAGACAATTTATAAATACCAGATGTTTTCAATAAGAACTCCTGTGTCCTGAGCATGCACTCACTCACACCAAAGTCAAGGGCAATGTGCATTCTTTATTATAAGAATCACCACCCAACTAGTGATAACCTGGTTCTCACACTCATGGAGTATACATGTACAAAATGGGCTCTACCAACAAATGATACTGCCAGGCATCTTGCAAGCCTCCTGATATTTGGCAATTCAGTTTTTTCTCCTTTGTATCTGCCACTTTTGTACTCATTACTTAAAAAACATTAGTTGTTATGGCTTACACCTATAACCTTAGCATTAGGGAGGCTGAGAAAGGAAGATCAGTGTTTTGAGTTCAATATTAGCCTGGACTATAGAATAAGTTCCAGGTCAGCCTGGGCTAGAGGAAGACCCTGTCTCAAACAATAAAAGCCAAACCCAAAGGAAAAAAAAAGGCCGGGTGTGGTGGTGCATGCCTTTAGTCCCAGCACTCGGGAGGCAGAGGTAGAAGGATCACCATGAGTTTGAGGCCAGCCTCAGACTACGTAGTGAATTCCAGGTCAGCCTGGACTCAAGTGAAACCCTACCTCCAAAAACAAAACAAAAAAATTAGCTGCTTTTCTATATACACTATAATTTCCTTTAAGTTTTTATTTGAGTATCTGGCATAACGCTTATGAGATTTTGATCATGCAAATTATGTTTTCATTCAATTAAAACAAAATAGTTTTGAGTATAGCTGATTCTCCTTAGATGTTACAACCGGTACTCTATTTCATTTGAACAGAAAATGTACAATATCATCCCAAATGGAGAAAAATTCTGGTACTTTCTGAACCTAGAAAGAACCATCTTTCACAAATAGACAATTCTAAATTGGTATTACCTTATGCCAATATAGTTTCAGAACATCTTAATCTGGAATCAAATTTATAATTCACCAATGAAATACTGCTCCTCTTTATTTGGGAAAATTAGACTACAGCGATACCCCCAACTAAGAAGCATAATCACTTACTCAATCATTTAACAAACACTGTTTGGTATCTGTACCCTGCCCTGCCTGGCACTACACTTGGGATGGTCCAGTGAAGGACACCAACTTGATGTCTATGACTCATGATACCTCATCCTATTGGACATTTCTTACCGCAATACTATGCAATTAAAATAAATGTCACATATAAGAATATACTAGATAAAATTGGCTAATTTATATTCATAGCACTATACATAGCCTGATATAAATTATTCACACATTCTATTTGCTATTTCAAAAATTCTTTAATCAGCTGGGCATGGTGGCTCATGCCTTTAATCCTAGCACTTGGGAGGTTAAGAAAGGAGAACTGCCATGGGCTCAAGGCCAGCCTGGGTTACAAAGTGAGACTCTGCTTAAAAAAAAAACAAAAAAAAAACAAAAACAAAACTTGTTTAAGCAGTTCAAGTAATTTTTGTTTTGTTTTGTTTCTGTCTTCCTTTGTTTGGTGTTTATGCCTCTGGGGATATAATCCAGAGGCTTTCTTTAAGCTAGGCGAGTACTCTACTACTAAGCTACACTCCCAGTCCTCAGGTAAGTTTATTTATTAGAGAGAGGGAAAGAGGGAGAGAGAGAGAGAGAGAATGAGAAAGGGCACGCCAGGACTTCTAGCCACTGCAAATGAACTCCAGATGCACGCGGTCCCCCTTGTGCATCTGATTTATGTGGGTCCTGGGGAATTGACCTGAGGTCCTTTGGCTTTGCAGGCAAGTGCTTTAACCACTAAGCTATCTCTCCAGCCCCTCAGGTAAGTTTTGAATCTTCTCTATGTTACTCCCCTAGAAAATAAATCTTCTGTGTAATGCTTCAAAGTAACGAAGATAACACTGGTCAAGGAAAGCAAGTGCAAGACAGTACCTAGCAACAGCTTCCATAATGTGAAGGAAGATAATTCTGAAAATATCTGTGGGTTATACCTTTCAAGACCTAAATGACAACATATTCTCATGAAAATACTACTTTGGAGTATGCTGAGAATCCAACAAAGGGCCTCAGGCATTTTATAAACACAAGTTCTACCCTGACCACATACTGACCCCTATTCAAAAGGCTATGTAAGTGTGAATTATGATAAAATTAAAAACATGTTATAAAAATGTGACCCAAAGCATCTAGTCCTACACTAACCCTACAACAGTTTAGTCCAGTTATTTCAGGCACTGAGCAGATCTAATTGTCACCCCACTATGCACTGCAGGGGAAGGTATCCTAATACTGGGACAAACAGTACCCCAAGGCCCTTAAAGGCAAATCAGGCCTCACACAGAAGGGCCAATTCAGAGGACTCCAGTGTTTTCCTTGATGAGACAGTTTAAATTGAAGAAAAGAAATGGTAGGCTTTATTTATTTATTTATTTATTTGGTTTTTCGAGGTAGGGTCTCACTCTAGCCCAGGCTGACCTGGAATTCACTATGGAGTCTCAAGGTGGCCTCAAACTCACAGTAATCCTCCTACCTCTGCCACCACGCCCGGCTGGCTTTATTTATTATGAAGAAATAATGATGTGTGTTTGATATTTTCTTGTTTTAACGATACTAAGGGAGGAAAACAGAAACCCTAAAGGTCTTAACATCTATACCCAGTGAATGAAGTTCATACTTGCAGAAGTGACTCTCACTAAGAGTTTACTGAAGTGCTGGAACCAAAAGCCTTAAAAAATGTTTTGACTCAGCATCTGTGCTTCCACTGAGTTCTCCAAAGACAACAAAACACATGTAAGGGTGTTCTGCAAAAAGTAGTAATGACAGGAGACTAGAAAAGACTGTCACCAGATTACTTAGCCAGCTAGCTGTACATTATGCCAAGGTCCTCACTGAACTCTGTTCAAAGGGCTTAGAAACCGATTAGCCTTCTTCACTGCTCTTTCCACAACCTAGCATTGAATGGTAAATAAACACAGATCAACGAACAATAAGCTGTGCACACACTGCCACTATCACTTGATTTATCACTAAGAAGAAAGAAATGCAAAGAGCCTATGCCAGGCATGTTGGCTCAAGCCTAGCATTTGTGAGGCCGAGGTAGAAGGAGTACTACAAGTTCAAGGCCATCCTGGGGTACATAGTGAATTCTGAGCCAGCCTAGGTAAGATCCTATTTCAAAAATACAAAAGCTAGGGCTGGAGAGATGGCTCAGTAGTTAAGACGCTTGCCTGCAAATCCTAATGACCCTGGTTTGATTTCCCAGTACCCATGTAAAGCCAGATGCACAGTGAGTAAGTGTCTGAAAGTAGTTTGCAATGGCTAGAGGCCTTGGTGTACCCATATGCACACACTCTCTCTCCTGCTCGCGCTCTCTCTCTCTCTCTCTCTCTCTCACACACACACACTCTTCTCTCCCCTTGCAAATAAATAATTTAAAAAAAAACAAACAAAAATCAGAAACTAAACTAAAAGAATGAGTACCAATTTAGAAGTGAATATGAAATTACATTTGGTAGGTACACATGCTTCGAACCTTGTCTAAAGTACTTATTTCTAGGTTTTTCTTTCTGCTCTCTTAAAGGGTAACATAATCTGTTAAAAACGACATTACAGATTTACATAAGAGAATTACTGGCTTTGCAAAGATCTAGGAACTTGTCTTTTAAGTGAGACAGAAAAAAAAATACAAGAAATTTAAAGGATTATTGTTGGTATAGTCTTTATTTTTCCAGGATGTAAAATTAATCTTCACCCATTCATAGCTAGTTATACCTAATAAAATATTTGTATTATTACTAATAATTAGTGATATCATTAAGCCTGTTTGACATTAAAGCTTCCAGGGGGCTATTCAATAAACAAAAGAAATATAACAGTTTTTAAAGGCAAGAGCTCTTTCCTTCAAAAGAACTGAACTTAGCTCTCTGGAAAGATGCCAGCTTAACCACAGAGGCGACTGGTTACTTGTAGCAAAACAACACATCTGTTGCCAGCCTAGGTGGGTCACTGGGCTGACAAACTCTAAACACAAGCTGTGCGCTTTTTACACTCAGCTCCTTTCATGGGCTACTCTAAAGGAGACAATTATTTTAGGCTCCTTGTGGATCAATATCCAATTATTAACTCTGAAACATCCTTTTGGAAGGTTTATTTTCTTTCTTGAGTATCTGCAAGCACAGTGATCTCAACTGCTAATGAAGGAACTGGAGCTCATTAAATACCATGGCTTCAGGCACTACCCTAATGAACTACCCACTCTTAATGAGTCCAGGCAGCTACCATGCCCATTGAAGTTTTACTCCATCACAAGGGAAATGGCTAGAATCCCCAGCTAGATGGCACTGTGAAGGGCACACAGGGAAATCCATCAAGACTGGGCCATCAGTTACATATAGTGAACTTCACTGCGTGGTGAGTTGTAACTGCTCCAGTCAGGAACAAACGAACACACACCACCTCAAGATGTTAAAAAATTCAGGTCAGCCTGGGCTACAGCGAAACCCTACCTCCAAAAAACAAAACAAACAAACAAAAAAAGAAAGAAAGAATAAAAACACCTGATCATAAACTCTTTTTTTTTAAAAAAAAAAGAAAAATAGCTTTAAAAATCTATGCAATTTGAAAATATGTCTTGCTGGCTTAAAATTCCCAGGAAAGACGAATTTATATAAAATGACTTAATTTAAAAATGCCTTCCCTAAGTGTTACTCTCAAAACCAGTATCAATGGAGACATAGAAGGAAGGATCAACAGAAAAGAAATGAATGAGAAATTCTTCCTATTCTAAGCAAAATCACCAATGTTTCCAGCTTGGAGAAAGTAACTGTTATGCCTGTCATAAATAAAAGAGCTCAGAACATTTTCAGAGTTAGCCATTTTCTCAAGTAAGTCATTCCACCACGACTTGTTTGTAATAATAGGGAACTATCTAGACAACAGACCAGGCTGCAATTAAAAGACTCAGGTCAAGATAACATAGTATCATCTCTTTATGCAAAAACGTCCTGTACTTAAAAATTGTGCCAAACCTGAGTTGCTATAAAAAAAAATTCTATTATCTTGAAGACACCAAAAGGACGTCATGGGTCACCGGCGGTGATAAAAGAAAAAAAAAAAAAAGGTACTAATATTCAAAAACATCTTCACTGCTGTTTTCAAGAGGGGGAAAAAAATCAACTCCTATTCTAACCTCCTTATCACACCTTCACTCCACTTTCCCCCAAATGGGTTTTCTCCACGGGGAGGGGGGGGGTGTTAAGTGTTTACGGATGGAAGGGTACACACAACACACCTTTCAGGACCCCGCAATATCCCGAGGTCCCCCACCTAAGCCCCCGGTCGTGCGTGGCTGGCCAACGTCCCGGGTCCCCCAGCGCGCGTCCCGCCGTGGGACACCTGCAGCCCTCCCTCCGCGGTCAGCATGACCTCGCGCGCTCACCCCGAGCCTCCCCTCCGCAGGGCAGGTCGCCGGCACAGGACCGACGGTGCGTGCGGCGTGCCGGGGGAGGACCGGCCGCAAACGCCGGGGTGACGGGCGACCCTCGCGGGATGCGGCCATGGCGATGGGAAAGAGAAGCTCCCGACCCTGCCCGGACCCGGACTCGGACTCGGACCGGGACGCCGGCCTTTTTTCCTCCCCGGGCCGCGGCCGACGCGTTAAACCGGTGCGGGAGGCCGCAGGGCGGGGCAGGCCGAGCGAGGACCGAGAAGCCCGGGCTTTGGGGGCGGGGGACCCCCACCCCACCCCCGAGACTCACCCGCCCGCGAAGAGGTGAAGCAGCGTGTTCTCCTTCTGCTGCGTGCTCGTCGCCATGGCCGCGCCGGCCGGCTCCGCGGCTCGCTCTCGTCGCCCGACGGTGCGCTCGGTGAAGGGGGCCTCCGGGTTCCCCCGCTGCCCTCAGGAAGCCGCCGGCGCTCCCATGCGCGCGAGAGGCGGGGAGGGGGGGCGGGGGGGACCCCACAGCCGGCTCCCTCCCCCGGCCTGCTCGCCGGTCGCTCACCTCGGCCTCGGCGGCGCGAGCGCGAGCCCGGCGCGCGGCCGTCACGTGGCGGAGGCTGGTCCGTGACGTCACCCGGAGACGCGGGCGGGGAGGCGGGGCGCGGCGGGGGTGTGGGACCGGAATCCGTGCGCTTATTGGACAGGGGGAGGCTGTGGGCGGGGACATCTTGTATCTGGGGGGAGGGGGAGGGGCGGGGTCAGCCCTGAGCAGTTAGTGGCATTGGGGCGGTCTGTGCCAGTTCGGGTGGATGGCGTGCAGACTGGTGGAGGGCTGCTTGGTCCGGGCTCAGAGGCAGCAAAGCCGCATTGGGTGAGGCGTATGTAATTAGGCCTCGCCTTTAAAATAAAAGTTCATTTGTGATATTTACATATGCAAAAAAAAATGCGTACAAATGACATGTTACATCTCACACTTCTGCTGGCCACCCAGCTTAAGAGAAAAAGAAAGCCCCTCCCAGTGCACTCTACTATAATTTTGTGTATTTTTGATCTTTTTTTTTTAAAGTAGTATGACATACGGTTTGTATTTTACAGTATGCCTTCTAGTCATCTCAAGATATTCAAACCGATTCTTCCTACATCTTCTTACCGACCAGGCCTGACTGGCCTGGGCAGGGCCTTCTGGCCTGGTTACCCTGGCAGCAGTCTATCACATGATTTCAGTGAATTTTCTCACGTGGACTTCTACGGTTACTTTGTTGACTGGTGTTAATTGTCCTTCCCACCCTAGAATAGGCACTGCCTGAGAGCAGGGACCTTGTTTTGGTGTTCTTGGTTGTTCCTCACAGATTGTACCTGACACCGTACTTGCCACCTAGAGTTGCCCAAGGAGCTAATGAATAAATGTCCCAAGTGGAACGGATCATTCTCCTGTCCTCCTCCCCCAAACCTGTTCAACCTCTTCCACTTCCTATACTGGGAGACAGGGACCAATGCCAGATGTCTGTTTTCTTGTTTTCTCTTCTCTCCGTCTCTCTCTGTCATAGCCAGTCACTCACCTCACACCTCTAGCACCTGATATTCTCCAAAGTCATCCCTTTCCTTTTCTCTGTGCTCCCTCCATTGTTGCTAGAGATTTCAGGTCTTTCTTCCCCCTTTCCAGAGGAGCCAGATGTTCAACCCACCCGCCCTTTGTCTTCCCAGACCTGCTGCAAGACCTTTGAAAGGCCAAGCTGCTCCATGTCCTGTGCGTAAATGCAAAATAGCTGGAGAAGGAGGGGAATCGTGAGCAAGCACAGCAGCTGGGAAGCCAATCTGTATTTGATAGCGAGGACTCTTTAGAATCAACTCTTAGGCTCAGTCATCCAAAATACAAACACAGTGACTGCTCTAATTAAAGCCATTGCTGCCAGGCCTAGAAAGAGAGGAAATTGTAGTTCAGTGGTACAGCGGTTGCTTACCATGCATGAAGCCCTGAATTTGGTCCCCAGCATCAGGGGAATGAAAATGGGAGGACATGCTTTTACTCCAATATATGGAATAAAGGAAAGAAGGGGGCTGGAGAGATGGCTTAGCGGTTAAGGTGCTTGCCTGCAAAGCCTAAGGACCCAGGTTTGATTTCCCAGTACCCATGGAAGCCAGATGCACAAGGTAGCACATACATCTGGAGTTTGTTTGCAGTGGCTAGAGGCCCTGGTATGCCCATTTTCTCCCTCTCTCTCTCCCTCTCTCTCAAATAAAAAAATTCTTTAAAAAAACTTTTAGATGCAGGGCATGGTGGCACACCTTTAATCCCAGCACTTAGGAGACAGAGGTAGGAGAATCACTGTGAGTTCAAGGCCACCCTGAGACTACATAGTGAATTCCAGGTCAGCCTGAGCTAGTGAGACCCTACCTTGAAAAAACAAAACAACAACAACAAACTTTTAGGGCTGGAGAGATGGCTTAGTGGCTAAGTGCTTGCCTGCTAAGCCTAAGGACCCTGGTTTGAGGTTCAGTACCCACATAAGCCAGATGTACAAGGTGGCGCATGCACCTGGAGTTTGTTTGCAGAGGCGGGAGGCCCTGGTGTGTCCATTCTCTCTCTATCTGCCTTTCTCTCTCTCTCTCTCAAATAAATAAAAATTTAAAAATATTAAAAAATTTAAAAAGCCTTTTTAAAAAAAAAAGAAGGAAAGAAAAGATAAAGATATTTCTTCGTACTTTCTGGATCTACCCACCCCCTTTATTTCAGTAGTTTACGAAGAGACCCCTGGTCTTAGCTGAAGATGTTATATGAAGCAGCAGGCCAGTCCAAGGAGAATATAGCCAGATTGTTAACCAGAAAGAAACACTTCCTTCTGGGCAATATTCTGACTCAGAGGGGATCCTTGTCATCCTTGAAGCCGAGCCCTTTCTTTGAATGGTGCTCCAAGGTAGCTCCAGCCTTCTGCCTTCTTTTCCCAAGGACTGTCAGTCCAGTGCAGAGTTGGACACGTAGAGGGACCTCCCCACCTCCTGGTCAGCAGGAACACTGCCCTTCCAAGGTCTTCCATGCATATTATCTCATTGGAAACTCACAATGTTGGCAGCCTTGTTGTTTTGTTCCCTCTTTTTGGATAAGCAGGACCGATTTGCTGAAGGTCAAGAGCTAGTCAGTGGCTGATGCAATGTGCTGTCTTTCATGCCTCTGTGCCTTTGAACATGCTGTTTCTGCTGCCAAGGATGCCCCGCCCCCCAGCGGCCTGCCTCTCTCTGGACCTCTCAGATCTCCCTTTCCCCTCCCCTAGGGTACATCTAGCAAGCCAGTTCAAAAGCTGGCAGCTCTGTAAAGCCTCTCTGTGCTGCCTGGGGAAATGGGGGTGCTTCTCTCTCCTATCTCCATGGCTCAGTGAAAGGACCATGACGGTGCTGTATCATGTGACTGCGTCACGCTCTAGTGCACTGCATAGAGTATGGTCGTAGGAATGAAGACTGGGGCAACATTTCCAGAAGGGAGTCTGGAAATTTCTGTCAACTTACAGAAGTAAATCCTTTGGCCCAGCAACCCCATATAGAGGAAGCTGTGGGATCCATGTATCCAACATGTTTGTTGAGAGTTTATTCTCTTTACAACAGTATTTTGGGTTACAGCAGACACTCAAATGGATACAAACCCTTTAGGAAACATGCACAATCAAATTGAATAACATAGAAAAAAATATAATATATAATAATGAGAAAATGAAATATGAAGCAGGAATGAGAGGCTGGTTTAATGCTGGAATACCAATAAATGTAATTAAGCCTATTAATAGAACAAAGGTGAAAAATCAGATGATCATGTCAATAATATCAATAAATCAGTCAATTAGTATAGCAAAGCATTTGACAGTACTACATTTCACTTATCCCAAAGGTTCTCAATTGAGAACTAGAAGGGGTCTTTTATCTGATAAAAAGTGTCTAAGCTGGGTGTGATGGGGATATGTCAGCACTTGGGAGTTGGAAGCAGAAGGATTGGGAGTTTAAGGCCAGCCTGGGCTATATGAGACTCTGTCTCAAAAATAAATATGTAGAAAATAATAAATAAATATGTAGGAAAATATAGATAAGGGCTGGGAGATTGCTCAGCGGTTGAAGGTGCTTGTTTGCAAAGCCTGACAGCCCAGGTTTTGATTCCCTAGTACCCATGTAAAGGCAGATGCACAAAGTGGCACATGCATCTGGATTTCATTTATAGTAGAGGATCTAGAATGACCATATGCTCTTTCTCTACTAAATAAATAGATTAATTAATCAATTATATTAAGAAATGAGAAACCTGTGTTAATAAAATAAAATAAGATAAATAAAGGTGCCTAGAACAACCCTATAATAAACATCATGCTTAATGGTAAATAGTGACTGCCAATCCCCTAAGACTGTCAAGGAAGATGTTGGATCTTACTACTTACTTATTCATCACTGTGTTAGTGCTCTGAGTCAAAGCAATAAGGCAAGGAAAAGAAATAAAAGGCATAAAGATAGGCTATTGCCATCAATGACTCCATCTTGCTATATTCCTATTCTCTTTCTCATTCCTAAGCTATGGCTACAGTCTACATTTCAGGAGTGACTTACCCTCTCAAAACACTACACTACCTGGTTCAAGGTCTTGGGAAATGCTTCTTTCTCTAGGCAGCCTCTAGTCTAGTTCTCATGTAAATATTCCCTGTTTTCCAAGAAAGTTGGAAGGCAGTTGGTAGAATCTTCAATAAAGATTTCTTTCTTTTCCTTAATGCTTGTCTTTGGGCATGGACTTTCCGTGGGATGAGCTTTTGAGCCTAAGTTTGGTAACAGTTGGAAAGAGATGATACAATTGTGTCAAAAATCCCAAGGACTATCTGTCTAACAACAAAGAAAACTAATTGATGAATTTAACAAAGTCCCAAAATAAACTCAATATAGAAATGGAAACTTTTTTTTGCAAACATTTGAATATGAAGCTTTAAAAAATCTTACTTATGGAAGCCCAGTATGATAGTACACACCTTCAATCTCAGCACTTGGGAGGCTGAGGTCGGAGGATCTCTGTGAGTTGAGGTCAGCTTGGGGCTACAGTGTGAATTCCAGGTCAGCCTGATCTAGAGTGAGACCCTGACTCAAAAAAGAAAAAAGGTAGGCTGAGGGGAGGGGGAAAACCAGATAGTAAAAAGTACATGCAGGGCTGGAGAGATGGCTTAGTGGTTAAGGCAGCTTGCTTGCCTGCAAAGCCAAAGGACCTTGGTTCGATTCCCCAGGACCCACGTAAGCCAGATGCACAATGTGACACACGCATCTGGAGTTTGTTTGCAGTGGCTAGAAGCCCTGGTGTGCCCATTCTCTCTCTCTCTGACTCTTTCCCTCTCTCAAATAATAAATAAATAAAAATAAAATATTAAAAAAAGTACGTGCAGGCTGGGGAGGTGGCTCAGTGGGTAAAGTACTTGCTGTGTTGCTCTGAGCACCCTAGTGTGGCTCCCCAGAACCATGTAAAACTAAAGCTGTGGCAGGCCTTGGTAACCCCAGTGTGCCTATGGTGAGAAGATAGGTAGAGACAGCAGAATTTACTAGAAGCTCATGGACCAGCTTAGCCTGCCGAGTGAAGCAGTGAACAGTGAGAGACCGTGCTTCAAGTGAGGTAGAAGGGGAGGACTGACCTGAAAGGTGTCCTCTGACCTCCACACATGCACTGTGGCATACGCATGCCTGTATTCACACAAACATACACATATGTCACACACATGCACACAAAATAAATTTTCTTTATAGCCTTTTTTTTCTTTTAAATTAAGGGCACACGGTTCTAGTTATATAAAATTGTAGTGACAGAGAACTAATAAACGGATGCCTGGAATGTGCATGGGAAAGGGTTTAATGCCAGAGATCAGAAGAAACTGCTCAGTCAGGGTGACAAAAATGTTCTATATCCTGATTAAGGTATAGGGACATAATGAAACTACAACTCATTCAAAGTTCCACTTTGCTGGGCATGGTGGCTCATGTCTAACACTGGGGAGGCTGAAGCAGAAGGATCAGGAGTTCAAAGGCAGCTTCAGCAGCACAGAGAATAGGAGACCAGACTGCACTCTATTAGACAGTGTCTCAAAAAAAAAAAAAAAAAAAAAAAAAAGCCAGACATGATGGCTCTTTCGGCATGTCTTTAGTCCCAGCACTCAGAAGGCAGAAGGTTGAGGTAGGAGGATAGCTGTGAGTTTAAGGCTAGCTGGTCTCCTGGGCTAGAGTGAGATTCTGCCTCAAATCAGAACAAACAAGCAAAAAATTCTGTCCTCCAAAAGTTACACTTATAATGGATACGTTTTATTGTACATAAATTATATTTCAATAAAGTTGAGCAGATAGAAAAGACTATGTATTTAACATATGTACTACCAGGATTGAGGTATAGCTCAGTGGTGGAAGCACATTACTAGTGTACACAAAACCCTGGGCTCAACCCTATTAACACGCATAAATAAATAAATACAGAAGCAAATAAATGTACCAAGCCGGGCATGGTGGCGCATGCCTTTAATCCCAGCACTCGGGAGGCAGAGGTAGGAGGTTTGCCGTGAGTTCGAGGCCACCCTGAGACTCCATAGATAATTCCAGGTCAGCCTGGGCCAAAGTGAGACCCTATCTTGAAAAGCCAAAAACTAAACTAAACTTAAATAAATGTACTGCATGTCCAGTTCAGAGTTGAGGAGGCACACAGACAGTCACACATATAGCCATTTAAGTGTCCTTGGGCTCCCAACCTGACAAGCGGTAGAAGAGAAGCTTATTGAGTTTTTTGTAACCATTCCAATCCAACCCCAAGACAGATTGGACCCAGGGCCACACACCTACTAGACAAGTGCTCTGTCACTGAGCCATACCCCTAGCTGACCCACTCTAATTTTGAAGGGCCAGTGACTTCCTGCTGACTCGTTGCAGGTTCCTTCTCGTTCCCTCTGACTGCTGGCAAGCCTCTAATTGTTGCTCTAATCCTTGTTTTTCTGCAAAAACTGCTGGCCATGGCAAAAACACACTCCCTATGGGTTTGGGGTGTCATTGCTTGGCAGGGAATTATAAAGAGCATTTTGGTTTTAGGAGAGCCAAAGGCTAGGATAAGACTGTTTTCTCTCTTTCTAACATCTTTGCATAGTCAAATGGGATGTCATGAGAGGAAGCAGTAAGACCTGTTTCTACCCGGAGACAGCAGGGGCAGGTGGTATGGTATGAGAGCAAAGGATAAAGGCCTGGCAGGCCACCGCATTCATTCTTTTCCTTTCTTCATAGTAGATCAGGCCTGAGGCAAGTTCCCGGCCTCCCATTCTACCGAGGCTCTGCAAGCCCAACCTTCTTGTTAACGAAAGGCCGTGTTCTTCCAGCTCTGGCAAGAAAAAGCCATGACCAGTGAGTCTCTGTGCGCATCAGGAAGGAACCTGCTTTCCTTGATCCTCTGAGAGCTCTATGTCTGCCCAACAATATCCCAGATTATTTCTTCTAAGGAAATCATCTTTAGAGTAAAATTGAGTCTAGGGCTTGCATTTGTGTTTTTAATACATTCTGAACAAAACTGGGAACTTAGGGGGCATTCAAAACAAATCAGTGTCACCTGTGGGTGGGCTGGCCAGTGGCCACATACTGCTGGGTGAAAAGTATACTTTTTCTTCTCTCTTGTTGGTCCCTTGGTCCTAGCTTCTGAGAGGCACAGGGCTCTGTGCCCACACTGCCAAGTAATTTCATCTCTATCTGTACTTCAGTTTCCCTACCTGCCTGGCAAGGCTAGTTTGCTTTATACTTCAGAATGAAGAGTAATAATAGCTGGGATAGCATTGGTTACATGCAGACACTCCCCCAAGCCTTCCTAGGGCAGTTTAAGTTGGAACTGTGGTTGTATCCTCATTTCTGGTGGCAGGGAGAAGTAGGCCCTGATGGCAAGTGGCAGAGCTGGGGTTTGAACAGAGGGAATGTCTTTGCAGAGGGCACAGCTTCAGCTATCGGGTCTTGGGCAGTGGCCGAGGTGGCACTCTGAAGGGCTTCTAGCCCCGCCTGTGGTCAGCTGAGAACATAGAGTAGTCACGCTAGGAGTCTTACCCACGTCTAGTCACATCTACTGAAAGGCACAAGAACTCTGGTTTCAAACACAGAAGGGTCTGGGCTGGAAAGAAAGAGGTAAGGACATGCATAGTCCTCGAATAACGGAAGGCTGTCATTAACTGAGCACCTGCTGTATGCCAGTCATGTGCAGAGAACACAAGGAACACAGTGCCTTATCCAAAGCCCGGGTGTGTTTCACAGGTCTGTGCTGTGATTGTAGAGAAGCTGGAGACAGGATGCATGTGTGGCATGGGGTATCACCCCAGACCTGGCAGCACTCTTATCAGGCACATATTGTTTTGAAGAGTCCCTGTACAGGGGATTTATAAACACCCTACAAACAGCCTCATGGTCAGATTGGGTCAGGGTTTGCTACCAAATGAGACCATGGCAGGTCAGGTTCTGTTGCCGACAGAGTTAACCTTCCGGTTTCAAGGTTTTTGAGTTTTACAACTGCAATCTGTTTCACTTCATCTTCCCGACAGTGAGAGGGGGTGAGTATTCTCTAGGGTGGCCAGACACAGACTTTGCTCAGAGGTCACAGAGCCAGTGCCAAGTACACCAGCCAGAGTGTCTGTCCCTTGCCTCCCCCATTTCTTTCTTTTCTCAACACTAGGGACTGAGCCTGGAATCCCAGATGTACTGGGCAAATGCTCTACCACTGAGCTGTGTCCTCAGCCCCATTCCTGGAGCTTTAATTACATGACAACCCTTCCTGTACAGTATCTCATGTGGGTCTCCCAAACAAGCCCTACCTTTTCTTAAATATTACCTATTTATTTGACAGAGAAAGGAGAGAGAATGGGCGCGCCAGGGCCTGCAGCCATTGCAAACGAACTCCAGATGTGCGTGTGCATCTGGCTAATGTGGGTCCTGGGGAATTGAGCCTGGGTCCTTTGGCTTTGCAGGCAAACACCTTGACTGTTAAGCTATCCCTCCAGCCCTCTACCTTTCTTCTTATCTCCATCTCACACATGAACCAACTGAGCTCAGAGTCACTCTTTGAACCTAGCTGCGCCTGCCTGCAAAATGGGAGTGCAACTCTGCGCTTGGGGAGAATCAGGCCAGGTGGGTTCAAATCCCAGAACCCTGGGCCCATCACTGGACCTCTTTAGCCAGCTATTTCCCAAGCTATAATGTGGTGGATCATAACAGCATCTACCTTCCAGGGTAAGTGAGGATTAAAGAGCATTGTGACTAGCCAGAGAAAGCACCCAATTAACATGAGCCTTTTTTTTTCTTTTTAAAAAATATTTATTTTCAAGCAGATAGATAGATAGATAGATAGATAGATAGATAGATAGATAATATGAATAAATATGAATGAGTGCATGTGGGTACAACAGTGTCTCTAGCTGCTGCAAATGAACTCCAGACACATGCACCACCTTGTGCATGTGGCTTTACATGGGAACTGTAGAACTGAACCTGGGTCCTTTGTAACATGAATCTTTTTAAAATCTAAATTTATTTATTTATTTATTTATTTTAGTTTTTGGAGATGGGGTTTCACTCTGGTCCAGGCAGGACCTGGAATTAGTCTCAGGGTGGCCTTGAACTCATGGTGATCCTCCTACCTCTGCCTCCCGAGTGCTGGGATTAAAGGTGTGTGCCACCACACCTGGCAACATGATTCTTAATTTTGCAGTTAACTTCTTATTACTAGGACAAAAGCAATCATAGGAAGAAAGGATTTATTTTGGCTTACAGTCTCAGGGGGAAATCTCATCATTGGATAGGGGGAGCAGAGGCCATGTATCACATCTTGTCACATCAGCCGTGTGGTAGCAGTAAGACTGAGCTAGCTCTGGCAAAGGGGGCTTGGACTACAACACCCCAAGACCTGCTCCAAGCAAAAACACACCTCTAGCCTCTCAAATTTCCACAATCTTGGGACTGAGTATGAGGTTTAATCACAAACATATGAGGCTGTGGGGGACACTTCACAGTCAAACTACCATATCCAATGTTATCTTAGAGTTGACTCCCCAGTTCTCAGTGTGGGTTGATGCCATCCTGACATATAGAAAGGTTGCTGGGTAAGAGACTCTGAGGACCTTCAGCACAAGATGAGATGTGCCTGTTCTTATCCACATAGTGTAGCCCTGACCTGGGGAGAAGGCATGTTCTTCCTTCACCTGTTACCCAGCACTAACTGCTTTGTATTCTGAGGTATGCTGGGCCACACACATCAAGAGGGCTATCCCACGGGCAGATGTGGTGGTGTTTGGACCTATAGCAGCATCCAACCCTTAGAGGGACAGGACAGAACAGGAGAGAGAAATAGAACATACGTCATTCATTCATTCGTGCATGTGTGCAATGACTACTGATTTCCTCCCTACTGTGCTGTGAACCTGACCATGGCATGAGCCTTAGAGCATAAGAGCTTCACACAAGTCTTTAGTATTGTGGAGAAGAAAATACCAAGAGAGCCAAGTTGAGGAGTGAGATACAACAAGAGTTATAGCATTTGTCTGGGGCAGCCCTGGGAGGACTTCCCTGAAGAAGGAGCAAGAAGATTGACCAGGAATGAGCAGCGCTGAAGGAAGAATGGGAGGAGTACTCCAAGGTGTGTGTGTGTGTGTGGGGGGGGGTCATGTGCTGAAAAGACCATGCTTGGAGCCTGAAGACAGAGACTGGTAGGATCCATGTCCTCTGGGGGCTGGAGAGTGGCAGGGAGGGAGAGGAAGAGGAGGGCCAGCTCAGGCCAGGAAGGCCAGGGATTGGCACTTTATCCTGAGAGAAATGGAAATCCCTGAACAGTTCTGAAATGGCCATGGGATGACCTAATGACCTTTGAAGATGCTGCCTGTTGTAGTCGGCTTCATGCTGCTGGGATGAACCTCCAAACCAGACACAGCTTATGGGAGGAACAGATTTATTGAGGCTTACAGACCCAAGGGAAGTTCCATAATGGTGGAAGAAGTTGGCCCCCTTTCACAGGTCCACACAGAGAAAAGCAAACACCACCAGCACTACCAAAAGCAAGCATACTTGGGGAACCCCAGGAAGAACTCAAGCATTCTGCATATCTTTAGGCTGGAATTCAGATCCCCCCTCCCAGTAGCACATTAGAGCTGGACCCCAGGATCTAATCCACAGTGACACTGGAGATCTAAGTTATGGAAAGGAAGAGATCAAATTATCATTATTTGCAGTTGATATGATTCTTTACATAAAGGACCCTAAAGACTCTACAAGAAAACTGTTAGGGCTGATAAACACTTTTAGCCATGTAGCAGGATACAAAATAAACACACAGAAATCAGTAGCATTCCTACATACTAACAACAAACATGCTGAGGATGAAATCAGGGAATCACTCCCATTCACAATTACCTCAAACAAAAAGTAAACTATCTTGGAATAAACCTAACCAAGGAAGTGAAGGATCTCTACAATGAAAACTTGAAAACACTCAAGACAGAAATTGCAGAAGACATTAGGAAATGGAAAAGCATCCTGTGTTCTTGGACCAATATTGTGAAAATGTCCATCTTACGAAAAGCCATCTATACATTTAATGCAATCTCCATCAAAATTCCAATGACATTCTTCAGGGAAATAGAAAAAAAAATCCTTAAATTCATTTGGAAGCACAAAAAACCTTGAATATCCAAAACAATTTTGAGCAACAAAAATAAGGTTGGTGGTATCACCATACCTGATTTTAACCTACATTATGTAGCCATAGTAACAGAAACAGCATGGTACTGGCACAAAAACAGACACACAGATCAATGGGACAAAATAGAGGACCCAGATGTAAGTCCAGGCAGCTACAGCCCACCTTATCTTGACAGAAAATGCCAAAAATACTAATTGGAGAAAAGGACAGCCTCTTCAACAAATGATGCTGGGAAAACGATATCTATATGTAGAAGGATGAAAACAGATCCTTATTTCTCTCCATGCACAAGAATTAAGTCCTAATGGATCAAAGACCTTAATATCAGATCAGAAACTCTAAAACTGCTAGAGGAAAAAGTAGTGGAAACCCTTCAACATATTGGCATAGGCAGTGACTTTCTAAATGTAACCCTGGTTGCTCAGGGAATAAAACCACTAATCAACTCCTGGGACCTCGTGAAGTTATAAAGCTTTTTGTATAACAAAGCACACTGTGAATAGAACAAACAAGCTTGCATAAAACTCCCGAATCTAGCCGGGCATGGTGGCACATGCCTTTAATCCCAGCACTCAGGAGGCAGAGGTAGGAAGATCACTGTGAGTTCAAGGCCACCCTGAGACTACATAGTGAATTCCAGATCAGCGTGGGCCAGAGTGAGACCCTACCTCGAAAAACAAAAACAAACAAACAAACAAACAAACGAAAAAACTCCTGAATCTATTGGGGGACAGGTATTTCAACTACCACATTGGCTCTTGCTGCTATGTGGATAAGGACTGTGTTGGCAGAAGGTTGGGACTTGAAGACTAGGGCCAAGGAGGCCCGGATGGTACAGACAAGAAAGGATGGTGGTTTTACTGGGAAGATGGCTCAGTCAGGAAAATCTTTGCTGCACAAGTGTGAAGAGTTTTGATCCTTCCCAGCACCCCTGTAAATTCCAGGCAGGTGTGATAACCTACCTGTAATCTCAGGGATCAGAAGAAAAGAGACAGGGGAAGCTGGCTGGCTAGACCAACCAAATTGGTGAACTCTGGGTTTAAATGAGAGACTATTGTCTCAATAAATAAGATGGAGAGCAATCGTGGGAGATACTTGATGTCATCTGTGGTGTCCACACACTTGCACATATACATGTACCTATGCACACCACCCCCTCCCCCCCAAAAACGTCATGATATTGGAGTAGAGGAAAGAGGAATGGTTATAAGTTGACTTAGGAGAAAAACTAAACCACAAGACTGTGTGGGTGTGGGAGCCACCGCCCCTGCAATAGAAAGCTGACTTGTGAGCGTTCAGCAGACCCACATGGGACAAGAAGGCACATGGAGATGGGGACAGAGTTTCCGCAGTCAGGAGGAAGGGGCTGGGGGTGTCTCTGACCTAGGCTTTCTGTGTGAACATACTGTCATGATGTGTGAACATAATGTCATGGCTGATTGGCCGTAGCTTGCTGGGAAGGTCTGGACTGATTACAGTGTCTAAGTGTGGCCAACCTAAGGGCAGTGGCTAGAGCTGACCTGCTTGTGCCAGACTTGGTACTGAAGATGGCTGGATTGCCAAACCTAGTGCCAGGATCCCGGAGTTCCCCCCTTCACTCTGCTTAGCATCCTTTTAGAGGCTAAATGGGAGGGAAGTACCAATGACCTGGCTAGGCCAGCGGAGTGGGGGAGAGCTCTCTCTGGTGGGGCAACGTCACCTCAGTCATTCTTGATAGCATTTTAAGAAGTTGCAGGTGCTGTCTGGTTTCCTGAAAGACACCATGGCTATTGGCAGACAAGGGACTTAAGAGTCCAGCACCTCCATGCACGTAAAGCAGAAAAACACAGGTCACTGATGAAGTCATTGTCTATGACTCATGCAGAAGTCACCACAGGTACGTGAGGCAGCTTCAGGCCATGCAGAGTCACTTTTCCACAAGCACTTTTACATGGTTCCCCTTTGAAACAAGGTTGCATGTAGCCCTTGCTGGCCTCTAACTTGGTGTATAGCCGAGGGCATCCTGGAACTCCTGACTCTCCTGTCTCCATCTTTCAAGTGCTGGGGTTACAAATGTGGGTCACCATGCCTGGTTTAGGTGGTGCTGGGGATCAAATCCAGGACTTTGTGCATGCTAGGCAAGCACTCTGTCAACTGAGTTACACCACCACCTCCCCGTAAAGGCAGAATGAGGACACCCTTTCCAGGACCAGTAATCCCCAAGGGCTTGAACAATTCATCAGCCCCTGGAAACGCTCCAGTGTTCGTGTCCGCCTGGGGAAGCGGGGTCCAGTTGCAGACTTGGCACCACCACTGTCTAAGTAGAACAGAGTTAGGAGTCTGCCATCCCGTGCCCAGGAAAGGAGAAGGGGCAGGTCTGTCAAAGGTACCCAGCATCTGACTCACATTCAGAGTGTCCCCTCTGGGCTGTGCTGATTCACCGAGTGACTATAGCAAGGCCGTCAAGTAAGTGCAGGCTGTGTTGTTAACTGTTCCCACTTCACAAAGGAAAAGATGGGGGCCCCAAGCCAGTGTGGTTTGGCTCCAGAGGGGATCCAGGACTGGATCAGGGATTCTAAGCAGGGGACACACCAGGCTTTCTTCCTCTGACATTTGAGTGAAACTGATCAATAGGTCCACATCTTCCTCAGTGATGTCCCCTTGGTGCTGGTTTGCAAGTCTTGCTAGCGAACATAAGGGGGTGGTGTTAGGAGGATGGAGAAGGAAGACTCTAGGATTTTGCCTGCTTCAGGCCCGGCCTTGACCATCACGTGGCAAGTGAGCACTTCACTGCATGCTCTGCCACTTGCAAGCTGGGTGACTCTGAGTAAGTTATCTGGCACCTCTGGGTTCGACTTTGCTCTTTCCTAAAGCGGTGCTTAAAGTGCGTGCTCCACCAGGCTCTTCAGAATCTCCCACGGTCCGCAGGGCCCCTCCCACTTCCTTGGGACTTCGCTCACTCCTCCACAGCTTGCATGGCTCTGCCCTCTGGCCTCTCCCACGGAGCTGTGGACTCCTCCAGAGCAAGGTACCTAATTCCTCATGTCAGCCCTCAAGGGCACAGGAGAAATGTGGTCGCTTTGCTGGACAAAGTAGGCCATATGCTGGGGGTGACGCATGTTGGTAGGACATGTGTTTAGCATGTGTAAGGCCCCGGGTTCCACCCCCAACATGGCAAAAAGGAGAAAAAAACAGGTCATGCAACCCACAGAATTTTACAGATGGGGAACAGGAGAAGAGAAATTGTCTCCTGGGGCTGGAGAGGTTGCTCAGTGGTTAAAGGCGCTTGCTTGCAAATCCTGCTGACCCAGGTTTGAGTCCCCAGTACCCATGTAAGCCAGTTGCACAAACTGGTGCATTCTTCTGAAGTTCATTTGCAGTGACAAGAGGACCTGGTATGCCATTCCCCCACCGCTCTCTGCTTGCACATGAATAAATAAAAATATATGTTTTTAAAAGTCTCAGATCATTTGGGAACTTCTTGCTGTGAGTGAGTTTTTCCCTTGGCCCAGGCCCAGGCCCAGCGGGGAGGGAACCCTAGTTCTTACTCTCTGCATGGGTACTTTATCCCCTCCAGCTCCCCACATGGCAGGAGCTCCTTGAACTTTCTTTCCTCTTTTCTTTCCATGCTTTTTTTTCCCCCCAGGCCCTCTATGTGGGCTCTCTAGACACATGGGTGCCTTTCCTTGGCTCTGTACTTCCCTCAATAAATGTAATAAGCCGGGTGTGGTGGAACACACCTTTAATCCCAGCACTTGGGAGGCAGAGGTAGGAGGATTTCCATGAGTTCAAGGCCACCCTGAGACTACATAGTGAATTCCAGATCAGCCTGGGCTAGAGTGAGACTCTACCTTGAACCTCCCCCTACAAAAAGTAATGATTTAATAATTACATAAAAAAGTTCTCTTGGGCTGGAGAGATGGCTTAGTGGTTAAGCGCTTGCCTGTGAAACATAAGGACTCTGGTTCGAGGCTTGATTCCCCAGGATCCACATAAACCAGATGCACAAGGTGGTGCATGCATCTGAAGTTTGTTTGCAGTGGCTGGAGGCTCTGGTGGGCCCATTCTCTATCTATCTGTGTCTTTCTCTCTTTGTCTGTCAGTTGCTCTTAAATAAATAAAACTAAAGAAAAAAAAAAACCTTGCAGCCAGGCATGGTGGCACATGCCTTTAATCCCAGCACTCGGGAGGCAGAGGTAGGAGAATCACTGTGAGTTCAAGGCCACCCTGAGACTACATAGTGAATTCCAGGTCAGCCTGGACCAGAGTGAGACCCTATCTCAAAAACAAACAAACAAACAAACAAGTTGTCTCTTGCAGAGCGATGCAGTTGGCAAGGGGCTCTTCTGAAGCACCTCACGCTTACCACTGAGGGATGCATGTGGAACATGTGGTGTCAAGGGTCTCTGTGGCTTGAGTTTGCTGTGTTCCCTAATGCTGAGCTCAGGGGTGACCCCTCTCTCAAGGTGACCTCACTAGATGACCCCATGTAGTCTCAAGACTTTATAAACTATATGGCATCCATGTGACTCTCAATTTTTCTACCTGCAGCTCCTTCCTTTCCCTGAGATAGATTCTGGGGCATCTATGTGAGACCTCCAGCTGGGTACGAGATAGGCAGCTGGAATTTAACATGGGCAGACCTCGCTACAGTCTCGTTATTCCATCCTCCCCCATGTCTGCTCACCCCCACCCTAGCCTGTCTTGTCATTATTAGAAGGCTATTTCTGGGACTGGGGAGGGTAGCTCAGTTGGTAGAGTGTTTTTTTAAAATAGTTTTTTGTTCATTTTTATTTATTTATTTGAGAGCGACAGACACAGAGAGAAAGACAGATAAAGAAAGAGAGAGAGAATGGGTGCGCCAGGGCCTCCAGTCACTGCAAACGAACTCCAGACACATGTGCCCCCTTGTGCATCTGGCTAACATGGGTCCTGGGGAATCGAGCCTCGAACCGGGGTCCTTAGGCTTCACAGGCAAGTGCTTAACTGCTAAGCCATCTCTCCAGCCCTGGTAGAGTGTTTTCCTAGCATGCAAAAAGCCCTGGGTTCAATCGCCAGCACCACATAAACCGGGCATAGTGGTACACACCTGTAATCCCAATACCCAGGAAGTGGACACAGGAGGATCAAGAGTTTAATGTCATCCCCAGATATAGTGAATTGAGACTAGCCTGGGTTACATGAGACCCTGCCACACTTGACTTCGTTAGGCTTGAAATCAGAGATAAGGGCTTAAGTCTCAAGAGACAGAATCATGGACTGAGGAGCTGGCTCTGTGGTTAAAGTGCTTCGTGTGTAAGCCTGACCACAAGAGTTCCGAACCCCTGAACCCATGTAAAGCCAGATGCAGTAGCGCACGAGTCTGTAATCCCAATGCGCCTGCAGAAATGGGAGTCTGAGTCAGGAGAATCCTAATGCTCTCAGCCAGCTAGTCTGGCTTTGCCAGCAGCAAAACAACAGCAGAAGGATCCTGTCTCAAAGAAGGTAAAAGGCAACCTGCTCTCTGAGGTCCTCTAGCCTCCACAAGTATGCTGTGTCATGCACGTACACATAACACACACACACACACACACACACACACACACACACACACAGTTTCTACCCACAGACCTTCTACCTGCATTCCTCTGCAGTGTCTGGGCCCCAAGGAATTGGGTGTGAATAAATGTGCCTCACCTTCATAGAGCTCAGCTTCAGTATAGGAACAAGGACACTTAAGGCACATCAAGTTACTTCCTCTATCCAAAGCATGGAGGAGTAAGCAGGCAGCTGTGATGGATAATCACTGTATGCGTCTCACGTGGCCTTTGGCATGCCACGGGTGTTGAAGAAGGGCCGCTCTGCAGAACTGAGGGGGGGGGGATGCAACGAAGCTGGATTCATAAGAGACTGGGGAAACCGTCTGACCAGTGGGAACAGCAAGTGTAAAGGTCCTGAGGTAGGAGTAAGCTTGGAAGCTAGTGTGGCTAAAGCCTGGCGAGCTAGGGGAGAAGGATCTGGGGTCGGAGACACAGATGGGTACCAATGTGTAGGCACGGGCTTGTTCCTGAAGGGACTGAGTTTGTCCTCCAGACCTGGGATTGTCTTTCAGTAGCCTGTGCTGTGAACACATCCTAGTTCATATGCCGCAGGATCACCCTTCCTAGCCTTGTGACTTTGAGACACAGCTGAGTACACACTCAGGCTGGTCCCAGGCTCCAATAGCAAACAGCATCAACAAGATGCAGAGGAGATGGTGACAGGGGTGCTGAGTGACTTATAAGGCTCTTCACACTTTGATCCCTGTAGTGGTTAATTTTATATTTATTTAACTGGGGCCCCCAAAGCATCTGGGGGGGGAGGATCACGGGAGGGAAAAGGTGGTAGAGGCTGGACATAACATCTTGCCACAGCAGCTGGGAAGTAGCAGCAAGAATGAGATAGCTAGGGCTGCAGAGATAGCTCAGTGGTTAAGATGCTTGTCTGCAATGCCTAATGACCTGGGTTCGATTCCCCAGTACCCACAATAGCCAGATGCACAAAGTGGTGCATGCATCTGGAGTTCATTTGCAGTGGCTGGAGGCCCTGGTGCATCCATTCGCTTGCTTTCTCCCTCTCTCTCTCTCAAATAAATAAATAAACAAATAAAGTATATTTTAATAAAGAATGAAATCAGGCCTTTAATCAAGATGCACAGGTAGGAGGATCGTCATGAGTTCAAGGCCACCCTGAGACTACATAGTGAATTCCAGGTCAGCCTGGGATACAGCGAGACCCCAACTTCTTTGAAAAACAAAACAAACAAACAAAAAAGCTAGCTAGAACTGGGGCTGTAACACCCTAAATCCCATCCCCAGAAACACACCTCCTCCAGCAAGGCTTCAAATTGTCACCAGTTGGGGACCAAGAATTCAAAACACATGAGACTATGAAGGACATCTAATTCAAACCACCACAGCCTGTGAGTATCACCGACATTTGAATTGGTGGCCGGAATCAAGAGCATGGGCCCTCACCAGCATGGCTATTATCCAGTCCACTGAGGGCCTGGCTAGAATGAAAAGGTAGAGCCCGGGAGAATTTACTGTCACTGCTCCAGTCAGGAGGTCCATCAACCCTGCCCTTGGATGCTGGAGTTCCTGGTTGCTGAGCCTTTGAATTTGAATGGAGACATATATCATTGATTCTGCTGGTTCTCATGCCTTTGGCCTTGGAAACTGCGCATTTGTCTTTCCTGCTGAGAGAAGCACTTTTCAGCCCGCATAGTCACATAAGCCAACCTCCTATGAAATCTCTTTTCCTATCTTTGTCCTCTCCTCTCTTCTCCTCCTTTAAAAATTTTTATTTTTATTTTTATTTATTTATTTTTGAAAGCGATGGACACACAGAGAGAAAGAGGCAGATAGATAGAGAGAGAGAGAGAGAGAAAGAGAGAGAGAGAGAGAGAGAGAATGGGCACACCAGGGCCTCCGGCCACTACAAACGAACTCCAGATGCGTGCGCCCCCTTGTGCATCTGGCTAACGTGGGTCCTGGAGAATCAAACCGGGATCCTTTGGCTTTGCAGGCAAACGCCTTAACTGCTAAGCCATCTCTGCAGCCCTCCTCTTTTTTTTGTGAGACAAGGTCTCACTATGTAGCCCAGGCTGGTCTCAAACTCATAACCCTTCTGTCTCTTGAGTTCTGGGATTACAGGTATGCACCATTACACCCAGCTATAATTCTGTTTTCTACACATCTCTATATATCCTTCTGGTTCTGTTCCTCTGGAGACCCTCAACTAATACAGTCCCAGAAACTCTGCATCTGCAAATATGGCTGATTTGAGATACCAGCATAATAAATAGTATCTAAAATACAAAACTGGCCAAGCACGGTGGGTGATGCCTTTAATCCCAGCTTTTGGGATGCTGAGTTGGGAGGATTGCCATGAGTTCGAGGCCAGCCTGGGCTAGAGTGAGTTCCAAGTGAGCCTGGGTGACAGTGAGACTCTGCCTTAAAAAGAGACCTCAAATATAAAATGGAATTATTTTTCTTATTTATAATGGTAATAAAATACGGACAACATAAAATATGCCATCTAAACTTTTCCCCCCCAGAGCTAGGGACTGAACTCAGGGCCTCATGCATACTAGGTAAGTACTCTCCCACGGAACTGCATCCTGGCTCCACCTTGGCCTCTTTTGTTGTTGATGGTGTGTGTGTGTGTGTGTGTGTGTGTGTGTGCATATGTATGAGTGTGAGCAGGCACGTGCCATAGCATATGCATAGAGGTCAGAGAATGGCCTGCGGTATGGATCCTCACCTTCCACGTCATTCATGTGCAGCGGGGTGTCTCATAGTTCACCCCAGCACTCACTGCATCTTTAAGTGGATTCTCCTGCCTCTACTTCCTTTCTCACCTGTAGAAGTGCTGGGATTACAAATGACTGCTACAAACACACCCACTACATTACCTGACTTTACATGGGTGCTGGGGAATCCTAACTGTGGTCCTCACGCTGGTGTGGCAAATGCTTTACCATGTGAGCCGCCCTCCACCCCAGCCCTTTCCTTCATTTTAAAGACTGTGTGATATTTCATTGTGGATAGGCCATGTTTTGTTTCTCCATTCTTTTTTCTGTTTTGTTTTTCAAGGTAGGGTCTCACTATAGCCCAGGCTGGCTTGGAATTCACTATGTAGTCTCAGGGTGGCCTTGAACTCATGGCGATCCTAGTACCTCTGCCTCCCGAGTGTTGGGATTAAAGGCGTGCACCACCATGCGTGGCTCATTCTTTTTTTTTTTTTTTTTAAAAAAAAAACATTTTATTATAAGAGAGAGAGAGAGAGAGAGATTGGGAGGGAGAGAATGGGCATGCCAGGGCCTCCTGCCACTGCGAACAAACTCCAGACACATGCACCATCATGTGTATCTAGCTTCCATGGGTTCTGGGGAATTGAACCTGAGTCCTTAGGCTTTGCAAGCAAGCATCTTAACGGCTGAGCCATTTCTCCAGCCTCCATTTAAAAAAAGAAATGTTTACCGAGAGCAAGAGAGATCGCAAGTGAGCATGGGCACGCCAGGACCTCCAGCCACTGCAAATGAACTCCAGATGCATGTGCCACTTTGTGCATCTGGCTTTATGTGGGTACTAGGGAACTGAACCCAGGTTATTAGGCTTTGCAGACAAATGCTTTAAGCACTGGGCCATCTCTCCAGCCCATTTATCTTTTTGTTTTTTCAAGGTAGGGTTTTACTGTAGCTCAGGCTAACCTGGAATTCATTCAGTAGTTTCAGGGTGGCCTTGAACTCATGGTGATCCTCCTACCTCTGCCTCCCGAGTGCTGGGATTAAAGGCATGCGCTACCATGCCCCGCTTCCTTTATCCATTCTTTTAAAAACATATATTATTTATTTATTTATTTGAGACAGAAAAAGAGGCAAGTAGAGAGAAAGAGAGAATAGGCATGCCAGGGCCTCTACCCACTGCAAACAAACTCCAGACGCATGCGCCCTCTTGTGCATCTGGCTTTCGTGGGTCCTGGGTAATTGAACTGGGGTCCTTAGACTTCACAGGCAAATACCTTAACCACTAAGCCATTTCCCCAGCCTCCGTTTATCCATTCTTGATGGACACTCGAGTTGCTTCCATGTTTTAGCTACTGTGAAAAATGCTGCTATGACTATGTGTGTTTGAGTTCCTGTTTTGATTCTTTTGGGTCCATACCAGAAGAATATTTTTCTAAAAAAATTATTCATTTGTTTATTTGAGAGAGAGACACACACAGAGAAAATGGGTGCTCCAGGGCCTCTAGCCACTGCAAATGAACTCCAGATGCATGTGCCACTTTGTGCATCCGGCTTTATGTGGGTACTGGGGAATCAAACCCTGCTCCTTAGGTTTTGCAGACAAGTACCTTAACTGCTGAGCAATCTCTCCAGCCCTCTTCTCTACTTTTTGATTGATGTCACATCTTATGTATCCCAGGCTGGCCTCAAATTCATGGACTAATCAAGAATGGCCTTGATAGTGACCTTGAGATGACTCAGAAGGTATCAGAAGGTTGGAAAGAAGTGACCGCAGTGCTAGGTACTGCAATATCTCTATCACACCTTCCAAGGCTCAGGGTCTAATGTGGAAGAGGTGGTGGAAAGAATGTAAGAGCCAAAGGAAGGGTGGGACTCCTTACAACGTGCTCCCTCCAGACACAAAATGGCCTGGATATCCATGACCTCACAGTGCCTGACACTGCCTACACAAGACCATCATAATAGGACGAAAAAATCATGACATCAAAATAAAAGGGAGACTGATTGAGAAGGGGAGGGGATATGATGGAGAATGGAGTTTTAAAGGGGAAAGTGGGGGGGAGGGAGGGTATTACCATGGGATATTTTTTATAATCATGGAAGTTGTTAACAAAAATTTGAAAAAAAAAAAAAAGAATGGCCTTGAACTTCTGACCTTCTTGCCTCTACTTCAAGTACTGGGGTTAGAGGTATGCATCACCACACGAGGTTTACGCGGTGCTGGGGATCAAGCCCAGGCTATGTGCATGCTGGGCAGGCACTCTACCAACTGACTTATATCCCCAGCCCCGAGGTTCGAATTAATAATACTTTTGGGATTCATAATGCACTCAGCTAGAACACTGTATCTCCCTTTGATTCACCCACAGCACAAGGGGGGCACATTTGTTCAAGAGGTGCTGTCAGGAAGCGCAGTGAGGCGTGGGAAGCAGCAGAGTGGGTGCTAGCAGACTGTGGCTGCTTATGGGGCTCTGCGGAGACCACGTGCGTGTCACGTTCCGTGGTGAGATGAGGCTGGGTTTTCAATCTTCCAGTTCCCATGAGGGGTGTTGCCACAGCTGGGGTGTCCTTACCAAGGCTGCTGGAAACCTGGACTCCTGCAGAGGGACTTTGCAGAGACTTCGGAGACTGAATGAGTGGTCTCAGGTGAGTTCCTGATGAAGTCTGATTCGTCCACTTAGCCAGTCTTGGAAGGCAGCAGAACGTCCTCTCTTTCAGTGATGGCTCTTTGCAGGATTGCTCTCCATGGAGCCCAGCTGAATGTTTGGTGTAATCCAACATTTCAAAGCACAAACCAAGGCTGAGGAATGGCTCAGTGGTTAAAATATTTGCCAAGCCAACAAGAGGGTCTGAATTCAGGGCCCTGGAGTCTACATAAAAGTTGGTATGGTGGTGTGAGCCTGTAATCCTAGTGGTGGGGAGCCAGAGACAAAAGGATCTCTGTCTGAGACTCACTGGCTAGCTAGTCTAGCCAAATCAAGGAGCCCTGGTTCAGTGAGAGATCCTGTGTCAAAAACTAAGGTGGAAGCCTGGCATGGTGGTGCATGCCTTTAATCCCAGCATCTCGGGAGGCTGAGGTAGGAAGAGAGTTGTGGGTTCGAGGCCAGCCTGAGACTACAAAGTGATTTCTAGGTCAGCTGGGCTAGAGCAAGACCCTCAAAAAACAAATAAATGAACAAAAAAGGTGGGAGAATGACTGAGGAAAATACTCGACATCCACCTCTGGCCTCCATGTGCACCCATACATACATACATGTGTGCCCATATACATATGAAAACACGTACATGCACACCACACACACAGGACAATCCACAACTGTCCAGGGCGCGTGGTTTTGTAGGGACTGTGACCACCGTGTGGTATTCCTTTAAGCTTCTGTGTGTGGTTTTGCAGGTGTAAAATGAGCAGTCAATAGAATTGCATATAGCCTGTTGCCATGCAGCCAAAGATGGCCTTGAACTTCCTGCCTCCACCTCCCAAATGCTAGGATTACAGGTGTGCACCAACCACCGTGCCTGGTTTATGTGGTGCTGGGAATAGAATTGAGGGCTTCATGCATGTAAGATAAGCACTCTTCCAACTGAGCTGCATCCCCAGCTCCAGGTTTTAATTAATTAATTAATTAATTAATTAATTATATCTCTCTTGGACACACTAGGGTGCTGCTGCAAACAAACACAAGATACTTGGACTTTGTTTTGCATCTGGCTTATGTGGGTGGCTTGGGAATTGAACCGAGGCTGTAGGCTTTGCTAGCAAGTGCCTTTAATACTCATCCATCTTCCTAGGCCCCAGCTTTTTTTTTTTTTTTTTTTTTTTGGAAGTAGGGTCTCACTCTAGCTCAGGCTGACCTCCTGGTACTCACTCTATAGTCTCAGGCTGACCTCAAACTCACAGCGATCCTCTTACCTCTGCCTCCCAGTGCTGGGATTATGCACCCACCAAGCCCAGCTTTTAAAAATTCTTCTTCTCCTCCTCCTCCTCCTTCTTCTTTTCGAGGTAGAGTTTCAGTCTAGCTCAGGCTGACCTGGAATTCACTATGGAGTCTCAGGGTGGCCTCGAACTCACGGCGATCCTCCTACCTCTGCCTCCCGAATGCTGGGATTAAAGGCGTGCGCCACCACGCCCAGCTTAAATTCTTCTTTTCTTTTTCCATTATTTTCTAAATTCTTCTGTTTAATTAAAGAACAATTCACTTTACTTTGCGCCACTTCCTTTCTTCACCCAACTTGCTGGTCCCCGGGAGACTTGCCTGTCCTGGCAGAATGCCAGCAGTCCCTGGGAACTCGCTGTCCTAGGAGAGGGCTGGACACGTTTCTTCCTGCAGTCCTTATCTTTACTTCAGGCCTTTCCCTCTGGGGGGTAAAGGACATCAATTAATCTTCTAGAAGCCATGGCTTGCCAACAATCCTTAAGCAGGCCAGTCTTTCCAAAGAGGATCCAAGCAGACACTTGGATCCCGGTTGTTAAGGACATGGTGGGGACTTGGTCTCTACTGTGCCCTTGTAGACACCCCAGACAGTCACAGATCACATTTCCATGCTCAGACCTTTAGAAGTGTTTTGTTTCTTTAGAGAAGATCAAATCACGGGCCCTAAGTCCTGAATGAGGAGTAGGTGGGAAAGTGACTTTGAGCAGGTATTTCATTCAAATATCAAATCCTCAGAAGGGGCAGAGATGTGAGAGCATGATTCTGTGGGAACACTCCTAGTTAACTTTTTCTTTCTTTCTTTTTCTGTTTTTTTTTTTGAGGTAGGGTCTCACTGTAGCCCAGGCTGACCTGGAATTCACTATGGAGTCTTAGGCTAGCCTCCAACTCATGATGATCCACTTACCTCTGCTTCCCGAGTGCTGGGATTAAAGGCGTGCATCACCATGCCCAGCTAACTTTTTATTTCTTTATTGCTATTTAAAAATTTAAATTTAAAAAATTTAACCATTTAAAAATTTAAAATTAAAAATTTTAAAAATTAAAAAAATTTAAAAATGTATCTGTTTATTTGTGAACAGTGAGAGGACGGGTGTACCTGATCCTCTTGCCACTGTAAATGAACTCCAGATGAATGCATCACTTTGAGCATCTGGCTTTATGTGGGTACCGAGGAATTAAACCCAGGCCACTAGACTTTGCAACTACTGAGCCATCTCCTCAGCTCTCAACTTTTATAATTTTTTTTTACAGCTCACATTTAATACCAAGAATTATCCAACTATAAGAGTAAAAACAGGCTGGGCATGGTGGTGCATGCCTTTAATCCCAGCACTTGGGAGGCAGAGGTAGGAGGATCGCCGTGAGTTCGAGGCCACCCTGAGACTACATAGTGAATTCCAGGTCAGCTTGGGCTAGATAGAGCGAGACCCTACCTTGAAAAACAAAAACAAGCAAACAGCAACAACAACAAAAAACCCAAAGAGTGAAAATAAAGAAAAGGCCCCAAAGCTGAAAATGGTCACTTTCTGGCCTTTTACAGAAAGTTTGAGAGTTTGAGGAGCCTTTGGTTGCTAAGACAATGCGAGGCAACACCAAGCATTCAGTATAGTGCCTGAATGATGAATGAATGAATGAATAAATGAGGGATGAGTGAATGACTGAAGAAGTAGATGAAAGAATGAGGGAATGATGTTACTTGTTTTCATGTGAATTTTTATTTTGTTTATTTGCAAGGGGGAAGAGAGAGAATATGAATGGGCGCACCAAGGCCTCTTGCCACTGCAAATGCACTCCAGATGCATGCACCACTTTGTGCATCTGGCTTTACATAGGGTACTGGGGAATTGAACCCAGGTTGTTAGGCTTTGGAGGCAAATGCCTTAACCACTGAGCAATCTCTCCAGCCCAAAATGGTTTTCCAAGGTAGGGTCTGTCTCTAGGTCAAGCTGACCTGGAACTTAATCTAGTCCCAGGCTGTAGTCCTGAACTCAACAGTAATCCTCCTACCTCTGCTCCCAAGTGCTGGGACTAAAGGCCTGTGCCACCACGCCAGGCCCATGTGAATTTTATTAATTTTTTTTAAAAATTATTTATTTATTTATTTGAGAGCGACAGACATAGAGAGAAAGAGGCAGAGAGAGAATGGGAGCGCCAGGGCTTCCAGCCACTGCAAGCGAACTACAGACAGCGTGTGCCCCCTTGTGCATCTGGCTAACGTGGGTCCTGGGGAATCGAGCCTTGAACTGGGGTCCTTAGGCTTCACAGGCAAGCGCTTAACCGCTAAGCCATCTCTCCAGCCCTAAATTTTTTTTTTTTTACTTTCACAATTTTACTTCTTGAATGTAGAATCTTGTAGGCCAGTAATTTTTAAAAAATATCTTTTTTTTTTTGAGGCAAGCCCAATAGACTAGCCTTTTTTTAAGCAAGAGAGTGAGAGCAAGAGATATAGATAGATAGATAGATAGATAGATAGATAGATAGATAGATAGATAGACAGACAGATAGATTCAATAGAAAATTGGCATGCTAGGGCCTCCAGCCACTGTAATCAAACTCCAGACATGTGTGCCACCTTGTGAGCATGTACAACCTTGCATGTTCACAGTCATGTTGTGTATCTGGCTTATGTGGGACCTGGAGAGTCTAGTATGGGTTCTTAGCCTTCACAGGCAAGTGCCTTAATGGCTAAGCCATCTCTCCAGCGATAAATTTTTTTAAATTAATTAATTAAGTTATTTGAGAGAGACAGAGAGAGAGAGAGACAAAGAGGCAGATAGAAAGAGAGAATGGGTGCACCAGGGCCTCCAGGCACTGCAAACGAACTCCAGTGGCATGTGCCCCCTTGTGCATGTGGCTTATGTGGGTCCTGCAGAATTGAACTAGCATCCTTTGGCTTTGCAGGCAAATGCCTTAACCACTAATACATGTCCCCAGCCCCTAAAAAATATTTTTTATTTGTTTATTTGAGAGAGAGAGAGAGAGGACAGAGAGAAAGAGGCAGACACAGAGAGGGAATCAATATGGGTGTGCCAGGACCTCTTGCCACTGCAAATGAACTCTGGACACATGTGCTACTTTGTGCATCTGGATTTATATGGGTACTGGAGAATTGAACCCGCACTATCAGGCTTTGCAAGCAAGTGCCTTTAACTACTAAGTCATCTCTGTAGCCCTAACCCAGTGATTTTTAAAAATATTTTTTATGAGACAGAGTAGGAACAAGAGAGAGAGAGAGAGAGAGAGAGATAATTGGCATGCCAGGACCTTTAGCCACTGCAATTTAACTCCAGACACATGTGCCACCTTGTGTGCATGTGTGACCTTGTGCATGCATCACCTGGTGAGGAGTCTGGCTTACATAGGCTCTGGGGAGTTGAACATGGGTCCTTAGGCTTCTCAGGCAAGTGCCTTGACCACTAAGCCATCTCTCCAGCCCCTAAAAATATTTTTATTTACATACTTGCAAGCAGAGAGAGAAAGAATGGGCACATCAAGGCCTTTAGCCACTGCAAACAAACTCCAGAATCGTTGTGCCTTTGTTCATCTGGCTTTACTTGGGTACTGGGGAATTCAATGGAGGTCGTTAGGTTCTATAGGCAAGTGCCTTAATCTCTGAGTCATCTCTCCAGCCCTAGGCCAGTGAACTTTAAAAAAATTTTTATTTACTTCTTTGCAAGGAGAGAGAGAGAAAGAAGAAGAAGAAGAAGAAGAAGAAGAAGAAGAAGAAGAAGAAGAAGAAGAAGAAGAAGAAGAAGAAGAAGAAGAGAAAAAAAGAAAAGAAGAGAAAAGAAAAGACAGAGAACGGGCATGCCAGGGCCTGTAGCCACTGCAAATGAATTCCAGATGCATGTACCAATTTGTGCATCTGGCTTTACATGGGTACTGGGGAATCGAACCCTGGCTATACAACTTTGCAAGCAAGTGCCTTTAACTGCTGAGCTGTCTTCCCAGCCCCTCATGTGAATTGTCAGTGTCCCCCTCCCAGCCCCACATCCAGGCTGTACTGACAGTGAAGCCAACATGGGCCCCTGTCAGTCAATCCCTGCAAACCCACACTGTCTGGACAGTTGAGCTATGGTGATGAGACTCAGGAAGCCATAAAATTGCCAGCTCTGCTGAGGAACACAACTGTCCCCAGAAGAAGTGGCAGGTCATCTAGCACATTCTCTGTTAGTGCTGTGGTAACATGGTCTGGTGGCTCACGTAGCAGACTTCTCTCTCCAAGTGCTGGAGATAGGAAGCTCGAGATCCAGGGGTGGGCAGGACTGGCTTTTGCTGAGGGCTTTCTTCCTGGCTGGCAGACAGCACCTTCTTGCTCTGTCCTTACATGCCTTCTTTCTGTCTGTGTAACCCCTGGTGCCTCTCCTGTGTATAAGGACACTACCCAGAAGACCTCACTTAGCTCCAGTTACCTCCTTCAATGCCTGTCTCCAGCCTCATCAAACAAGGGCACACATTCCGAGAAATGTGCCACCAGCCCATTCATCACTGTGCAAACCTCCTAGAGAGCATCTGCCCACACCTAGTGGCCAGACCTCCTGATGCAGTCAGGAGACATACAACATGGGGTGTATGAGGGTGGGTGTGTGAGGGTAGGTATGTGAGGGTGGGCACTGCTATAACTTGGTTCTTCATAGTCAGCTTATATTTTTGCTGTGAGGAGGAGTTGAGACAGTCTTATATAGCCTGGATTGGCCTTGAACTTGCTATTATCAGAGGCTAGCCTTGGGCTAATCCTGCCTCTATCTCTCTCTCTCTCTAATTAATTTGGGTGGTGCTGGGGATCAAACTCAGGGCCTCATGCAGACTGGCTAAGTGCTCTAGCTTGAGCTACTCTATTTTTAAATCACTGAGCAACTCATTTTTAATTGTTATTTATTTATTTATTTTTGGTTTCTTGAGGTAGGGTCTCACTGTAGCCCAGGCTGACCTGGAATTCACTATGTAGTCTCAGGGTGGCCTCGAACTCATGGCGATCCTCCTACCTCTGCCTTCCAAGTGCTGGGAGTAAAGGCATGCGCCACCACACCCTGCTTTAATTGTTATTTTTGCATGTGTATATGTGTGTTCTACTCTATGTTTATTGTGATGTCAACAGCTCTTCATCACTATAAGGCTCCCACAGCTCAAGTTGTTCTGCCCAAGCACATAGGACCAAATACCATGGACTGACCCTCTGAAACTGAAGCCTGACATACTGTACAGTGGGGAGGAGTCTGAAAGATGTTTTGCTAAGTGAAAGAAGCCAGATACTAAAAGCTACATATTATGTGATTCCATTTGTACAAAATGTGCAGAGTGAGGAGATCCAGAGACAGACCATGGATTAATGTCAGAGGCTGGGTGGCAGAAGGATTCTGGGGGTTAACAGCTGAAGGGTTGGGATGAAATGTACGGAAATTCATCATGGCCGTACAGCTCTATGAATATACTAGAGACATTGGATTGCACACTTTAAGTTGGTGAGTGGTATAGCACATGAATTATAGCTCAATCAAGCTGCTAACCAAAACTCAACCCAGGGATGGAGAGATGGCTTAGTGGTTAAGGTGCTTGCCTGCAAAGCCTAAGGACTCATGTTCAACTCTCTAGATCCTGCATAAGCTAGACACACAGTGACACAAGTGCACCAGGTCGCACATACACACAAGAGGGCACATGTGTCTGGAGTTCTATTGCACTGGCTGGATGCCCTGGCATGCCAATTCTCTCTCTCTCTTTCACTCTCACTCTCACTCTTGCTCTCTTGCATAAAAAAAGAAAAGGCCAGTCTGTTGGGCTTGCCTCAAAAACAAAACACTCAACCCAAACCAAATCTCTTATTGATTTCATTCATTAATTAGTTACTTTGTGGTGATAGGGCAGTTTGAAGCCAGTGCTAGACCTATCCAAAATAAAGAAATAAATAGATAAATAAACAGAGAGCCTGGCATCGTGGTGCATGCCTTTACTCCCAGCACTCAGGAGGCAGAGGTAGGAGGATCGCTGTGAGTTTGAGACCACCCTGAGACTACATAGTGAATTCCAGGTCAGCCTGGGCTAGAGTGAGACCCTACGTCAAACAACAACAACAAAAGGGAACAAGTCAGGCTGGAGAGATGGCTCAGCAGTTAAGAGCAATGCAAGCAGGAGAGCCTGAGAGAACATTCCAGTTTGATCCCCAGGACTTCCATAAACGGCTGGGCATGGCCACACGTGTCTGTAACCCCAATCCAGGCAAGCTCCAGGATCAGTGAGGGTCTCAGGCTTAAATAAGAACTAGGCATGATGTCAACTATCTTGAGGTGATGCAGCTAGGGGACCTTCACCAAAGACTGGGTTGTATATTCTAGACTTCCAACCTCCAAAACAGAGGTGATAAAACCATTTTTCTTTATAAGTACCCAGCATCAGGTGTTTTATTATAGTAACAGAAGGTTACTATATTCAACCCCTCTCATGGGTTGAATAGTGGCTCCCCCAATGACATGCCCACTTAGAACTGTGAATGCAGCCTTATTTGGAAAAACAGTCTTTGTAGATATTTCCAATTTAAGGACTTTAGATGACATGGTCCTAGATTGTGCAAGGTAGACTCTAAATCCAGCAGCTGGTGTCCTTAGGAAAGTCAGAGCAGAAGATCTGAAGCCTTGCGAGGAGGGAGGAAGGCTGGAGGTATGCAGGCAGAAGGGAAGGAACTGGAGCCACCAGAGGCTGGAAGGATTGAGGAAGGTTTAGCTGGCATGGTGTATGTTCCTGTAATCCTAGAACTGGGGAAGTAGAGGCAGGAGGACCAGGAGTTCAAGGTCATCCTTGGATACCTAGCAATTTTGAGGCAAGCCTGGGTTACATGAGACCCTGTTTCAACCCATTCCCCTTAAACACACACACACACACACACTCACACTTAAGAAGGCTCCATTGTTAATACCTTGGACTCAAACCCTGGACTTCTAGAATGTGAGAGCATAAAGTTGTGTTTGTTTATATCATTCAGTTTGTGGTCATTTGTTACAGTATCCATAGGACATTAAGTCCTTCTGGGTCTCAGGACCTTGCCTATAACCTATTTCAAAATAAGATAGTACTTCTCACATGCCTAGGACCAATAGGTTAATCCTTTTACCTACTTTCACAATCTAGTCTTCGGGACATTCTGCATGGTAGGTGCCATTCTATTCTTACTTTGCCAATATGGGGGCGGGGGAGGCTCACATAGGTTGAATGTCCTGGCTATGGTGGGGCCCTATGGTATGCATGGGTCCTTCCAGGACCTGAAACCCAATTACAGGGAAATGAATCTATCTAACTCCTCAGTCCCCCACCTGGCCTGGCCCTGAGATCTTTAGGTCTTTGTACCTGCAAAGCCAGAGGTCTGAGAGGGGCAGGTTAAAGGGTCAAGTCAAATGCAGGCCTCAAGTGGCAAGACCCAGAGGTAGTACTGGATGTTGTAGGCCCTGCCCAGGAGGACTTGCCACAGAGCTCCTCCTCCTGCTTCTGTTGGCCTCTAAAGTAGCCTGCATGGGAGAGGAGGCTGTTGGGGACAGAGAGGTCTGGCCCCATAAGTCTGATCTCTTCCTGTACATGTCAGCTCCTTGCTTCATTACCATGTGTGTCAACAGGGGAGATGATAAAAGAATGAGGGCTTGGCTGGGCACAGGCAGGGCCCATCAGAAGGGACCACTGATATAAGGGTGGTCAGGGCAGAATCCAAGAATAAGGGTCTCCCTGTCTGCCCAGCAGGTAGGCGAGTCTGGCCTTGCCTGGACAGTTCTACTACTCCAGACTGTCTATGTGTCCCCTACATCCTTCATCTCAGAGGAAAGCAGGTGGATTGTCAAAAACCCTTGACTGTCCTGGGGAGGTAGCTTCTTGGTTGCTTCACGAGCATGAAGATCTGAGTTTGGATCTACAGAACTCATGTCAAATCCCAGCACTGGGAAGTCTGAGGCAGGAGGATCACCACAGGTTTGAGACCAGCTAGGGCAACATAGTGAGGCCCTATATGTAGTGGTTTGAATGTAACTGTGCACTGTAGCCTCATGTGGCTCTGTTTGGAAAGGTTGTGGGGCCTTGGGAGTGGAGCTTTGCTGGAGGAGATGTGCCACTGGGAGTGGGCCGTGGGGCTGTTATAGCCCAGTCCTGCTTGCTGCACCCCGCTTCTTCTCGTTACTTCTACCCTGCCGACGTGAAGATGTGACGCCAGCTGTCTGCTCCTGCCGTGCTTTCCCGTGCGACGAAACTTCCGCTTGAAGCTGTCAGCAGGAAGTGAAACCCTTTCCTCACGTTAGCCGCTGCTGGCCAGGTGCTTTCTTATCCCAGCAAGGAGAAAGTAACTGCTATGCTATTTCAAAAAGGCAAAAATAATAGGGGGTAGGAGATGGCTTAACAGTATGAGGAGCTTGATTGCAAAGCCTGCTGACCTGAGTTCAATCCTCCCCAGCACCCAAATAAGAGAAGTGGTGCATATGTCTGTGATCCCAAGGCACCTACAATAGCGGGAGGCAGAGCCAGGAGAATCTGAAGCTCAGGGGCCAGCTAGACTGGTATTTGTTTGCAATAGCAAGAGGCTCTGTCCCAAAGAAGGTGAAGAAAAGCACAAACATCTCAAGGTTATTCTCTGACCTCCACGCATATACCGTGGCAAATGCGTGCCTCCTCATGCACATATAAATATGCACATGCACAAATAAATACATTGAAAAATAAAATAAACAACAATAACAATAAAATGAACAAGTGCAGGTCCCAGGGTGCAGGGCTCTGAGGGACACTAGTTTCAGGTTCCAGGCAAGTAACTCTAGCCCTGTGATGTTTCTCAGGCCAGCGGTGAGCCTGTCCGCCTGTCCCACCAGAACAAACAAATAGGCTGCCAGAAAAGTCATCCGGGTGCCTCTCTCTGCTCCCTGCTTCCTTGAAGCAAATAACAGCTCTGCTGACGCCATAGGGTGAAATGCTGGTCCAAGTTACCAGCCCCCATAGGGACACCAGTGCAGTCAGTTTGGCTCCCAGGCAGCCAGCTGGTTATTTATAAGCCTGGCTGCTCCTGGCGCCTGGACCAGACTGGTTTGTTTGAGTCTCGTATGCTGTTTCCTTTTTTTTTTGTTAAAATTTCCCCATGAGAATATGCACCAGAGTGTGGCCAGCAATCCCAGAATCAAATGTCTGGGTCAACTCTGCTACCTACATTCAGGGCCCCAAAAGGCCCAAATGTGACTTTTTTCCTCCTTTACCTCTGGACAAACATGTGCTCAGTAGTGTGGGGTGACCTCAAGAACATCTGCCTAGAATTTGCCCCCTTACTGTCCTTCCTCAGAGAGGGACATAATGGGGCTTTAAAAAAGTAAATATTATTTTATAATTTATTTATTTATTTATTTGAGAGAGAAAAAAGCAGATAGAGAATGGGCACGCCAGGGCCTCCAGCCACTGCAATCTCCAGACAGGGCACCACATCATGCATCTGGCTTACATGGGTCATGGGGAATTGAACCTGGGTCCTTAGGCTTCGCAGGCAAGTGCCTTAACTGCTAAGCCATCTCTCCAGCCCAGGGAACTTGTTTTTCTTTACAAAGTAGACCGAAGTCCCCAGGAAAAGGGCCTTTCAAGCATACCCTATGAGGTTGGGCTCAAGGTTTTCATGTGCCCTAGGTATTTATGTTTTCGTGTGTCCCTTCTAAGAAAGAAAACATTGCAAAATTATGTTTTCAGGCAGGGGATATTTCTCAGTGGGTAAAGTGCTTGTCATACAAGCCTGACTGACTGGAGTTCAGCGACGTAGCATCCACATAAATGCTGGGTAAGGGGCTGGAGAGATGGCTCAACGGTTAAGGCACTTGCCTGCAAAGCCTAATGACCCAGGTTCGATTACCCAGTACCCACATAAGCCAGATGCACAAAGTGGCACATGTGTCTGGAGTTAGTTTACAGGGTCTGGAGGCCCTGGTACACCCATTCTCTCTCTCTTCTTGCAAATATAAAAATACATTAAAAGTGCTGGGTATGTGTGACAGCCACTTGTAATCCCACTACTTGGGAGACAGAGACGGGGAATCTCTGGCGCACACTAGCTAGCCAGACTAGCTGAATCAGTAAGCTCTGGGTTCAAGTGAGACCATGCCTCAGTAAAATAAAGTGGAGAGCAATTGAGGAAGACATCCATTGTCAACCCCTGGCCTCTACACATACAGATGCACACATGTGTCCACATGCACACACACACACATACACATGCAAAAATTATATCTTCTAACTATATTGTCTTAAAGACAATTAACCCAGCAAAGTTTTATAAAGGAATTAAAAAGTTTTCATTAGACCCTAAAAGTACCAGACGCCATGTCTCTTGGACTCCTAGGAGACGCTGGTCAGATCCTAGCTGTTTTATTCTTCAGTAGTCTCTGGCATGGAGTTCTCCTAAGAATGCCATCTGTTAGCAGGTGTGGGTGTATTTCTTCTCAAGACAGACCCCTGAGATGAGTCCCCCTGGTGCCATCAACCTGCCAAGAAGTTAGGTGACTTGCCCAAGGTCACAGACAGCTGGGATTGAACCCAGAACTTATCACACTTCATGAGCCCGTTTCCAATATCTGTGTTATGTGCCTCTTTACCTACATTTGAAATGTTTACCCGCCCTCAGCTCAGTGTACAAGCCACACGCAGCTGCCCGGAAGCCTTTGTTAATCAGTAGCCTTGATCAAATGGCCAGTGGGCAAGACCAGGAGCAGAGAGCCAGCTCAGAAAAAGCCATGGGGCCCTCGCACCTGGAGCCACACTGGGTCCCTTTCTTTGTCTTCACCTGGAATAGCGTTTGCAGTATTGACAGAGAACTCACTCCAGAATCTGACAGACACCTCAGCCCTGGGATCATCGTGAGACCAGAAGCCTCCTCCTCCGTGAGAATTAGAAAGAAAGGTGTTCTTTCCTCAAGATTCGTGGCTCTCGGGAAATTGGCACAGTAAACACAATTCTATGTCTCCAGGATGTGAATACTGCTGCCTTCCCTGCGTACTGTGTACATCTCACCCAGCCACACAGGGAAGCCCTGGTCAGGCCTTTAAATGTCATAGCACCTTGACTTGCTGTCAAGGAGCTTCTTTTTTAAATATTTTTTTAAATTTATTTTGAGAGAGAGAGAGAGGGAGAGAGAGAAGAGAATGGACATTCCAGGGCCCCTAGTCACTGCAAACGAACTCCGGATGCATGTGCCACCATGTACATTTGGCTTTATGTTGGTACTGGGGAGTCAAACCTGGGTCTGTAGGCTTCGTAGGCAAGGACCTTAGCCACTAAGCCATCTCTCTAGCCCAGCTTCTTTCTTTAATACATATTTTTATTTATTTTCAGGGAGATAGAGAGAGAAAGAAAGAAATGGGCACACCAGGGTCTCTTGCCACTGCAACCGAATTCCAGATGCATGCACCACTCTGTGCATCTGGCTTTATGTAGGTACTGAAGAATCAGACTCGGGCCATCAGGCCTCGCTTACAAGCGCTCTTAACTGCTGAGTCAGCTCTCCAGCCCTCAAGTAGCTCCGAATCCAAATAGTGAGGGCCTTGCTGGGGGACGACTGACAAGGGAAGTGTTTCTAGCAGAAAGGAAGGGGCAGTGGGACATTCTCAGACTGGCACCGGAGGGAGGGTTGGGGAGGTGCTGCTGAGGCTGAAAACAGAATCTCAGAGTGCCTGGGGATGGCCACAAAAGAACACAGGAGACAGGTGCCATACTGTCCCAGGAAACAGCCTGTGACAATAAAACACTTAAGCAGGTAAGGAACCAAGTAAGACACATGCCTCTTGGGCAGATCTGTGAAGGCATTTCCAGAAAGTACTCAGGAACTGAGGGAGAGAAAGACCTTCCTTAGAGCCAGCAACCCTTCTGGTGGGTATATATATATGTATGGAGAGAGAGAGAGAGAGATTGATTGATTCCAGGAAAAAGCAGTGTCCTTTCGCCTGGCTGCTCGTGCTGCTTGCCAGGAAATGCATCTTCCCTGCTGCTGCCACCCTTTGTGGGCATCAGAACCCAGCTTCTTCACCTTTCCAATGCAGACTGAAGACCAGTGGCTCTCCGGGGATTCTTGGGACGTTAGCACCAGATTGGGACTGCTGAGGTATCCAGCTTCGTGGACTGAGCAGTTGATAGGTCTCAGCCTCTCAAGCTTGAAGACAGCCATTGTCAGACTGTCCAGACCATATTGTATAAGCTAATCTAATAAACTCCTTCATAATATATATTCTTTTTTTTTTTGGTTCTGTTCCTCTGGAGGACCCTGAAGAGCACACCGTACACAGGAGTCAGGAACTTCCAGTGGAGTGTTCACCAAAGGTGGGTCTTAAGTGAGCATCAAATACTGCAGAAGCAAAGAGGAAGGGACAGTTAATTCTACCTGGGCAGAAGGGACGTATAAGAAAGGTTTCACCAAAGAGAAAACCTCTGAGCGGGGCTTAGCAAGATGAACAGGGCATTTGCTGTGACAAGAAAATCCAGGAAGACCATTGTCAAAGGAGTACCACACAGAATGAATGAGTACCGGGAGGCCCGAGTCTGCGTAGCCAGCTCTGTCTGGTGATGGCTCACGCATGTCTGTCCCTCAGCACTGCAGGCTTGTGAGGGCAGGGACTGGATCTAGTTTGCCCTGTGTCCTTCGAATTAGGGTGAAGGCCCAGCTGCAGAGGCTGTCAGTCAACACTTGCAGTGTGAGGGCACCCCCCGATGAAGTGCGTGGCTTGTATCTGAAGACGCCTGGAGTTAGGCTGGGTTGGGGGGGTGGGCGGCGGCTAAAATGGCCAAGTGGAGGCCGTCGGAGAAAAGATAGCGCTTTCAGAAAATGGTGCTAGAATGTCTGGGCAACCATATAAATAATCTTTTGTTTTGTTTTGTTTTCTGAGGTAGGATCTCCCTCTAGCTCAGGCTGACCTGGAATTCACCATGTAGTCTCAGGGTGGCCTCGAACTCACGGCGATCCTCCTACTTCTGCCTCTCGAGTGCTGGGATGAAAGGCGTGCACCACCACACCTGGCTCTCATATAAATAATCTTTATACATACCTTGACCTTAAAAAAGGAATTTTGACACAGAAATCAATTTAAAATGGATCACAGACCTATGCGTGAAACATAACCTATAAAACTTTCAGACAACACAGGAGAAAATCCAGATGATTTTGCTCCTGGTGACATTTAGACTCATCACCAAACAAAATCCATGAAAAATACTTGGAGCTTCATTAAACTTAAATCTATCAGTATATTTTGAGACGTTATGACATAGTCTTTAATAGCCCTGTTGCTGGCCTGAAACTCACAGTCTCCCTGTCTGTACCCCTCTAGTGCTGAGATTATAGATGGGGGCCACCACACTCAACATTTATTTGTTTACCTATTTGTTTCTCATTTTTTTCTCTGTTTTTTTTTTTTTAATGTTTCATTGAGGGCTGGAGAAATGGCTTAGCGGTTAAGCGCTTGCCTGTGAAGCCTAAGGACCCCGGTTCGAGGCTCAATTCCCCAGGACCCACGTTAGCCAGACGCACAAGGGGGCACATGCATCTGGAGTTCGTTTGCAGTGGCTGGAGGCCCTGGCATGCCCATTTTCTCTATTTCTCTCTATCTGCCTCTTTCTCTGCCTGTTGCTGTCAAATAAATAAATAAAAACAAAAACAAAAAAATTAAAAAAAATGTTTCATTGAAAACTTTAATTTATGAATATATTTTCACTGCCCCCATTCCACTGAGGGCATTATCCTGAGTGGGGTTGTTGGAAATCACTGTGGGGTCAGGATCCTCAGAATTAGGGTGAAGGCCCAGCACCAGAGGCTCTCAGTCAAGACTTGCAATGTGATTGCACCACCCCACGCGTTGCTGCGGGTTGTGTCTGAAGGGGCCTGGAATTAGAATGAGAGATGAGGGTTAAATGGCCAACTGGGTCCCTGGGTGGGTGGGTAAGGGGACAATGCTTCAGAGCATACCTTCCCATTCTGTGACCCTGTCATTCTTTCCTGCTTTTCTTCTTCTTTTAGTAAGTATTTTTTTTTCCCCTATGTGTGTGGTATGTGTGTGTATATGCAGGCTGGTGTGTAGGTGGAGGCCAGAGGCTCACATTGGGTGTCTTACTCAATTGCTCTCTGTATTGGTTACTTTCTTTAAAAAAAAAAAAAAAGTTATTTATATTTATTTGAGAGAGAGTGTGTGTGTGAGAGAGAAAGAGGCAGATAGAGAGAAAGAGAAAATGGGCACACCAGGGCCTCTAGCCACTGCAAATGAATTCCAGACACATGAGCCCCCTTGTGCATCTAGCTTATGTGGGTCCTGGGGAATTGAACTGGGATCCTTAGGCTATGCAGGCAAACGCCTTAACCACTAAGCCATTTTCCCAGCCCCTGTATTAGTTACTTTCTTGTCGCTGTGAACAAATACTTGCTCGGAAGCAACTTAAGCAGGAAAGGGTTTATTTCAGTTTACAGATCCAGGTGACTCTCTGGCATGGGGACAGGCACGGCTGTAGTCTCTTTAGGCAACTGGTCACATTGAGTCCATAGCAGAAAGTGGTCAATTCTGGTGTCAGCTATCTCTCTCCTTTTTGTAAGGTCCAGGACTCTAGCTCATGAAATGGTACTGCCTACAGTTAGTGTGGGTCCTTCTCACCTCAACCTAATCTAAATAATCCCTCAAGGCATATCCAGATGCCTGTTTCCAAGGTGCTTTTAGATTCTGTCAAGTTGTCATTACATATAAACCATCACATTCTCCAGGTTACTTTTTCTTTTAAATCAAAGCAAAGGAGATTTTATTGAGAAGATAGTGAGACATCCCAGTGTCAGGGCAGCATGCCGAGGATTTGGCTGGTGGCCCAAGAAGAGCTGGGAAGGAGAAAAGAAAACATTCTGCTTTGTGAGTTAGGACATAGAAAAGTAGGCAGGCTCAGACGTGAAGGTCTGTGAGCAGCTGCACTGAGAGGGGCTTTTACTGGGGGGGGGGGTGTTGCATATTATCTCATTAAGGGGATAAATATTCCTCCTACTTCCTTAACATGTTGATAGGTCAGAACTGAAAGATCTGAGTGCAGTAAGAACTATAGACTGTGAGGTTTGGCTTCTGAGGGTGAGAAAGAGCTGTGCCTGGACTAGGCATGTGAATGTGTGTATGTGGAGGCCAGAGGAGAACCTCAGGTATAGCTCCCTTTGAGACAGGGCTTCCCATTGCCCTGGAGCTCACCAATTAGGCTGGTCAGTGAACCCCAGGGATTCTGCCTCTGTCCCCTCATCGTTGGGATTACAAGCACATGCCACCAAGCCCAGCTTAAAGAAAAAAATATTTATCATTGAGGTCTATCCCAATGGGGCTTCTCCAGTAGCCACACATTGTTGGAAATGTCTCATACAGTAACTCTGTGGTTTTCCTTAACTCACAGGACTTCCTTGGGCCTGTGGGAAGGAACTACAAAACAATTAATAGAGTGCGATTTGCTAATTTTCCTTTTTATCCCTAGGCATTGACATTGACATATCCCAAAGAATTTTAGTATTCCTGGATGTGATAGCTTAGGTAAGTTTCAATGTGTGGCAAAATAACCTTGGGTATGCAGTTCATATGATAAATTAAACTGTTTAACTTCTGAATGATACAGATATGAACTAAAATTTAATTCTGACAGAAAAAAATTATATATATATATAGAGAGAGAGAGAGAGCGCAAGAGCGAGAGCGAGAGTGAGAGAGAGAGAGAGAGAGGTTTGATTCAGGTGTTCCCCATAAACATACATGTTCTTAACACTAGGTTCCCAGTTTATGACAGTTTGGGAATTGTATCTTCTAGGAGGCAGTGTATTGTTGGGAGTGGGCTTATGGATGTTATAGCAAGCTTCCCCTTGTTTAGCACACTCTCCTGCTGCTGTTGTCTACCTGATGTTGGCCAGGATGTGATGTCTACCCTTTGTTTATGCCATAGTTTTCCACTGCCATCATGGAGCTTCCCCTAAAGTGTGTAAGCCAAAATAAACCTTTTACTTCCACAAGCTGCTCTTGGTCAGGTGTTCTCTGCCAGCAAAGTGAAGCTGAATGCAACAGTAAAATTAGTACTGAGCAGGGGGTTGTTGTTGCTAGAAACGTGACTGTGGCTTTTGGAACTGATTTGCAGAGGAATGTGGATGGATTTGTAACCTTGGCCTAAAAGATGCCCTGTAGTGCTGTAAGTGCAGATTGATGGACCACTCTGGTCAGAATTGAAAGACCTGAATGCAGTAAGAACTATGGACTGTGAGGTTTGGCTTATGAGGGTGAGAAAGAGCTTTGCCTGGATCAGGCTAGAAGGAGTTTGTGTGAGAGGCTTGCTGCGATGCCGAGGTCCTGAGAACTTGTGGAGGGTTGCATTGTGTAGAAATGGACAGGTTTGAGCAAAGGGATATGGCACATTAAAAAAAAAAAAGAGGAAATTGCTGGGTCAAAACTTCTGCCTGTTCAGTTGCAATTGTTTGAGAAATTACAACCATTGAGATTAGGTCAGCTGATCTGCATTAACACATCAGGAAGAATGTGGACTCTTTTGAAATAAGGACTTGAATGTTGAAGGAGTGTCCCATTCTTCAAAGTATGCTTTATTTCCCCCTGGATTAACAAATTGGTAGCCCACCTGGTACTATGGAGTATAACACATGCAGGAAAAGAGAGGGTCATTGAATTTGCAACAGGGCTTTGTATTTTAGAAATGGCCATGGGCAGTGTGAAGCAGGGTTGTTGAATTACCTGCCTGGAGGCCCAATGGAGCCATGTGGATGAACTGTGGGTTGCAATAGAGACCCACTGGAGAGGTCAGGCCTATGGGATAGCTGCCAAGGAGAGCTGCTGGCACTAGATGAAGTTTTCGGGGACTGTGAGTAGCCTAGCTGGAGGGGTGGAATTGGAACTCCAGAGATGCATCACTAGTTAGAATTATCGGACTTGGAGACTTGTCACTGGCTAGAGTTGTTGGACTTGAAGCTACACAGTTTTGTGTTTACCCTGTTAGTTTTAAAACTTGTATTGGTTGAATATTGCTTTGCTATGCCCATTATGTTTTTTTTGTTTTTTGTTTTTGGTATTATGGCTCAGTTAATAATGTTAATAAGGATGTTTGAACATCATTGGGATTGATAAAAACAATGAGGACTATTAAAATTGGACTGAATGCATTGCATTTTATATTATGGATGGTTGTCAGTTTATGGGGGCCAGGAGAGGAATGTGGTGGTTTGATTCAGATGTCCCCCATAAACTTATATATTCTGAATACTAGGTTCCCAGCTGGTGACATTTTAGGAATTGTATGCTCCATGGGGAAGTGTATTGTTGGGGTGGGCTTATGGGTATTATAGCCAGTTTCCCCTTGCCAGTGTTTGGCACAATCTCCTGCTGCTGTTGTCCACCTGACGCTGGCCAGGAGGTGATGTCCACTCTTTGCTTATGCCATCATTTCCCCCTACCATCATGGAGTTTGTAAGCTAAAATAAACCCTTTACTTCCACATACTACTCTTGATCAGGTATTTTCTGTCAGCAATGACTACAGAAATTCACAAACACACACATACAGATATATATGGAGAGACAGAAAGAGAGAGAGTGAGCGAGCGAGTGAAGAATGGGTCCACCAGGGCCTCTAGGCACTGCAAACGAACTCTAGACGCATGCACTACCTTGTGTATGTGGCTTACATGGGTACGAGGGAATAGAACCTGGGTCCTTAGGCTTTATAGGCATGCGCCTTAACCACTAAGCCATCTCTTCAGCCCAGGTCCAGCTTTTTTTTCTTTTCCTTTTGGTTTTTTTTTGTTTTTTCGAGGTAGGGTCTCACTCTAGCTCAGGCCTACCTGGAATTCACTACGTAGTCTCAGGTTGGCCTCGAACTCTCAGCGATCCACCTACCTCTGCCTCCCGAGTGCTGGGATTAAAGGCATGCGCCACCACACCCGGCTCCAAGTCCAGCTTTTTAAACATGGTTTCTGGAGCTCGAACTCAGGTCCTTATGACTGCACAGTAAGTACTTTACCTATTAAGTGATCTCAGGATCTCCCTGAATAGGCCAGCCGACCTCTAGCCTATGATTCTGTTGCCGTAGCCTCCGGAACGTGGGAGTACACGTGTGTCCCAGCATGCCTGCCTTCAAATGCATGAATACATGAAAAGAAACCGCTCTCAAGAGCTACCTACTCAAGAGTCCCACTTCTGCAGCGTTTGGAGGTTATATGCCCATCAGCGCTGGCCGACATCTGGGGGTTGAGAGAAAGACGAATAGGAAGATTACAGCGAATTTGGGGCACCTTTGCAACAGGGTGCTGGGGTTCACAAATAGTCCCTGAACTCCAAACTCAGAGCTCGTGTCTGCTTTCTAACCAAAGAATTGCATAAAACAAGATTGAGAAGAACCGGGCGTGGTGGCGCATGCCTTTAATCCCAGCACTCGGGAGGCAGAGGTAGGAGGATCACTGAGAGTTCGAGGCCACCCTGAGACTACATAGTTAATTCCAGGTCAGCCTGGACCAGCGTGAGACCCTACCTTGAAAAAAAAAAAAACATTGAGAAGAATGATTTATGAAACACCACTTTTTTTTTTTTTTTTTTTTGGTTTTTCAAGGTAGGGTCTCACTCTAGCCCAGGCTGACCTGGAGTTCCAGGGTGGCCTCGAACTCACGACAATCCTCCTACCGTGTGCCACCACGCTTGGCAGAAACACCACATTTTTATTCAGGGATATACAAGGGAGAGAGAAGGTCTGCAAACCGAAGAAGAGGAAACGGGTATACCCATGTGGTCCATGACATCATGGGGGCGGGGAGCGAAGTTGAGTCTTGGAAGGTTTTCAGAGAGGAAAGAGAAGACAGTGCAGAGAGCCCCGCCATGTGTGAGGCAGGAGGGGGAGAGAGCCCGTGGCGGCGTGGGGAAGTTCAGGAGAGGTGAACAGCCAGCAAAAAAGAGGTGCCTGGGCCCTGGAGAGATGGCTTAGTGGCTAAGTGCTTGCCTGTGAAGCCTAAGGACCCCAGTTCAAGGTTTGATTGCCCAGGACCCACGTTAGCCAGATGAACAAGGGGGCGCACGCGTCTGGAGTTTGTTTGCAGTGGCTGGAGGCCCTGGTGCGCCCATTCTCTCTCTCTCTCTCTCTCTTTCTCTCTCTGTCTGTCGATCTCAAATAAATAAATAAATAAATGATAAACAAAAAATTAAAAATAAATAAAAAATAAAAATAAAAAAGAGGGGCCTGCCCACCTGGTAAGCTCTACATATAACTTACTTGGGGTGGGCCTTACCTTCTGGCTCAGGTGAGTCAGAGTGAGGGCTGATTGGTCTAGTCTAGGGCCTAGTTCAAGAAGAGGCCAGCCACGAAGCCAAGTTTTGTGGCTGAGCTTAGCCAACCACAGTGCCAGGACCAGATTTAAATTCTAGGAAAGAGGAACTCCCTCCCAGGAGGGGCTCAGGTTGTTTATGGAAAAACAGATCCTCTAGTCAAGAGATGAGGAGAGGAAAGAGTCTTCTCTTGGTCTCTAGTGAAGTGGCGATTGCAAGGGCAGACTTAGGACAGTTCCGCTTTTGACATTCAGGACCCAGTCACCTACACTACTAAACAAAGCTACCTGACTCCCTGTCACTCTGAAGCTACCCTATAATTCTCCAGTGCTGGATGTGTACACTTGTTCCAATCTGTAGAATGTACAATGCTGATAGAACCCCGGTCTAAACTCTGGATTTTTCGGGATACCGATGTGTCAGTGTGACTCTTAAGCGTAACAGACACGCTACTCTCGCAGAGGGCTTTGATGATGGGGGAAGCTGAGGGGAGAGATGACAGGAAGCGTGTGGGAAATCTCTGTTCCTTCTGCTCAACCTTGCTGTGAACCGAAAACTTCTCTAAAAACAGTCTAAAAAAAAAAAAAAAAGTCAGGCGTGGTGGCACATAGCTTTAATTCCAGCACCGAGGCTGAGGCAGGAGGATCACTGTGAGTTTAAGGCCACCCTGAGACTGCATAGTGAGTTCCAGGTCGGCTTGGGCTACAGTGAGACTTGACCTCAAAACACAAACCAACAAAAAACAATAAACAAATCAGAAAGCCTGGTGTGGTGGGAAACCAACAATAGGATTACGAGTTTGAAACCAGCCTGGGTAACAGAGTAAAAGAACTTTGGGGGAAAGAACAGCAAGGATGCAACAAAAAAGCCCTAAAAACACAAACAAGCAAACAAAGAAACAAACAAACAAAAAATAGATGGGCTGGGAAAATGGCAACTACCCAGCCCAGCACTTATGTAAAGCTGGATGCAAAGTGGTGCATGCATCTGGTGTTCATTTGCAGCAGCAAGAGATCTTGGCATGCCCATATACAGACATACACACACATGCATGTATAAGTAAAGAAATATAACTAAATAGAGATAATTAAACTAAGCCAAAGAAACTCAAATTATTCATGAGGGTAAAAGCCATGTAGAGATTCCCTAGCCCCAATAAACCGGAAGTTGGAAGTAGAGGGGAGAAGGTGCCTTTGGAGAAGGTCTTGGGGACTGACGAAGAACTGTTCGGGAGATGGTTCTAGAGACAATCAAGGGGACAGGTGCTGGCTGAGTAGGAAGGGGTGGTGATCTTCCCTCCCTGCACAGGGCCACTTACGCAGCTTACCAGCTGGGGACCTCTGCAAGCCAGTGTTGACGGGACCAGGGGGTCTTCGTCAGGCCCCTTCCATCCCTTTACTGGTGGCGATCATGGAGATGACATAGGTTGTCCCTCACAGGGAGATGGGTGCCTTTAGGACAACTCCCCGGGTTAGCTTCCCCTGGTGGCTGCAGGAGGACTGGAGGCCTAAGTTGGTGTTTGGGGCTGGGCCACACTGACCTTGGAGGTTTACTAACCAGGGGTCTGTAGGCCCCTGCTAAGTGTCTCCCAGCCTCTTCTCTCTCGGCTCTGATTCTCTCTCAGCCTCTTCTCTCTCTGGCTTTGCAGCAAGTACCTTAACTGCTAAGCCATGTCTCCATCCCCCCCTTCCCATTTTAATCAAGCTGCTAACACCAGGGCATCTTGAGTATGATGGGACTCTGAGGGCAACTGGCCAATGGGCGGTCCTGGCCCACAGAGGGATGGGGCATGGAAGGGAATGGGGAACCATGGCATTGCAGGAAGAGAGCTATAGAAGCAGTGTTTCTGTGTGACTTCAGAGTAGACACGTGTAGGCTGTGATACCAAGGCATTTGAACCATGCCTGTCTAAATTTCCAAGTTGACTTCAAGTGATGTCTGAGCTGGTCACCTTATATAAATTTAATAGTATCATTGTCCTCTTGGAAATCAACGTGCCACCAGCTCACGGGGTACATGGTAGATGATTAGGAATTGAGGGTGGCAGAATGTTCTGGAGGGAGAGTCCTGGAGCATCTGAACTCTGGGAAGATGGGAAGTTAAGTGACAGGGGGTCACAGGCACCCAAGGCAGACCCACTGAGCTAGGGAACAGGAGGAGAGAGAGGCTGAGCTGGGCCTTCATCTGCCCTACCCTCCTCCACTTACATCTTAGACCTCTACTCGCTAGATCCATTCACAGAGGCCCAGAAACAAATTTTAAGTTCTGGTCATTTGAAAGAGGGCACAGCAGTTTTCATTTTTCTCTTAAAAAGACATTTTTTTGTCTTCTAAATATTTGTGCTTTATACCCATAGATCAGCGCTGCTCACAGCCTCCATCATAAAAGGCTGTTGTGGCAGTGGCCAGTGGCTAATGCAGAGCCACATGTCTGTCACAGTGTTGAGAGTCAGTGCCTACTGTGCACTCAGCTCTCAATGGGACATCTTTTTGCTTTTCAAAATCTTTATTTTAGAGAGAGAGAGAGAGAGGGTATTGGCAGGCCAGGGCCTCAGCCACTGCAATCGCACTCCAGATGTTTGTGCTACCTAGTGAGCTTGTGCGACCTTACCCTTGCCTCACCTTTGTGCATCTGGCTAACATGGTATCTGGAGAGTAGAACATGGGTCCTTAGGCTTCGCAGGCAGGTGCCTTAACCACTAAGCCATCTCTCCAGCCCTCCATGGGACGTCTTCTTCACCCACTTCAAGGCTCGGGGAACATGGTGGAAGGGGAGGCAGAACAATGTAAGAGTTGGAGGGTAAGGAGAACAACTGTCTTCTGAACACATCATGCTTGTTACACTCATGAACGCACAGTAGCTGTGGTTTCCTGCACAAGACTGAGCCTGTCAGCATTCCATCATAGAAGGGGAAGGGCTCAGGAGGCCTCACTCCTCCCAGAGGAGCTACAGGTAATTAATGGTTGCTGGAGGAGACTGAATCACGTTGTTCAGTGGTGTAGCCATTGGTGAGTTACCTGTTCTCCAGTAAGTGATCCCTCCCACCCATGCTCATGAAAACAACTTTAATTTAACTCAGTGGGTTTAGAAAAACAAAACAAAACAAAACAGACATGAAAGTAGGAAGGGGATTTGTTGGGAAGAAGAAAGAGGAAGAAGGAGAAGAGAAGGTAATGGAGGGTGAATATGATTAGAATACATTATATACACGGATGAAATTGTCAAAAATAAGAATAAAGTGGAAAACATTATTTTCCTATTATAAAAGTAATAGGACCACCGAGAGCTCGGAGAACTGAGACGGAAAGAAAACCACGGATCAGGCAGCACACGGCCCAGTTCCTTCTTCGTTGACAGGCTGCCATCTCGGGCCACTTGCAAGGATACATGACATGTTAGAGTAGGACAGCAGGCTTTGTCAAAGAACTTGCAAGTAAAAAAAATATATATAGTGCCCCAAGAAACTAAAGATAAAAAGGGGGGCTAGAAAGTGGCTCAGTGACTAAGGTGCTTGCCTTTAAAACCTAACAACCTGGTTTAACTCCCCGGTACCCATATAAAGCCAGTGCGTCTGGAGTTCATTTGTGGTGGCTGGAGTCCCTAGCACATCCATTATTCTCTGCCCTACTTATAAATAAATATATATTTTTAAAAGGGTCAAATGCAGGTCAATCCAAATGAATCCTGATTCAGACTGTTAAAAAAAAAAAAAAAAAGAACACAGGGAGGAGGGAAAGGATGGTACCAATATGTGTGGTTTACATACTAAATATGTCCATATCTAATAAAAATAAATTAAAAAGAACATTGATAAGACTATCAAACTGTGTGTGTGCACATTCTGCTGCTGTGTGTATGGACAATTTCAGGATGTTGGTTCTCTCTTTCCACCTTGTTTGATACAGGGTCTCTGTTGGTTTTGCCACTGGAAAGGACAGGCTAGCTGGGCTCAAGCTTTGGGGTTCTCCCGACGCCACCTCCTATTGCTGTAGGCTCATTGGGATTACAGCCCCATATACCACTTTGCTTTTGTCTTTATGTAGGTGCTTAGTGGGCTTGCAGAGCAAGTGCCTTTAACCACTAACACATCTCCCCAGCCCCAAGACTGTCCCCCATCCCCAGGTGTAATAGTAGCATTGTGGTGATAGTCAGGTGTACCGATCTTTTGTGAATACACTAGAATGCTGTCTGGAATTAGCTTCACAATGATGCAGGGCAGTGGATAGAGGTCAGGGTGAAGTGAGGATGAGACTGAATATGTGTTATTCATTGCATTAACCTTTTTGATATGTTAGAAATTTCCCATAATATCATGTTTGAAAATTATAAAGGTTGTGGTGGGGGGGGGCTAGAGAGATGGATTAGTGGTTAAGGTGCTTGCTTGTGAAGCCTAAGGACCCAGGTTCAATTCCCCAGTACCTATGTAAGCCAGATGTACAAGGTGGCACATGCATTTGGAGTTTGTTTGCAGTGACTAGAGACCTTGGTGCACCTATTCTTTCTCTCTCTCAAATATAAATAAATAAGTAAATATAAAAAATTAAAACAAAAAGGTGGGTAGAGAGATTGTTCATGGGTTAAAGTGCTTTCCCACAAAGCTTAACTACCTGGGTTCGATTCCTCAGTACCCACATAAAGCCGGATGCACAAAGTGGCACATGGAGTTCGTTTGGGGCAGCTAGAGGCCCTGGCTTGTCCATTTTCTCTCTCTGTGTCTGAATCTCTGCTTGCAAATAAAAAAAAAAAGCCCTAGCACTTGGGAGGCAGAGGTAGGAGGATTGCCATGAGTTCGAGGTCACCCTGAGACTACATAGTGAATTCTAGGTTGGCCTGGGCTAGAGTGAGACCCTACCTCTAAAAACAAAACAAAACAAACAAACAAACAAAAAAATTAAAAAGGGAGCTGGGCGTGGTTGCCCACGCCTTTAATCCCAGCACTGGGGAGGCAGAGGTAGGAGGATCTCCGTGAGTTCAAGGCCACCTTGAGACCACATAGTGAATTCCAGGTCAGCCTGGGCTAGAGCAAAACCTTACCTTGAAAAAAAAAATTAAAAAGGGGTTACACAGGGATCAGGAATGGCTTTCTTGGGTGCAAAGGGACCCAGGTGTCTGAGAGGTATCCTATGGGGCGCCAAGAGTGAGTCCAGCCAAGAAACACCCCCAGGCCACCCCAGCTGCGGTTAGAATTCTTAGTGCCCGCCAGGGGGCGCCGGAGACCACGCCAACCAACCCAGCAACGCGGCTCTGCGCGCTGTCCCCGCCCCCCTGGGCTCCTCCTGGGAACCTTGCAGAAATTCCAGACACCTCCATGGGGGGTAACAAACTTAAGATGTCAAGGCAAGGGCCAAGACCGCGGAGATGTTGCTGAAAACATGTCGGCAGGATTCCTGGGCTCTCTTTCTACTTTCTGGAGGGAGGGAGGGAGGGAGGAAGGGAGGGAGAGAGGGAGAGAGGGAAGGTGTGTGTGTGTGTGTGTGTGTGTGTTGAGCTACAATTCGCAGATCATTTAATCTATTTAGATTGTACGCTTCAGTGTTTTTTTTTATTTTTTGGTATATTTAAATATGTGAGATCATCACATCTGTTGATTTTAGACCTCTTTCATCATTTCAGAAAGAAATAGCAGGTCTGGGGAGGTAACTCAGTGGAAGGAGCGGCTGGGTATTCGGAAGGTTCAGTTCTCACACTGTGACCTGGATGCTGAACAGTTAAACACTCAAGCCGGTCGTGGTGGCACACACCTTTAATCCCAGCACTGGGAGGCAGAGGTAGGAGGATCACTGTGAGTTCGAGGCTACCCTGAGACTCCATAGTGAATTCCAGGGCAGCCTGGGCTAGAGTGAGACCCTACCTCGAAAAACCAAAATAAACAAACAAACAACAACAACAAAAACCCAAAAAACAAAAAACACTCAGCTACCCAGGGGGGGAGGGAGGGAAGGAGGAAGGGAGAACAGGAGTTTGAAGCCAGCCTGGGCAACACAGTGTGACACTGTCTCAAAAAAAGAAAAGAAAGAGAAAAAGAAAAAAAGAAGTGTGGGGAGATGGCTCAGTGGGTGAGTGCAGGTTGCTCAAGCACGGGGACCGAGAGGGACTACCTTGCCTTGAGTTAGGATCTCAGCGTACACTTAAGCAGCGGCATGTGGCCATACACACCCATAGCCCCAGTCCTGCGGGGGGCAGAAACTAGAGCATCACTGGGGCTCACTGGTCAGCCAGTCTGACTGAAAACTGGCAGCTCTGGGCTCAGTGAGAGACTCCAGCTCAAGGAAACACAGGTGGGCAGTAGAGGAGGACACCTGATGTTCCCTGACCTCCGCATGCATGTACAAACGATGTGCACATCTGAACTCCCACATCATACACCACACTACACACACACAAACACGAGAGAGAAAACAGTGAAACAAAAGGAAACTAGGCATCTTACAGCTCTCACCCTATCTCCTCCCCACCCTACCTCCAGCCCCAACTAACCACCAATCTACCTCTATCTCCATCTCTCTGCTCGAACATTTCCTGGTGGCTTCAATGGGTCAGCAGGGGTGTTCCTCCCCTCCCCAGATCTGGGGACATTGTGGGTGCCCCTGGCCTCCTGCCTCTTCTTTGGAATCTGCAAATGGCCGTGATGGTGTCAGGCTTTGAGGTGAAGGTGGCTCCTCCGGAGGGAGACTGTAGAGTACCGGGATCCATGGCAGAGGTTCACCCCCTGGCCAGTATACGCACGTGTGTACCTGTGTGTACCCCAGAAACCAGGTGTGAGGGTGAGTAGTTACAGTTCACAAAGGCCTGGACAGCCACAGACAGTGCATGGCCTGTCAGTGATGCAGACGCTGTGGAAAAGGGGTTGGCAGACCCCCCAAGAGTTACACCATGACCTTATGACCAGAGATCCCACCTGTAGACGAATATTCCCAGGAGAACTGAGAACACAAGGCTGCAAGAAACACACACACACACACACACACACATGTGTTCATAGCATCCAAGAGGTGGGAACAGCTCAAATGTCCATGAAATGAGTAAACGAAATATGTAGATTTTTTTTTAAAGCTCTACAATGGAATGCCATTCAGGTATCAAAAGGAATAAAGGCTGGGTGTGGTGGACCACACCTTTAATCCCAGCACTCAGGAGGCAGAGACAGGAGAATTACTGTGAGTTCAAGGCCACCCTGAGACTATATAGTGAATTCTAGGTCAGACTGGGCCAGAGTGAGATCCTACCTCGAAACCCTGCCCCTCACCCCAATAAATGAATAGATGAATTTTGACCATACTGTGTTCAGTAAAAGAAGCCAGTCCCAAAACGCCACATATTAGATGACTTAATTTATTACGTATTCCACACAGGCAACTTCACAAAGGCAGAAAGTAGATTAATTGTGCCATGGATTGAATCTGACTTGTCCCCGAAAGGGTCCCATGGTTCTCACTGGGCTGGAGGCTTGGTCTTCAGTGTGCTGATATTGGAAGGCTGTGGGACTTTTAAGAGGTGGATCCTAGTGGGAGGTGGCTAGGTCACTGGCTGTGCTGCTGTTGGAAGAAATTAACATGGTTCTTGTTGGACCCTCCCTGTTTTCTGGCTGTCTGATTTGCCCTGTGATTTAACAATTTAACAGAACCTAAGCCAATGGGGCCACCTGATATTGGACTTTGGCTATCCCGAACTATGAACTAAATAAGTCCTTTTTCTTTATAAAACATCAAGCCTGTGTTATTTTGTCGTAGCAATATAAAATGGATTAATTCAAGTACTAGCCAGGCTCTGGGGGAAGTGGGAGTTGGGAGTGACTATTAATGAGTATGGGATTTCTTTCCAGCGCGATGGAATGTTCTGGTATTAGATAGTGGTAGTGTTTGAGTAGTATTGGAAATGTGCCAGAGAGATATCAAATCATTCACTTTAGAGTTGTAAAAGTGGTAAGAACGAAGTGAGACAGAAGCCAAAGCACCATCTTTAGGACAGGGAGCAGGTGGAAATCAGAGGACTCATTCTGGAAGGTGCAGAGGGAGATCTAAAACCTCACCACCACACTGCGGCTGCTCTTGCCTCACATCACAGTGCCGCTGCCTCAGTCTTCATAATGACCACCTGCCAGGGGCTCATTCCTTCCCCCTGCTTGCAGAACTCAGTCCCCCTGTCTTCCTCCTTCCTCTCTGCTTCCGGTCCTCAGTCCTCCTGTCTTCCTCCTTCCTCTCCCACCCTGGCTCCTCTCTGGCTCTTCCTGTCCCCATCTTGCCCATGGCCAGTGTCAATTAGCCCAGGCCTGAAGACCTTCCTATTGCCCACACTCATTCCCAGGTGCTCTTTGCCTGCCTCAAACTTTAAGAACCCACACTATGAATGAGGACCCCACGCCCACCTCCCCATGGGATACCCACCAGGAAGCTCTAACCTAACCCCTGCAAAGCCCCTGTGTCCTCCACACAGCCTGTGCCTCCCACAGTCATTTCATCCCAGCCAACAGCAGCTCTGTCCTTGCAGCGCTTGGACCCAGAGGTCAGGGGGCAGCACTGACTCTCTCACACGCTGGACACCTGTGCATCAAAGGTGCTCTGATTCCAGCTCTTACTTGCACCCCCCCCCCCCCACCGCTTCACCTGTCACTTGGATACTGTGACAGTCTCCTGCTGGGGAGTCACCGCATCACCTTGGTCTTCTCAGCCCCTGGCGACCACAGGTCTGCTTTCTGTCTCAGCGGGTTTGCTAATCCTGGATATTTCCTCTCTGTGACAGTCATGCCCTAGGGGCCTGGTGAGTCTGATTTCCTCCACAGAGCATTGCATTTTCTAGGTCCTTCCATGCTGTGGTCATGTGTACCAGAATGTCATTCTGTTTTGTGGCTGAGACGTTTTTAGTTTATGGGTAGGCCATGATATGCTTATTATTCATGGGCTGATAGATGTCAGGTTGTTTCTACCATGCAGCTATTGTGAATAGCGTTGTTATAACATTTGGTAATTTAAAAATTCTTATTTTATTTATTTGAGAGACAGAGAGGAAGAGGTTTATGTCTCTCTCTCTCTCTCTCTCTATATATATATATATATATATATAGAGAGAGAGAGAGAGAGAGAATGGGCCCACCAGGGTCTTTAGCCTGTATAAATGAACTCCAGATGCATGTGCCACCTTGTGCATCTGGTTTACATGGGTCCTGGGGAATCAAACCTGGGTCCTTCGGCTTCACAGGCAAATGCCTTAACTGCTAAGCCATCTCTCCAGCCCCACATTTGTGCATTTAAAAAATATTTCATTCATTTATTTGAGAGAGAAAGAGGCAGAGAGAGGGGAGAGAAAGAGAGAGAGAGAGAGAGAGAGAGAGAGAGAATGGGCATGCCAGGCCTATACACTGCAAACGAACTCCAGAAGCATGCGCCCCTTACGTATCTGGCTTGCATGGGTTACTGGGGGATCGAATCTGACTCCTTAGGTTTTACAGGCAAGCGCATGAACTACTAAGCCATCCCTCCTGCCCTGTGCATGTTTTGCTTGATGTGTTTTTTACACATGCATGTGTGTGTGTGGTGTGCATGCATGTGTGTACGCATGTTCACGTGTGTGTAGGCACATACGTGTGTGGAGGCCAGAGGCTGATGCTGGGTGTCTATCCCTCTGCACTTGATTCATTGAGACTGGATCTCTCACCGAGCCCAAAGCTCACCAATTTGATTAGCTTAGCGGCCAACTTGCCCTCAGGAATCTTCCTGTCTCCGCCTCTTGAGTGCTGGGATTACCAGGTGCGTGTTGCCATGCCAGGCATTCACATGGGTACGTCGGGGGGGGGGGAGGTCCCAACTCAGGTCATCATGAGAAGCACTTTATCTGATGAGCCACCCCCCACCTCCTGCTCATTTATTGTTGAAGGGACAACATAAAGTCCTACCTGGAGAAACAAAATCTCAACTGCCCAAAGGGTAGAATCAGAAGGTCTGTAACCCAAATCGCGGTTTTCAGTTCCTTCTCATATCAGGAAGAAGTGGTGTGTGAGGCGGGAGGAAGACAGGTGAGTCTTTTCACTAGCATGTAGTTGGCTTGGTTTATACGAGAGACCAGGAGCCCTTTGGTTGTCTCCTGCCAGATACAGCAGCATTTGGAGGCTAATTCCCAGGCCGATGTGTGTCGAGCCCACACGGCACTTGAGAGCAGGCTCCACAGCAAAGGTGAGGCCTTAGGTTTTAGTCTCAATCTTGCCACTTCCTCCCCAGGTGACCCAGAACCTGTGCCTATCTTGCTATAATTGAAGCCATCAAGCCCCAAATTGTTTTGTGGATGAAATGAGATAGTGTGGCAAAACACTCGGGCCACTTGGTAGAGACTGTTGACATCTTCTGGAAGTCCTAGGATGCTGGAGAACAGGGGACAGACAACCCTGGGCTTTGCTGTTAGGGTTGAATGCACTGAAGGCAAAACCAGAAAGGTAGCGAGGTGAAGCCAGCTCCTTTTACATATGACCATGAGTCTCTCGAGGGGCAGAATAGGAGGAGGGGAGAAAGATGGGCAGGAGCCTATGAGAGACGCACATACTCCCACCTGGCCCAAATCATGTCTGTAATCAGGCCGGCGAGCAGTGCTAGCATAGAAAAGCACCCGGGGAAATGAAAGGATGCGTCTTATCTCTGGGATTTTCTTTGAGGTCTTCCCATGTGGAGCTCACAGATAACTCTGGAGGGAGCTTTGCCGAGAAAAGGCAATAAAAGGGATGGGGAGGTGGGGGGCCTGCTGCTGAGGCGAGATGAGAGGCAAGCTTGGCTGTGGGGTTGATTTAGGGGAGCTGGGGCCTTGAGCTGGCAGGTGTGAAGGGTCGCAGATGGAACGAGGAGTTGAGGAGCGTCTGGGAGAATGGAAGGAGGAGTAATGAAGTGATAGGTTGAGTTTCAAGACGATTTCTGGGCACCGAGCCTGCTTGGGAGAATAATGGCCTCCCAAGGGCTGTGGAAATGCTCCGAGGTTCGATACAGCGACTGTTCTACAAGATCAAGGTCTTAGGGACTATTCTGTGGGGAGTGGCCACCTCCTCCGGCTCTCAGATGCTTCCTCTCCAAGCCCTCTTTCAAAAGTCTATTTGGATATGTGGTGTGGGTTTGCAGGCCAGACCTTGAAGGCTGTGGAGAGGTTTGTTGACAGGGGCCAGAGGTGAACTCAACAAGGCCAGCTAGGGGTGAACGATGGGCTGCGGCCTCTGCATAGAGCTGAACAAACATTTTTTGGTAATTAAAAAAATTTTTTTAAAAAATATTTTATTTCTTTATTTGAGAGAGAGAGAGGGGAGGGAGGGAGAGGAGAGAATGGGCACGCCAGGGCACCCAGCCACTGCAAACAAACTCCACATGCACGTGCCACCTTGTGCATCTGGCTTACGTGGGTCCTGGGGAATTGAACCTGGGTCCTTTGGCTTTGCAGGTAAGTGCCTTAACCATTAAGCCATCTCTCCAGCCATGCAATTTTTTTTTTTTTTATGGGAGAGAGAGCACATGTGTGTGCGAGAGAGAGAGAGAGAGAGAGAATTGGCATGCCAGGGCCTCCAGACACTGCACTTGAACTCCAGATGCTTGTGCCGTCTTGTGCACATGTGTGACCTTGCACAATTGCGTTACCTTGTGCATCTGGCTTATGTGGGACCTGGAGAGTCAACCATGGGTCCTTACTCTTTGCAGGCAAGCACCTTAACCGCTAAGCAATCTCTCTAGCCCTGAACAAATACTTAACAAGTTCTTCTGGAGTCCCTCCCTCCCTCTCTCCATCCCTCCCTCCCTCCCTCCCTCCCTCCCTTCTTCCCTTCCTTTCTTCCCCTCCCCTCTTGCTCTTTCTAATAGATTCTTGCTATGTAGCCCAAGCTGGCTTGGAGTCCAGACTGGCTTTGAACCATCAATCTTCTTGCCTCAGCCTCCTGAGTGCTGGGATTACAGGAATACACCACCAAACCCAGTGGGCTGGCTTCTTCTTGTTCTCCTCCTTCCCCCTCTTTGGTGTGTGCATGTACGTGTTTGTGTGCACGTGCTCCTATGTGTGAGGGTGGGTGCGTGCATGCCATGGCGCACGTGTGGAGAGGTCAGAGGTTAACTTCAGATGTTGGTCTTCGCCTTCCTTCTTGTCTGAGGCAGGGTCTCTCATTGTTCACTGCTACGTTTACCAGGTTAGCTGGCCCTTGAGCTTCTGGGAGATTCTGCCATCTCCACCACCCTTCTTGTCATAGTTGCACTGGGGTTTTAGATCACCCAGCACAGCATCAGCTTTTAAGTGAGTTCTGGAACTTGGGTACTCACACTTGGGCAGCAATCACGTTATCCACTGAGCCATCTTCCCAGACCCCTGGGACAACTTCTCTTAAAATTTTCCTCTCTCTCTCTCTCTCTCTCCATATATATATATGGAGAGAGAGAGAGAGAGAGAATGAATTGGTACACCAAGGCCTCAGCCACTGAAATCAAACTCCACACACATGCGCCACCTAGTTGCTATGTGCGACCTTGCACTTGCCTTACCTTTGTGCGTCTGGCTTACATGGGATCTGGAGAGTTGAACATGGGTCCTTAGGCTTGGCAGGCAAGCGTCTTAACCGCTAAGCTGTCTCTCCAACCATGACAGCTTCTTTGATTTCTAGAATCCCTCTGTTTCACAGGACCATGATGCCTCCTCATTTCTCACTAGCCTTACAGGTTTACAAGACTGTTCTGTGCCCCTGTCTCCTGGATCTATTCTTTGTTATGAGGCAAAGCTGACTTTAAGAGCAAGGAGCAGCATTCGGGTATGGAGTTCAATCTGGGACTGCAGATGTAAATGTGTTTGGGACTTGTCACCACACAGATGATATTAAAGCCCTGATATGGGGTGACTCACAGTGGATGTAAAGAAGAGTGAAGACTCTCAGGCTTGAGTTCTTAGATGACTGATATTAGAGCCTGGGAGACACGGAGGAGGAAGAAAATGAAGAGGCAGAAGAATTGAGGGAGAGAGCCGCAGTGGGGTGGATATAATTTTTCACAAGCCTTTATCAGGCAACACTGATATTTATTTGAGAGAACTATGTTCCTCAGGGAGCTTCCGGGTTGAGGAAATAGAACACAAATGATCACCAGACTGGGAGAGTGCACTGAAGGCCTAGTTAGAGGGACTTGGGCAAAAAAAGGGCACATCTAGACTCTACTGGGTATGCCGAGAGGGTTGTCAGAGCTGGGGACACTTGGATCGAATCTTAGAAAACAAACAAGAATTGGAAAGGGAGGAGGAAGAAGGTTCCAGAAGAACCCACAAAAAAGGACATGAATTGAGAGTTGCAGATATATGAGGATCTATGCAATGTGGAGGAGGGTGTCTCTGATTTGATTGGTAGAGCTTGGGGAGCCTGTCTGAATCTGAGCTCCGAGCTGTGGCCACTGTCAGGAGCAAGTCAATGACAGTCCAAAGGCCAAGTCCAGCCCATCACTGGTTTCATCTGACTGCCAATCTGAGAACGATCTTTGCTTCTATTTTTGATGGCTGGAGGAGGGGAGTCAGAAGAATAATAGTTCATGAGAACAGTACAGAATTCAACTTTAGGGCCTGTGATAGTTAATCTTCACAGGCAACTTGACCGGATTTAGAATCGCCTAGGAGATTGGTACACCTCTGGGAGTGTCTGTTAGGGTGTTTCCAGAGACAGTTACCTGAGGAGAAGACCCACCCTGAATATGGGTGGTATCATCCCATGGGCTGGGCTTAGGCTGAATAAGAGGAGACATCCATCTGAGTGCTGGCATCCCCACCTCTCTGCTTCCTGGCTCACCATGAAAACATGGTGTGAACTGCTCAGCCGCCATGCCCTTCCTGCCATGATGGATGGGACTCTCTGCAACTGTGGCTTCACCTGAGTGGTTTCTGTCAGGTGTTCTGACATAGTGATGAAAAAGTAACAGAATGCGTGCATAAAGGCTTGATAAAGATTGTTATTTATTTACTTGCAAGGAGAGAGAGAAAGAGAGAATGAATATGAATGGGCACATCATGGCCTCTTGCTGCTGCAAACAAACTCCAGATACATGCACCCATTTGTGCATCTGGCTTTGTATGAATCAAACCTGCACTGGCAGAGTTTGCAAACAAGTGCATTTAGCTGCTGAGCCATCTCCTCAGCCCCATAAAGTTTCATATGGACAAGGCCTTCACTCTGCAATGGCAGAAGGGAATAGCCTCGACAGAGACCATGTGGCCTGCCAAACGGGAGCTTTATCTGTCGCTTCCCCTTTTTTTTTTTAAATACTTATTTGAGAGAGAGAGAGAGAGAGAGAGAGAGAGAGGCAGAGACAAAGAATAGGCAAGCCATGGCCTCTAGCCACTGCAAACAAACTCCAGATGCATGTGCCACCTTCTGCATCTGGCTTTACCTGGGTACTGGGGAAGTGAACCTGGGTCCTTTGGCTTTGCAGGCAAGTGCCTTTGCTAAGCCATCTCTCCAGCCCCTGTCTCATCCTTTTGTAAATCTCTCTCTCTCTCTCTCTCTCTCTGTGTGTGTGTGTGCATGTGTGTGTATGAGAGAGAGAGAGAGAGAGAGAGAGAGAGACATGTGAGTATAGGTACATACGTGTGTGGAGGTCAGAGGACAACCTCGGGTGTTGGTCCTCTCCTTCCACCTTGATTGGAACAGGGTCTCTTGTTGGCTGCTGCACGGACCAGGCCAGCTGACTCAGGAGCTTCCTGGGATCTTGCCATCTTTGCCGCTCATAGAAGCATTAGGATTACAGACATGTGCTACCTTGTCCAACTTTATGTGGGTTCTGGGGATGTGAACTCTGGTTGTAAAACTTGCATAGATAGCATGCTGACAGACTGAGCCATCTTCCCAGTCCTGTGTCACCCTTTGTGGATGACATTTTTTTATTTTTATTTATTTATTTGAAAGCGATGGAGAGAGAGACAGAGAGAGAGAGAGAGAGAGAGAGAGAGGCAGATATAGACAGAGAGAGAATGGGCGCGCCAGGGCCTCCAGCCACTGCAAACGAACTCCAGATGCATGCGCCCCCTTGTGCATCTGGCTAACGTGGGTCCTGGAGAATCAAGCCTCGAACTGGGGTCCTCAGGCTTCACAGGCAAGCGCTTAACCACTAAGCCATCTCTCCAGCCCCTGTGGATGACATTTGAAATACTGGAGACACAATGGTGAAAAAGAGACAGAAATCCAGGCCCTTGGAGAACTTCCACTGTGGCGTAAGGAGCTGTTCTCCAGAATATTCTTCCATTGTGACGTAGAGACCTTTAGGAACATGGCCCACTCCTGCTTCTGGAGTCTCACCTGTTCTTCCTCCTAGCATAGTCAGTAGTTATGAGGGATCTGGTGAGCTCTGAAGCCCCACGTTCCGCCTGGAATGTGGTTATGATAGGGTCATCAGGTGCCCATTCCACGAGCATGTTCCTGCTCACTGGCAGAATGAATGTGCCCTTTACTGAGAATTGGGGTCCTTGTTTTGTTTTTCCCTTCAGGAGCAGGCTGCTCACACACGGTCAGGTGTCAAATCTTGTTTGCTGGCCAGGTTAAGCCACCTCCGCCACTCCCTGAGGGCCCCATGTAGTTTCCTGAGCTGCTCCTGAAAGCTGAACGGAGAAGGGGCTGTACTGCCTCGGACTGCACCGCGTCCTGGAACCCCACACCTAGACTGACCTCTGACCTGGGGATTTTCTGGATGAGCAGGGTGGGTGCTTTAGGAGCTGGGACATGCCTGTGACAGGCAGGTGGAGCTGGAAGGACACTCACTCCTCCAGTGGCCAGACAGATGGCTTCATGGGCAGGGCAGTCTTGATGGTGGCTAAGAACAGGGGCCCCAGCCAGACTGCCCAAGTACGGACATCTCTGCTGCTCAGCAGCTCTTGACATGGAGTGACTTCACCTCTCGGCGCCCTCACCTCCCCAGCAAAATTTTGTAAAAGGTGGCGGCAATAGCGCCTACCTCATAAAACCTTTATGGGAATTAAGTGGCTTCATGTTTATAGTATATTTAGAACAATGCCTGGCATGAAATGTTCTCTAAGCTTTGTCATATAACCAAACAAAGGTAAGGAGCTGTTCTCCAGAATATTCTTTAAAGAATATCCTTGGAAGAGCCCAGGTCCTCTTGCTCTCTGCCCCCAGGGTGCCGCATTCAGGAGTTTTCCAATGCCTGCTCATCTCATTCTTTGGTGCCGCACACCATGCAGCCCAGCCCCTGGCTGCTTGAGGGCTCTGAATACATTTGGGTAACTGAGTCAATGAAGCAAACACCTCCGTCCTCTCCAAAGGAGCATCCTTCCCCAGTAATCCCCAAGGCCTTCGGCAGCCAGAGACTCCTTTCCTATGGCGGCCCATCAGGGCTGAGAGCTCTGGGGTCTCAGCGTGAGGCTACCCAGAGTACATGGCAGCTTGGGAAATGCAGGTTCAGATGCTTAGAAAACTGAAGGGTGGAGGAAGGGAAGCTTCCAGAGGCCAGGACCTGTCCTGCTGCGACCAGGAGGGAAGCCACTCATCCAATGGTGGGTCCCGCCATGCACCCGGGGACAGAGTGGTCAGTTCCTTTAGAGGTGTGCTAGGATGGACCAAATGATTGGAATTATTTTTAATTTTAATTTTTTTGAGGTAGGGTTTCACTCTAGCCCAGGCTGACTTGTTACTCACTATGTAGTCTCAGGCTTACCTCAGACTCATGGCGATCTTCCTACCTCTGCCTCCCAAGTGCTGGGATTAAAGGCATGCGCCACCATGCCAGGCTAATTTTAATTTTAATTAATTTATTTATTAGAGACATAGAGAGGGAGAGAGAGAGAGAGAGTGAGTGAGAGAATGGGCGTGCCAGGGCCTCTAGCCACTGCAGACGAACTCCAGACGCGTGTGCCACCATGTGCATCTGGCTTACGTGGGACCTGGAGAATTGAACCTGGGTCCTTAGGCTTCGCAGGCATGCACTTTAACCACTAAGCCATCTCTCCAGCCCATGATTGGAACTCTTGAGCAGAGTGTAGGCCAGATCCAGGGAGTTTGGAACAGTTCTGTAGAGCACATGACACGGTGCCCTCGGTAGCAGTGGAGATGGCTTCCTCAATGGATGATTGACAGGTAACTCAGAAGCCTGCAGTTCCAGGATGTGTGTGGTGGCTCAGAGAGGTGAACTTTGCTTCCTGATAGGTTGGTGGGGGCCCTTTGGAGTAGTCACTAATCTAGCCTGCAATTCTATCCACGGTCATCCCTTAAGGCTGTGGTAGTTTATATTGATTATCAACTTGACAGGATTTAGAATGACTGTTGCAGTCAGGTTCGCATTGCTGGTAGGAAACACCCAACCAAGAGCAGCTTGTGAGAAAAAGAGGTTTATTTTGGCTTACAGGCTTGAGGGGGAAGCTCCATGATGGCAGGGAAAACGATGGCATGAGCAGAGGGTGGACATCACCCACTGGCCAACATAAGGTGGACAACAGCAACAGGAGAGTGTGCCAAACACTGGCAAGGGGAAACTGGCTATAACACCCATAAGCCCGCCCCCAACAACACACTCCCTCCAGGAGGCATTAATTCCTAAATCTCCATCAGCTGGGAACCTAGCATTCAGAACACTTAAGTTTATGGGGGACACCTGAATCAAACCACCACATTCTGCCCCTGGTCCCCATAAACTGAGATTGATACATGATATAAAATACAATGCATTCAGTCCAACTTTAAAAGTCCCCATAGTTTTTATCAATTCCAATGATGTTCATACATCCAAGGTCCAAGGTCTTTTAACTGAGCATAATACCAAAAAACCCATAATGGCACAGAATAAACATTCACACTGCAAAACATGGCATTGGGCATAGCAAAGAAATATTCAGCCAATACAAGATTTAAAACAACCAGGGCAAACATCAAACTCTGTAGCTTCAAGGCCAACAACTCTAGTTAGTAACAAATCTCCAAGTCCAATAATTCTAACCAGCAACAAGTCTCTGGCATTTCAATTCTACCCCTCCAACTAGGTTACTCACAGTCCTGGAAAACTTCATCCGGGCTGGCAGCTTTCCTTAGCAGCCATCTCGTGGTCCCGGCATCTCTACTGGGTCTCCACTGCAATCCACGGTTCATCCTCATGGCCCCATGGGGTCTCCATGTAGGCATCCAGCAAACCTGCTTCACACTGCCCATGGCCATTTCCAAAACACAAGACCGTGTTGCAAACTCAATGACCCTCTCTTTCCTGCATTTCTTTTACTCCACAATACCAGGGTGCCAATTTGTTAATCCAGGGGGGAATAAAACAGACTTTGAAGAACAGGACACTCCTTGAGCACTCAGGCCCCTTCAAAAGAGTCTACATTCTTCTTGTTGCCCCAACGCAGGTCAGCTGACCCAATCTCAAAGGATGTAATATCTCATACAATTTTCTGGTGAATGGGCAGCAGTATAGACCCAAAGATTTCATTTTTTTCTGTGCCATATCCCTCTGCTCACACCAGTACATTTTTATGCAAAGCAACCCTGCACAACTTCTCAGGACATGGCATAACAGCAAGTCTCACACAAACTGCTAGCTCAGTCCAAGCAAAGCTCTTTCTCACCCTCATAAGCTAACCTCACAGTCCATAGTTCTTACTGCATTCAGGTCTTTCAACTCTGACCAGAATAGTCCATCAAGCTGTACTTACAGCACTGCAAGGCATCTCTTAGGCCAAGGTTTCAAATCCTTCCACATTCCTATTGAAAATCAGCTCCAAAAGGCCAAAACCACACAGTCAGGTGTCTAGCAGCAATCCCACTCCTCGGTACCACTTTACTGTTGCAGTCAGGTTCTCATTGCTGGTAGAAAAAATCACCCAACCAAGAGCAGCCTGTGGGAAAAAAGAGGTTTATTTTGGCTTAGAGGCTGGAGGGTAAGCTTCATGATGGCAGGGGAAACGATGACATGAGAGAGGGTGGATATTACCCCCTGGCCAACATAAGGTGGACAGCAGCAACAGGAGAGTGTGCCAAACACTGGCAAAACTAGCTATAACACCCATAAGCCTGCCCCTAATAATACATTCCCTCCAGGAGGCATTAATTCCCAAATCTCCATCAGCTGGAAACCTAGTATTTGGAACACCTAAGTTTATGGGGGACACCTGAATCAAACCACCACAATGACCTAGGAGACAAACCTCTGGGTATGTCTTCGAAGGAGTTTCTAGCTTGTGTTAATTAAGAAGGGATGACTCACCCTAAATGTGGGTGGCACCACTCCATGGGCTGGAATCCTGGGCTGTATAAAAAGGAGAAAGGGCTGGAGAGATGGCTTAGCGGTTAAGCGCTTGCCTATGAAGCCTAAGGACCCCAGTTCAGGGCTCGATTCCCCAGGACCCACGTTAGCCAGATGCACAAGGGGGCGCATGCCTCTGGAGTTCGTTTGCAGTGGCTGGAGGCCCTGGTGCGCCCACCTCTCTCTATCTGCCTCTTTCTCTCTCTGTCTGTCTGTTGTTCTCAAATAAATAAATAAAAATAAACAAAAAAAAGTTTTTTTAAAAAGAGAAAGTGGGATAGAGAGATGGCTTAGCCTAAGGACCCAGGTTCGATCCCCCAGGAACCATATAAGCCAGCTGTACAAGGTGGCGCATGAGTTTGGAGTTCGTTTGCAGTGGCCGGAGGCCCTGGCATACTCTTTCTCTCTATACCACTCTCTCTCTCAAATGAAATGAAATGAAATGAAATGAAATGAAATAAAATAAAGGGAGAAAGTGAGCTGAGCATTGGTGTTCACCTTCCTCTGCTTCCTGATTGCAGACTGAAACGTAACCAGCTGCTTCCCACCCCTGCCACCCAGCTTTCCCTACTGTGACGGACGGTGCCCTGAAGCTGTGAGCAAAACCAAGCCCTTCCTTCAGCTGCTTCTGCTGGGTATTTTGTTACAGCTACAAGGAAAGTAACTAACACTGCAGGCCAATTCCCCAGCAGCCCTCGTGGCCCAGCTCAGCCCCCACCCCATTTATTCCCACTTTCACTAGCGGTCAGCTGACAAGCCTGAGGCCTTATTGACAAAGGGGCCTCAGTGTGACCCCGTCTAACAGCATTGGGCTGTCACATTTGAAAACATGAATGTGTTGCAACAGGAAGCCATAGACAGGCTTTGGATGGCAGTGAGAGGCCTGGTCATACCTCCTGGACTTAGGGGGAGACCTCTAGCCCATCATCAGCAGGCAGTGTCAGAGGTCTCCCCGTGAGCCACTGCTTCTAAGCAGGCCCATCTCTCCCTGTTTCCCCAGCAGGTAGGGTCAGGGTGAGGCTTCATGGAGAGGAAGCCCCAGAGCCCACCCTTCCCCCGAGCCCCACAACGCCAGCTGAAATTCCAGAAACTGAATCCTCACATACGGACAAGAATGAGGACTAGCTGCTGGCCTGGCTAGAAGCCTGCTGACATGAACGTAAACTGTTGTGTAGTTGGGAATAACTTGGGAAATAATCTCTCTTTTACAGTAGCACTCCCAGGCATTGTTTATTCATTCAACAAATGTATGCTGAGGTCTGAGCCCTGGGCGGGTCAGCAGTGTGCCAGACACAGGCTTTATACTGAAGAATCCCAGGTTGGGTGTGTGTGGCGCAGACAGGAGACACAGACGGATAATTACAAGCAACGAGTGGGCGAAGGCTGAGACTGAACCGCACACACGGCTGTAGGGAGCTCAGAGCAAGGCTTGTTAATGGGGGAGGGGCCGGACCCCGGGTCAGAAGGATTTATGGGGTGTGTGAATGAAGGCTGAGCAAGCATTTGGGAGCTGAGTGGGGGTGAGGAGAGCACTGTGGGAAAAAGAGATGGGTAAGACCCAAAGTCAGGGAAAAGCGAGTGTGTGAGTGTGTGGAGGAGCGGGTAGCTGGTGTATTGAATAGGAGACAGGGTCTATGAGGATGAAAAGCGGAGGCTGGGAGGTTCAGGAAGGCCATGCAGGGCTGGGATGTGGCTCAGTGGCAGAGCACTTGCCTAGCATGTGTCTAGCATGAGTTCAATCCCCAGCACCTCAAAATTAATAAAATAAAGGAAGGCCGTGTGTTCCTTGTTCGGAGGGTCATGTATGTTTTTCCATAAGGAATGAGGAGCTGTTAAGGCTTCTTTGCTCAAGCATTAGTGAGGCCCGTGTGTGTGTGTGTGTGTGTGTGTGTACACGCATGTTGGGGCAGAGGACAACCTTGGATATTATTTCTTCATTTCATTTTTTGTTTATTTTTATTTATGTATTTGAAAGTGACAGAGAAAGAGGCAGATAGAAAGAGAGAGAATGGGTACACCAGGGCCTCCAGCCACTGCAAACGAACTCCAGACGCATGCGCCCCCTTGTGCATCTGGCTAACGTGGGTCCTGGGGGATCGAGCCTCGAACTGCGGTCCTTCGGCTTCACAGGCAAGCCATCTCTCCAGCCCTCTTCATTTCATTTTTGATACAAGGTTCTCATCGGCCTGGCACTTGTCTAACGAGGCTAGATTGGCTGGCCAGTGAGCCCCAGGGATCCTTCTGTCTCTACCTTCCCCAGTGCTGGGATTATAGGTTTGTGTCAACATGCCCGGCTCTATTTTTTTTTTTTTTTTTGAGAGAGATATACAGAAATAGGCAGGGAGAGAGAGAGAGAGAATGGGCGCGCCAGGGCCTCCAGCCACTGCAAACGAACTCCAGATGCTGCGTGTGCCCCCTTGTGCATCTGGCTTATATGGGTCCTGGGGGGGGGTCGAATCTGGGTCCTTTGGTTTTGCAGGCAAACGCCTTAACCACTAAGCCATCTCTCCAGCCCCATGCCTGACTTTTTATGTGGGTCCTGGGGATTAAACTCAAGTCCTCATGCTTGTGAGGAAAGCACTTTTCCAACTGAGATTTCTCTCCAGCTCCCCAGTTAGACCTCTTAATGGCAGAAGCCCTGCTCTAGTCAGCTTAAGTACAGAAGGATGCTATTGGCTTCCAAAGGCAAAATATCCATGGTTAACTCTGCTCCGAGCAAAGCTGGATCCAGGTGCTCATGTGATGAGGAAAAAGTGCATGTTCACGTTGTCTCTGTTGCTCTCTGTGTGGGTTTCATTCTCAAGTGAGAAAGGTGTGTGTGTGTGTGTGTGTGTGTGTGTGTGTGTAGGGGAGAGGGGTGCTCAGTGGTAGAGTGCTTGCCTAGCATATTTGAGGCCTTGCGTTCCATCCCCAGCTCTGCAAGAATGCCACTTGCTGGCTCAGTAGTGAAGCTTGCTGGGCAGTTCTGGCACAAGCCTGAGGCAGTTCTCTTTGGCTGAGATTGAGTCACCAGCCCGTTCCCTCATGGTTTTGGTGATTATTTATACGACTTGAGACGTGTGCTCACTCCTAGAGGAAGGGGTGGGGCAGCCAAGTGGGTGAGGGAAGGCAAGGTGTAATTTCCCCAATGTAAAACGAGGGTAGTGCAATGAGGGGGGCCGTGGGTATTAGGCAAGTAAAAGTAGATAGATGTCCAGTGAGATTTTGTTGTTGTTGTTGTTGTTGTCTGTTTTCCTCTGTATGAAATGTCCACAGAGGCAGACACTGATAGGTACATGCCAGGGGCATGGAGCAGGGGTATGGTAGGTGACTGCTTAAAGAGGAGAATGGCATCTCTTTTTGGGGTGACGGCAGTGTCTTGGAATATACTAAATGTCATTGAATTGTCCACCTTAAGTGTTTTTTTTTTAATTTAATTTCATTTTCTTGCTGAAGATTGAATCCAGGGCCTCATGCATGCTAGGCCAGCAGCTGTTACTGAGTTCTATCCATGGCCCTAAATTGCTCACTTTGAAATGATGTATTTTCGGGACCAGGGAGATAGATGGCTCAGTGGCTAAAGGTGCTTGCTTGCAAACGTCTTTCAGCTTGGGGTTCAATTCCCCAGGTACCTACATAAAGCGGGGTGCAAAGTGTCACATGCATCTGTGATCCTGACGCCCCTGTAGCAATCAGAGGGGGCAGTAGAATCCAAAGCTCGGTGGCCAGCTACTCTGTGCTCCTTTGCAGTCTGGCAATTTGTTTCCAGAGCCAAGAGACCCTGTCTCAAAGAAAGTGGCACACAGGCGCTTCAAAGTTGTCCTTTGACCTCCACATGAAATACAGCGGCGTGGGTGCACACACATACACATGCACACACAAATAAATAAAATACAAAGAAAAAAAATAAAATGATGACTTAGCTGAGCCTGATGGCCAGACCTGTAATTCCAGCTACTTGGGAGGCTAAAGCAGGAGCATTGCAAGTTCAAAGCCTGCCTGGATTACAGAGTTGGTGCAAGGCCAGTCTGGGCATCTTAGTTGGGACTCTGTCTCATAATAAGTAGAAAGAGAGCTGAGATATCGCTCAGTGACCAATATACATGGGTATCTGTATTCAATCCCCAGTCATACAAAATAAAGTAACAAATTTTACCTTATTGCATCCCATCTCAAGAAGAAATAAAAAGTAACCACTGTCCCTCCTGCCCTTAGGCATCCTGGGATGCCCCCTCTTCTGCAGGGACCAGTAGGCTCTGTAACTTCTTTCTTTCCCTAATTCCTGTTTTTTTTTTTCTTTTTCTTTTTAACCTCAGAGGGGTTGAGATCCACAGTAGGTTTTAAGCCAAAAGTTACTGCCATCCAGGGTAATTCTGGGCGTAGTCACTACTGGCAGTGCCACTGTCCACTGTAGGGACACGGAAATGCCTGGGTGTTTTGTCCAGAGGCAGATTCCTGGGTTTTCATGATACCCAGTAGAGCGAGGCCCAGTGAGGTGCCAAGGACATCTTGTTCAAGGCGAGATGGAGCTCAAGCTTCCCAGAGCAGCTTGCTAACAGTGACACCTGTTTTTCTCCTGTCTTTGGGGGGGGAGGGAAGACTGCCAATAGTAAGGTCCCCACTGCTCTGAATGGCTGGGGGTGCTTGGAATGCCAGATCCCCTCCCTTGCTTGGCTCTGGGGAGTTCATTGGGGCCCCAGAGCTGTCCACCCTGGAACTGTCAAGGGGACAGAGGGTTTATCTTGCTCTCAGCCTGTCCACATTTTGCACACTGGGGTTTACAGAGTGAGTGTCCACCGCCTTCACTAGGAGGAAGCATTTATTTTTATTTTTATTTATTTATTTGAGAGAGAGAGAGAGAGAGAGAGAGAGAGAGAGAGAGAGATACAGAAATAGGCAGAGAGAGAGAGAGAATGGGCGCGCCAGGGCTTCCAGCCACTGCAAACGAACTCCAGACGCGTGCGCCCCCTTGTGCATCTGGCTAACGTGGGTCCTGGGGAATCGAGCCTTGAACCGGGGTCCTTAGGTTTCACAGGCAAGCGCTTAACTGCTAAACCATCTCTCCAGCCCCATTTTTTTTTTTTTTTTGAGGTAGGGTTTCACTCTAGCCCAGGCTGACCTGGAATTCACTATGTAGTCTCAGGGTGACCTCAAACTCACAGCAATCCTCCTATCTCTGCCTCCTGAGTGCTGGGATTAAAGCTTTTAAAATGAAAGAATAACTGGGGCATGGGGCCACATCTTGTTCCAGAAGACGGAGGACCTCTTCCACTGTAAACCCTGCCTGGTGGTTGCAGGTGTTGCTTGGGTAGAGACAGTACGAAGGTCTTGGGCCTCGTTATAGTTGAGGGTCTCTGGACAGATGACCCTCCTTTCACTGGCCCTAGTGTCCTTATCTGTTAAAGTGGTACTGAGAGTCCTCTATGGAGCCCCGCCCCTGCACACAACTCAAGGCTACCCAGAAACTTGGAATGCGACCGAGGAGAACAGGCCGGGGCAGCTGTGGGTTACTTCATCCTGAATAGAATCTCTGCTTCGAGGCCGAGTCCAACCTCGAGTGGCATGGTTAGACTAAGCAACAGCCTTGACCCGAGTCCCTCCATTTTGAGGATAAGCCCCAAGAAAGAAGGACTCCACATCTTATTTGTACAAGTAAATACCCACCACCGGCCAGCACACCAGGAGTCACAAACTGACGAATTATTTATTTATACCAACAAATAACGACACCTGGAATCCTAGTAGGCCCTATGGGAAACACTGGACACGCAAGCTCATCGGTCACACTAGATAGAACCCCCTCACCTGGGACTATCGAAGAAGAAACATCCCATCACAAAACTGGTGGACACGCTGACCAGCCACTCAGTCATTTGTCATGAGCCTTGATCAGAAAAGTTGCCACAGGGAAGGGCTCTTACCTCTGTTCCTGGGATCCAGGTGTAGTGCAGTTTCTCGTGTCCATGACACTGAGCCCATTTCAAACTGACTCTCACATGGCTTGTTACCCAGTCTTGCTTGTGACATCTCTGTGCCCAAATACCTTGTACCTTGTGACTGCCTACCAACTTTTCCTTGCACCCATTTCAGCTCTGCCTCCAGCTTCAGGACAGCCTCTCAGAACTCTTTAGCCCCTGTGGACAGATGATAGATTACATAGATAAATATTATTGTGTGAAGTATACTGTGTGATCTGAGAGTTAATCTTAGTAAAAAAAAAAAAAAATTGAGTAAGAGATCGGTGATTGTCAACAGCCAGCTATAGAGCGAAATCAGGATTACCTGGCAAATTGCAGCCAGTGACAATGACATAGCTTATGAATTCATTGCTGTTCAGTAAATCTTGACATTGTGGAAAGACATGAACATGTCTGTCTAAGTTTCTGACATGACGCGCTCATGACTATGACCTGCTTTGGAAGTAGACTCTCTGCAGATGTCATTTCAGATCTTCAGATACACTCATTCTGGATTTGGGTGAGCGCTCCATCCAGTCACTGATGTCTTTATATGAGAACAGGCCTGGAGAAACAGGGAGAGAGAGAGAGAGAGAGAGAGAGAGAGAGAGAGAGAGAGAAGAAAGAAGGCCACACAAGGCGCAGGCAAGGAGTGAGTGGACATAGCCACAGGGTGAGGAATACCTGGGGCCATTGGAAACTGGAGAGACCTTGATTTTGACCTTCTGGCTTGCGCTGGAAGGGACACATTCCACTTGCTATAAGACACCCAGTTTATTCAGGATGGCAACGTCATTCCAGGGAGGAAAATACCTGCACACAGATAGTCATCATTCAAGCACATAGTAGATGCTCAGTAATCATCTAGAAGTGTCTCTGTGCTGTCTCCCCTGGCAAAGGAAGGAAACTGCCAAGAGAAGTCTATAACCTTTCAGGGGACAGGCCGTGGCCCTGCAGGCGGCCCTGGTGTCACAAGGAGTCTCCAAGGGGCAGCTGCTCCTGCTGATGCTGTGCATTGCCCTGGCCTGTTGGCTGGAGCCCCGAGAAAACAGAGCCAAAGAGAGAGAACCCAGAATGCAGCTGGCAAGGCCAGAAGCTGGGGCTGAGTCTGAGGCCTTTGAGAGGAATGCTTACCGCCATGAGTCAAGGGCACACAGGCCAATGGCCGCCCGCTGACATGTTCCACCCCAGAGGGAGGACAGCAGTGACCTCATGCTGCGTGTCAAACACTCAGGGCTCCTCCCAGCACCGCCCAGTGCCTCAGCACTGCCCAGAGGGAGCTGTCCCCACCCTACCCCTGCCCAGCTTCGTGAGCCCTCTCCTCCCGCTCTGAGCAGGACAAGCAGGCCTTCAAGCCAAGACGTTAGTGATGGTTTATTATTCGGATACTTTGAGGGCGAGGTGAATGGTTTCCGCCTCCCCGAGGGCAGCCGGATCAAAAGCCCTGAAATACTCGCTGGATAAGCTTTGGAGGGTTTCTTCCCAGGGCTAGAGTCCCATTCCTTCCTGCCCCTGTCTATAAGAATGACGGCTTCAAGGTGGGGAGACCGAGGCCCAGAGACGCTAAGGGCTTCCTAGACACCTCTGAGCCAAAGGACATCCTGGCATAAGAGGCTGGACTAGAAGTGAGAATTTGTCTTGGACTAAGTTGTCTTGGAAGTCCTGCTCCCAGGTCTTCATGGCTCACTTCTGTTGGGAACCTCAGCAACTTTGCAGTTGGATTCCTGGGGGTGGGGGCGGGAGTCAGCCTCCAGAATCCTGTTCTCTACAAACCACTATTTTCTTCTCATCCTCAACCTCTGCTTCCTCCTCCTCTTTCTCCTGTGCTTCCCCACCCCCTTGCAGTACTGAGGATCGAACCCAGTGCTTCATGCATGCTAGTGCTCACCAGTGAGCTGACACGGCCAGCCCCAGACACTCAGTGTTCTTTGCCCTCATCTTCTTAAAGCAGGTACATCCGTTGGCACTCCCTTTCTGTGCCCATCCCACCATCAGAAATCGTGTGTGGGGGGGAACAAAACCATTCCCCAGATTGTGGATTTGGTTCTTTTTTTTCTTTTTAAAGATTTATTTTTATTTATTATTATTATTATTATTATTATTTTGTTTTGGTTTTTTGAGGTAGGGTCTCACTCTAGCTCAGGCTGAATTGGAATTCACTATGTAGTCTCAGGGTGGCCTTGAACTCATGGCGATTCTCCTACCTCTGCCTCCCAAGAGCTGGAATTAAAGGCGTGTGCCACCATGCCCAGCTTTATTTTATTTATTAGAGAGCAAGATACACACACACCCCCCAGATAGAATGTGCGTGCCAGTGCCCCAAGCCACTGCAAACGAACTCCAGATGCATGCACCAGCTTGTGCATCTGGCTTATGTGGGTCCTGGAGAATTGAACCTAGATCCTTAGGGTTCGCAGGCAAGCACCTTAACTGCTAAGCCATCTCTCCAGCCCCTGTATTTGGGTTCTTGACTGAGACCTTGACCTGGAGTTTTAGCAGAGCCCACTGAGGCAGGACCTGTAGCATCCAGCATGGATTCGGAGCATCTGGGCACCTAACCTGCGCTTCATCCACCCAAGAGAGAGCCGCAGCCTTCACTACAGCCGAGCCAACTTGGTCCACAGACCTTGACTGGGAATCTGGAACATGGGAAGGGTTAGTTGGAGCTCCCCAAACTCCTGCTTATTTATTTTACCATCATGACTTGAGGCCAATATTTAAGCATCACCAAGGCAACAGCCCAAATCTCCTGGCCCTTGGCTCCCATCCAGCCTCACACGGTTGGGATGAGGGCAGGAGGGGAGCAAGGAAAATGAGTCACCTGTTCCCTGCCCTCCCCCTGTCCCACCTGGGAAAACAGTGACCCAAAAAACAAATATTAGCTTCTCTTACAGGGAAATTGGTCTCTCTCTCTCTCTCTTCCTGTCTTCTTGTGGTCCTATGCTACAGTAAAGCTTCTTGAATGCTAGCAGAATGCATGATCTCTGTGATAACATTTAAAAATTTTATGTTTATTTATTTATTTGACAGAGAGAGAGAGAGAGAGAGAGAGAGAGAGAGAGAATGGGTGTGTCAGGGCCTCCAGCCACTGCAAATGAACGCCTGCGCCCTCTTGTGTATCTGGCTAACGTGGGTCCTGGGGAATCGAACCTGGATCCTTTGGCCTTGTAGGCAAATGCCTTAACTGCTAAGCCATCCCTCTAGCCCTGTGCTAACATTTTATTTTTGCTGTGGTGATAGGACTCTAGGCTTTTGAAACATTTTTAAGAAGAGTGACAGCCACAAAGTCAGCGTACATACAGCTCTTGTGGATGGTATGAATTTTCCTAGCAGAACACATGCTTAAGTCAAAATCTGGATCAAGGGTCCTCACGGGACCAATCCTCAGGAGTTTCCCTTGTTGCTGAACTCCCAGAGTCAGCGTTATCCCGATTTCTCACAGCAGCTTGGGTTTATATTTTACGTAAATGAAACCATACAGTCCATCTTAAACATATCGAAGCCAACAGCGTTTCTTGGTTTGAGCCACTTTTCTGATTCCCTCCAGCTCAGGGACAGGAGGTAAGCATGACTGGAACTAAAAGCCTATCTTGGTTTTAGTTTTTCGAGGTAGGGTCTCGCTCTAGTCCAGGCTGATGGCATTCAGTATGTAGTCTCAGGGTGATCCTCCCACCTCCAGAGTGCTGGCATTAAAGGTGTGCGCCACAATGCCCATCTTAGAAAAGCATCTTTTTTCTTCGTGCTGTGTAGCTTAGGCTCCCTTGGTCTGTGTCCTCCTGTGTTGGGAATGGAGAAATGAGGATGACGCAGTCACCATAAGCCAGAGCACCCAGAAGCCCTTGCTTCTCCTGGCTGGCCACTAGGAAAGCCTGCATTCTCTTTGCTGCCAGGGACTGGGGCAGTGATGCCATGCTGTGTCCCTGTGCCCTTGGTAGGTCTTGGTACCTGGCTGTTTGGTTAGGGCCGCTGCGGTCCTCGGCACTGCCTGGGCATTTGCTGTACCACCGATCTTACTCGTTCTGGTCCAGAGTTGGGGAGGTGGCAGCGGGCGTGGTGCCAGTGAGTCCCCAGCTGCGTAGAGCTCTTCAAGTCTCTTGTCAGACTCCCAGTCCACTGCAGGCTGCTGCTTTGCAAACTTCAGTAATAATCTACTTGAGAAAATGAAACAGAGAGCCACAGATCGTACAGAACACAGGCGTTGGCCGGGGTGGTGGTTCGTGCTCATAGTCTCAGCACTTAGAAGGCTGAGGCAAGGCGGGTCAGGAGATTAAGGTCCTCCTCCGCTGTGTTGCAAGTTTGAGGCCAGTCTGGACTACATGAGATCCTGTCTCAGAAAACAAAACCAAACAAGCAAAAAAAAAAAAACCAAAACAAATAAACAAACAAACAAAAACACATAAAGTTTCTCACTTTCATGGGCTGGGGAGATGGCTCCGTGGTTGGTCTGGGGGGTGGGGTGGGGGCAACAAGGACTCACCAAGCAGTGGCGGCTGTAGGGTGAGAGACCCTGACTCAAGGAAGCATGTGCGTGAACCATAGGAGGACGCCTGGTGTTCTCTTCTGGCTTCCACCTGCACATGTATGGGGCGTGTACAGCTACACACTCCCACGTGCTCACCACTCGCACGCATACTCTACACATACACACACATACAAACGAGCTTCACTCTTGTTTTGGCATGTGTATGAGTGTGGTGCGCATGTGTGTGGGCGCGCGTGGAGGTCAAAGGTTGACATCAGGGGTCTTCCTCAGTCACTCTCCATCTTCTTTACTGAGGCAGGGTCTCCCACCAAACCTAGAGCTTGCTTGCTTGCTTGCTCTCTCTCTCTTTCTTTCTCTTTTGGTTTTTCAAGGTAGAGTCTCACTCTAGCCCAGGCTGACCTGGAATGACCTGGAATTCACTACATAGTCTCAGAGTGGCCTCGAACTCATGGCTATCCTCCTACCTCTGCCTCCTAAGTGCTGGGATTAAAGGCATGCGCCACCATGCCCGGCCTGGCTCTTGCTTTCTTTTGGCCACTTGTAGCTTATCCCTCTCAGGTGTTGCATAAATTGCCTCTGGGTATAATACAGATGATGAAAAGATGGGGCCACACCTGATCCTTTCTTCTCCTGTCAACTCCACCTGTATTCTGCGCTGAATTCTGGAAGCTTCCCTGTTTTTCCTGAGGGTGAGGGAAGTGGGTCCTGCTAGGGAGTAGAGGTAATATTTTGGCAGTCTCCCTGTTTCAGCAGCTAGCCCCATATTCCATCTTCTCCTTGCCCCATCCTGTGGCTTTTCCTCGGGGTCTAGCAGCTTCACCTACCTAGCCCAGGTTATGACCAAGCCTCACCCTCTCAATTCCCTCAGGACATTCATGGTCTTGGTACCTCTTAATCCAGAGCGATCTCTGAGGTTGCTGCTCCTCCCTCTCCTATACTGTGGCTGTCAACTGTAGGACCAACCAACTCAAAGGACGGCGTACAGTGACTTCTCTGACCTTCAAGTGATGCCAAACTCATTTTCCAAGAATGTCACGTGACAGAACACCAAATGAGGGGCAGTGAGGAGGATGTAGTGTAACCCTACCTGAAGTGGAATTTATCTGGGCTTCTTTTGGCACACAAGACTTTGGTGAGGATGACACAGCCCCATGCAGAGACATGCGCAGACCAGTGGCCCTTGGATTTATGAGCTGTCACTACGCTTGCTGTTATACAAGCTTTCTTGCTCCCCCCTCGTTCTTCTGCTCCTTTGCCCCTTTCTTTTTAATAATCCTGACTGCATATTTCTCTTAAACCAAACCATCTGTTTACTAGCTCTTATAAGCAGTAATAAAAACAATGAGGACCCAAGGGCCACTGGGGTCCAGGCACTTTTTCTTTCTGCCCCTCCAGGCAGCCCAAGTGCCACAGTGCAGGGCCTGGAGGTGACTCTTCTGGCAAGTCCTTGTCTCTTGGGAGAGGCTTGGCAGAGCTGGGACCTCCACTCTGCTGCTCCCCTTCCTGCAGCGGCATTGGGGGGGGGGGACCTTTGGGTCACCTGCCTGCGGCAGGAGCTGGCGTGGGAGAGCTGGGCAATGAGGCGACTGCAAAGCTGGGCTTCGGAGGTGCCAGGAGACCACTTGGAGGGAATGTTCCGAGTGCAGAGGATGGGCGAACCCAGGAAAACAATCTGACAACACTGTCGAGTGCCTAGGTGACAGGGAGAGAAAAAAAAAAAAAAATGACGAGTCTGTCTGGGAACAGATCTCTACGACCACTTCCAAGGCCTTAGTAATCCAAGCAGCAGTGAGTGTAATATTTACTCGGGAAACTATGAAAAGTCATATAACAATGTTCTTTTCGCAGCTTTCATCATCGGCTTGCTCGGTTCCGAGTGCTGTCTGTCACCTAATCATAACCAGAGGCACGCCGCACCATCTGGCAGCCAGGCGTTCATAGCCACTCTGGGCTGGGCCTGGCCTCAGCATGGTGTGTGGAGGCATCCTGCGTCCCCAGACCCTATGTCCGTGCTGGGCCTGAGGAGTCACTGTGGCCAAGGACGCATAGTGTGCCTCTTATACCATAAGAAAGTTCGAGATGATGTTACTGGTAGCTTCGGAGTAATTCAGCCAAACTCTCTCTCTCTCTCTCTCTGTGTGGTGTGCATACATGTGTCTATGCATATTTGTATTGTGGATGCACACGTGTGCATGCAGGTACATATGTTAGTGTGTGCATATGCGCACCGAAGCTAGAGGCTAACGTCAGGTGTCTTCCTTGATCACCCTGCATGTTATATTTTTTCTTTTTCTTTTATTTTAGAGAGAGTGAGAGAAAGAGAGAGAGAGAGAGAGAGAGAGAGAGAGAGAGAGAGATTTGGTGCCCCAGGGCCTTAGCTACTGCAAACGAACTCTAAACGCTTGTGCCACCTAGTGGGCATGTGCGACCTTGCACTTGCCTCACCTTTGTGCGCCTGGCTTATGTGGGATCTGGAGAGTAGAACATGGGTCCTTAGGCTTCACAGGTGAATGCCTTAACCTCTAAGCCATCTCTCCAGCCCCATGTTATGTTTTCTTTTGGGCGTGCGTGTTCGTGTGTGTGAGTATGTGTGTGCTCACAGAGGTGCGAGGACAGCGTTCCGGTAGGTCCTTGCCTTCCACCTTGTTTGAGGCAGGGTCTCTTGTTCACCACTGTGTTTGCCAGATCAGCTGGCCTGAGAGCTTCCAGGCTGTTTTCCTATCTCCACCTCCCTTCTTGTCCATAGCATGCTGGGACTATAGACATCATCTATAGTGTCTGGCTATATGTGGGTGCTGGAGATCAGAACTCAGATATTCACATTTGGGAAGCAAGTGCTTTATCTACTAAGGTATCTCCCCAGCTCTCCAAGTTATTTTTTTGAAATAATATATTTTCTTTGTTTTTATGTTTCTATTTATTTATTTATATGGGAGAGAGAGAGAGGGGGGGAGAGAGAGAGAGAGAGAGAGAGAGAGAGAGAGAGAGAGAGAGAGAGAATGAGAATTGATATACCAGAACTCCAATCATGCACCACTTTGTGCATCTGGCTTTTCTGTGGGTACTGGGGAATTGAACCTGGGTCAGCAGGCTTTGCAAGCAAGTGCCTTTAACTGCTGTGCCATGTCTCCAGTCCCTCCCACCTTATATTCTGAGACAAGATCTCTTATTGAACTCAAAATTCACCATTTTATTTTTATTTATTTGTCAGAGAAAGAGGGAGGGAGGGATGGAGAGAGAGAGAGAGGGAGAGAGAATGGGCATGTCAGGGCCTCCAATCATTGCAAACTCCAGACGCATGCATCCCCTTGTGCATCTGGCTAACGTGGGTCCTGGAGAATCGAACCTGGGTCCTTTGGCTTTGCAGGCAAATGCCTTAACTGCTAAGCCATCTCTCCAGCCCCAAACTCACCATTTCAGCTAGACTAGCTACCCAGCAAACCCAAGGGATCACCCTGACCTCTTGTCCTCAGCGCTGGAATCACAGGTGCTCAATGCGGATGCTGGGGTCTGTGTGGATGCTGGGGTCTGTGTGGATGCTGGGGTCTGTGTGGATGCTGGGGTCTGTGTGGATGTTGGGGTCTGTTTTGATGCTGGGGTCTGTGCGGATGCTGGGGTCTGTTTTGATGCTGGGGTCTGTGCGGATGCTGGGGTCTGTGCGGATGTTGGGGTCTGTTTTGATGCTGGGGTCTGTGCGGATGCTGGGGTCTGTGCGGATGTTGGGGTCTGTTTTGATGCTGGGGTCTGTGTGGATGTTGGGGTCTGTTTTGATGCTGGGGTCTGTTTTGATGCTGGGGTCTGTTTTGATGCTGGGGTCTGTGCGGATGCTGGGGTCTGTGTGGATGCTGGGGTCTGTGTGGATGCTGGGGTCTGTGCGGATGCTGGGGTCTGTGTGGATGCTGGGGTCTGTGCGGATGCTGGGGTCTGTTTTGATGCTGGGGTCTGTTTTGATGCTGGAGTCTGTTTTGATGCTGGGGTCTGTGCGGATGCTGGGGTCTGTGCGGATGTTGGGGTCTGTTTTGATGCTGGGGTCTGTGCGGATGCTGGGGATGCAAAAGCGTGTTCTTGTGCTTGCATGGTGAGTTCTTTTCTAACTGAGCTGGCCCCCAAACCTTGCCTATCTTATTTTTTTAATTTTTGTTGTTTTGAGGTAGGGTTTCACTCTAGCCCAGGCTGACCTGGAATTTACTCTGTAGTCTCAGGGTGACCTCGAACTCACAGTGATCCTTCTACCTCTGCCTCCCGATTACTGGGATTAAAGATGTGTGCCACCACACCTGGAAGCTATTTTATTTTAGATTTTATTCTATCTTTATTATTTTTTTTCCAGTGCAGGAGAAAAGCACAAAGTGAGACACAGTGTGCCCAGACCTCCTGACTTGCCTGTGACTGAGGGTTCCCAGGCTATAGGGCTTTCTGTGCTAAACCCCCAAAGTCCTGAGCCAAAAGGACTGAGTTGGCCGTTGTCATGGGACATGAAGTCCCTAGAGAGGGAAATACTTCAGTTTCATAGTTGGCATTCAGAGCTTATCCCTTACCTCTCTGGGGCTAATTTGCTTTTTGAAAATTTTTATTTCTTTCTTTATTTCTTTATTTGACAGAGAAAGAGGGAGAGAGAGACAGAGAGAGAGAGAGAGAGAGAGAGAGAGAGAGAGAGAGAGAGAGAGAGAGAATGGGCATGCCAGGGCCTCCAGCCACTGCAAATGAACTCCAGACATGTGTGCCCCCTTGTGCATCTGGCTAATGTGGGCCCTTGGGAATCAAACCTGGCTCCTTTGGCTTTGCAGGCAAATGCCTTAACCACTAAGCCATCCCCACTAAACCATCCCTCCAGCCCCTCTGGGGTTTATTTACTTGAGAGGATAGATTGGGGACCGTAGGCATCCCGGCAGCCTACCACCAGTGAAGGGGGCAGGAACGGAGGCCCAGGTACAGAAGCCCTGAGAGCATGGCGGGTACCAAGGGGACCTGGAGAAGAGGCCCTCTAGTTCACACAGCCCACTGTTGCCAGGAGAGACGGAAATGCCAGTCAGCTGATGTAAGGAATTTTGGGTGAGAGCTCCCAAATTCTGAGCTGCTGGCTCCTGTACAAAGGACGTGTAGTGTAAGGCACACCAACACATCGGAGGGCCAAGTTGGCCTCCAGGCAAGTAGTTCGTACACTCTGGACAGAACCGATTCTGTGTTTGCTGTCGGTTCATAATTCAATGATTATGCAGAATCCAGCCAGCCCTGGCCCCAGGTAACTAGACATTAATCACATGGTTTGCCTAGAAGAAGAATAAGCAGTCATATATACCTGGAAATCTGGCTTCGGGGGTTTTGCTCTAGAAAGCAGTTTCTGCAGGGCGTCTCAGGCTCGTTTGTGTGTCCATTTACCAAGGTGCCACAGACTCAGTATTGTTCAGCTGTCTGCTCTAACCTGGAGGGTCTTTGCAGACACCGTGCTCAGGAAAAGGAGCCGGACGCAGGGGCCACAGGCTGGATGATTCCGTGTATATGAAGTGTCTGCAGTAGGTAAATTCAGAGACAGAAAGCAGATTTCCGGCTGCCAGGGTCTGGGGGAGAGGAGCAGGGAGTGACTGTTAACAGTGTGATAAAAATGCTCTGGAGTTAGGGCTGGAGAGATGGCTTAGCAGTTAAGGCCCTTGCCTGTGAAGCCTAAGGACCTATGTTCAACTCCCCAGGTCCCATGTAAGCCAGATGCACCAGGTGATGCAAGCACAGGATTGCGCATGAGCACAAGGTAGTGCATGCATCTGGAGTTGGATTGCAGCAGCTAGAGGCCCTGGCATGCCAATTCCTCCCCCACGCATAAAAAAATGTGGGAAAAAATGCTCTGGAATCAGATAGTGGTGATGGCTTGCAACCTTGTGAATATACTAAAGCCCATTTTAAAGCAGAGACTTTTATGAATATAAGTTATATCAATTAAAGTGTAGATGGTTAATTAACATAAGATTATGCAATGTCAATCAAAATTGTAGCAAGCAAGAGCCCTTCTTTCTTTCTCTCTTTCAAAATTGACACCACTCTAGAGGCTAAGGCAAAAAAGATTGCTACAAATTTGAGGCCAGCCTGGGCTACATAGTAAGTCCCAGGCCAATGTGAGACTTTGTCTCAAAAACAAAAACAAAAACAAAACAAAAGAAGGGCTGGAGAGATGGCTTGGGCTGGAGAGATGGCTTAGCGGTTAAGCGCTTGCCTGTGAAGCCTAAGGACACCGGTTCGAGGCTCAATTCCCCAGGACCCACGTTAGCCAGATGCACAAGGGGACGCATGCATCTGGAGTTCGTTTACGGAGGCTGGAAGCTCTGGCGCGCCCAATCTCTCTCTCTCTCTCTCTGCCTCCTTCTCTCTGTCGCTCTCAAATAAATAAATAAACAAACAAAAAATTAACAAAACAAAACAAAAGAAGAACTGGGGATGTAACTCAGCTGGTAGAGTGCTAGCCTAGCACGAATCAAGCCCTAGGTTTGAACCCCAAGTTTGATCCCTAATACCATATAAACTGGGTGTTGTTGGCGCACAGACTTGTTTCTGAAAAATTATTTTATGTGTATGTGTGTGTGTGTGTGTGTGTGTGTGTGTGTACCAAGGTCTCTTGCTGCTACAATTGAATGCCTGTCTGGCTTTGTGTTGCTTGCTACAGAACTGAAGCCAGGTTGACAGCCTTTGTAAGCAAGTGCCTTTAGCCACTGAGCCATCTCCCCAGGTCAGGGCTAGGATTTTTGGTGGTTTATGTGTATTCAATGCATTTGACTTACAATATTTTCAATTTATGACACGTTTAATGGGACATAGTTCCATTGTAGGCAAGGAGTATTTGTATTCATATGCAAAAGAACCTTGATCCATATCTCACACCATATAAAACATTAGATATAAATGCACGACTTATGAAGCTTTCAGAAGAAACCTTGCAACTTTGGGGTAGCCAAAGAATTTTCAGCTAGTAACAGACCAAACTGCTAAATTGGGCTTAATCAAAATTACAAATCTGCCTTTTGAAAAAAAGATTCTTTTTTTTTTTTTGCTTCAAAAAGTAACATTTATTCAAATAGAAAACAAAAGACAAGATGTACATCCCTTGGCTCCCTTCTCTCCATTCCCTCCACTCTCCAGTTGCTCCTTGGCACCCCAGGATTGGACCCTGGCTAGAGCCAGGGAGCAGACAGCCCCCCCCCCCTTGGATGAGGTCAGCAACATTGAGGGGCATCTCTTCAATGGAGGTGTTATAGAAAGTCTCCATGTTTTGAAGAGTCCTCTTGTGTTCTTCTATCACCATGTTAAGAGCCAAAACGACCACCCCCATCAATTCTGTGAATGGTGTTTTTTCCCTGTTGGTGGGAAGGTCATAACTGGTAACTTAAGAAACCTGCTGCACATCAATGCCTCTGGCCTGTCAAGAAAAGATAAAGCTTGTTAATGAGGATAAAATCTATCCGAACTAAGCATGTATGTAGGCAGCCAAAGGAAGGCTAAGGAAATATGTATCTCACGCTGTTCAAGAAGCTCAGGCATGCCAGGTTTTCTTCCAAGTTGCTATGTTCCTGAAAGGGGTATTAGTTGGCCCCTTGGAGAGTGAATCACCTTGGATAAATTTTTTTTAAAAAGACACTGTTAAAAGATTGAGAGGTGATGGATGGAAACTAGTTACCAGTCAAATGTCGATTAAAAGACTTGTATTTTGGCTGGAGAGATGGCTCAGTGGTTAAGGCACTTGCCTGCAAAGCCTAACGACCTGGGTTCAGATCCCTAGTGTCCACATAAAGCCAGACGCACAGGAGACCCTGATGTGCCCATTCTCTCTCTCTCTCTGTCTCTCTTCTTTCTATCTCTGCTTGCAATTTTTTTTAAAAAAAGCTTGTATTCAACATGGTTAGGGAGCCAGGTGTGAAGGTGCATGGCTGGAATCCCAGCACTAGGGAGAATGAGGCAGGAGAGGAGGATCAATGGCTTGGGGCTAGCCGGGGCCACACAGCAAGACGCTGTCTCAACAAATGAAAAATAAAACAAAACAAAACAACAGAAACAAAAACAGAGAAGACCTTTATAGAATTATGTTGGGGTGGGGCTGAGGAACCCATGCACAAGGTCCTGAATTCCATCCCTACAGTAGAAGTCCCAAGCAGTTCATAATAAGAAAATATGGTTCATTTAAAAATGAGCCAGATCTTTTAACAAACGCTTGCATTGTTTCATGAGCTTGTATTTGCTTACTGAATGACCAATAAGCATATGAAGAGTGAGCTAAAGTCTTTAGCATCAGGAAATGCATGCTGAGACCAGAGTAAGGTATTGCTATGCAACTATTACAATGGTCACAAATAGAAAGACTGACCACAGGACCTGGAGAGACGGCTCAGCAGTGAAAGGCACTTGCTTGCAAAGCTTGCAGGCCTAGGTTTGATTCCCCAGTACCCACATAAAGCCAGTTGCAAAAAGTGGTGCAAGCATCTGGCAGTTCATCTGCAGCAGCAAAAGGCTTTGGCAATCCACCCCAACACACACACACACACTTAATAAATAAATAAAATATATTTTTAATATTTTATTTGTTGATTATTTGAGAGATAGGGAGAGAAACAGGCAGAGAGAGAGAGACAGAGAGAGAGAGAGAGAGAGAGAGAGAGAGAATGGGTGTGCCAGGGTCTCCAGCCACTGCAAACGAACTCCAGACACATGCGCCCCCTTGTGCATCTGGCTTACGTGGGTCCTGGGGAATTGAACCTGGGTCTTTTGGCTTTGAAGGCAAGTGCCTTAACTGCGAAGCCATCTCTCCCGCCCAAATAAATTTTTTTTTCAAATTTTTATTAACAACTCCCATGATTATAAAAAATATCCCATGGTAATACCCTCCATATCCCCAAATAAAATATTTTTTTTTAAAATAAGAAAGACTATATGAAGTGTTTGTGAAGATATGGAAGAACAGGAATGCTCATTCACTGCTGATGGAAATGTAAAACAGCACCAACCTTCTGGAAAGCAGTTTATTTAATGATTTTTGTAAAAAAGAAAAAAGCTAAACATGCACTTATTCTATGAGTCAACCATTCTGCTTCTAAGTATATACTTAAACGGAAAGACTGAAGTCTGGTGCACAAGTGTAATAAGCAAAGACTAGAAACAACTCGGGTGTCTGTCAGTAGGTGAATGAATAAAACAAGTATATAATACTCATGCAGTAGAATAGTTAAACATATTTTACTTATTTATTTATTTGGGGAAAGAGAGAGGGGAGAGGGAGGGAGGGTGCACCAGGGCCTCTCACCACTACAAACAAACTCCAGAGGCTTTCTGTGGGTACTGGGAGATTGAACCTGGGCTCGCAGGCTTTGCAAGCAAGCACCTTTAACTACTGAGCCATCTCCCCAGTCCCCCATATTAGAAACAAAAAAAGAAGGAGCTACTGATTTACAATGACACAGAGGAATCTCAGTATAGTTTGGCTGCATGAGAGAAGAGAGACGAAGCATCCACACCGCAGACTAAGCAGCTCAAACAGTTGACGCTTCTTTTCTCACAGTCCTGTGGCTGAGCTCAAGGTTTTCACAGGTCTAGTCTGCCTGGGGAATCTTTCTTCCGTGTGCAAAAGGGCTTTCTTTCTTTCTTTCTTTCTTTCTTTCTTTCTTTCTTTCTTTCTTTCTTTCTTTCTTTCTTTCTTTCTTTCTTTTTGAGGTAGGGTCTCACTCTAGCTCAGGCTGACCTGGAATTCACTATGTAGTCTTAGGGTGGCCTCGAATTCATGGTGATCCTCCTACCTCTGCCTCCTGAGTGCTGGGATTAAAGGTGTGCGCCACTATGCCCAGCTTCTACATTATATCTTTTTTTTTTTTTTTTTTTGAGGTAGGGTCTCAGTCTAGCCCAGGCTGACCTAGAATTCACTATGAAGTCTCAGGGTGGCCTCGAACTCCCGGCGATCCTCCTATCTCTGACTCCTGAGTGCTGGGATTAAAAGCGTGCGCCACCACTCCTGGCTATTACCTTTTCTCTTTCTTTCTTTCTTTCTTTCTTTCTTTCTTTCTTTCTTTCTTTCTTTTTTTTTTTTTTTACAATATATCTTAATCAAGTTATATTTCAAAAGCATGAACTGGCAGTCAGTTCTAGACAGCAGTCTCCTCCAAGTGTCCTATGCTGGTGAGCTTTTGGTTCTGCCCTACCCACACTTGTGATGGGTTGTCTCCTGTTCCTGGTGGAGTTCTAGAGCTGTCTCCTCTCCCTACTTTATGTCCTAATCTCTGGAACAGGTCACTGGGCTGGGGCTTTAATTAACAGCACAATTGACCTTGGGATGGGAAAGGTGAGATCATACATCAGGTCTGACCTAATCAAACAAGTGTGTCAGAGCAGAGAGTTTTCACTGGCTGGGTCTGGAAGAGGAAGCCAGGGCCATCTGAAGCCAGAGAAGGACTGGAGGTGTATCATTTCTGTTTTGAGGGTGGAGGGACCAACTGGGGGGGGGGGATGAGGGGTCTGTCAGTTGCTGGCAATGACCCTGGCAGGGGAGTAGGGAACTCAATGCTGCAACTGCAAGATGCTGGAGTAGGTACCACCTATCAGAAGCCTGGGGAAAGGTTAGAAGTCAAAATTCAGTTTCAAGTTAAGTTTGTATTGGATGTGTGTCTCTGTACTATCACACACAATAATTGCTAGTTGGGAACTATTTGTATCTTAATAAGGTCATGGGTATGACGTTAGAATTATTAATTTTAAAAGGTTTGCTGCAGGGCTAGAGGGATGGCTTAGCTGTTAAGGTGCTTGCCAGGCAAGCCTAAGGACCCATGTTTGACTCTCTAGATCCCAGGTAAGCCGGACGCACAAAGATGAGGCAAGCACAAGGTCACACATGCCCACTAGGTGGTGCAAGCATCTGGAGTTTGAGTGTAGTGGCTGAGGCCCTGGCACAATTCTCTCTTTCTCCCTCTCCCTAGCTCTTGTTCTCTTACGTTAAAAAAAAAAAAAGTGTGCTGCAAAACCAAGACTTAAAGAAAGTGAATGGGGTAAGAACTTAGGTATCTCAGAGATGAAGGATGGAGGCTTCCGTGGGGGAATGGAGCTGGCCCCAGAACTTCCACATGGTCTTCACCTCCCATACCATGACCCTAGTTTGAGCCTGTCTGCACACTCTCAGTGCTGTGGAACACTGTCCTCTGAGCAGAATGACCACTGTCATCTTAATGACAGCAGCTGTGACTATCCACAAGACCCTCCACAAACTCAGACCTGTTGTGCTCCTTCGTAGAAGGAGGGGTGGGGAGGGTGATCAGACTCTTATCCGAGATTCCTAATCAGTGGGCTCCAAGCTGGTGAGAGCCTCTGTCTCAAGAAAAGGTGTACAGGGACTGGAGAGATGGCTTAGTGGTTAAGCGCTTGCCTGTGAAGCCTAAGGACCCTGGTTCGAGGCTTGATTCCCCAGGACCCATGATAACCAGATGCACAAGGGGGCGCACGCGTCTGGAGTTCGTTTGCAGTGGCTGGAGGCCCTGGTGCGCCCATTCTCTCTCTCTCTATCTGCCTCTCTCTCTCTCAAATAAATAAATAAAAATGAACAAAAAATGTAAAAAACAAAAAGAAAAGGTATACAGGGACTGGAGAGATGGCTTAGCAGTTAAGGTTCTTGCGTATGAAGTCTAAGGACCCAGGTTTGATACCCCAATACCCACATAAGCCAGATGCGGCAGGTGGCGCATGTGTCTGGAGTTTGTTTGCAGTGGCTAGAGGCCCTGGCACACTCATTCTCTCTCTCTCTCTGCCTCTTTCTCTTTCTCTCTGTCTCTAATAAATAAATAAGGGCTGAAGAGATGGCTTAGTGGTTAAGGCGCTTGCCTGTGAAACCCAAGGACCTAGGTCAATTCCCCAGGACCGACGTAAAGCGCAAGGTGGCGCATGCATACGGAATTTGTTTGCAGTGGCATTAGAGGCCCTGACATACCCATTGTCTCTCTCTCTCTCTCAAATAAATAAATAAAATATTTAGGAAAAAAAGGTGGAAAATATACCGAGAGTGACACCCGAGGATGTTGTCTGGCCGCTATAAATAGAGCAACGTGCACAGGCCACCTGGACACATACATGCATGTGCTCACACATGTGCCAAAAAGTGATACCACGACATTTAATTCCAACTATGCCCCCTTCTACTTTCATGTCTTTTGTGTGTGCATGACTCAGTGAGTTTAATTAGGGTTGTTTGCATAAGCATGGGTGGCATTTTATTTACCAACCTACCAGTGGCTACAACCTTAACTGCCAACAGCTCTACAGGGAGGGATGGGACCATCCATGAGCCCCTACCTCATCCATAAGATTGACAACCCCGATCTTTTTGTGCAGGTAAGCACAGCCACTGTGAATTCACAAGTGCAACTTCCACGCCATGTCCAGAAGACTGTCACACAGCACACCTCCCCGTCCTCCAGCTCTTCCATTCTTTCCGTCCCCCCCCCCCCCCACAACGTTCCCTGACCCTTGCAGGGGATGCTGTTGATTCCCCATTTAAGGCTGAGCACTCAATAGTCACTTCTGCTCAGCACTTTGACCAGTTATGCGTCTCTGCAGTAACCAGTATTTAGAACTTTAAACCTTCTCTGGGACATTCTATCATCACATCCGTTTTTATTGTAGGTGTACAGAGATGTGGGCTCAACTCAGAGGCTCCCTGAGCTCTGAACAGTTGTCGTCTGTGGCAAGAGCTGGGTGGGACAGTGATACGGGACTTGTGGGCAGCACCTGGGTCAAGTCCTTTCTGCTGTCTGGCTTCCCATTGTCTTTAGCTTTTATAGGGCTCGTTCCTCTCCCAGTGGGATGAACACCTCTCTCCTCCCCCAGCTGGTATCTAAACCAGACCTAAGTGGATCCCATCAGCTCCACATTGCTGCAAGGGATGGGGGACGCCCGCTCTGGGTGTGCTTAGCCACACTCTCACCAGAGGGCGCCACACTCCTTTATTAATGTCCTCGCCTCCATCCAGATTTCAGTCTAGGGAAACAGTGGGGTACACCTTTCCTGGAAGGTTCTCACAATCACTCCACCACAAAGTGAGCTACTTCTAGACAGGAGCTTTCCTACTAGGTAGCCCGATGATCTTACAAGGGAGAAGGGGGCTCTTTTTATTTATTTCAGAGAGAGAAAGGAAGAGATAGAATAGGCTTGCCAGGGCTCTTGCTGATGCAAACAAGTCCCAGACACATGAGCCATTTTGTGCATCTGTCTTTATGTGGGTTATGGGGAATCGAACCCAGGCAAGCAGGCTTTACAAACAAGCGTCTTTAACCACTGAGCAATCTCCCTAGTCCTTCTTTGACTAAACAACTTTTTTTTTTTTTTTTCCGAGGTAGGGTCTTGCTCTAGCCCAGGCTGACCTGGAATTCACTATGTAGTCTCAGGGTGGCCTCAAACTCACAGCCACCCTCCTACCTCTGCCTCCCAAGTTAGCAACTACACCACTACCAGCCCACGATGCACTGACCTTCTTCCTTGGTTTCCGTTATTTTCCATTACACTTTATGACTCAAAACCAACCTCCTCCTTTACAAGGACTCTGCAGTGGTAAATAAACTCCCAGTGAGCTGGGCATGGTGGCACAGGCCTCTAATCCCAGCACTCAGGAGGTGGAGGGAAGAGGATCAGGAGTTCAAAGATATCTTTCGCTACATAGCAAATTCAAGGCCGGTCTGGGCTCCATAGATACCCTGTCTCAAAACAGCCAACAAATAAAGAAAACAAAAACCTTACCTGTGCCAGAAAAGCACCTGGTATAGGTTTCCTTTTACCTGGGTTGATGTAAGTGGGCCCTGGGGATCCACTATGGGGTGTCTTCTATCAGGGGGGAGCATGAGACAGTCTTCTTTCGTGGTCACTGTTAGTCATTTAGCAGGTCCGACACAAATGGAGCTTGCTCTGCATTCACACCACATGGGCAAAGGTGACCCAGTGACAGTATTGCCCCACTCGCTGCCCACTGGGCCCCAGGAGTGAAGGCTGTTTGGAATAGTATTTGGGGTAGCTCAGCCCAGGAATCCTGATGGGTTAGGAGGGGAAACTAAGGCAGAAATATAGGGATCCTGATCCCCTGGCTGGGAGGTGAGCAGGAGGGATATTATGCATGAGTGTGTATCCGTGTTTGAGTGTGTGATATTAGTATGCATGTGTGTAAATGTGTATGTGAGTGTATGGGTGTGTGAGTGTATGGATATGTGAGTGTATGGGTGTGTGAGTGTATGGGGGTGTGTGTGCATGGGTGTGTGTGCATGGGTATGTGAGTGTGTGAGTGTATGAGTGTAAGTGCAGGGATGTGTGTGTTACGCACTGGGGCAGTTTCTACCACCAATGCTGCCCATGGTCCTGAGTTTACACTCAGGCCACAGAAGCTCTGCCCTGCAGCGTCCTACACGCTTGGCCCTTAACTGTAACTCCTATTCTAAGACCAACTGTAGCCCTGCATCATGGTATTTTCAGGTTTGTGGGAGGTGGCAGACCTGGCTGTCTCCCTCCACTTACACATGATGATACCAGGGACAGAGACTTTACCTGTCACCACCAGTAGACCATGGGGGAGAGGGGGAAGGCTGGGAGCCTCATGATCTAGAAAATCTGACCCCAGGGGCTCCCAGCTGCTCAGAAGCAGCTCCTGTTTGATCCCAGGGTTCTGAAGCTCAGCTTAGTTCTTTATTCTCTCTGGTCACCGCTGCCCCAGCTGGCACCGGCCCCTGTGCAATGCTGTCCCTTGGCCTGGTTTAAGCAAGCTTTGGCCCTGGACCATTTCCCACAACAGGGATTTAATGTGGCAGTGAAAGTGGAGAGTAAGGGGGAGGCAGAGTTGGAGGCATAGGCTTTCCTCCCAACTCTCTCTTGGCAAAGTGTAGCTGGCAAACAGGGAAGAGAGGTTCCATGCAAACTGTGTGTGACCCTCAAGATCAGAGCTGTTTGGATCCAGTCAGGTTTTGAACATTTTTATTTATCTATGAGAGAGAGAGAGAGAGAGAGAGAGACAGAGAGAGAGAGAGAGAGAGAAAGGACACATTAGGGCCTCCTGCCACTGTAAAAAAATTCCAGACACATTAGCCACTTTGTGCATCTGGCTTTTTATGGGTACTGGGGAATCAAACCTGGGCCGTCAGGCTTTGTAAGCAAGTATTTTTAACCGCTGAGCCATCTTTCCAGCCCCAAGGCTCATCAATTTGGCTAGACCAGTCAGCCAGCAAGCCCTAGGGAATCCTGTCTCTGCCTCTCCAGTGCTAGGATTATAGGCATGTGCTGCCTTACCAACTTTTATGTGGGTGTTGGGGATCTGAACTCAGAGCCTCATGTTTGTGTGGCAAGCACTTTACTCACTGAGCCACTGCATATTCTGAGCTAGATCTTCCCCCCAACATGGTCCCAAAGACAGGCCCTCACTTTTTTCTTGTCCCCTGGAGGCCAGGCAGGTGTAAGGAGGGGTGTGCGTGGGGGGGGAGCAGCTGCAGGCACAGCTGGACGGCAGAAGGATCAGGAGTTGTCTCAGGAAAAAAAAAAAATCAGCTTGTCCTAGTGGTACAGGCCTCTAATCCCAGATATTTATGAGGCTGAAATAGAAGAATCACAGGTTCAAGGTCAGTCTAGAGGCTATGGACTGAGTCCAAGGCCAGCCAGAGAGACTTAACGAGACCCTGTCTCAAAATAAAAAGTAAAGGGCTGGAGAGACAGCTTAGCGCTTAAGACATTGCCTGGGCAGCCAAAGGACCTAGGTTTGATTCCCCAGGGAATTCCCTTATGTGGGCATAAACCAGATGCACAAGGTGGCGCCTCTGTCTGGAGTTCGTTTACAGCAGCTGAAGACCCTGGCACAGCCATTCTCTCTCTTGCTCTCTGTCTCTTTCTCTCTCCCCCAAATAAATAAGATAAAATAAATTTAAAAAAAAGTAAAAAGAGGGCTGGAGAGATTGCTCAGTGGTTAAGGTGCTTGCCTGTAAAGCCTAACAACCTGGCTTCAATTCCCCAGTACCCATGTAAAGCCAGATGCACAAAGTGGTACATGCATCTGGAGTTTGTTTGCTGTGGCTGGAGGCTCTGGCATGCCCACATGTGCCCACATATCTCTGTATCTCTTTCTCTTTGTCTCTCTCTGCTTGCAAATAAATAAAATAAATAAAAATATAAAGGTATATGGGCAATTTAACATCCTTAAAAAAAAAAAAAGTAAAAAGAAGGCTGGAATGTGTTTCAGTGGTAGATCTCTTGCTTAGCATGAGCAAGGTCCTAGGTTGAATCCCAGCAGTGAAAATAAACACACAAAACCCCCAAACCAACCAACCCAATAGAAAACCCAACACTCAACAATGAAACAAAGCAGACAAACAAACATTTAGCTGGGCATGGTGGCACATGTCTATCATCTCAGTACTTGGGAGTTAGAGGCAGGAAGATCATGAGTTTGAGACCAGCCTGTACTACAGGGCGAGACCTTACCTCACAAAGCCAAGAAGTGCCCACCCACACACTCAGTGGCTAAAGAACAAGAACCAGGAAGAGGCCAATTCGTGATTCTATTGGCACCGAGGGTCTTTTCCGCATGCAGTGCAGTTCCCAAGATCGCTGTCCTTAGGAACCTCTGCCTCTAGCCCACAGGTGAGATCTATGTAAGTCCACCTTCTGGAGTGAGGAAGGAGACCCTTGGGGGGCTGCCTGATCCCCGCTCTCCTGCTCAGCCTCTTCCTCTGGCCTCCCTCTGAACTCACCCCTCACCTCCCACCAAGTCTAATTCTTCCATGTTCCCAGAGCGTAGCAACCAGCTTGCAAAACTCTCTCTCTTCTATTTCCTCTGCCCTTCTCACTGGACCTCTCCAGCCACCCCCCGACCCCCCTCATCCGCAGAGCCAGGTGAGTTGTGGCTGATCCTGGGGTCACCCAGACCACCTCCTTCCCTCTTGACACTCCCCGCCAGGAGCAGCCACCTCCCTCACGTTGGATCTTCTCCACTCTTGTTCCTTCACACAGTCTGCAGCGGTGGATGGACTGGATCAGCATGCGTGCTTTCCATGACGTCATCCCTCCAGGCCATTACAAAGGGTGGGGGGAGGCGTGACCTACTGGTCCCAGCGCTCACCCAGTGCCTGGCACTCAGTCAGCACCTGCTGAATGAACTGCGTAGTCAGTGAGGATGGGAAACGCTGTCGCCGTTCCCCCAGTGTGGCCAGTGTCCGACAACAGCAATATCATGTGCTGGCTCATTTTCTTACCACTCTTAGTAGAAATAGCTCCCTTTGCCCATATCACAAAACAGCTGCTCCACTGGTTCTCCAGACATGTACCAACACTATAAATATCCTGGCTGTTCTCCTGCCTTGGCACAGGGGCCCCGGGGAACTTGGGAAGAGAGAGCCCAGGGCCGTGTGGGCAGTGGGAGGGAGGGAACACATTGCCCAACTTTCCTCTTCTCAGCCTCCAGGCACAGGCTGGCTCTGCTTCCCACAGGCTAGGAAACCCCCCACAGTTTTCCTGGGAATCTGGCAGAGACAGATAACCGGCAGCCCTCCTGCTCTGCTCTGGTGGTATTCAACACAGCTATCTAGTGCAGAGACCAGCTCAGCTCTTGGAGAGAGCGGAGCTCAATAGGTGCCAAGCCTCTGGTTCCAGCAGAGTTCTTGCAGGCAGGACGAGGAGTGATCACAGAGGGAGAGGCTTTCCACGTACATTTTTAAAGGAACCATAGCCAGGCGTGGTGGCACACGCCTGTAACCCCAGCACTCAGAAGACTGGGGCAGAAGATTTACTGCAAGTTTGAGGCCAGCCCGGACTTACATTCAGCCAGGGCTAAAAATCCCAAAGAACTTTAATGCAAGGCCAGAAGAGCTATGTGTTAGTTAGGTGGTACGCATGGATAGTCCCAGGATTTGGGAGGTAGAAGTAGGAGGATCAGTAGTACAAGGCCAAGCGTGTCTAGTTATTCAGGACTGGCATTTATGTGGGTGTTTAGTTGCTGAACTCTGTGGTCCTCACACTGGTGCTGCAAGAACTTTAACCACTGAGCAATCTCCCCACCCCTCTTCACCTAATTTTCTGAGGCAGGGTCTCTTGCTGAACCTAGAGCTCAAAGATTTGGCTACTCTAGCTAGCCTGTGACCCTTAGAAATTCATCGTCACTGCCTCCCCGGTGCTGGGATCATAGGTGTGTACCATGGAATTCAATATTGTATGCACCTGGCTTTTTTTTTTTTTTTTTTTGATTTTTCGAGGTAGGGTCTCACTCTAGCCCAGGCTGACCTGGAATTCACTATGGAGTCTCAGGGTGGCCTTGAACTCATGGCGATCCTCCTACCTCTGCCTCCTGAGTGCTGGGATTAAAGGTGTGTGCCACCACGCCTGGCTTGCATCTTGTTTTTTATATGGGGAATGGAACCCCAGGCTGGTAGGCTTTGCAAGCAAGCACTTTCAACTGCTGAGCCAGGCCTGCTCAATACTCAGTATTTTATGTGGGTTCTGGGGATCTGAACTCATGTCCTCTGCTTGTATAGCCAGCACTTTACCCACTGGGCCATCTCTCCAGACCTGATCTTATTTATTTATTTTAGAGACAGGGTCTCCTTATGTTGCCCAGTTGGCATGGAACTCCCGAGTTGAAGTGATTGTCCTAGGCCGGTACACCTGTGGTCCCACAACTCAGGAGGTGGAAGCTGGAGGATCATGAATGCCAGGCCAGCTTGGGCTACACAAGTCCGTCTTCCTCCCCACATGCCAAACCCAAAACACAAACAACAAAAAACCCTGATCTTTCTGCCTCATCCCACCAGGTAGCTAGAATCAGAGGGCCAAGTCCTTGAGTTCAACCCCATTCTTTGTTCTCCAGGCTGCTTCTGCTCTCTAAGAGACTAACTTTCCTCCAGTCCCTAGGGGACTCCGGCAGCCTGTGATCTTCCAGGAGCTCTTGGATGACAACAAGTCTTCTAGTCCCTTCAGGTCTATGGTGGTGTTTGCAACAGGGACTTGTCTGCGATGTTAAAGTACTTCCCAGCTCGCTCAGGATGCTCCCCGCCTACTCAGGATGCTCCCAGCCAGTGGCTTGGTGGGAGTTGGGAGGGGACTACTCTGGGGTTCCTTGTTTCCCCACATTTTCCTCCCACCTCCTTCCACCCACTCCCTGGGCTCCTTGGCTCCAGAGATGGAGAGGGAGGAAGAGGTGGCACTATGCCCGTTGCTACTACTTTCTTGGGCTGTACAGACATTCATCACTGGTGTTTCTTATGTGGGGGGTCCTCTGGGGCTCCTTGGTGATGATACCCTGTAAACTGGGGAGCGGCTCACTTTCAGTCCTGGGTGTAGAGATGGGGCTGAGGACATTGTCCTCAATAGGTACCTTGGCATTTTGCTCAGTCCCTTCTCCTGGTAACCCTTTTGGGCCAGCTCCTTCTCATGGTCCACATCTGCTCCAGAGAAAATATTCCTGTATCCTTTGTCCCCCCTCCCGAACCCCTTGGGGAGGGGTACTTGGTACACAGATTCGTCACCTTTCCTCGTTCTGACTTCAGGACTTTCTGCCTTTAAGATTTATCAGGCACCTGGTGTCTGGTCCCCAAGTTCCTGGCTATGCCTATCACTTCTCGAAGTGGTCTCCTCTGGCCATCTTTGGTGGGGGGTGGGGTAGGAGCAGACTGTGCTCCATTACCTCTTCAAAGAAATCAACTCTGAATGTCTCTCTCTCCCTCCCCCTACCCCTCCCACTCTTCCTGCCTCACTCCCTTCCACCCTGTGGGCGGCGGGTTCTTAGCTCCCTCTTTACAAGCTCTGTTAGCTGAACTCACTTTTCACATGGGAACATGGGAGTAGTTGGCACCTACTGCTTTGTTCTTTGACTCAAGGTCTTCGCCAAAATTAAAACGGAACTGGTGTTTTTTTATATATATAAAAAACACATAACTGATATATATATATATCTTGTTCCGTTTATATTCACTGAGGCTAGTAGGCCAGCAGTTAGTCTTAATCGCACAGCATGTCCCTCTGGCTTTCACATGCTCCAGGCGTTTCCCACATGGCCATGATTACCAGAGTTACACTTTCTGCCAGGTGGAGGAGTCTGGACACAAGGTATTGGCGGATCTAGGCTCACCTCATGGTCACGCATGGCTGCGGTGGCTCCGCGTCTCATGTTCCACAGCCCGGGCAGAAAGAGGGAGAAGCGACATCCCTGGCCATCTCTTATGGAAGAAAAACAAAGCTACTTCCAAAAGGCTTCCAGAACCTTTGGTGGAATCAGGGCAGGTGAGCTAGGCTTTCCCAGCTTCTCATGGGGAGTTGGGCAAGGAAGGATGAGGTGGGAACGGTGACGTTTCTGTTAGTCAGGCAACAAGTCAGCCTCACCGGCGAGCTCGCGTGAACCAGGATGGAGGCTTCTTCCTGGGAACCTCTCCCCCATGACTCTCCTCCTCCATATCAATTAATATTAAGGCATTCTCATGAATGATACCGTGGAGATAAAAACCCTGATCACAACCAGATTAGGATCTGTTTCCTCGTGTGTGCATGCATGGGTGTGTGGTGTGCATTCATGTATATGTGCACCTGGCTACACGTGTGTAGGGTGCATGTGGAGGCCAGAAGTGGATGCCAGGTGTCTTCCTCCATGGCTGTCCTCTCATTTTTTATTTATTTATTTGAGAGAGAGAAAGGGAGGGATATATATATATATATATATATAGAGAGAGAGAGAGAGAGAGAGAATGGGCACTCCAGGGCCTCCAGCCACTGCAAATGAACTTCAGATGCATGTCCCGGAGAGTCGAACAGAGATCCTTTGGCTTTGCAGGCAAACGCCTTAACCACTAAGCCATCTCTCCAGGCCCCTGTCTTCTCTTATTTTACTGAGGCTGAGTCTCTCACTTGAACCTAGAGCTTGCTGGTTCAGCTAGTCTAGCCAGACAGCTGGCCTTGAAGACCTCATTTCCACCTCCTGAGTACTGCCATTTATGTGGGCGCTGGAGATCTGAACTCCAGGCTTCACGCCTGTGCAGCAAGCACCTTATACTGCAGGCTCTGTTGTCAAGGGTTCATCTCGTTCCTGCGTGGACAGATGTGTAAGAGACACTGCTTACTGTCGCGGTTGGCCCAGGGAAATCCAGACATCACTGAGAACTAGACAATTTTTTTAGCTAGGCAGACAGATAGGGAAAATGGAGCCTTTAGTACTAGAGTACTCCAAGAAGGCAACCTAAGATGGTGAAGAGGGTCATTCGCTTCCTACCTCTTCTGTGTAAGTGAATTTTCCGGCCTGCAGGCTCCCTTGGTGGGCTTTCGGGGACCTGTGCAGCACAAGATGCATCCTAGACCAATCAATGCCCTCATCTCTGTTTAAGCTGACCAATCACAGGTTCTAGACGGGAGAGCTAAACTCATTCAGTAAAAAGCCCAGCTCCCACAAGGATGGTGGATCTCCAGCTCAGATCTCCTCCTCCATGAGAAGTCTGTTTTCTCTCTACTTTCTTTACTTTTACTTTAAAATAAACTTGCTCGTTTAAACTCCTGACTTTCAATTCCTTAATCAGCAGAGAAAACAAACCCCCAAGCCATAGATGGTAACATCTTGGTAGAATTTGTTGTTCCTACTGTTTTAGTTTTCAGTAGCGCAGGTTGTCCTCAAATTTGCACCAATCATCCTGCCTTGGGCTTCAAAGTACTGGGATTTTAGGTGTGAGCCACCATAGCCTGCCACATAGCACTCTGACTTTTTGTTTTGTTTTGTTTTTCAAGGTAGGGTCTTACTGTAGTCCAGGCTGACCTGGAAATCACTATGTAGTCTCAGAGTGGCCTTGAACTCATGGTGATCCTCCTACCTCTGCCTCCTGAGTGCTGGGATTTTAGGTGTTAGCCACCACGCCCAGGCAGCACTCTGGCTTTGTATTCACATGTTTGTGTCTTAGAGATAGGGTCCTGCTACATAACCCCGGCTTCACGTTATGTAGACCATGCTGCCATCAAACTTGTAGCCATTGTCCTGTCTCCACCTACTGATTGCTGGGATTACAGGTATAAACAGCCACATTCAGAGGCAGGATTGTGGTATAGACCATGCACTTGAATTTCTGGTCTCAAACCCAAACTTCTCTAGGGGCTCAAATGATTCCCCAAAGGTGGGCTGTCTGCTGTCTGGCTAGCTCAGTGCTGTTTGTGTCAAGTTTTTCAGGTCCCTGTGGCTTATCCTTCTGCCTAAATAGATTAAGGGTTACCAAAGTCAGTGATAGTTGAGATATCCTGGTGCCAGGAAGGACGTGGTTGATAATGTGACAAGCCTTTGCAAGTCTTTTATTTTATTTATTAATTTTTTTGTTTTTTTTTCAAGATAGGCTCTCACTCTAGCCCAGGCTGACCTGCAGTTCACTATGTAGTCTCAGGATGGCCTAGAACTCATGGTGATCCTCCAACCTCTGCTTCCTGAGTGCTGGGATTAAAGGCATGCGCCACCACACCCGGCCTGTAGGTCTTCTGTGATGACATAATTGACAACCTCCCACTGAAGCTGCTTTGTTGTGCCTTTCTTTCAACTTTACGATGGTATAGAAGTGGACTCACACAGCCATTCATTCTGTTTGTCACTTTCGGCTCAGTTTTCAATGAATTATCTGGTATCTCCACTACTTTATTATGAAATAGGCTTGTGAGCTAGGGAGGTGCCTCAGGGGATAAAGCACTTGTCATGCAAGCATGAGGACCTGAGTTTGAAGACCCAGAGCCCAGGTAAAGCCAAACACAATACCGTGAGCATCTTTAACCCCAGCACTCCTATGGCGAGATAGGAGGCAGAGACAGGAGAACCCTCAGAAGCCCACCGGTCCAGGTAGCCTGGTGAACACAATGGGGAACAATAAGAGACCTGCCTCCAACAAGGCGGAAGGTGACGACTGACACCCAATGTGCCCCCTCTGACCTCCACACATGTTCTGTGATACATGCACAACTAGGATTTTTTTTTTTTTTTGGTTTTTCAGGGTAGGGTCTCTCTCTAGCCCAGACTGACCTGGAATCCATTATGTAGTCTCAGGTTGGCCTTGAATTCACAGCAATCCTGCTACACCAAGTGCTGGGAATAAAAGTGTGAGCCACCATGCCTGGCCAAAACAGGATTTATGATAGAGGATTTTGCTCAATTGTGAGCTAGTGTGCAAGTGTTCTGAGCATGTATAAAGTAGGGTAGGCTAAGCTATGATATTCACTAGGCTTCGTGGATTTTTTTTGCACATGTGTATGTGCACACGTGTTTGTATGTGTAGGTACACATGTGGGTGCAGATGCATGTGTGGGCATGTATATGTGGAGGCCAGAAGACAACCTCAGGTGTTCTTTCGTTTAAGAACCTCCCTTCCTTTTCTTTTTAAAATACAACTTTTGTTGTCAACCTCTGTACATATAGACAATATACCATGGCCACAATCCCCTCCCATTACTCTCCCTTTCCCCTTGAATTCCTCCCTCCACTGAATCCCTTCTTTCCAACTAGTCCCTCTTCTGTTTTGATGTCATCATCTTTCCTCCTCTCATCACGCAGGTCTTGGATAGGTAGTGTCAGCCACTGTGAGGTCATGAATGGCCACTTTGTGTCTGGAAGACAGTATTGCACAACACTCTTCCCCTTCCTTTGGCTCCTACATTCTTCCTGCCACCTCTTCCGCAATGGACCCTGAGCCTTGGAGGATGTAATAGAGATGTCTCCAACACAACTTTTGGGGAAAACTTTAGTAAGCCTGCCTTAGTTGCTTTTCTTTTTTGTTGTGACCAAATACCGGACAAGAAGCACATTAAGGAAGGTCTTTTCTTTTCTTTTTTTTGCCTTCCACTTTGAGGCTACAGTCCAGTCCATCGGGGTGAGGAAGGCATGTTGGCAAGACTGTGAGGCAGCTGGTCACATTGGCTGTGCAGTCAAGAAGCAGAGAGACGAATGTTGCCGCTTCACTCGCTTTCTCCTTTTTATCCAGCCTGGGACCTCAGCCTACATTCGGGGTAAGGGGAGGCCTTCTCCCCCAATTACCCAGAACTACAGGCTGCAGGATGCCAAGGGCAGGGGAGGCAGTGTGAGCCCCAGGCTAGGGGCAAGCGTACCATTGTGTTATCTACTCCATTTGGCTGTGAACTTGAAACTGCTCTAAAAGCTAAGATCTTCTTAAATTCATATGTAAATAGATGATGAAGGTGGGTTATGGAGGCCTGAGTGTATTTATTCATAGAGGTCCTTCCCATGGGCGTAGGGATGTAGCTCAGGTGGTGGAGCGCTTGCCTAACATGCACAAAACCCTTGGTTTGATTCACCAATCCCACATCAACCATGTTGGTGGTTCATGCCTGTAGTCTCTGCACTGGAGAGGCAGGGGCAGGAGAATCAGAAGGTCAAGGTTTACTCATCTATATAGGGAGTTCAAGGCTAGCCTGAGCCACATGAGAAAAAAAAGATAGTGCCCATTTTGTTCCTGTAATCTGCCAACAAAAGTTTTCCATGTTTGAAGGGGACCTGGGGCAGGCAGACAGAGGACACCACCCATGTTCTTCTGCAGTTAAACTGGCTTTCTTGACTTCTCCCTCCTCTGCCTCCCGCTCCCCGGGCAGCTGCAGGCTCCGGCTCCTCCCGCTGGCGCCGAGCGTGGCCCGGTCAGCAGCTCACACCGATCCTTAGACATGGGGAGTGTTATTTAGTCTAGAAACTCACAAAGGAAATATCTGCTTGCACGTGAAAAATCTCTGGAATGTCTCTGTTCCCCTCTGTCCAACAGCCCTGTCTGCAAGACCACCGTGAAGAGCCCCACGGACAGCGACAGCGTTGTTCAGGGCTGAGCTCTGCAGCCCGTCCAGGCACCTGTCCCTGCTGTGTCATTTAGCGCCCCTCTGAGGCTCTGGGGATGAGGGGGTGGGGTGGGAGAGGAGGACAGTTTATACACCTGGGGAAACGGAGGAAGAAAACTCACGGTATTCAATTTCAGTCCTTCTCAGGTCAGACTATGGCCTGCTTCCCAACACCCTGCCTCAGCCTCGGTCTTTCTAAAGCCACTTCAGCTGGATATTCCTCCCTTCCCCCACTTTCTGCCTGCCTTTACTGCTCTTGGATCTTCTCTTGAGGGCTCCTCTCCGGCGGCCAGGCCACCGAGGAGTGACAGCCTTGGATTGACTTTGATTAGGTATGCTGGAAGCCATGGGGAATCTCGCTGAGCGTCTGTGGTTTTCTCTCTAACATGAAGTTGGGGACAGTCTCTGTCCCATCTCCTGGCCTCTCTGCCCCTCACCCCACCACCATTTCCAGGGCCATCTTGTCTCTGCCTGAAGCCTGTTTCAGAAGCAGAGGCAAAAGACCATGGTGAACTAGAGAGACGATGAAGTGAGCTTCCTGCACATCATGGGGGCCCAAGGCAGCTTGAGCCTGTCCAAGTTTGGAGCTCTAGAACCCATATCAACAGCTGGTCATGGTCATGCACATCTGTAACCCCAGTCCTATGGGGAGCAGAGACTGGGGCTTGCAAGTGACAAGGAATCCACAAGGAAAGACAGGTGGGTGAGTGATGGAAGGGGACGCCAGGACACTCCCCTGGCCACCACAGGTGAGCCACAAGGCACCGTGGGTGAGTGTATAGGGCGCTGCATCTGAGCATATGCCCCCCCCCACACACATGGGCTTATTTTATAACTGTCTTTCCTTTCCTGCCAGCAGGCTGGGGTTAAGCCCACGGAACATGGAAGAGGAGACTGGTGATGGAAAAGAGTCCCAGGGCTACAGGCGCTGTGTGGAAAACAAGAAGCATTCAAGTACCAGGTGTGAGGGTTTAAATAGAAACCTGCTTACACTGTGCTTATAATAACAACAGCTGGTGCTTTGAGGTCCCGGTTCTTTTCAGAAGACTAACATTTAACTTCCAGACAATTCCAGGCAGTCTCAACATCACATGAGTTCACCGAAGCAAGCGCAGCAGCTCTGTGGCCTGTTCTGTCCATGCGTCTCAAATTTCGAGTTTAGGAGTTTATTTTCTAAGTTATATGCTAAGCCTCTTGCATTCCAACACACACACACACACACACACACACACACACACGCACACGCACTCTCTCAAGGACTGTTTTTCAAAATGTAGTCATACATGGAAATGTTATGACTTCAAACCCTTAAAAATGTGGAAACTTTGGTTTCAAAAGACTTGATGGGGCACATCTTAGACCTCGTGACTTGCAGTGTCTTTACTTAGGGTTCATTTCTACAACTGGGCCCAGCACAGGCTTAGCAGACAAGCTTAGGCCAGATAATCAAGGAGTCACATATGCTGAGTGTTGGCCCGGCAGCCACTCCGATCTGGAAACATTTTTCCTTCAAACAGGAATTGAGAGGTTACTCTGGGGTTATTCACAAGCTCACAAAGGACTTTTTTAAAAGTGAACAGAAGTTTAGATTTCTTGGAAGAACCCCCATGATATTTCAAGTGATAATGTTTTGTGGAGCCTGTGCCCCCTTCTATTTCGAGGATGGTGGGGACTGGTGGAGTGAGAGGCTTCAGGTTACGTGTTGGGTAGGTAAGGGGAGGGAGCAGACTTTCCAGGTAGGGTGCTGGCTTCAGGGCGACTGATCCTCTTGCAGTGGCTCATGTGGGAGTCAGCTTGCCAGTCCTTTCTGGAGTGCCAGGCAGTAGCCGCCTGCCTGTGTGTGGCCTCCTTACAGTCTGTAGACCTCTCAACCAGCCCAATGGCTCTGTTAACAAGCAGGAGGAGGTGACAGAATTGCAGATGTATTTCCACACTGGGACTCGTCAAAAGGCAGGATTGGTGGGCCAAAGTGGGGCAGACACCTGTGTGCCTGTCACAGGATGCTGTTTCCCTTAAATGACCTCTCTTTCCTAAGCCTGTTGGGAAAACAGTTATACATTTAACCAGAGGGGTAGTGAGGTGGAGAGGGAGGCACAATGATCCATCCAGTCCTTGCTCAGCTTGGCAAATCTTTCTTTTTTTTTTTTCTTCTGTTTTTGGTTTTTGGAGGTAGAGTCTCACTCTAGCCCAGGCTGACCTGGAATTCACTCTGTATTCTCAGGATGGCCTCAAACTCATGGCGATCCTCCTACCTCTGCCTCCTGAGTGCTGTGATTAAAGGCATGTGCCACCACGCCCGGCTCTGCAAATCTTTGTATATATCAAACCATACGGGCTGGAGAGATTGCTTAGCGGTTAAGGCGTTTGCCTGCAAAACCAAAGGAGCCAGGTTTGATTCCCCAAGACCCACATAAGCCAGATGCACAGGGTGTCACATGTGTCTGGAGTTCATTTGCAGTGGCTGGAGGCTCCGGTGTGCCCATTCTCTCCCTCTCTTTCTCTCTCTCTCTCTCAAATAGATAAATGAAAATAAAAAAATTAAAATATGCAATGGCTGCCTTGAATGTAAATAAGTTCCTTCATGATGGATGAGTTATTCAATCATTGAGAAAAGAAAAACTTGCAAAAGTGTCCAGTGGGTAAGCCAGTGCTTGGTATGTGGTAGACATTCTGTAGAATGACCATGCCAGGTGCTCTTGGGTATTGGCTGTGACAGTAGATGACAGAATCTAAGCTTTCTCTGCCCACATGGAACTGGTGGGCCAGTGGGGTGGGGAGGAGTAACATGAGAGGGGATGGCAGGGAAGGTTCTAAGGTAAAGGAGAGAGCATATGCCAAGGCCCTGAGGTGGGTATGTGTCTGGCATCTGTAAACTCCAGCAGGGCAGCCAATGTTGCCACAATCAAGTGAGCAGAGGGCACCGGCCATGAGGTTGAAAAGAGTAAAGGGAGCTGGGCATGGTGGCGCACACCTTAAATCCCAGAACTTGGGAGGCTGAGTTAGATGGATCACTGTGAGTTCTAGGCCAGCCTGAGACTAATTCCAGGTCAGCCTGGGCTAAAGCAAGACCCTACCTTGAAAAACCAAAATGAATAAATAAATAAATAAAATAAAAAAAGAATGAAGGGGCAAGTTTTGTTTAAGGCTTTGTGATGACTAATATTGTCAATGGGACAGGATTTAGAATCAAGGAGACAAATCTCTGAGCATATCTGTAAGGGAGTTTCTAGTTTAGGTTAACTGAGGGAGAAGACCTCCCTCTTACCCCAAATGTAGGCTGAGATCCCAGGCTGAATAAAAAGGAGAAAGTGAGTGAAACACCAGCATTCGTCTCTCCTTGCTTCTTTTTAAAAAAAATAGTTTATTTTATTTATTTATTTGAGAGAGAGAAAAAGAAGCATATATATGTGTGTGTATATATTATTTATATATATAATATATGTAATAATTGTAATAATAATATCAATAATATACATTACATATAAAAATATAATAACATATAATACTATATATAATATAATAAATATTTAATTTAATTTATTTATTTGAGAGAGAGAGAGAAAGAAGCATATGTGTATGTGTGACACACATACCGAGAGAGAGAGAGAGAGAATGGGCAATCCAGGACCTCCAGCCCTGCAAATGGACTCTAGATGCAGGTGCCACCTTGTACATCTTGGCTTATGTGGGTCCTGAGGAATCGAACTTGGGTCCTTTGGCTTTGCAGGCAAGCGCCTTAACTGTTAAGCCATCTCTCCAGCCCTCTTTCTGCTTCTTGACTGCAGAGCCAATGTGACCAGCTGCTTCACAGTCTTGCCAGCATGCCTTCCTCACCCTGATAGACTGTATCCTCAAAGTGGAAGGCCAAAAAAAAAAAAAAAAAAATCCATCTTTCCTTAATGTGCTTCTTGTCCAGTATTTGGTCACAACAAAAAAGAAAAGCAACTAAGGTAGGTTTACTAAAGTTTTCCCCCAAAATTGTATGTTGGAGGCATCTCTATCTTCCAAGACCCTGGGTCCATTGTGGAAGAGGTGGTGGAAAGAATGTGTCAAAGGCAGGGGAGCACTGCTTACAATACTGTCTTCCAGACACAAAGTGGCTATGGCATCATGACCTTACAGTGGGTGACACTACACTACCTACACAAGACCTGTACAATAGGAGGGGGGAAATGATGACATCAAAATGGAAGAAAGAAGTTGAGTGTGGTGGCACATGCCTTTAATCCCAGCACTTGGGAGGTAGAGGTAAGAGGATAGCCATGAGTTCGAGGTCACCCTGAGACTGCATATTGAATTCCAGGTCAGCCTGGGCTAGAGTGAGACCCTACCTCAAAACAACAATAACAGAAAAGTAGAAGAAAGACTAATTGGGGGCTGGAGATATAGTTTAGCAGTTAAGGCGTTTGCCCGTGAAGCCTAAGGACATAGGTTTGACTCCCCAGAACCCACGTAAGCCAGATGCCCATAGTGGCGCATGTGTCCGGAGTTTGTTTACTGTGGCTAGAGGCCTTGGCATACTCATTCTCTCTCTCTCTCTCTCAAATAAATAAATAAAAATAAAAACTTTTTTTTTGTTTGTTTTTTGTTTTTCGAGGTAGGGTCTCACTCTAGTCCAGGCTGACCTGGAATTCACTATATAGTCTCAGGATGGCCTTGAACTCATGGTGACCGTCCTACCTCTGCCTCCAAGTGCTGGGATTAAAGGTATACGCCACCACGCCCGGCTAAAAACATTTTTAAAAAGAAAGAAATACTAGCTGGAAAGAAGGGATTTAGTGGGGGGGGGATTTAGGGAGGGAGGGGGAAAGGAGAGAGGTGGGAGGAGATTGTGATCATGTTATATTATTTGTATATATGGAGATTGTCAATAAAAGGTTAAAAAAAAGCCAGGCGTGGTGGCACATGCCTTTAATCCCAGCACTTGGGAGGCAGAGGTAGGAGGGTCGCTGTGAGTTCTAGGCCACCCTGAGACTACATAGTGAATTCCAGGTCAGCCTGAGCTAGAGTGAGACCCTACCTAAAACAAACAAACAAACAAAAATGGTTTAAAAAATTGTGTGTTGGAAACTCGATCTTCAATGAGAAGTGTAGGAAGGTGTCCCACCCCTCCCTTCCCTTCCTTTGTTCTGTTCACTCCCCTTTTCTTTTTCCCTTTACTTTCCACAGGCTCTCACTACGTAGAGCAGACAGACTTTATTATTTGATTTTTTATTTTCTTTGGTTTTTCAAGGCAGGGTCTTCCTCTAGCCCAGGCTGACCTGGAATTCACTCTGTAGTCTCACGCTGGCCTCAAACTCATGGCCTTGGCCTTACCTTGGCCTCCTAAGTGCTGGAATTAAAGGTGTGTGCCATCATTCCCGGCCAGACTTTATTTTTTAATATTTATTGATGAGAGAGAATGGGTGTACCAGGTCCTCTTGTTTTTGCAAACAAAACCCGAATGAAATCCAGATGCATGGGCTCAATTTGTGCATCTGGTTTTGCATGGGTACTTTGAATTAAACTGAGCATATTAGGCTTTGCAAGCAAGCACTAGGGAAACTTTGACTCACAATCCTCCTACTTCAGCCTCCTGAGTGTTGGGATTCCAGATGTGCATCACCGCACCCCGTGAAGAGGTGTTCAGGTCATGAGGGCCCAATCCTCATAGATGGATTCATGCTATTATTGAGGAAATGAGTCCCTAAAGGACGGGTTTGGCCCCCATTCATGCCTCTCCCTTCTCCACCCGCCGCTCTCAGCCGAAGAGTGGGTGTCGATGCCATGGACATTTGCGAACACTTGTCCCATCTGGGATTGTGATCTCTGTATTATCCAAGGAGCCTACCTACTGTTCAGTCCTGTGTAAACACGCCTTCTTCGTGGGCTGTCGTGATAGCTCACACCTATAATCCCAGCACTCAGGAGGCTGAGGTAGAAGAATTGTCATGAGTTCAAGGCCAGCCTGGTCTACAATGAGTTCCAGGTTAGCCTGACCTAGAGTAAAACCCTTCCTCAAAAATAAAAAAAGCCAGGCTAGAGAAATGGCTTAGTGGTTAAGGCATTTGCCTACAAAGCCAAAGGACCTCTGTTCTATTCCCCAGAACCCACGTAAGCCAGATGCACAAGGTGGCGCACGCATCTGGAGTTCGTCTGCAGTGGCTGGAGGCCCTGGCGTACCCATTGTCTCTCTCTCTCTTTCTCTCTCTGCCTCTTTCTTTCTCCCAAATAAATAAATAATTTTTTTTAAAAAAAACACCCTTCTTTAGGCATTCCATGACCTGTGCAGGAACCCAAGATGCCTATTTGCCTGCTCCTGTTTCCTAAGCACCTGTTACGTGCTGTCAACTGCAGTCCAGTATGTCCTGTCATCTCGTAGTCCTTCCCAGTGGGCTTTCCATGGAATCTGCTTCTGGGTGTTTTTAAGACGGGGCTCCACTTTGTGCTGCCTTGAGTACCCAAGGCCGGGTAACTTACAGTGATTAGAACTGTATCGCTCACAGTTCTGGAGGCCGGGGAGCCCAGGGTCAAGGTGTGGGCCGCTGTCAAGGGCCTTTTTACTTGTGTTTACGTCTATAGCCACAGGACTCACTGCCCTCCTACTTAGGAGAGCCGGTGGCAATCAAACTGCCGTCCCTTTGGAAGTCTAAGGAGCCCGAGAGGGTCCCTGTGCTTGGATCTGCCTTTCCCTCCTGTTTCTAACCTTCTGCATATAATGCCCCCACTGTGGCACTCTCTCCATTTTTTTTAGGTGAACCCATCAGAGCGCATGACACCCCCAAGTATTTTCGTATCCAAATGGGATCGCTTGCACTTGGCTTCCCCCGGCCTCACTGTGCTTCCCAGTGGACCACGGCCCAGTGCCACGGCTCAGGTCTCAGACAGCTGGAGACATTTCATTTGCCTCTGCTGGGGAGCTCCTCCACCTTTTCCTTTTACCCTCAGCAGTTTTTCCAGGGGCTTCCATGAACTCAGAATGTCACCTCATAAATACATGCTCTTAAAAGGCATGTCTTGGGCTGGGCTCATCAGTGAAATGTGCTTGTTTGCAAAGCCTGCCTGCCAAGATTCTGTTCCTCGGTACCCACATAAAACCAGATGCACAAGGTGGTACGTGCATCTGGAATTCTTTTGCAGCAGCAAGAGGCCCTGGTACTTTCTCTCTCTGTGTGTGTGTGTCTCTATCTCTCATGCAAATAAATAAAAATATTTTTTTTAAATTAGAAAAATACAAGCCAGGCATGGTGGCACACACCTTTAATCTCACTCGGAAGGCAGAGGTAGGAGGATCGCCTTGAGTTTGAGGCCACCCTGAGACTACAGAGTGAATTTCAGGTCAAACTGGGCTAGAGTGAGACCCGACTTCGAAAAACCAAAAAAAAAAAAAAAAAAAAAAAAAAAAAAAAAAAAAAAAAAAAATTAGAAAAATACATATTTTGAGCCCTCATCAGCTTTTGTGTGTGTTCTCCCTGTGGGGGATGGGCAGAGAGAAAACTGTGACCTGTGGGATGTTTTTACCTTTGGAGGTGGCTTCCGAGACACTCTGAGTCACCCTCATACCACCCAAGCGGAGCTATGCTGGAATATTCTTTTCGTTGTTGTTTCAAACAGCCTACCCTGTTTCCTGGCACTTCAGCAGCCATGAGGGGGTGACCCACAGGCAAGATGTAGCAATATCAAGGGGACAGGTGGCCGAAGGAACCTCTGTGAGTGGAAAACTTGGCCATGTCCTAATCATGCCAAGGCTGCAACCCCGGGCTGAGCCTGCTTCTCCAGGGGGCCAGACAGAAGAGCCAGCCTCCCCTCCCCAAAACATGTAGAAACGAGGCTAACCAGGCTGAGCTGTGAACAAGCTGTCTTAGGACTGACACACCATGGTTGGATTGTGGTGGGAACGATGTCTACTGACCAGCAGCTCTGTTCCTGAGCCCCAGCTGTGCTGGGAACTGACCTCATTCATGAAGTAAACACTGAATCAGATACCAGCAGGCCTAACCCTGTTGGAGTGGAAATCACATGGATTTTTTTTTTTTTTGAAAATAATTATGAAGCAGCCAATTGGACTTGGCAAGAGAGCCTCGAGCGATTCGATCGGAATGAGTTCATCATCTCCTTTTGCCAACTTCATCAGAGGCCAATTGCCTTGTTGCGGTTGAAATGATTTGTATTAAAATGTTTTACTTTGCGTTTTCGTTTGTAGATTCCAAATAATGTACTGGAAAGCAGCGTAGTCTAGCAACTGGAAGATGGTAATGGGAACCCGTTGGTTGGCTCTGGGTCCTGGCCACATCTGTAGCTGGTCATGGAAGCCAGCTGTCACCACGCTTAGTTGGTGAGGCCGTTCCTGGAGGCCAGGTCTGCACAGAGCGGGCCTCGTGATGCCGCCCTGTCTCGTGGCCACAGATGCCCACCGTAGGTGTGCACATTCCCTTGGGATTACTCAGCGGCTGCGCACCCACGCCACAGGTCATTCATGTCCGCGAGGCCCCTTACTCACTCTTTCCTAGCCACATGGCTTGTGCGGGAGATGAAAGAGGTAGTCTGTCCCCCAGGGCATTTGAGGTCACTGTTTATAAGTACAGTCATAATTTGAGGGAGACATAATTTCCAATTATCCCTTTTTATCCTCATTTACATATAAGACAGTGGAATGTTGCCCTTCAGACAGAGCCTGAAACTGGGAGCCAGACTGTCTGAGTTCAAACCCCGAGCTGTGCCCCTTATAAGAAGGGTGACCTTGGACACATTTCTTCACTTCTGAGCCTCAGAAGTAAAGGAAAGGGTTAATTTGTGCACGGCACTTAGAGCTCTGCTGGCTCGTTAGGGAAAGCATGTGAAGACACCTTTATTAGCCTTGGTCAAGTCCATTTGTGCTGCTGTGACTGGGCAAGTTATAAACAACAGAAGCCTTTTCTTCCCAGTTCTGGAAGGCCAAGGTGTCAGCATTTGGTGTTTGGTGAGGGCTTTCTTTTGTGTGTGTATGTGTCATGTGATGTGTTTGAATGTTCATGTGTGTGAGTGCAGGCATGCGTGTGTGTGCCACAGCATGTGTGAGGAGGTCGGAGGATAACTTTGCATGTTGCTTCTCACCTTCCACCATATTTAAGACAGAGTATCTCATCGTCATTATTATTCAGTTTGAAAGGCTAGCTGGCCAGTGAGTTTCCAGGAAATTTTCCTGTTTCTGCCTCCGTTCTGGCTTTGGCCCACTGGGATTACAGATGCCACCGCAAGCTGCTGGCTTTTTATGTGGGTCCCGGGGATCCAAACTCAGGCTTAGGCTTGGGAGGCAAGCGCTTTATTCCCTGAGCTGTCCCCCCATTCCAGTGAGGGGTTTCTCAGTGCATTCTCATGGGACAGAAGGCAGAAGGGGAAGGGGGCTAAACACACACCCTAAATACCTTTTCTAAGGGCATATAATGCCCCATGATAGTGTCCTGCTGACTCAGTACCTCCCAAAGGTCTCACCACCTTTCCAGGAATAAGTTCAACATGAACTTTAAAGGGACACCACAGTGGCCTATATTATCACCATTACTGTCAGCCTCAGTGAACAAGAACAGAAAAAACGAAAGGGCCTCTTGCTGCTAAGCTTACAAGGTGTAAATAATGACATTCCAGACATGACAATAAGAAGACAAGTGACCAGAGTGATGACTATGTCATTATGTCACCTAAGTCAGCAACCTAGTTTCTTTCTTTTTTTAAAATGAATCTTAAAAAATTTTTTTTTGTTTATTTTTCTTATTTATTTGAGAGTGACAGAGAGAGAAAATGGGTGCGCCAGGGCCTCCAGACACTGAAAATGAACTCCAGACGCATGTGCCCCCTTGTGCATGTGGCTAACATAGGTCCTGGGGAATCAAGCCTCGAACTGGGGTCCTTAGGCTTCGCAGGCAAGTGCTTAACCACTAAGCCATCTCTCCAGGCAATCTAGTTTCTTGATCTATTACACACAATTAATGTTTCCTGTGCTTTCCTTAGAATAGTCTGGTCTGAGCTTGATGTTGAAGTAATTCAGAGAGGAACTATTTGGAGGTGACTCGGGTGCTGGCATGTAACCAGATGTCTCCCTTGCAGGGTTGTGGAAGCTACTTCCTCATGGCTTCTCATAGCTTAAATGGTGGCCTTTCGTTGGTCTTTCAGATTTCTTTCCTCAGATGAAGCCATTCAACAGTGATTCACACTGTGGTCCAGGTTGTTCTCAAAGTTGAAGCAATCCTCCTGCCTCAGCCTCCCACGTGCTGAGATTACAGGTACAAGCCACCACTACCAGCTTCCCTGTTTCCTTTGAACATTCTTCCCATCACCCTGCCCCTCCCACACCCGCCCTATCTATGTCTGGAGGAGAAATGGCATTCCTAGACACATGCTCCCCCATGGTCTGAAAGGAGATTGAGCCAGGAGACAGGATGGACGACGCTCAGTGGGGGCACTGAGCACCTCTGATGTTTCAGAGTGTGGTGAGGATCCATGCATGGAGAACCAAGACCTTCAAGCTAGATTTGTGTGTGTGTGTGTGTGTGTGTTGTGGTGTATGTGACCATGTGGTGCCCCATGTGCTCATCTGTGGTACAGTGCACTAACTTGCAGTGGCTAGAGGAATACATGGACCATCCCCCTCCAATGCTTTTCCACCTTTCTTTCTCTCTCTCTCTCTCTTTCTTTCTTTTTGTGGTTTTTCGAGGTAGGGTCTCACTCTAGCACAAGCTGACTTGGAATTCCCTATGTAGTCTCAGGGTGGCCTCAAATCCATGGTGATCTTCCTACCTCCGCCTCCCGAGTCCTGGGATTAAATGCATGTGTGCCACTATGCCCGGCTGTTCTACCATTCTTACTTGGGCAGGAATCCCTTATTGATCCCAAAGCTTGCCTTCCCCCCTGCCCCCCACCGAGCCCCTGTAAGACCCCTTCCTAGTCCCAAGTTGTATTTGTAAAATCGTGAACTGAAAAAGCTGAAGGCCAATGCATTGAGTGTTGATCCTGAGCAAGGTCCTGGAGGAGACAGTCAGGTAAGTGCATGGTTGGCTGGCACATGATCAACACTGCCTTCTCGAATGGGTGTTTACGGTAACTTTACTAGATGCAGGAAACATGGTGAACACTTCGCCATGGTTCCATGGCTTCTGATGATAATCTTCACCATTTTGCATGAAATTCCCAGTGACGAAACAGTGGCGAAAGGCTTCTAAAGCCTGAAGGTATGTCTCTATGGAAGGTGGTGCCACTTACTCACGACCACATAGCTAATTAAGGCCAGAACTGAACTCTGTGACCAGCCCAGTGTCCTAGGGAAAGGCTCATTATATCACCGGGACTCTTAAGCATGGTAGACAGAACTATAACCACAGACAGGACAGTGAATTCTCCAGTGGGATGCCAAGAAATTCTGTCCTTGGCCTTAAACTCTTTAACATTCTATCAACAACTTGGATAAAGCCAAAGATAGCTGCTTATCAACTGTGCAAATAACACCAGACTGGGAAAGATGGCCAATATGTTGGAGCTGCAGAATCAGGATCCAAAATTATCTCAACAGGAAAGAATGATTGGTTGAATCCAACAAGATAAAATTTAACAGGAATACATGTAAGGACCTGCATTTAGCTCCAAAAACTAGAATGCAAAAGTGTAGGATGTGGTTGGGGAAGAGGTCCAATCTTCCCCGTAATCAAAGAGATGCAAATGAAAGCAGCCATGAGATAATGGTTTTCCCTTATCAGATTGGCAATGATTAAAAGAAGGAAAATTCCCTGGCACCCGTGGCTAGGGGGGTGGGGGCACTAGGCTCTTTTGTAAACTGCTTATGGGTGTACAAACAAGAGTATCCATTCTGGAAGGTAATCTGGAAATATATAGCAAAAGCTATAAAATGCACCCTGCTTTCCCAGAAATTTTATTTATAGATATGTAACCAAAGATAAGCATGAAATGATTTATGCATAGGGATATTCCTAAAAAGCATCATTAAGAGCAAGTACAACTTTTGGAGGAAAGAAGAGGTGTTCAGTTTGGGAACAGAAGACTTGGGGGCCTTGGAAGGGTAGCATCTAGCTAGCTGTTGTCAGATACTTGAGACCACGAAGGGAAGAATGAGTGTCTGGATAGCACTGCTGTGTGACTTCGGAGAGATGGCTTTGGCTGGACAGAACAAAGCACATTCCACTAGTTAATTGTGTCTAGAGTCAGCCTTGGACACTCCTTTGTCGAGGGAATGGAGGGGACAATCAGAATTCTTCAGCCACTGGGACAGAAAGCTTGTATGGCTCCTTCCAACACAAACAGGCTGTGAGATGTTATTGCATGAAAGCACCCGAGGCAGAGCTGTCACTCAAGAGGGTGGGGGAGACAGCTCATCAGGGTCTACTTGCAGACCCTGAATTTGGCAATGAAACAAGTTAGACTTCCTGATGTCCCAAAGCACTCTTACTGAGAGAGCCTATAGAAGGTGGAAGGTGCCCACCCCCAGTCCCCATTCCTTGTTCCTGCTGCTGATGTTTATTTTATCTATTTATTTGAGAGGCATATATATATATGGAGGAAGAGAGAGAGAGAGAGAGAGAGAGAGTGAGAGAGAGCGAATGGGAGTGCCAGGGCCTCTAGCCACTGCAAACTAACTCCAAAAGCATGAGTCACAATGTGCATTTGGTTTGCATGGGTACTGACTGGGGAATTGAATCTGGGTTCTTAGGCTTTGCAGGCAAGCACCTTAATTGCTAAGACATCTCTCCAGCCCCTACCTCTAATGTTTTAAGAGTTCTAGGTACCAGTATCCTACTGGTAAACCTAAGGTAACCTTTTAGTTAAACTTAAAGGAAAGAAAGAAAGGGCTGGGGATGTGCTCAGTGGTAGAATGCTTGTGTAGCATGTGCAAGGCCCTGGGCTTCACCTCCAGCATAACACACACACGCACGGTTCAAATCATTCCATTGTCATTGGGTGCACAGAAGACAGACATATGGACTGTTTTGTTACTTTAGTTACATAATTTCTTTTTTGCATTACTCGCGTCTAAAACTTTCCACTTTAATCAGCAACTTCATATGCCTCAATCATAATACACCCAGCACCCCAGACAGGGAGCAGCCAGTCTGCTTGGAGGATTATCTTTGGTCCTCTCTTACATTTGCACGGCACTTTGGGGTATTGAGTTTTTCCTGACCTCTTTTTCTTTCTCTCTTTTTTAACTTTTATTTTATTTTATTTATGAGAGAGAGGGGGGTGCATGCCAGGGCCTTCAGTCGCTACAAACAAACTCCAGACCTATGTGCCACCTTATGCAGCTGGCTTACGCGGGTCCTGGGGAATTGAACCTGGGTCCTTTGGCTTTGTAGGCAAGTGCCTTGACCGCTAACCCAACTCTTCAGCCCCTGGCCTCTTTTTCATCCAGTCTTCCTATTAACCATGTCAGTGGCTCTTCTAGAAATTACCTGTGGGGAATCCTTTAAGAATTCCTACTGTGAGGAGGATGACATATACCATCTCATCATATAACTCTGGGGCCAGGTGTAGCTTTTCCTCTCAACAGTTCTGAATGACCTCTGAGACCCTGCTGAGGCTGCACATCTTTAAAAAGATCTCTCACTCTAAAAAAAATGAAATAATAATAATAATAATAAAAAGATCTCTCACTCTGAGCTCAAGCCGCATGAGCCTTCACTTCTAACTAGTCAGGCTTCTTTCAGTCATGGGACTTCACACATATATTTCTCTCTGCCTGGGACATTCCCTTTGTCTCACCTCTCCTTCCTACATATTGTTTGGATTTAAATTGTTACGAGCCAAACTGTGCTTCCTTTGTCCCCTCAAATTCATATGTTCAAAAGCCCTAATGTCAGAAAAGGAAGGTATTTGGAGACAGGCCCTTTATGTTAAAATGAGATCATGGGGCTGGAGAGATGACTTAGTGGTTAAGCGCTTGCCTGTGAAGCCTAAGGACTCCGGTTCGAGGCTCAATTCCCCAGGACCCACGTTATCCAGATGCGCAAGGGGGCGCACGCGTCTGGAGTTCGTTTGCAGTGGCTGGAGGCCCTGGTGCGCCCATTCTCTCTCTCTCTCTCTCTCTCTCTCTCTCTGCCCGTTGCTTTCAAATAAATAAATAAAAATAAACAAAAAAATTAGAAAAAAATGAGATCATGAAATCAGGCAAGGTGGTATGCCTCTGTTGTCCCAGCTTCTCTGGAGGCTGAGTGGGAGGGTCTCTTGAGCTCAGGTATTTGAGACCAGCCTGGACAACGTAGAAAGACCTTGTCTCTAAATAAATGAATGAGGGAATGAATATCATTAGAGTCCAATCTGGTGTCCTTGTAAGAAATTAGAATATGGGCTGGAGAGATGGCTTAGTGGTTAAGACGTGTGCCTGCAAAGCCAAAGGACCCTGGTTCGACTCTCCAGGACTCACGTAAGCCAGATGCACAAGGGGGCTCATGCATCTGGAATTCGTTTGCAGTGGATGGAGACCCTGCTGCACCATTCTCTCTCTCTCTTTCAAATAAATAAATAAATAAATAAATAAAATATAAAAAAGAAATTAGAACAGAAGGGAGATACCAGAGGTGTGCATATATACACAGGTAAGACCACTTGAGGAGATAACAAGAAAGTGGCTATCTGCAAGTCAAGGAGAGTGGTCTCGGGGGAAACCAAACCTGCTGGCACCCAGACTTTGAGCGGCAGCCTCTGAAAGGTGATCATATAAGTGTCTAGCTGGCATTTTGTTAAGGTAGCCTGAGCTGCCTGACTCAGCGAGGGAGTCACCCTAGGAAGCTCTTCCCCACCCATGTCCCTTTGTGCCAATCTGATTTTCTTTCATCACACTCATCACATTTTGTTACTTTTGATGTGTGTGCACGCGTGCGTGTGTGTGTGTGTGTACACCCCATGCACACACATGCAGAGGCTGGAGGAAGACGCTGACGAGCCTCCTCTATCACTCTTCTGCCTTATTTCTCTGAGACAGAGTCTCTCACTGAATCTCTGCTTTTAGATCAGACTAGCTGACCAGTGAGCCCCAGTGATTATCCTGTCTCCACCCCCCTCCCGGCCAGCACTGGTGTTACAGGCATGAGCAGCCATCCCAGCTTTGCACATGAGTGCTAGGGATCGAATTCAGGTCCCTCATACTCTCACAAGTGCTCCTGCTCCTGGGGCCCTCTCCCCAACACCTCATCACTCTGTATGAATAACCACTTATTTATTTATTTATTTATTTATTTATTTATTTATTTATTTATTTGACAGAGAAAGGGAGAGAGAGATAGACAGAAAGAGAGAGAGAGATAAAGAGAGAGAGAGAGAGGGAGAGAGAATGGGAATGCCAGGGCCTCCAGCCTCTGCAGACGAACTCCAGATGCATGTGCCCCCTTGTGCATCTGGCTAACGTGGGTACTGGCGACTCGAACCTGGCTCCTTTGGCTTTGCAGGCAAACATCTTAACCGCTAAGCCTGGATAACCACTTTTGTGTGTGGTTGTACTGCGGAGTCTGTCACTCCTTCTTCAGTGCATAGACCCCAGTGGAGCCGAGGTTGTGCATTCGGGGACTTTGCCGTGGCTTCAGCAGCGGGCCCAGTGCTTGCTGCCCATTCAGGAAGTCTCAATATGACGGAACGAAAGGTTGAGATGCTACTTTACTCATATTTTTAAAAAGGAAATTGAAGTTCGGGAAGGTCAAATACATGTGTTAAAGGTTATAAGACAAGCTAAAGCTCCAGTTTGTAACCAGTTCTCAGCCCCCCACCTTTTTTTTTTTTTTTTGGTTTTTCGAGGTAGGGTCTCACTCTAGCCCAGGCTGACCTGGAATTCACTCTGTATTCTCAGGGTGGCCTCGAACTCACGGTGATACTCCTACCTCTGCCTCCCGAGTGCTGGGATTAAAGGCGTGCGCCACCACGCCCGGCACCCCTCTCATTTTAAGTGCACCCACTTACTCCCAGTTCTGTGTAGGAATGGGGGATACAACCATGGCAAACAGACAACCCCATCTTTATTGGACAGGTATAGCAAATAAGATAAAGGAATAAGGGCTGGAGAGATGGCTTAGCACTTAAGGTGCTTGCCTGCAGAGCCTAAGGACCCAGCTTCAATTCCCCAGTGCCCACGTAAGCCAGATGCACAACTTGGTGCATGCATCTGGAGTTTGTTTGCAGAGGTTTAAAGCCCTGGCATACCTATTCTCTCTCTGCCTCTTCCTCTCTCTCTCCCTCTTTCAAAGAAATAAATAAACACAAAAAGGTAAAGGAATAGGTTGTCATATAGATTATTTATATATGTCACCTGCACTTTGTAGACATGCTTCACAGTGAGGTCCAGCAGAAGGACCTTTCAGCCAATGAAAAGCTTCCTAAATGATAGAAGTCTTAAAAGTGACTGTTGCTAACTGTCAGGTTAGCTACCTTCCTTTGTGTACCCATGCTCTGTGATGTTTGTGCAATCACAAAATTGTCTCAAGATGCATCTCTCAGGATCCATTCTTTCAGTTTGGTGACACACAACTAGATATAATTTGAAGGTTACTATTTATGCCTGACAGGCAGCTGCTGAGGGTCTGGAGAGATGGCTCAGCAGATGAAGCTCTTGCCCTGTATGTGTGAGTACTCAAGTTTGAAACCCAGCACCATGTAAAACCAGATGCCATAGGGTTAATGTTTGAAATCCAGAGTGCTTAGAGTGAGAAGGGAGACAGAAACAGGACAATTGCTCGGAAGCTCCTGGGCCAGCTAGCCTGGTGAATTCAGCGTGGTGAACAAGGCGGAACTCAAGGGCTGACATATGAAGTGGTCCTCTGAGCTCCACAATGCGCCACGGCACATACATACCCGCCCTCGCACACAGACGTGAGTGTGCATGCACACACACACACACTCACCAGAAAAAAAAGTAGCTAAGGGAGGAAAGATTTATTTATATATATATTTATTTTGCTTATAGTTTGAGGGGATATAGTTCTTCATGGTGGGAAGTCATAGTGACAAAACATGAAGCAGTTGGTCACATTCAGTCTGTAGTCAGGAAGTAGAGAGTGATGGATGCTGATGTTCAGCTCACTTCTCTCTCTGTGTGTGTGTGTGCGTGCGTGTGTGTGTGTGTGTGTGTAGGGGGTATGGGTGGTGTGGGTGTATACAGATGCATGTGCCCCCCTAGGATATGGGTGGAAGTCAGAGGAGAAAATTGGGTGTCCTTCCTCTATTGTTCAGTCTGTGTGGTTGCTTGAGATGGGGTCTCTCACTGAACCTGACTTCCAGGGCCCCTCCAGTCCCTGCTCTCCACAGGACTGGAGTGACAGGCATGCTTGGCTATGCCCTGATTTTTTTTTTTTTTTATGTGCTTGCTGAGAATTGAACTCAGGTGGTCTCAGGCTCTGTCAGCCTTCGTGTCTCTGCCACAAGCACAGTTACCACCGAGCTATCTTCCTTCCTCTGCTTTCGTTTCATTCAGTCCAGGACCCCAGCCCATGGGATGGTGCCACTCACAGTTGAGGTGGGTTTTCCCACCTTAGGTAATATAATCTAGAAACCCTCTCACAGACATGGCCAGAGATTTGTCTCCTAGGTGATTCTAGATCTAATCAAGTTGACGCCAGAGACCAATTAATACAGAAGATGATAAACACTATGGACCAAAGGGAAAGAACTAGGTTGAGGGCTTGAGGGAATCGGATTTGCTATTTAAAGTCAGGAAAATAGGACTGGGGATATACCTCAGTGGTAGAGCATTTGTCTAGCATGAGAAAGGCCCTGGCTTCCATCTCCAGTACTACAAGAAAGAAAGTAAAATAAAAAATAAATAAGATAAAATTAGGAGAACTGCTTCTTGAGTAGCAAATGTTTGAGCCAAGCCTGGAAGACATGAGGGGAGGACCCTCAAAGATATTAAAGGATGAGTTCCATGGAGAGTGAAAGGAAGTTCAGTGTCCCAGTGACAGAAGCAAGCTTGGCAAATGGCCAGTATGACTGGAGGTAGATGAATCAGGGAATCATGATATAGTCCTAGTGACGTGCTCATAGACCACTTGTATAGGGCATTTCTGGACATGATAAAAATCTTTTACTCCAAATGAGATAGGAGCCTGTGGCGGGATTTGCACAGAGGAGCCATCAGATATGACTTAAAAATTTTTTAATTTATTTGCAAGGAGAGAGAGAGAGAGAGAGAGAGAGAGAGAGAGAAATGAATGGGTGCAGTAGGGCCTCCAGCCATTGCAAACAAACTCCACATGTGTGGACCATTTTGTGCATCTGGCTTTATGTGGGTACTAGGGAACTGAACATGGTTGTTAATCTTTGCAGACAAGCGCCTTAACTTCTTAGCCATCTCTTCAGTCCCTGGTATGACTTTTGACAGAATTACTGAGGTTATATGAACACAGACTTGGGGATCCCATGGCAATCATGTGGGTGGGAAATGATGGGGACATGCTCTAAGATAGTGTGGAGGTTTGAACATCTAAGTCCCCCATAGCCTCGGGTGTTTTAGATTAAGCTTTGTACTTAGCAGGTGGAGCCCTGCTGGGGGAGGTGTGTCACTGGGGTAAGCTCTTGAGTCCAGTCACACCATGTGTTCAGAGCCAGCTTGAGCTCTTGCTTTTCTCACTGTCTGCTGTGCTTGTAGGATGAAGTAAGCCAGCTTCTTCCACCATGATGAAGCTTTCCCTGAAACTTAGAAGCCTGAAATAAACACTTTCCTCCCATAAGCTGTTTCTGGTTGGGTGTGTGTTTTGTCCTGGCCACGAGAAGGTAATGCAAAAGGCAGGATCAGGGGAGGTTAGATTTGGAGATCTGTATCATCTAGGTCTATATTCGTGCTGGGAATCAATCCCAGGACCTCATGCATACTAGGCAAGTGCTTTACCAGTGAGCTACACCCAAGCCCATATATATGAAAAAGTCTGCGAGATTTGATGACAGATGGGATGTGGGATGAAAGAGCAGTCAAGGTTTGGAGCCTTGGGAAGCTGGAAGAGTGGATGCATCATGCTCTGAGATGGGGAAGCATTCCTGTCTGAAGGAAATGGTGGAAGTCCTCAGCATATAAATGGGTTTTTAAGGCCACCAAACTGGGTAAGATCATGAGGAGATTAAGTGAAAAGAGAGCAGTCCAAGACGCCAGTGCTACATGGTGCCAACTCCATGTAGAGGTCAGAGGCAAAGGGCACAGCCAGCAAATGAAATGGAGAAGGAGCCAGGGATAGAGGGAGAAAAAACCAAGTGCACAGAGCTTGACTGAGGAGGGGGTGAGACACTGTCCAACGTCACTGTGAGAGCCGATGAGAAAGGACCTGGAAGACTCAATAGAGTGGGAGGAGAAAATGGGATGGGGAGTGTAGACACCTTTAAGGACTTAGCATACACAGGACAAGTGAGATGGAATGAGAGAAGGAGTTATGAAAGGGTGTTTTGGGAAGGTAGAAATAACCTCTTTCTAAACTGATGGGAAAGACCCTGTTATGGAATAAAAAAAAAAAAAAAAAAAACAAGAAAAACCAACCTTGAGACTCAAGAAGTTTGTTACCCTTAGGCACTTGTCTTCAGGTTCTTAGGGTAATTTTTTTGAGGATCTCATTGTAGAACCTGGAACGCACTTTGTAGCCCAGGCTGCCTCTAACTGACCCAGATCCTCTTACCTCAGTCTCCCCAGTGGATATGGGGCATGAGCTTTCAAATGATTGGGGCCTTCTGACTTGTGGAATACTAGGGTATTTTGAAATCTTAAGCAGGGAGAGAGAGAGAGAGAGAGAGAGAATGAGATCGGGCACATCAAGGGCCTCTGGCCACCGCAAACAAACGTCATGTACCACTTTGTGCGTGCATCTGGCTTTACATGAGTACTGGGGAATTGAGCCACGGCTCTCACCATTTGCGAGCAAGTGCCTTTAACCACTGAGGCATCTCCTCAGACCTTGAAATCTTATTTTGTCATATTATTTATGTATTTATTTGTTAGTTTTTCGAGGTAGGGTCTCGCTCTAGTCCACGCTGACCTGGAATTCACTGTGTCGTCTCAGGCTGGCTTCGAACTTACAGTGATTCTCTTAACTCTGCCTCCCAAGTGCTGGGATTAAACGCATGTACCACCACGCCGGGCTTGAAATCTTATTTTAAAAGAATCACCCGTCCCCACAGCCCACGGAACCCCAGGTTACTAAGGAAGCTGGGCAGGACCTCAGCAGCAGGCACGCACACTTTTGTAAATTCACTAACGTCAGCTAAACAGTTCTTCGCCAATCCTGTCTCAGGGGCGGGGCTCAATTTATTTTTGTCTCCATAGCAACGCCTTTGCCCGTGCTCTGGGACTGGGTAGAGGCTCCCGGATGACGTCGTGCACCCACAGGGCTAGCATGACGTCAGCCTTGCCTAGGAGAAGGGCTCCGCCGCCTGCAGGTGTGAAAAGAAGCACAACCTCGGACACTGCGCATGCGCCCCTGAGATGGGCGGCCCAACTGCGTTTCAACTCCCAGGTTGCATGCAGCACCTTTTGCTCCCTGGAATCGTGGAGGTCGTCTCGTCTGGCTGTGATGTCTTTAATGTTAGCCAGAGAAACTACCAGAGATGCTACCGTTTCTATCTGGCCTTCTCAGAGCCGCTTTGAGGGTGGATGCCCGAGAAGCGGTTGCTTGATTCACTGCTTCGTCCCTCTACTGCATGACTGCATCCACCGTGCTGCTAGCCGGTCCAAACAGGCTGGTCGAACTCACACATCACTGAGGCCAGCCGGCTTCCTTTTGCAAGCCACTTCCAAGTGGTATTTGGCGACAGTCATGCTGGTTTCTAGCACCTGTGGGCAAGTATGGTCACCTGATCCCGGTGTGGCTCTGACAACTTTGGCAGCGAGTCTTGACCTTTTACGAGCAGGGGCCCACGACTTCTGTGGATCTCTTGTCGTGCTTCCTATACCTTCTTTCAGATTCTTAGCTACATTGACCTTGCTGAGTAGTTGATGTCTAGAAAAACAAAGTGTCGCTGCTGGAAAATTGGGCCTCTTTTGCTTAATTCAGTCACCCGCACTTGAAGGAGTCCCCATTTTGTGCTGGGCTCTGTAGATTCCTGGGGGTTCTCCTATAAGAATGGTCTCTGCCACCAGTTTTGGATAGCAAATTTCACTGATTCATTCACTGTTTCATTCATTTAATAACAATGGTGTGCTAGGAAGTTTATTGAAAGAATAAAATATGACCTAGGGTGTAGCAGGAGGCTAGGAATTGATTTGAATTTGAACCTTGTCCTTACTTCCTTTTTCTCTTACTGAAAAATTTATTTATTTATTTATTTGTTTATTTATGTAAGGGGGAGAGAGAGAGAGAGAGAGACTGAGAGAGAATGGGCACAACAGAGCCTCTTGCTATGCTACTGCAAACAAACTCCAGATAGGTGTGCCACTTTGTGCACCTAGTTTTATGTGGTCGGCAGGCTTTGTAAGCAAGTGCTTTTAACTGCTGCACGATCTCCCCAAACTTTTTTTTTTTTACTTTTTATTGACAATTTTCATACATTTCCATAATGTATGTTGATCATAATCCCCTCCCATTACCTTCTTTTGTTCATTGGCACCCCCACTCCCTGCCACCTTCCATCCCCCTTCTAAACTCTTTCTTCTATTTTGATCTCCTTTCTGGGGTCCTCTTCCACCATGCAAGATGGAATGTTGATGGGCCCAATATGGTGCAGGTCTTGTGCAGGGAATGAGTTTCTGTGAGGTCATGAATAACACTGGCCCCACTTCTTACTTGCTGTGTGATTGTGGGTGAGTTACAATGCTTTCTGCATGTCAAATTCACAATTCTAGTCAACACATAATGTGTACCTCCTAAGGGTAATATGAGACTTCTTTCCACTTCCTCCTGTCTTCCCTTTAGAAAGTTGGGTGGGGTGGACTGTAACAGACTATCTCTCAACCCTTTTACAGAAGCCACATCACTAGTGGGAAAACAGTTCTTGACCAGTACATGGCTTCAGTGGTCACCCACAGGGTCTCAGATTGTCGTCAAAGCAGCTTCATCCAGACGCTGCACTTTGTGAATCTGCATGCTGGGGCCAAGTTATTTTTAAGCAGAGTCCTCCCACCTCAACCCCAGACAGTGGCTTGAAAACCACCTAAGTCCAAAAGGGCAACAATGCCTATCCTTCGATTACATGGTGACTTGCAGTTAACTGTGGGCTGGGTGCTTGGAGAGTGGCCTGGAACTGAGTTAGATCCTGCCTGTGATACGGTCTGAGGAACAGTCATGTGCTATCAGAGTTTGGAGCCAGTGTCTGACTTGCTTGTCACCACAAGGTCTGTGGTTTCCAACCCTGTCTGTATCAGAGTCCTACTAACCAACAGCTAGACAGAAAATAGACCCACAGCGCACAGGCAGCCACACACAGGCACCCAGACTCCAGCAGCCTTCAGAGGAAGTGGAGCGCCAGATGTTCTGGGTTTCCTGTTCGATGCTTCCACAGCTGGTTGAGTCTGTGGCTGTGGTTTGTCTGTCTCGGGCTCGTGTGTGAAAGACAAAAGCTGGGCTGACGGGAAACCTCTCCTCTTGACCCCCCCCCACATCGCTGACAGATCAGTTACACAGAAATCTGGCAGATCAAAAATTTCCTGAAACACTCAGAAGTGAATGCTGCCAGAAAGAGTGCAAATCACCCTGCCCCTGAAAAGCAGCCCTACGCTGCTGACCGGCCCTCACAGGACCTGGGGAGGATGGAAACCGCCATAAATTTGCCATTAATCTGGACCACAATCCCTGCTGAGCAGAAGGAAGCTGAGGTCAGATTGCCCCAGACTACAATCCCAAGCCCATTGTGAAACAGCCACTCTCAACTGCTCAATGATGCCCTTTAACTATTGACACTTATGCCCATAGGTTAGTGCTACTCTCAGATGTGGTCAGAAAAGCTTCTTTTCACAGCTGGTGGCAATTACTGGGTGTGGCAGTTTGACTCAGGTGTCCCCCATAAACTTAGGTGTTCTGAATGCTAGGTTCCCAGCTGATGGAGATTTGGAAATTAATGCCTCCTGGAGGCAGTGTATTGTTGGGGGCAGGCTTATGGGTGTTATAGCCAGTTTCCCCATGCCAGTGTTTGGCACACTCTCCTGTTGCTATTGTCCACCTTATGTTAGCCAGGGGTGATGTCCACCCTCTGCTCATGCCATCATTTTCCCGTGCCATCATGGGGCTTCCCCTCAAGCCTGTAAGCCAAAATAAACCTCTTTTTCCCAGAAGCTGCTCTTGGTCAGGTGATTTCTACCAGCAACGTGAACCTGACTGCAACACTGGGGAAGACTCAAAACTTGTCAAAAGTGCTGAGAATAAGTGACTGTTGAATGCTCAACCCTAAATGAGACATCTGTACACACGCTGCAAGGCTCAGGGAACATCGTACAAGACTGAGTGGAAAGAATGTGAGAGCCAGAGGATGAGGAGGAGCGCTGTGGAGTACTGCCTTCTGCACAGAACGTGGCCACTGCAGACATCAGAGGATGGGGAGGAGCGCCGTGGAGCACTGTCTTCTGGACAGAACGTGGCCACTGCAGACATCAGAGGATGGGGAGGAGCGCCGTGGAGCACTGTCTTCTGGACAGAACGTGGCCACTGCAGACATCAGAGGATGGGGAGGAGCGCTGTGGAGCACTGCCTTCTGGACAGAACGTGGCCACTGCAGACATCAGAGGGTGGGGAGGAGCGCCGTGGAGCACTGTCTTCTGGACAGAATGTGGCCACTGCAGACATCAGAGGATGGGGAGGAGCGCCGTGGAGCACTGCCTTCTGGACAGAACGTGGCCACTGCAGACATCAGAGGGTGGGGAGGAGCGCCGTGGAGCACTGTCTTCTGGACAGAACGTGGCCACTGCAGACATCAGAGGATGGGGAGGAGTGCTGTGGAGCACTGTCTTCTGGACAGAACGTGGCCACTGCAGACATCAGAGGATGGGGAGGAGCGCCGTGGAGCACTGTCTTCTGGACAGAACGTGGCCACTGCAGACATCAGAGGATGGGGAGGAGTGCTGTGGAGCACTGTCTTCTGGACAGAACGTGGCCACTGCAGACATCAGAGGATGGGGAGGAGCGTCGTGGAGCACTGTCTTCTGGACAGAACGTGGCCACTGCAGACATCAGAGGATGGGGAGGAGCGCCGTGGAGTACTGTCTTCTGGACAGAACGTGGCCACTGCAGACATCAGAGGATGGGGAGGAGCGTCGTGGAGCACTGTCTTCTGGACAGAACGTGGCCACTGCAGACATCAGAGGATGGGGAGGAGCGCCGTGGAGTACTGTCTTCTGGACAGAACGTGGCCACTGCAGACATCAGAGGATGGGGAGGAGTGCTGTGGAGCACTGTCTTCTGGACAGAATGTGGCCACTGCAGACATCAGAGGATGGGGAGGAGCGCCGTGGAGCACTGCCTTCTGGACAGAATGTGGCCACTGCAGACATCAGAGGATGGGGAGGAGTGCTGTGGAGTACTGTCTTCTGGACAGAACGTGGCCACTGCAGACATCAGAGGATGGGGAGGAGTGCTGTGGAGTACTGTCTTCTGGACAGAACGTGGCCACTGCAGACATCAGAGGATGGGGAGGAGTGCTGTGGAGTACTGTCTTCTGGACAGAACGTGGCCACTGCAGACATCAGAGGATGGGGAGGAGTGCTGTGGAGTACTGTCTTCTGGACAGAACGTGGCCACTGCAGACATCAGAGGATGGGGAGGAGCGCTGTGGAGCACTGCATTCTGGACAGAACGTGACCACTGCAGACATCAGAGGATGGGGAGGAGCGCCATGGAGCACTGCCTTCTGGACAGAACGTGGCCACTGCAGACATCAGAGGATGGGGAGGAGTGCTGTGGAGCACTGCCTTCTGCACAGAACGTGGCCACTGCAGACATCAGAGGATGGGGAGGAGCGCTGTGGAGCACTGCATTCTGGACAGAACGTGGCCACTGCAGACATCAGAGGATGGGGAGGAGTGCTGTGGAGCACTGCCTTCTGCACAGAACGTGGCCACTGCAGACATCAGAGGATGGGGAGGAGCGCCGTGGAGCACTGCCTTCTGGACAGAACGTGGCCACTGCAGACATCAGAGGATGGGGAGGAGCGCCGTGGAGCACTGCCTTCTGGGCAGAATGTGACCACTGCAGACATCAGAGGATGGGGAGGAGCGCCGTGGAGCACTGCCTTCTGGGCAGAACGTGACCACTGCAGACATCAGAGGATGGGGAGGAGCGCCGTGGAGCACTGCCTTCTGGGCAGAACGTGACCACTGCAGACATCAGAGGATGGGGAGGAGCGCCGTGGAGCACTGCCTTCTGGGCAGAACGTGACCACTGCAGACATCAGAGGATGGGGAGGAGCGCCGTGGAGTACTGTCTTCTGGGCAGAACGTGGCCACTGCAGACATCAGAGGATGGGGAGGAGCGCCGTGGAGCACTGCCTTCTGGGCAGAACGTGACCACTGCAGACATCAGAGGATGGGGAGGAGCGCCGTGGAGTACTGCCTTCTGGACAGAACGTGGCCACTGCAGACATCAGAGGATGGGGAGGAGTGCTGTGGAGCATTGCCTTCTGGGCAGAACGTGGCCACTGCAGACATCAGAGGATGGGGAGGAGCGCCGTGGAGCACTGCCTTCTGGGCAGAACGTGACCACTGCAGACATCAGAGGATGGGGAGGAGCGCCGTGGAGCACTGCCTTCTGGGCAGAACGTGACCACTGCAGACATCAGAGGATGGGGAGGAGCGCCGTGGAGTACTGCCTTCTGGACAGAACGTGGCCACTGCAGACATCAGAGGATGGGGAGGAGTGCTGTGGAGCATTGCCTTCTGGGCAGAACGTGGCCACTGCAGACATCAGAGGATGGGGAGGAGCGCTGTGGAGCACTGTCTTCTGGACAGAACGTGGCCACTGCAGACATCAGCTCACAGCAGCTGAGGTCACCTGCACAAGACTGGGCCTGTCAACATTCTGCTGGGGAGCGTGGAGGAGTTACCCTCACTGAGGAGTTACTGGCAACTAATGGTTGCTGGGGGAAGACATTTTCTTCAGTGGTGTAGCCACTAGCAAGTTGCCTGTGCCCTGGTAAAGCATTCCCCACTCACACTCATGCAAACATCCTTAGTTAAACTCAGTGGGATGCACATGCACAAATATATAAAAGTAGGAGTAGGGCTAGTTGGGAAGGAGGGGCTCAGTGGGAGGGGGACAGGAGAAAGTGATGAAGATGACTATGATCAAAATATATTATACTGATGTACAACAATTGTTAAAAGAAAAGCCAAAACACTCAATAAAGTCAGACATGGTATGTGTGGTGGTTTGATTCAGGTGTTCCCTATAAACTTAGGTGTTCTGAATGCTAGGTTCCCAGCTGATGAAGATTTGGGAATTAACGCCTCCTGGAAGCAGTGTTGGGGCGGGCTTATGGGTGTTATAGCCAGTTTCCCCATGCCAGTGTTTGGCACACTCTCCTATTGCTATTGTCCAACTTATGTTGGTCAGGGGGTGATGTCCACCCTCTGCTCATGTTGTCAGTTTCCCCTGCCATCGTGGAGCTTCCCCCTCAAGGCTGTAAGCCAAACTAAACCTCTTTTTTCCCCACAAGTTGCTTTTGGTTGGGTGATTTCTACCAGCAATGCGAATCTGACTGCAATAGTATGGCATATGCTTATAATCCAAACACTCAGGAGGCTGAGGCAGGTGGATCATTAGAGCCCAGGAGCATAAGATGTGAACACAGCAAAAACCCAGTCTCAAATAAATCAAGGGCTGGGTTAAAGCAGTTAAAGGCACTTGCTCACAAAGCCTGCTGAGCTGGGTTCAATTCAGAAGCCACTCTAAGCCAGAGGTAAACAGTGGTGCATGTGTCCAGTGTTTGTTTGCATGCCCATATGCTCATGCATATGTGAGCACACTCAAATAAATAACATTTAAAAAAATTTTTTTAGGGCTGGAGAGATGGATTAATGATTAAGGTTCCTGCCTGCAAAGCCTAAGGACCCATGTTTGACTCTCCATATCCCATGTAAGCCAGATGCACAAGATGATGCAAGCACAAGGTCGCACATGCTCACAAGATGGTGCACATGTCTGGAATTCTATTACAATGGCTGGAGGCCCTGGCATGCCAGTCTGTTGGGCTTGCCTCAAAAAAAGAAAGTTTTTAGGGCTGGAGAGAAGGCTTAGTGGTTAAGGTACTTGCCTGTGAAATCTAGGACCCACGTTCAATTCACCCAAGCCCATGTAAGCCAGATGCACATGGTGGTGCATGCATCTGGAGTTTGTTTGTAGTGGCTAGAGGCTCTGGCATGCCCATTCTCATTCTCTTGCTCTCTAATAAATAAATAAACATAAAATTTTTTAAATCTAAAAAAAGTGTTTTTAAAGAATAAAAGAATACATCAAAATGCCTGGTGGAATCAATGAGGAGCAGGGAACATGTCTTTGAGAGTTAAATCTAAAAGCTACAGTTAAGCATCACATCTCATACATGGCTTTGGGTCCTAACAGACAAGGGTCTGAAGTAGGGCCATGCTGCTGACGTGCTACGCGCAAGTAATGTAAAGCCTGGAGTTTGGTTTCTCATCTATAAAATAGACACAGTAACATCCATCTACTACCCCAGGTCGTCAAGGTCCTTGAGACACTGTCCATGGGTTTTCCTGACAGAATCTTGCCCATAGCAGCTGCTCGGTAAATGCCCCCTTCTAGCAGTACAGGTCACTTAAGGAGATGCACTACAAAGCAAGCCAGGTAAAACAAGCCACAAACAGCGCCTTAATCTCAGGAGTGATTAAGGCCTGGAGGAGCAGTGTATACAGCAAGAGTACTGGGGTTTGTGGGGGTGTCATTGTGGGGAGATGCTGGGAGAAGGGGCTGCGGCCATGCCTGGATCTCTGGTCTCTGGAAGGAAGCTCCCAGTGGCCTCCTGTGGCTGTGGAGTAGGGTTCATGCCTGGGGTTGGAGAAGAGGACAGTCAGACCACTCCTTCACTTAGATCAGAATGCTGAGTACGGCCTTGTGACTTTAATTCCCATCAGTGATTATCTTAGTGATTATGGCTACTGTTGAGTCTGCGTTGGGACCTGGATGACAAGGACCCTATTCCAGGACCCTCCCCTCCAGCAGCCTCCACTATGGCTGTCCTCCACCGGTACCCTCTCTTTTAAGAATACTTTTATTTCTTTATTTGCAAGTGTGGGGAGTGGGCACACTAGGGCCTTTTGCCACTGCAAACGAACTCCAGATGCATGGGCCACTTTGTGCATCTGGCTTTATATTTGGGCACTGGGGAACTGAGTCTGGGCCTTCAGGCTTTGTTGGTAAGAGCCTTTACCACTGAGCCATCTCTCCATCCTGTGTACCCCCTCTCTATGCGATGAGGCAACCACAGCCGAAGCTAGTCATTAGGACCACGTGCCTCTGGGGTCTGACCCACTAGGTTCGAATGGCAGCTCTGACACTCTTCATCTGTGCAACTTTGAGAAAATTACTACACCTCTCTGATTCCCTTTCCCATTTACAAAATGGGTAAAATAATAAGCACATCATAGGGTAGTTGGGAAGATTGGGTGAGTGAATTTGTGCTGCAGATACGTGGGAAAGCATCAATGACTGCTCCCTGCTGCAAACACAGATGTGTTTGATTCTTACAGCAACCAACAGGTAGTTTCTGTTATTAGCTCCATCGAGAACACTGGGGCACAGAGAGGCAAATTCACATGGGCAAGGTTGCTTGGGTAGTACCAAGGTAGAGACTTTCCTCTGGTTCTTTCTATCTCCAGTGAGTGTGGTTTTAAGTTCCCTAGTTGTATTTCTCTGTCTCTTTGGCGTCCTCCATCTTAACACCTGCTCTGCACCCCAGGGTGCTCAGCCTTTTTGCTGGCCAGGACCCTGCTCCCTGCAGCTTCTAGCTGGGTTTGTGCTTTCAGATGGTGCTCTTGACTCTTGATGAACTTGATTCTTGAAAACCTCCCTTTGCAGAGTGGTCTCTTACAAGCAACCAACCATTCTGACTGGGAAGAGCCCAAGTTAATGCATGGGAGGTGTTGAGTGTTCTAGGACCACTTATATGTGTGTGTGGGCACACCTATGATATATGTGTGTGTGCATATGTGTGTGTGTATGTTCGTGCGTGCAAGTGCAGGTGTGCATGTGCCACAGCACATGGTGAGGCCAGAGGGTGATCTCGGGTGTCGGTCCTTGCCACCTTGCTTGTTTGAGGCAGGGTCTCTTGCTGTTCACCACTGCCTACACCAGGCTAGCTGGCCTGTGAGCTTGCAGGGATTCTCCTGTTTCTGCCTCACATCTTTCCATAGGAGTGCTGGTATCACAGATGTGCACTACCACGTCTGGCTCTTTGTAAATTACAGGGATCCGAACTCAGGTCCTCATGCTTGTATAGCAAGTGTTTTATCCAATGAGCCATCTTCCTAACCCAACTCTTTATTTGTGTTTTAACCCAACGAAGCAGTTATTTGGGAAGAATGTTATCCCTAAAGAGCAGTCCAGCAGGGAGAGTTTGTATGTATTGCTTAGTGGGAGTGTTGACCCTCTGCTGCACTGCAAACCCGCCCCTCTAGAGGTGGCGTCACCCCCTATGAAAGGAGGCAGCAGGGTGCAAGATCTTCCAGTTTAGCATAACTTTTGTCAGAGGAGCTTGGCATGCCGATTCCCAGGCTCCGAGTGGGCTCTATTTTCTGAGACTACTGATATTACAGCAGGAGACACAAGACTAGTAGGTTCAAGTACTTGAATTAGCTGTGAAGTCTTGGACTTGGTCCTTCTGAACCCCAATCCTGTCATTTTTTTAAAACAGGAATTAGGAGCTGGAGAGGTTGCTTAGTGGTTAAGGTGCTTGCCTGCACATCCAAAGAACCTAGGTTCAATTCCCCAGGACTCACATAAGAAAGATCCACAGGGTGGCATATACATCTGGAGTTTGTTTGTAGCCCCTGGCGTGCCCATTCTCTCTCTCTCTCTCTTAAATAAATAAATAAATAAATAAATAAATAAACAAATTTAAAATAGAAATTAGGCTTGGGATGTAGCTCAGTTGGTACTTGGCTAACATGTGCAAAACCCTGGGTTCCATCCCCAGTACTACACAAGTACACACCACTTGTGTGCTGGTATATAGCAGTAATCTCAGCACTCAGGAGGTGGAGACAGGAGGATCAGAAGTTCAAGGCCATCCTTAACACATAGCAAGTTCAAAGCCAGCCTGCCAGGCCTCAGAGAAGGTGCTAAAAGTTTGGAGACTCCTTGATTTAAGCTTATAATGCTCTTTTGGGTGTAGGTTGTTGCCCAGAGGGGAAGAAAGAGACATACTGGTCTCTCTCTCTCTCTCTCTCAGTGAGTAATATGGTAGTGCATCCCAGAGTGTGTCACCAGCTGAATTAGTCAGGGCATGTCAGGTAACGCTACAACAACAAACAGCCCTGGGAGCTCAATGGCTGGACATAGCAAAAGCATATTTCCTAGCTTGGTGTGGTGGTGCATACCTAGAATTTCAGCAGTTGGGAGGCTGAGGTAAGAAGAGCATCATGAGTTTGAGGCCAGCCTGGGTTACAAAGTAAGATCCAAGGAGGAAAGCCAGTGCTCTCTGGGTAAACCCTCACGGCACTGGAAAGTGCTATGGGAGCTACTCTGTGATAATGGTCACCAAGAGCATGAATAAGCAGGAGACCCTGCAAGCTACGCAGTAAACCAGTCAGACAAGAAATAGACACTTGTGCAACAGTGGTACGCAGCCTTTGTGGGTAACCAACTGCAGTCTGATTGAACATGAGGCCCGCTCAGGAGAGAATTCATAACTGGTACTGAGTGCGAGAGAGAAGCCCTGATTGTCCTCTGGACAAGTTGAGTGGGTTCCTCATCAAAATGTCTCTCAAACTTCTACGCATATCCCCTTTAATCAAAGCTGCTCTTGCCCTAGGTTGGAGAATCTGTTTCATTTTACAGGTGGAAGAATACTGGGGAGATTCAAGATCATTGATATGACAAGGCTCACCATGAGATGTGCCACCTATACCACATTAATGGCATCTAAAAGAAACGACAGAGTAAGCAGTGACATGAATACTGCTCCCACGGCTAGCCTGACAAACACCTCCAGGGAAACAGCAACAAACACTGTGGTGAACCAAAGCACATCATAACAGAAATACAGAGGTTGCAGAGAAGTCAACACTAAACCAAACTGCTAACACACCTGCCAAGGCTCAGGGAGTGTTGCTAAAGAAGGTGCAGGAAGATTGTAAGAGCCACAGGATGAGCAGAAATATCCTGAGGCACAGACTTACTGAGGCCCTAATTACCCCACCGTGAACATCAAGGACCCTACTGAGGAAGACCCTCGGGGAAATGGGGACAAGGGTAGCGGAGGGGGTGGGAGTGGTGTGAGGAGATATAAGACTATAACATTTGTAAAAAAAATATTAATTTAAAAAACAAATCAAGGGGATGGAGAGATGGCTTAGTGGTTAAGGCACTTGCCTAAGGACCCAGGTTCAATTCCCCAGAATCCACATAAGCCAGATGCATATGGTAGGGCATGCATCTGGAGTTTGTTTGCAGTAGCTAGACGCTCTGGTGTGCACATTCTCTCCCCCCTCCTCTCATAAATAAATAAAATAAAAATAATAAAAGTTTTTTTTTTAAAAAAAGAAAACTACAACTCTAAAAAATACCAAGCCAGGTATGATGGCACTTGCCTTTAATGCCAGCATTCAGGAGTCAGAGGTAGAAGGATCACTGTGAGTTTGAGGTTACATAGTGAGTTCCAGTCTGCCTCAGGGGAGGGGGGACAGGGCTGGAGAGATGGCTCAGCAGTTAAGGCTCTTGCTGGCAAAGCCAAAGGACTCAGATTTGATTTCCCAGTACCTGTGTAAAGTCAAGTGTACAAGGTGGTGCATACATCTAGAGTTTGTTTGCAGTGGCTGGAGGCCCTGGCACATCCATTCTCTCTCTCTCTCTCATTCTCTTTCAAATAAATAAATAAATAAAATATTTTAAAAAAGAGCCGGGCATGGTGGCACACGTCTTTAATCCCAGCACTCAGGAGGCAGAGGTAGGAGGATTACCATGAGTTCGAGGCCACCCTGAGATTCCATAGTGAATTCCAGGTCAGCCTGGGCTAGAGTGAGACCCTACCTGGAAAAACCAAAAAACCAAAAAAAACAAAAAGCAATGTGAGTTCCAGGTCAGCCTGGTCTAAAATGAGACTGCTACAAACAAACAAACAAACAAACAAGCAAACAAACAAGAAACAGCCCTGGGGGCTCAATGGCTAGACACAATAAAAGTATATTTCTTGTCTAGATTGTGTATCCCAGCAGGCTAGCAGGCAATTGTCTTCTACAGTTCCACTCACGGAGCTAGGATGACAGAGTGTCTCCATCTCACAGTAACCCTTTTTGGAACATATACCTCTGCAGGTCAGTGGCAGAGAAAGAGACTGAAGGTGGTGGGGACATTGGGCAGCACACATCCCTTCTGCTCAGTTTCACGGGCCCAGGCCCTACTCACGGGACACCTGGGACACAGAGAGAGAAGCAGCACTTTCCCCCATGAGCATTACTTTTGTTCTACTCCCAGGACACTCCCAAAATCCAGACTGAACACTTTTGTTTTTAAAGTACAATCTCGCTATAGCCCAGGCTAGTCTGTACCATGTAGCCCAGGCTGGCCTCTGGTTTGCAATCCTTCTCCCTCAGTCTCCCAAGTACTGGTATTACAGTGCTGTGTGGCCCTGCCCGGCTGAAAATTCTTGGTCCAGATTTCCACCTTGGGCACAAAAATGGATGGCTCTGGCATTTTATCCGAAATGTATTTACTTTCTTTCTTCTTGCCTACCCTCAAGACATGAGGAGATAAGGAACTGTACCTCAAGCAACCACAAAGCCAGACAAACAGCCAGTCATCTGGCAGTGGGTCCCCAAAGTGGAGAGGTCAAGGAGCAGGTCAAGAAGTGGCCCAGGTGCTCGGCGGCCCTGTGGGTCTGGGTTAGGAGGCTGTCTGCCAAGAAAGCCCAGGTCAGGCTGCTCCAAGGCCAAAGCCCCGTGCCTGGCGGCCCACACCACCATCGGTCCTGGTGCTCTGTGCAGAGCTCGCCAAAAATAACCCAGATATCTTGGAAATGGAGAACGCTGGACTGGAACCTGGCAGTTTGGGGCAGCAATTTTCCCCCTCTGGAGCACACAGCTTGGGAATTTGCCTTAAGAAGTCTTTCATTCCTAGATCATTGGTGGGGAAATGGCACTTATTTGTTTAGCCACGAATCAAGCCACAGCCCCCATTTCTGGGCTGCTTGGGAAGAGTTATTTTAAAATAGCTGAGCAAGCTGAAAAGCCAGGGTCACTCTGCAGTTTTTCCAGAAAGGAGCCAGTTTCAGAAAGCTTAAAAAAAAAAAAAACTTTGTTATTGACAACTTCCATAAATATAAACAATATGCCAGGATCACAACCCCCACCACAACCTTCCCTCTCCCTCTCCTAAATCCCTCCTCCATTGAAACCCTTCTTCTTTCCAACTAGTCTCTCTTCTATTTTGATGTCATCATTTTCCCCCTCCTATTATGCAGGTCTTGTGTAGATAGCATCAGCCACCATGAGGTCGTGAATATCAAGGCCACTTTGTGTCTCGAAGACAGTATAGTAAGCACTCTTCCCCTTCCTTTGGCTCTTACAGTCTTTCTGCCACCGCTTCTTCAATGATCCCTGAGCCTTGGAGGGTGTGACAGAGATGTCTTAGTGCTGGCTGGACACTCCACTGTCACTTCTTCTAGGCACTTTGGTAAGTTTTTGAGTCATCCCTCCCCCCATGGTCACTGACATCTGAAAAGAGAAGTTTCTTTAACCGAAAGTGAAAGTAGCATTAATATGTGGGCATAAATATAAGTATTTAGAGAGCAGTGTGGTGTGCATAAACATATGCATTTAGCCAGATAACAGAACTAGTTCCCCTCTAGGGCTTATGACCTCCCAACTATAGGCTTTTTATTGGGGGGAGGGGGGTTCAAGGTCTCATTCTAGCCCAGGCTGACCTAAAACTCACTCTGTAGTTCCAGGTTGGCCTCAATTCTCCTACCTCTGCCTCCCAAGTGCTGGAATCAAAGGTGTGTGCCACCATGCCTGGCTCCCATAGGCCTTTGATTAGGTTTTAGTACCAGGTAGGAATTCCCTCCTGTGGAGAAGGCCTCAAGTCCAATCAGAGAACAGTTGTTTGCCCCCATAACAGACGTGCCACCATTGCACTAATGGGTACATTTGGCCTGGCTGGCCAGTCAGTCAGCTCGCAGGGTCCATTGCTGGCTAACACCGTGGATGATTTCTCTCCTCCAGCAGGCTGCATAGGCCCCTTCAGCACCCTGACAGCTAGCCAACGGGGTGGAGGCTTCCAGCTGAGCTCCAGCTTGATTTCCCAGTGTCCTGCAGCCCAAGTATGTGGCGTCTTCAGCAATAGAGTCTATCATCTAGTTTTGGTGGGCAACCAAGAGTCTTAGCAATAGCCTGTAACATTTGGGGGGCATCAGGGCCTCCCTGGCCAAAAACTCACTGTGAGGAATACCACCCAGGCACTGAAATTTTTCTAAAACTAATCTATGGCTTCTGGGTACAGCATTATTCCCATCTACAAGATACTTTTGCCCCAACTTTCTTCTTATATATATATATATATATATATATATATATATATATATATATATATATAAATTAGGTATAAGTAGGTTCCATATGGTTTATTCATACATCTTAAAGTTTGATTTACCCTCCACCCCTTCTCTCTTCCATCCCCTTCCCTTAAGAGCATACTCCAACCCCCCGCCCCCAGTATTATACCTTCTACTTACATATGTACTATGTCCTCCACTTAAGCACTTACCTCTTGTCTCTTCCTCATAGCTCCTTTGTAGCTTCCTGGTCTCTACTAATAGCTTTTACTCCAACTCACATACAAATCTAAACATTTGAAGCTAGGATCCACATATGAGAAAGAACTTGTGACATTTGACTTTCTGGCCTGGGTTACCTCACTTAGTATAATCTCCAGATCCATCCATTTCCCTGCAAATTTCATCATTTCATTTTTCTTTATAGCTGAATAAAATTACATTATATAAATATACCATATCTTCATTATCTCTGAAAGTCCCTTAATGAACCATAGGGGCTGGAGTGGGGGTGGGGTTGGATGGCTTCAGGGGAGGTGGGCTGTCAGGGAATGCACAGACTGGACCACTCTTCTGGAAGACTCCGTATTGGCTGGACTGTCTCTGCAGTGGGTTCAAACTTGAGCTGATCTCTGTCCCTGCTGGGGGCTGAGAGTGGGAGGGGGACCCTGGAAGATGCCTTTTGAGGTCCCCAGTAGATAGCTTCATAGTCCTCCTGCTAGGTTCCTCTCATTCTTGTCTTGCCAGCCTCTACCCCATCTATGGTAAAAGAACATTTCTTCCCATCTCATTGGCAACCCCAGATATGTGTGTTTCACAGATAGTTCTGCCAATTTCCATGGTGTAAATACTTCCCACAAGGGGTGGGGAGATGATTTGGGGGGTAAAGTACTTGATATACAAGCATGAGGACCTGAGTTTGGATCCCCAGGAACCCATGTCAAATGCCTGGCATGGCAGCTTGTGCTGGCAGGGGCGTGGCAGGCACAAGGGAGCCCTGGGGCCCGTTGGCCAGCTAGTCTAGCTAAATCGATGGAGAACTCTAGGTTCAGTGAGAGACTCTGTCTCAAGAATACAATGGAGAGGGACTGGTGAAAATGGGGAGGGACTGGTGAAATTGTTGGCCTCTGGCTTTCACTTGCACATGCACCCTTGCATGACCACCTGCACACACATGTACCCACATGTGTACACAACACACCTGCGTACACACGCATGAACACACATTCACACACACACGCACACATGAACACATGAACATACATTTACATAACACACACATACACATGCAAAAAAATATCCCTCTCAGCCGGGCGTGGTGGCGCACGCCTTTAATCTCAGCACTCGGGAGGCAGAGGTAGGAGGATTGCCGTGAGTTCGAGGCCACCCTGAGACTCCATAGTGAATTCCAGGTCAGCCTGGGCTAGAGTGAGACCCTACCTCAAAAAATCAAAAAAAAAAAAAAATATATATATATACCTCTCACCATTGCCAGTTTCAGACTCCATACCACTCACCCCTGAGTGTGGAGTTGGGAAAATGTGCATGCCCTCAGCTTTTAAAAAAATTAAAATAATATTTTTTAATTAATTAACTTATTTATTTGAGAGAGAGGGAGACAGAGAAAGAGGCATATAGAAAAGGAGAGAATGGGCACACCACAGCCTGCAGCCACTGCAAACAAACTCTAAATGCATGCGCCACCTTGTGCATCTGGCTTATGTGGGTCCTGGGAAATTGAACCTATGCCCTTAGTTTTCATACCTGACTGCTAAACCATCTCTCTGCCCCCCTCTAGTCCCTTTAAATAGCTGTATACTGTCAACCTCTGCATCTGACAGAGTGTCCCCTGACAAGTGGTAATGGGCTGTTTTGCTAAGCATGACTGTCAGCCTCCACCAACCCTGCAGCCATAAGGGAAACAGCTGAAGCTGGGCCTGGTGGAACAGGACTGTAATCCCAACCACAAGTGTGAGGCCAGTCTGGGCCACTCAGTGCCACCCTATTCCAAAACAAAACAGTAAAAAGAGGGTGGGGTGCTGGAGAGACTGCTTAGCAGTTAAGGTGTTTGCCTGCAAAGCCAAACGACCTCAGTTTGATTCCCCAGGACCCACGTAAGCCAGATGCACAAGGTGGTGCATGCATCTGGAGTTCGTTTGCAGTGGCTAGAAGCCCTGGAGTTCCCATTCTCTCTCTCTCTCTCCCTCTCTTAAATAAATAAATAATATTTTTAAAGAAGAGGGCTGGGAATTAGCTCAGTGGAGGAGTGCTTAGGAGCTGGATTCAATCCCTGGGCCAAAAGCAAAGCTAACACCCGAATCCCACAGAAGGGGGTTCTCTTGCGGTAGCCGCCTACCCAATAACCCCACCTACTTCCTTCAGTTATGACTATGAAAGTTCATGTCACTCTTCTATGGTGGAACATGTCACCAGGGTAACGTGAGTGTGAGTTTCTGGGCCATGGTTGCTTATATTTGGCTCAGAATAAATCATCTTATTTCCTTTAAAGCAGTATTTTACCTTGACAATAAATAAACAATATATTTGGGATGTGTAGGTTGGAAGTGGCCTTTTCCACATCTAAGTCTTCCAGGCACAGGTATAGGTAGGAAAGTCAAATAGACCTCGATGGTCTGTAAAACATCAGCCAGTCCCTTGCTGTCTGGCCACTTGCACACTCGCCACCTTGAGATTTTAGAGGAGATGGAGGGAGGAAGGGAATGCTTCTCTGGAAAGTGAGAGGAGTAGAAGATGGGATTCAGTATAAAGGTAATTTGGGAGGAGGAAAGGGACAGTGGTGGGAGTGATCATGGTATAATGTTTATATTTATGGAGGTTGGCAATAACATGTTTATTTTTTTATTTTTATTTCTATTTTATTTATTTATTTGAGAGTGACAGATAGAGAGAGAAAAAGGCAGAGAGAGAGAGAGAGAGAGAGAGAGAGAATGGGTGCGCCAGGGCCTCCAGCCACTGCAAATGAACTCCAGATGCATGTGCCACCTTGTGCATCTGGCTTACGTGGGTCCTGGGGAATTGAACCCAGGTCCTTAGTCTTCGCAGGCCAATGCTGTAACTGCTAAGCCATTTCCCCAGTCATGTTTAAAATTTTTAAGTGTTTTCTAGGAGACTTTCAAGTTTTTTCTGTTGCTTAGTACCTGACAACCTTTCATGCTATAATCCCATATCTGGAAATGTAAGAATTTGACTTGACATTAATATCAAAATAAGAAGAATCTTCCATATGAAGATGGCCACAGCAATGTTGTTTATAATAATGAAGGATTCAAAAATTTAGTATTGATACAGCCCTAAATGAGAGAATGGATAAATGAACAATGGCCTTTACTAGATACATGTTAGATAGACTTTAAAAAATATTTTATTTATTTGAGAGAGGCAGAGAAAGAGGCATATATATATATATAGAGAGAGAGAGAGAGAGAATGAGCATGCTAAGGCTTCTAGCCACTGCAAATGAACTCCAGTCACGTGTGCCACCTTGTGCATCTGGCTTAGTTGGGTAATGGGAAATTGAACCTGGGTCCTTAGACTTCACAGGCCTTAACTGCTAAGCTATCACTCCAGCCCCCTAGATAGACATTTTAAAAAGTGATTACAATGACTTTGTGGTAACAGAGAAAAAATTTTAAAATATTTTTATTTATTTATTTGCAAGCAGAAAGAGATAAAAGAGAGACAGAGAGAATGTGCACACCAGGGCCTCCAGCCACTGCAAATGAACTCCAGATACATGTGCCACCTTGTGCATTTGGCATTACATGGGTACCAAGGAATCAAATCTAGGTTGTTAGGTTTTGCAGGCAAGTGCCTTAGCTGCTGAGCCATCTATCAGGCCCAGAATTTTTTTTTTTTTTTTTGAGGGAAGGCTTCACTGTAATTCAGGCTGACTTGGAACTCACTCTGTAGCCGAGGCTGGCCTAAAAGTCATGGTGATCTCTTGAGTGCTTGGATTACAGGTGTGAGCTCCCATGCCCAGCTATGAAATTCAAATTTTTTCCCTGTGTGTGTGGTGTGTGTGTGCTTATGTACAAGTTCGTGTGTGAATGCAGGTGCACACATGCCAGGGTGCATGGGTAGAGGTCATAGGTCAGAGCGTCCCCTGCCTTTCGACCTCACTTTGCAGCAGGGTTTCTTTCTCTGGATTCTCACTCACTGTTGTTCTTTGCTCAGCTTGCCACGCGCTTCCCCTTTCACCATGAGCATGCTGGGATCGCAGAAGCCTGCCACAGCTTCTGGCTCTTTATGCATGGTCTTGGGAAATGAGCTCCAGTAGTACTGGATCGACGAGCAAGCGCTCTGACCACAGAGCAATCTGCCCAGTCTAAAAATAAGATTTAAATATGTTAACTTATTTATTGGCGAGAGAAAGAGAGGGAGAGAGAGAGAGAGAGTGCACACCAGGACCTCTTGCCACTACAAAGGAGCTCCAGATGTGTGCACCACTTTGTGCATGTGGCTTTATGTGGGTACTGGGGAATCAAACATGAGCCATCAAGGCTTTGCAAGCAAGTGCCCTTAACCACTGAGCCATCTCCCCAGCCCTGAAAAAAATTTAATAAATGCAACAATGTAAAACACAAAGTGACAACAGCAAGAGCTCTATACCCATGAATCTACAGCAAAAGAAGACAGCAAAATGGTCATGGACAACAGACCAGTGGGTGATTTATAATTTTTTTCTTTGTGCTTTTTTTTTAATAACAAGCATGAATAACATATAAAGATTAATTACACTTTAAAAATATCTTTTTTCTTATCTTGAAAGTCATATTTTTGGTAAAACAATATGAATAAGGAAAAGAAGAAAATAAACACGCTAACGTTTCATGTATTTCCTTCCAGTCCTTTCTCCACGCATATTTCCACAACTATAAATAGATACTCTTTTGACTAGGGAAGAAAAATCCCAAGGAATTTTGGAGGCACTCTCCCTAGCTCAGAGGACCCAGTTCCCTACAGGTCTGGGAAGTCAGACTGTTGGGACCAGAGGTGAGGCTTGTTTAGGGCCCTGACCAATGTGAGCCCCCCACCTTCCCGCCCTGGGACAGGATGCTGACTCAGGGTCTGGCTTTCCCAGCCCAGCCCTTTAGGCTCTGGTCCCACCTCCTCGAGTGACCTCTGTGTGATCAGTTTGCTAATTACTCCTGACCTTTCCAGAGTCCTCTAATTCTACCCAGTGGGATGTTTCTGCTCAGTGCTTGGCTTGGTGCTTATTGTCTCCAATGGGGGCTTTTCCATGTGGGCTCACCGAGTCAGTCACTCAGTAGCAGGTTGGCCAGGCATGGTAGTGCACGTCTGTAGTTCTAGTACTTGGGAGGCCGCGGCAGGATTGCTGCAAGTTTGAGGTCAGCCTGGGTTACATATGAGGTTTTTTTTATTTTTTTTATTTTTTTCAATTTATTTATTTGAGAGAGAGGCAGATAGAAAGAGAGAGAGAGCTTGGGTGTGCCAGGGCCTTCAGCCACTGCAAATGAAGAAGCACGTGCCACCTTGTGCATCTAGCTTACCTAGGTTCTGGGGAATTAAACCTTGGTTCTTTGGCTTTCCAGGAAAGCACCTTAGCCACTAAGCCATCTCTCCAGCTCCATAGGAAGGTTTATGCCAGGTTGGGCTATAGAGTTTATGTCAAAGAAATACGGTTTGGGCCCTGGATATATATACAGATATGAATATATATGAATGATATGATGGGCCTGCTGGTTTGTAGGGTCCACTTGCTCTGCTCAGGTGTGTGGGGACCATGCTACAAGCCTCTGCTGGGATCCCCCTGAGAATGTACTGGCACCAGTTAAGTGGTATTCCAGGGGCTGTGGAGTCATTTGTCCCTGCAGGCCAGCCAGCTAGCCCCTGAGGCCCCAGCATGTGTTCTTTTGCTCTTCCTGGGCAAGGCATCACTCTGAGGTGGGGAGGTAGGGATGGGGACACCTTGTTTCTGAGAGCCTGTCCTCAGCCTCTGACGGTGGTTCCCTCTAGCCACTCTAGTGCCACCCCCACAGTGGCTTACCTCTGCCTACCATGAAATGCCATGATCCGAAGCGTCTCTGTCTCTGTCCACACTCTTATTTTTTGCCCACCCCTGTCCCAGCGGCTCACTGGTGAACACAGCTGTGTTTCTCTCTTGGTCAGAGGTAAACATGAATCAGGAGCCGCTGGGGTCTGCCGAGAGCCGACTGTTTCCACTTAGAAGGCAAAACAGGTTAAGCTGCCTGGCTCTCTTTGCTGGGTCAGGGTGAGGACATGGGCGAGGAGGGTGGACTGAGGACCAAGCCAGGAGTGGGAGGGTAATGCTGGAGGTTCAGGGATGGCCATTTGAATCTTCTCTGGTGCCCAGTATGGTGCCCGACAATAGGAAGGGCTTCTCAGCATTAGCATGCTAGATTCATTTTCCTAAGCACCCAGGGAGCAGTGCAGAAAGATGCCGTCTTTTTGTTATTTGGTGATGGGAAGGTTTCATTTTCCAAATGCCAAAATCCATCCAAGAAATATTGGCTAGGAATTCTAGTGTGTCAGATATGTATTTTAAGCTGTTTATTGACAACTTTCATAAATATAGATAATATGCTATGATCATGATCCCCTCCCACCGACCTCCATTTTCTGCCTCCTGAATTCCATCTTCTTTCCAACTAGTCTTGTTTTTTTTTTGTTGTTTTTTTTTTTTTTTTTTTTGGTATGTGTGTCATCAATTTTTCCTCCAATTATACAGGTCTTGTGTAGGTAGCATCAACCACTGTGAGGTCATGAATATCAAGGCCACTTTGTGTGGATGACAGCATTGTAAGAAGTCCTCCCCTTCCTTTGGCTCTTACATTCTTTCAGTCACCTCTTCTGCACTGGGTCCTGAGCCTTAGGGTGTGGTAGAGATTTCTCACTCAGTGCTGAACACTTCATTGTCACTTCTTCTCAATACTTTGGTGAGTTTTGAGTCACCCCAGTGGTCACCACCTAAAGAAATAAGCTTCTCTAACCAAAAGAGAGAGTAGCATTAATATAGGGACATCAGCATAAGCATTTAGAGGGCAGTTTGATTGGAGCTTTTGATTAGGTTTTCAGTAGCTGGCAGCAATTCCCACCTAGGGAGTTGGCTTCAAGTCCAATCAGAGAGCAGATGGTTTCCCCCATAGCAGACTGTTGCAGTCAGGTTTGCATTGCAAGGAGAAATCACCCCACCAAGAGCAGCTTGTGGGAAAAAGAGGTTTATTTTGGCTCACAGTGTCGAGGGGGAAGCTCCATGATGGCAGGGAAAACAATGGCATGAGCAGAGGGTGGACATCACCCCCTGGCCCACATAAGGTGGACAACAGGAACAGGAGAGTGTGTCAAACACTAGCAAGGGGAAACTGGCCATAATACCCACAAGCCTGCCCCCAATAATACGCTCCCTCTAGGAGGTGTCAATTCCTAAATCTTCATAAACTGTGAACCTAAGTTTATGGGGGATACCTCAGAACACCTAAGTTTATGGGGGACACCTGAATCAAACCATCACACAGTCATTCCCCCATTACACCAGTTGGTATATTTGGCCTAGTTGTCCAGCCATAAGGTTTGTAGGGTCCACTGCTGACTAAGATGGTTAATGACATTTCTCCCCCAATAGGCTGCATATCTCTTTCCAGCATCATAACTACTAGTCAATAGGGTGGAGGCTTCCAGCTCAGCTCCAGCTTGATTTCCCAAGTGTTTTGAAGCCCAGGCATGTGGGGTCTTCAGCAACAGGGTCTCACCACCTAGTTCTGATGGGCAACCAAGAGCCTTAGCAATAGCCTGTAAAGTTTGGGAGGCATCAAGGTCCTCCCTGGCCAACAACTCTCTGGAAGATATCCTGCCCCTGGCACTGAAATATTTCTAATCATAATCCATGGCTTCTGGGAACAGCACTATCTACATCCACAGGATACTTCTGTGCACACTCTCTTTCTAAAAATTTATTTATTTTTATTTATTAGAGACAGAGAGAGAGAGAGAGAGAGAGAGAGAGAGAGAGAATAGGCACACCAGGGCTTCCAGCTACTGCAAACGAACTCCAGATGTAGGCGCTACCATGTGCATCTGGCTTACTTGGGGCCTGGAGAATTGAACCTGGATCCTTAGGTTTCGCAGGCATACGCCTTAACCACTAAGCCATTTCTCCAGCCCCTCTTTTTAAATTAAAAAATATTTTATTTATTTATTTGAGAGAGAAAGAGTCAGATAGAGAGAGAGAGAGAGACTGGGTGTACCAGGGCCTCTAGTCACTGCAAATGAATTCCAGGTGCATGTACCACCTTGTGTATCTGGCTTATGTGGGTACTGGGGAACCGAACCTGGGCCCTTAGTCTTTGTAGGCAAACACCTTAACCACTAAGTTATCTTTTCAGCCCCCAAACTCTCTTTTTTAACACATATATTATTAGATAGAAAAGAAGTATGCTTCCATATTTGACTGTTTTCATTTCTAGTTTGTTTTTTTCAGTTTTTTGAGGTAGGGTCTCACTCTAGCCCAGGATGACCTGGAATTCACTATGGAGTCTCAGGGTGGCCTCGAACTCACAGCAATCCTCCTACCTCTGCCTCCTGAGTGCTGGGATTAAAGACGTGTGCCACCACGCCCGGCTTCGTTCTAGTTTTTAACATAAAAGTTTGGGTCTAAGGAGGCAGCTCAGCAGTTAGAAGCACTTACTTACAAAGCTTGCTGGCCCAGATTCAATTTCCCATCCATTCATGTAAAGCCAGATGCAAGTGGCCAATGTGCCTGTGATCCCAGCACACCTGCGACAGTGGGAAACAGATCAGGAGAATCCACAACTAGCAGGCTAGTTCCTGGTACCCTTGATGCTGGCTTGGGGAGGGCTGGACCCTGTGTGCTACAAAAGAAGGCCTTTTGCTCTGGCTTCCTGATTGACTGTCCCCTGGGTCTTCAAATCAATGTTCCCCTGAGCCAGAGGGTGCATGGGCCACTGTCAGAGCTGGCTTCTTGCCCCTGGCTCCCTAGCTTCCTGGCTCTTAGTTCCTCAACCCCTGATTCCCCTGTGCTGAAGAGTGCATGCAAGTGAAGTAAGTAGGCCAGAGCTCCCAGTTCCCCACCTCCCAGTTCTCCAGGCATCTTTGATGTACTTGCCTTTTCCACAATCTGCACGTCTGTTGTTATAACTCCATCCTACTCCAATATGGTTTATATTTTTCAACAGAATACTCACCAAAGATCCTACAAGGACAAACAGTTGCTTCCTCCTCAAAGAAATAAGGATAATGGATGAATTCCTAGACACATACCACCTACCAAAACTAAACTCATAGCATATTAATCTCCTAAACAAATCTATCACATTCATCAAGATTGAAAAGGTAATCAAAAACCTTCCCCAAAAGAAAAGTCAAGGGCTGGATGGCTTCTCAGCCAAATTCTATCAAACCTTCATTGAAGAACTGAAACCAATTTTTCTCAAACTGTTTCACATAATTAAGAACAGGGAATCCTCCCCAACTCCTTTTATAAAGCTAGCATCACCCTAATACCAAGACCAGACAGAGATACAACTAAAGAAAGCTATAGGCCTATATCCCTGATGAACTTAGATGCAAAGATCCTGAACAAAATCCTCATAAACCGAATTAAACAACAAACATTATCCACCTTGATAAAGCAGAATTCATCCCAGGGATGCAAGGATGGTTCAACATATGGAAATCAGTCAACATAATACACCACATAAATAAACTTAATCGCAAGAACCACATGATCATTTCGATAGATGCAGAGAAAGCCTTTGACAAAATACAACATCACTTCATGATCAAAACACTGGAGAGAATAGATATGGATGCTTTATATCTCAACAAAATAAAGTCTATATATAAAGCTCCTAAAGGCCAAATAATACTTAATGGGAAAAGACTCAAGGAGTACCCACTGAGATTGGGAACAAGACAGGTGTGCCCACTCTCACTACTGCTCTTCAACATAGTACTAGAAGTCCTAGCCCAAGCAATAAGACAGGAGAAAGAAATAAAAGGGATACAAACTGGAAAGAAAAAAGTCAAGTTAGCCTTATGTGCAGATGACATGATCCTATACATAAGTGACTCAAAAGTATTCATCTCAAAACTTCTGAAGGTGATTAATTCCTTCAGTAAAGTGGTGGGATGCAAAATAAACACACAAAAAACCAGTAGCCTTTCTATATGCAAAGGACAGAGAAAGAAATCAGCAAGGCCATTCCATTTTCAATAGCCACAAAAAATTAAATATCTTGGAATAGCTCTACCTAAGGATGTGAAAGACCTTTATAATGAAAATATAAAAAACACTCAAGAAAGAAACTGAGGGGGACTTGAGCAGATGGAAAGACCTTCCATGCTCCTGGATAGGTAGAATTAATATCGTGAAAATGGCAATTCTACCAAAAGCAATATGATTTAATGTAATATCAATAAAAATTCTAGCATCATTCTTCACAGTGATAGAAATATGATCTAAGATTCATATGGAATGACAGTAGGCCTTGGATATCCAAACATATCCTTAGCAAAAGAAACACTCTAAGGTATCACCATACTTGATCTAAAGCTATATTATAAATCCACAGTAACAAAAGCAGCATGGTACTGGCATAAAAACAGAAATATAGACCAATGGAACAGAACTGAAGACCCAGACCTCAGATCAAGTAACTGCAGCTACTTGATCTTTGACAAAGGTGCCAATAATGTAGGCTGGAGAAAAGATAGCATCTTCAATACATGGTGCTGGAAAAATTGGATAACCACATGTATAAAAATGAAACTAGACCCACTTATCTCACCATACACAAAAATCAACTCCAAATGGATTAAAGACCTCAATATAAGATCTGAAACTCGTCAACTAGTGGAAAAAAAAAACAAAACAAAACAGGAGGAGCTCTTGATGATATGGGAGTGGGGAAAGACTTCCCACTAGTCCAGGAAATTAAACAGTCTCTCAACCAATGAGATCTCATGAAGCTAAAAAGCTTTTGCACAGATAAACATACCATAAGCAGAGTCAATAGATTACCCACAAAATGAGAGAAAAGTTTGGCCAGCTATAACCCTGACAGAGGCCTAATATCTAGAATCTACAAATAACTCAAAAAACTAAATAATAAAAAAAATCAAACAACCCACTCAATAAGTGGGGTAGAGAAATGAATAGGGAGTTCTCAGTGGAAGGAAATAAAAATGGCTGACATACACTTAAGAAAATGTTCAACATCCCAAACACTCAGGGAAATGCAAATTTAAACAACTATGAGATTCCACCTTACTCCAGTAAGTATGGAAATCATTAAAATGTCAAATGACAACAAATGTGGGTAAGGATGTGGGGAAAGAGGAACCCTCATTTGCTGTTGATGGGAATGTAAATTTGTACAATCAATATGGAAATTCCTGAAAAAGATGAATATAGAGTTACCAACAGACCCAGTTATTCCCTTACTGGGCATTTACCCTAAATGCTCCATGCTTCACTGCTCAACCATGTTTATAGCTGCTCGATTCATAATAGCTAAGAACTGGAATCAACCCGGGTGCCCATCATTGGACAAATGGATAATGAAGTTGTGGTACATATACACAACGGAATTCTACTCAGCAGTAAGAAAAAAATGATACATGGGCTGGAGAGAATGCTTAGTGGCTAAGGCACTTTCCTATGAAGCCTAAGGATCCGTGTTTGACTCTCCAGGTCCCACATAAGCCAGATGCACAAGGTGACACAAGTGCACAAGGTCATACATGCACACATGATGACACACGCATCTGGAGTTCTATTGCAGTGCTGGAGGCCCTGACTCACCAGTTCTCTCTTTCTCTCTCTCACTCTCTCTCTCTCTCTTGTGTAAAAAATTGATACAATGAAATTTGAAGAAAAATGGATGGACTTGGAACAGATCATACTCAGTGAGTACACACAATCACAGAAAAACAAATGCTGAATGCTCTCACTCATCTGTGCTTCCTAATCTGGATTATCTTCAGTTGCTGACATAGCTGATAGGCAATTTGAGGCCCAGACAATAGGGTTGGAAGGGCTTGAGGTGGGGGCAGGCGGAGAGGAAGGAGAGGAAATTTGGGGAGAAATAAACACAAAAGTAAACCCAAAATAAACTAGTACTAAAGAAACTTTTCTCCCTGAAGGTAGATTAAAAGATATAACCCTCAACAGGAGTATAGGGGGAATGCCCAAAAAGAAGGGCCCAGGAGAGGGTGGGATGAAGCCTAACCTTAAACAATTTTGGCTCTGACCTATAACTCACAGTACCAGAAATCAGTGCTACTCACATTGAGCTGTTGATCAAAGAGACCTACAAGTTCCCCAAAACAAGACAGGCTCTGTCAAAGCACTTGATTACCCATCTGAGGTAAAAGGTTAGACCCAATTGCTGAATACACCGTATGCTGCTGACACAGAACATGGAGAGACCTGGCTGGAATCTGGAAGAGAGCCAGTCCCCAGACAGCCCATCTAGTGCTGGAAAGCAGTACATGAGCTACTGGGGGAAAGTGGCCAACAATGGTGTGAGCAAGCAGGGGTCTAAGCTACTCAGAAGCAACCAGCCTGACAAGAAGTTCACACCAGTGCAATGGTGGCACACAGCCTTGGTGGGTAACCAGTGGCTTTCTGATTGGCTGAGAGGTCTGCTCACTGGAAAGGAACCCCTACCTGGAACTGGGAACCAGGCCTGAATCCCATAGAGACAAAGATTATGCTCTCCAGTGTCAAGCTCCCACTAGTCTTCGGCTAAAAGAGGGTCTGCGTCCATCAAACTCTCCCTGAATTAGTAACACTTATCCAATTTAACCTATGCTGACTTCACTCTCCTTGGAGAATCTGTTTATCTTTTCCAGAAGTAGCAAGACCTGAAGAGATGGACCACCCCTCGCATTTCAATCAAGGCCAAGGTGAAACCACAGAGGAACTGGGGAAACGAGCAAGAGCGCTGTATCCATGGTGATCCTGACAAACAATGCCAGGGTGAAGGAGACGGATGCTGAGGATACTCAACACCTACCGAATCAGAGACCCAGAGGCTCCTAAGAGCTCATCACTGAAGTACACTTAAAACACACCCACCAAGGCTCAGGGAATTTTGCAGAAGAGGGAGCAGAAAGATTGTAAGAGCCACAGGTTGGGATGTCATGCCCAGAGGCACTGCCTCTCCCACCCCAATAACTGACTGCTCCACAACACATACCCACAACCCTGTGGGGAATACCAGCAACCCCACTGAGGAAGGGCCCCCTGCAGAATGGGGGCAGAGAGGAGGGAAAAGATGTACCAACACATGATGTATCCATACAAAGTATTCCTTAATTTAAAAAAAAAAAAGAGTGAAAACAAAATAAAGAAAAAAAAAGTGGGCTGTCCCTGGCCTCTTCTTGTCTCTGCTTTCTGGATTCCATAAGGTAGTCAGCTGTCCCCCATGATGACCTTCTGTTATTTCTTTATGTATATATAAATATATATTAAAGCAAAAACTTGAATACAAGCTTACATAATCCCCTCCTACCATTTTTCTTTGTCCCCTTCCACTGACCCCTTTCTTTTCCCCCTACTATTTCCTTTTCTATTTATTTTATTTTATTTATTTATTTATGTATTATTTTTATTTATTTATTTAATTAGTTATTTGAGAAAGAGAATGGGTGCACAAGGGCCTCCAGCTGCTGCAAATGAACTTCAGATGCCCCATGTGCACCTTGCTTTATGTGGGTCCTGAGGACTTGACCTTGGGTAGTTAGGCTTTGCAGACAGGCAAACTTGCAGGCAGAATACTGGGCGCTTGGTCATTCATTCATTCATTTGACTTTTCCTTCTTTCAAAACAGTATGCAGTCTGTTTCAACACTGGGCTGGGGACAAGTCACACAGCTTATTTATCTTTCTTGATAATTAAAATTTATTTATTCACCTTCGTTTTATTTTGTGTGTGCGTGTGTTTACATGTGTGTGGGTGTATGTATAGGTTTGCATGCGTGTGTTGGGTACACATGTGTGGAGGCCACAGGTGATGTTTTCTTCAATTACTCTCCAACTTAATTTTTTTTTTTCTTTTCTTTTTTTCTTTTGAGGTATGGTCTCACTCTAGCCCAGACTGACCTATGTAGTCTCAGGTGGCCTCGAACTCATGGTGATCCTCCTACCTCTGCCTCCCGAGTGCTGGGATTAAAGGTGTGTGCCCACTATGCCTGGCCAACTTATTACAAGGTCTCTCACTGAATTCAGGGGCTCACCAATTTGGCTAGATAAGGTAGCCAGCAATCCCTAGAGATCCTCCTATCACTACCTCCCCAGTGCTGGGATTACAGGCATGAACCATGGCACCCAGATATTACATGGGTTCTGGGGATCCAAACTTCCTAGGGACACCTCATCAAACCCCCAAATTGTTCTGCACTCCCATCAACAAGGCAGCTAGAATAAACAATTAAAACAGGACGTCCAGTTAAATCTGAATTTCAGATGAACGACAAGTGCCTGTTTAGAGCATATACACACTACCCCACCATGCTGGGTGGCTCTCTATTCCCAAGCCAGTCTGCACTGGATGGACAGAAACTGGGCTACATTTCCTCTCTGGCACCCCTCTGGTGTGGGGGGAGATGGCTCTGTTTTTTAGCACTTACCCAGTGTAGCAGACAGCTTCAGGTTGCTGCAATGAACCTCCAGACCAGACACAGTTTACGGGAGGAAGAAGGGTTTATTTGAAGCTTACAGGATCAGGGGAAGTTTCATAATGGCACAAGTTGTCCCCCGCCTTGCAAGGATCCAAGCAGAGAGAAAAGCCCAAAGCAACCACCAGCAGCAACATAAGCAAGCACTTGTCAGGAGCTCCAGGCAAAGCTCAGCACTTTACAAATTCTTAGGATGGAATTCCAAATCCGCCCCCAAACATACCTTAGGGCTGGACCCTAGGATCCACCCACCATGACACCAAGTTACAAGCTTGAGTAAAACTCCTGAATCGATTGTGGGGCGTCCATTCAAACTACCATACCTAGCAAGCAAACACGGGGACCTGAGTTCTGATCCACAGCACCCACATATATGCCAGGTGGGTGTGGCAGCCTAGAACTCCAGCCTTTAGGAGGTGGAGATAAGGGATTCTGGGCCAAGCTAGATGGCTAGACTAGCTGAATGGGTGAGCTCTGGGCCCCAGTGAGAGACCCTGCCTCAGTACATAAAAGAAAGAGTGATTGAGGAAGACACCCAGTGTCACTTCTGGCCTCTACATACATGTGCACACACATGCATGCACTGAAACAAACAAACAAAGGATTCCAGGTTCCAGGAACTGTCAGTCCACGTCCTTGAGGACAAAACTGGACCCGAGGAAGATTCTTTTTCTTAAATTATGATTAATCTTTTTTTTTTTTTGAGAGAGAGAGAGAGAGAGAGAGAGAATGGTGCACCAGGGCCTTCAGCTGCTGCAAACGAACTCCAGACACATGTGCCCCCTTGTGTGCATGTGCGACATTGCCTGTTTGCGTCACTGTGTCTGGCTTAGGTGGGACCTGGAGATTTAAACATGAGTTCTTATGCTTTGCAGGCAGACACCTTAACCACCAAGCCATCTCTCCAGCCCTATGATTAACCTTTAACTTTTTTAAAATTTATTTGCAAGCAGAGAGAGAGAGAGAGGACATAGAGAGAGAATGGGCATGCAAGGGCCTCTAGCCACAGCATCTGGCTTTACATGGGTATTGGGGAATTGAACTGGGGTTGTTAGGCTTTACAGGCAAGTGTCTTATTAACTGTTGAGCCATCTCTGCAGCCCTTGAGGAAGATTCCTAACTGCTACCCACCAAAGGCAAGCTGGGATCCTGTAGGCTGCCGACCTGTCCAAGAGGACAGGCACTAGGTCCAAGTTCACATCCTGACCACTATACTTACAAGCCAAGACTTAGGGCAGTCACTCGGGCGAGTAATAAGACACATGGGTCATCGTGAAGGTTTCAGAAGTCACAGGGAATTGGCGCAGTGCCTGATGTACCCCAAGTGCTCAGTAAAGGGTAGGCACAGTCCCACATTTACACACATCATTATTATGCATTAATTATTTGCCACAAGAAGAAGCCTTTGTTACTGCACTCTTTGTTTTGTTTATTCTTATCTCTGGAGCATCTAGGACAGTGCCCAGAACACAGTAGCTTAATAATTATGTGCTAAATGAGTAAGTGACCTCAGAACAGGCGTCGCCTGCAGGTAGTTGAGTTGGTAAGGGACCAGGCCCCCAGCAACCCTGAGGTTGGCTCGTCTCGCTCCCATTTGACCAAGATACCCAGTGGGCCTCACAATAAATAAACAAGACCCATGGGAACACAGCAAACCCAGGCTGAAATATGTGGCTTCCTTTCAGTTGAGTTCTGGGAAATGTGGATGTTCCCACCTGGAACGGGAGGTGGGTGGCCTCCTGGGGCAGCTGTGAATTCTGACTCATGTCAAGGACCTGTGGGGATGAACAATATCCTGATCCATCCCATGGGGCAGAGAGGAGCCTGGGAAAACAAGAGCAGGATAAGCAGGGACACAATTTCCGGGTAAACGTACATCTGTCCTCACCAAGCTCCACCTCTGCGGTGTCCTGCATGCCTGGGTGGCATCACCAAAGAACACGGCGTCCCCAGAGCCTTGCTTGAGGTCAGAATCCAGGTTCTGTGGCTCATTCGGCAAATGCGCTTTCAAGTTCCCGGGGCTCTGAGATGTCTCACCACCTCCCATGTTTTGAAAGCAAGCCCTTGACCTTCTCTTACTTTAATGTGCTTCTCCCCAAATCTTCTGCCCGTCAGTAGTCCCTCTGTTCCCCCTAGTCTCAGGCAGAAGCCAGCAGGACTCTCTCCTTCCCTGTCCCCTCCTACCTGTAAGCCCACACAAGACCTGCAGATCCTACCTCCCAGCGCCTCCCTGTCATCCTTCCGGCCCAAGCGTGCCGTCATCATCACCTGCTGACCACTAAGCCTGTCATGTCTGCCAGTCACTGGTCACCACAAAGACGTCTCTCTGCCCTTTCCCCCGCCTGGGCTCCAGTGGCTGAGTCCTCCCTCCTCTGCTCAGCTACTTCCAGCTCCACCAAAGCTGCTGCCTTTTCCTACCGCTCTTAAATACTCTAAAAGCAATAGCAGAGACAAAGACATCTTCCTCTTCAATATACAAGCAAGTGCCTTCTAAGCTCTGGGGCAATCTCCTGTGTCCACAAAGCCCATTCTATGGGGCGCAGGGGTGCCCCATATGCTCACCTGTGACAAGAGGGTAGGGCATTTACCTGGGGTGGCTGGAACAGAATACCAAGTGTCTCTTGCCATCGCTCATTTGCCCATTCTTTGTTTTAAAATAACTTTTTTGTTTGTTTGTTTTGGTTTTTGTTTTTCAAGGTAGGGTCTCACTCTAGCCCAGGCTGACCTGGAATTCACTATGTAGTCTCAGGGTGGCCTTGAACTCACGGCGATCCTCCTGCCTCTGCCTCCTGAGTGCTGGGATTAAAGGCATGCGCCACCACACCTGGCTTAAAATAACTTTTAAATATTTTATTTTATTTATTTGAGAGAGAAAGAGAGAGAAGGAGAGAATGGGCGCACCAGGGCCTGTAGCCACTGCAAACAAACTCCAGACACATGTGCCGCCTTATGCATCTGGCTTACGTGGGTCCTGGGGAGTTGAACCTGGGTCCTTTGGCTTTGCAGGCAAGCTCTTTAGCTGCTGAGCCATCTCTCCAGCCCTGTTTGCCCATGCTTAATTGAGCCAGAGGCTCTTACAGATATCAGAGCTTGCTGCTTTTTGAAAGGCCCCAGCAATTCACTGGTGTCTGCTCCCCTTTGCAGGACTACAGCTGTAGCGGCATGTCATCACAGCCAGCTGCTTACATGGGTTCTGAAGATTAAAACCCAAGTGGTAACCGGGCGTGGTGGCGCACGCCTTTAATCCCAGCACTCGGGAGGCAGAGGTAGGAGGATCGGCGTGAGTTCGAGGCCACCCTGAGACTCCATAGTGAATTCCAGGTCAGCCTGGGCTAGAGTGAGACCCTACCTCGAAAAACCAAAAAACAAAACAAAACAAAAAAAAAAAACCCAAGTGGTGTCGTGGAGGGACAGGAGACACCAAGTGGGCTTGTGGGGAAGGGCAGGATCAATGTTTCGGCACAGTTTTGACTCTTATTATTTTTTTTTTATGCATACACATATGTACGCCAGAAGGAATGCTATCCACCTTTTTTGAGACAAGGTCGCTCATTGGCCTAAAACTTGCCAATTAGGCTAAACTGACTAAGCAGCAAATCCCAGGGATCCTCCCGTGTGTTTCCCCACAGCTGGGATTACAGTCAGTGCTACCGTGCCCAGCATGTGCCAGCATACCTGTGCCATTTTTACGTGGGTTCTGGGGATCAAACTCAGGTCCTCATTCTTTAGAGGCAAGCACTTTACTCACTGAGCTATCTCCCACTTGGCTCTTTTTGAGTCAGTGCTTCTTGATGTAGCCCAGCCTGTTCACCAATGGCCGGGAACTCTCCGAAGGCTGGGGCTTGTGTTAAAACGGGACTATGATCTAGGACACAGCAAGGCTTTCTGGGTTATCAGATTCTCTCCCCCAGGACTTCTCATGGTTCTGAGAGTTACACGCTCGCTAGAACAACACCAGCCAACAGGGCTTTGGAGGGGCAGGAAGGACCAAGCGGCCCTGCCAGACGAAGAGGTCACTAGGTGTCACTAATATTTATTGACACAGCCATGACTTGTTCCTGGGACAGCTGTGAATCAGAGGAACTGCCGGGAAAAGCATTCAAAGGCCAGACACACACTGTCTGACCCATGCCTGCTGCCCGTGCCGCAGCAAGGTGGGAACATGGAAGCCCTGGGGCCTGGGTTAGCACAGCGCCCCGTGCAGGAGGGCCTGAGCACTGTCACTTAGCCTGGCGCTGAAGGGAAGTAGCTCTTCGTCAGTTCGAGACACATAGTGAACGTCTACTGCGCGCTGGACTGGGTTCTGCTCACTCACCGTAGTCGTTTATTCTACACTGTTTGGCACCTGGGCATTGTCTGGAAGCCGGGCTCCAGTTCTTTGTCCCTCATTGATTCAGGATGCTCCCGTGAGGCACTCAGCTAGCTTTTGTCCTCAGTACCTTTGGGTCCTATTAGTACCACTCTGGGCTGGGAGAATGCAGTTTGTCCTCTGGATTCCAGAGAGCTCTGTGACCCCCACCCCTCCCTCGAGGTCAGCCTGCTAGGGGACAGCAAGATGAAGCCACCGGGGCTGGAGAGATGGCTTAGCAGTTAAGCACTTGCCTGTGAAGCCTAAGGACCCCAGTTCGAGGCTCGAATCCCCAGGACCCACGTTAGCCAGAAGCACAAGGGGGCGCACACGTCTGGAGTTCGTTTGCAGTGGCCAGGAAGCCCTGGCGCGCCCATTCTCTCTCTCTCTCTCTCTCTCTCTCTCTCTCCTCTTTCTCTCCCTCTCTGTATCTCCCCAATAAATAAATAAAAAAAATTAAAGAAAAAAAAGATGAAGCCACCTAGGTCTAACACAGGACAAGCCCTTGGGCATGACCACTCACAGGCCTTGCAGTGAGACTAGACACTCCCTTTCTTAGCTCCTAGGTACCCCTCCCCATTACAGTGGCCCCTGTTGCTGGGAGATGCTATAGAAAACAGTGCTGGCTGCTGGCATAGACCCCAGCCCCTTTGGCCATGCTAGGAGCCCAGTCCCTTAATTAGAACCAGCAGGTTTGGCCCACGCCCTCCCCAGGCCTAGCCTGACTTCAGTAGCCATAAAACTCGTGAGCTCTCTCCTGTGAGCTCGGCTGGGATGCTGCTGCAGAGCCTTGCCAACGAGGCGCTTCCCGTGTCCCAAGGCCAGGCAGGTGCACTGGAAGACTCCAGAGTCTAGATCCTAGGCGGGGTAGACCTTCTGGCCTCGGTACTTCAGGGCAGTAAAAGGGCACTGCGGTATCGAAACGGCCCCAGGGCCAGGGACCCAGCTGCTGCCTCTGGGTTCTTCGACCTCCTTTGCCCACTTCCTGTAGAGCCAGTCTGCCCTGCTTGGCCTCAGGGAGCACCCCTCCTCCGCCTCCTGCCACAGCTTTGTCGTCCCTGGACTTCTGCGGCATCGGCTGAGCCACGCCATGTCACCGTGACTTCACCTGGGAAGCCTGTAGGGTAGGGTCAGACTTTGGTCTATCTCTACATATTAGCACCCACCACGTCACTTGGCACAGAGCCGTGCTCCGGGAGGCTTGCTGAATCAGAGGTGCCCAAACCCCTTTTGAGTCTGTCTCATGGAAGCCAAACATTTTCTCCCGGTGGACCCCTAGAGTCTGGCATGGCCTGGACCACTGGTGCCTCTGACCAGGTCGGCCTGGCTGATCCCAGTGTATATGCCAAGTTCTGGCGGAGCACGGGCTGAAGTTTCCACTTGGAGACGGCTCCTGAAGCTGGACCAGCAAAGGACTCACTTGGAATCTCTGACAAATCCCAGCTGTCTCCAGGCCCCGGTGTGAGAGGAACAACTGGTACAATGTTTCCTGCCCTGGCTTCTGCTCAGGCAGACTTGGAAGTGACCAGATCTAAGTGCTGGGCTTAGGCACCCCGATGTCTTTGTCCCTTCCTGCACTCTAGAGGCAACACTAGTATACAGGAAGCCACCGTCCGAGTCCCAAGAATGGCGTGCGGTAGCTTTGCTTCCTGTAGCCTCGGTCTGGCTGGCCTGGCCTCAGGGGAGTTGGAGCCTGCTCTACTGTGCTGAGGGGAACACGTTCACACCAAAGACCGAAGGAAGAGCCACCAGCTGAGACAGGCACATAAAAGGGCTCCCTAGGCCTCTGCTCGGGCCTCCGACTACAGGCTGGGCCGAGCTGTCAGTGGGCAGCCAGTGAAACCCAGCTCTGCCTGCTTGAAGCATCAAATAGCTAACAGCTATAGTCTTCAAGCAAAGATGACTCCCAGATCCAATGGGATCGACAGCTGGGATCCTCCCCAGAAGTGGGACTTGGGTTTGGCCTCAAGTGGCAGACATAAGCAGGTTCTGAATCAATTCTCCCCAGGGCAGAGCAGGACGGGACCCTAGTTAAAGGTACCCACCTCTGCCACCTTCTGCCCATGACTAGCGTGGAGTCTGCTAGACAAAGTGCAGGCAAAGATAATGCTCTTACAAGGCGAAACTGAGAGGGAATGGTTGTTTCTTAAGCCCCAACTATGTGCTAGCTTGGTGTTAGGCATTGGGTATGGAATGAAGGAGGAAGTCACCCTCTGAAAGCTGCAGGTGGGGACAGCCAGAAAAGGTAGGCCATAGTGAGACAGGCCATGGGCTGCTCTGCATCGGCTTGGCACGGGAGTCCCAGCCTCCTTGGCCATCCTCGTGTGTGGGGCCGGCCAGTGTTTCCAGAGAATGGAGGCTTTGGTGGGTTGCGTCCCTGGGAAAGAGGGCTAGCCGGAGGGAGGGAGTGGTGTCTGGCCTGAGGCTGCAGCTGTATCCTCTGCCTGCCTCTCCATAGCCTTCCTCCCGGGCTTGGCCTGGCCTGCTCTCCCTGTGCCCTGACGATGACCCTGACAGGGGCTGTGAAAAGGCCTCCCACCCACCTGCGTCCTGATCGCAAACGTTCTCGTGTGACTCAGGAGGGTGGAGATGAAGTCTGGAAGCTTCTCAGCATCCTCTCTTGTCCACTCCCAGGCTGGTGTCCAGAATTCTCCACCTATTCTATGGGACCCGGATGGCCTGCCCGGTTCCTCGGGCCTGTAGGGCACTCTGGTATGAACCTCGCTTCCACTCAGGAAAAACCTGGTACATTCCACTCAGGAAAAACCTGGCTTATACAAGGGTGTGCCTAGTGGGATCTAGCCAGGGGCCTCGTGCCAACCGAGTAGCCGCTGCAGGGTCCAGGCTTGTATGCTGTGTTACAAGGGATGCCTCTGAGGCCTCCTGGCTTAGGTGAGAAGCATGCCACATCTCTCCTGTTGCTGGGTCATCAAGACCTGGCCAGAGTACAGCCTGGTGGCCAAGCTTGGGAGAAGTCTCCATCCCCTAGGATGTGGTTCAGAAGGACTCAGACAGCCACCACCGCCAGGCACACTCTTCGGGCAGTCTTTTCTTCTTTTTTTAAGATTTATTTTTATTAATTTATTTATTAGAGACAGAGAGAGGGGCGGGGGGAGAGAGAGAGAGAATGGGCGCCCCAGGGCCTCTAGCCACTGCAAACGAACTCCAGACGCATGCGCCACCATGTGCATCTGGCTTGCGTGGGACCTGGAGAATCGAACTTGGGTCCTTAGGCTTCACAGGCAAGTACCTTAACCGCTAAGCTATCCCTCCAGCCCCCCTTTTTTTTTTTGAAATTGAGAACTTTAATATATAAAAAAATTTGTTTTGCTTGTGCATATGTGTAACATGATGCATGTGTGTGGGGGGTGTTACACATGTGGAAGTGCCTGCGGCAGGGTGTGCTCACCTGCAACAGCGGGGTAGAATGTCAGGTGTCCCATTCTGCTACTCTTCTGCCCATTCTTATTTGAGGTGGAGTCTCAAATCCTGGCACTTGCCTTTTTTTTTTCCCTCAAGCTCCAGCAATTCCCAGGTCTCTGCTTCCCCCAAGAGACTGGGGTTACAGACACATGTGGCCATGTTCAACTTTTTATGTGGATTCTGGAGATCTGAACTTGAGGGGTCTCAGGCCCTCTCAAGCCCTCAAGTTTGCATAGGAGCTTGAGTGGTCTCAGGCTCCCCTGAGGCCCTTACACTTACCAGGAAGTGCTGAAACATGTCTACAACCCTCTCTTTCTTATTTTTGTTTTTAAAAGTATTTTTATTTATGAAGAGAGAGAACGCACCAGACAGCATCAGACAGAATGATTATGAGCACACCAGGGCCTCCTGCCATTGCAGACGAACTTCAGACACATTGGCTACTTTGTGCATCTGGCTTTATGTGGGCATTGAGAAATCAAACCCGGGCTATGCAAGCAAGTGCCTTTAACTGCTAAGCCATCTCTCACGCTCCTGTCTTGTTTTTTTTGAGGCAGGGTCTCATCTAGCTTGGGTTAGCCTCAAACTTACCACGTAGCCACGGCTGGTATTGAATTCCTAATCATCAGGTCTCTGTCTCCCAAGAATGCTGGGATCACAGATGTGTACCACCACATCGAACCTTTTCTTTTCTCTCCTCTCTTGCTGATACTGATACTGTCACAAGGGACCCAGTAAACAGAATGATGGCCCCTGTAAGATGTCCATGTTTTTATGCCTGGAAGATGGGATAGGTGATGTCACATGGAAAAGGGCCTTAGCAGATGTGACTAAATTAAGGACTAGGGGCTAGGGAGATAGCTCAGTAGTGGTTAAGGCACTTGCTTGCCTGGGTTCGATTCTGAAGTACTCATGTAAAGCCAGATGTGAAAAGTGTCACAGGCCTCTGGAGTTCATTTGCAGTGGCAAGATGCCCTGGCCCACCCCTAGATATTTTCTCTCTCCCTCTCTCCTTGCAAATAAATTAAAAAAATTTTAATATGTTGAGTTTATAAGCAGACTTATAAGGCTTCCCCAGTGAGCAGCTTCGGTGGCTCTAACCATGGAGACCCACCTTTCTAATGTTTTCCTCCGGGATGGCCTCATGTGGAGCACAGGTGGGTGTGGGAGAGACAGCATGGGCTGGGTCTCTAGAGAGATCCTGTGAACGCCTATGTGTGTGATAAGCCGCTGGGAGGACAGCGGTGAAGCTCCCGGATGCCTCACCTTTCTGGGAGCATAGAGGGAGGCTGTGCCTACACAGACAACTATCCCTTCTCGTCTTTCTCTCGCCCTGCAAGACCTGGCTCCTCCTTCCACCTGGTTCCTACCCAGAGGCCGAGCTGTGCGGGCCACACCAAAGGGCTCCCATACTCTCTACTGTCTGTCTGGGAAGCCCCGAGGGAGGCTCGAGGAAGGGAAGAAGCCAAACCCAGGGCAGTTTCTCTCTTGCTTCTTCTCTTTGAGGTCTACGCTGGTTTCCAGCCAGCCACTTAAAACAATACACATACAGTGTCACAGTTCATAGTCCAGGTGTCAGAGAGCCCAAGGCCTTCCCCAGACTTTAGAAGGACCCATCCAGGTCTCTCCTGTCTTTGAGTGGCTCCAGCCTACCTTGGCTAGGAGGCGAGGCACATCCCTCCCATTTCTGCCTCTGTCTGCTGTGGCTCTCCGCTCTGTACCCGGGTGCTCTCCTCTTACCCGTTGTCGGAAGCTGACTGCGTCGGGGTCTTTAAGCAGTTACAGCTACAGAGAGCCTGCTTCTAAGTGAGGTCACATTCTGAGGCTCAAGGTAGACATGAAGCTATGGGGTTCAATCCAGACCACCGTAAGACCCATGCCGACTGTTGATGTCCTTGAGTAAAGGTCACCCCTGCCCGTAGGGTGTCCAGCTGTCCTGGGCTTCAGTTACTGACCACCTCCCTCATTCTTTAGGACCTGGGGAGGTAGAGGCTCTGCTATTGACAGCCCAAAGCGCCTTCACTCTCCTTTCCTCCCTTGACATTTTCACCCCGCCCCCAAACACCATGTGAGAACACTCTCCTGTGTTTTAAATTTAAAAAGTGTATTATGAAATTTACGTGATCTGGGGCTGGAGAGATGGCTCAGTGGTTAAGTGCTTGCCTGCAAAGCCTAACAAACAGGGTTCAATTCCCCAGCACCCACATAAAAGCACAAAGTGGCACATGCAACTGGAGTCCATTTGCAGAAGCTAGAGTGACCATTGAATGCATGTCCATTCTCTCTTTCCCTGTCTCTCTCTCTGCTTGCAAATAAATAAATAAATAAAATTTAAAAATTAACATAATCTGCTGGGCATGGTGGCACACACCTTTCATTTTTTTATTTTTAAAAATATTTTATTTAAGCTGGGCATGGTGGCGCATGCCTTTAATCCCAGCACTCGGGAGGCAGAGGTAGGAGGATTGCCGTGAGTTCGAGGCCACCCTGAGACTCCATAGTGAATTCCAGGTCAGCCTGGGCTAGAGTGAGACCCTACCTCGGAAAACCCCCCCAAAAATTATTTATTTATTTATGAGAGAGAAAGAGACAAATAGACAGAAAGAGAGAATGGGCATGCCAGGACCTCTAGCCAGTACATACAAACTCCAGACACATGTGCCCCCTTGTGCATCTGGCTTACGTGGGTCCTGGGGAATCAAACCCGAGTCCTTAGGCTTCGCAGGCCAATGCTGTAACCGCTAAGCCATTTCCCCAGTCCCGGCACACACCCCCAGCACTTGGGAGGCTGAAGGAGGAGGATCAATGTGAGTTTGAGGCCAACCTGGGCTACCCTACCTTGGGGGAAAAAAAAAAGCAAAACCAAAAAAAATGTAGATGATCCCCTCTCACCGCCCTTCTTTGGATTCTTCTTGTGGAGTGGCCCTCAGGTCCAACCTGAGAGCTACTGGAAACCACAATAACAAACAACCACTATTGTACTAGTGGGCCCATCTTGCCTAGCTTTCCAGATATGTAGTTTCCATGGTCCACTGCTGGTAAGGTACTGATGACTTCTCCTCAAGTAGGCTGCGTAGCCCTCTCCAGCACCATAAATCGTCTTTCCTTGAATGGCCCTGAAGGTACCATGTGTCCCCCCCCCTCAGGGCTACGGATAAACACAGTGACCAACGTTGTGCACTTCCTTCGTTTCCTTCCAGCCCTGCAATTATCCTCATTCCCACTAAAGAAGCAGAGGCCAGGCAAGAGAGCCCATCAGAGTAATTCAAATGGGTCTGAGTTATTGTCCATAGCCAAGAGGCCCAAGGTCTACCTTCAGGCCTGACCCCCCCCCCCCAGGGCCTCAATGTCTCAAGCAATAGCCACCAATGACTCGAGCAATGGCCACCTCCATCCCCCTTCAGATTCCCAGAGAATGCTCATTTACCCCCCAGTGTGGAGAAAGAAAGAGTAACCCTGACCTCTCAGGCCACTCTAGACTCTTGCTACCTTCAGGTGACACAGACTCAACTTCAAGTGGCTTCAGCACAGGAGAGACTTTCAGAGTCGGGGGTAGCCTGACCCGAGGCACCTGTGGATTCCGGTGTGCATATGATGGCCTGAAGCCAGCATGGGGCCTTTTCCTCTCTCAGCCCTCCCGTTCCTCCCAGTCTCAGCCAGTGGAGACCAGGCATGGCCCATCGGACTTCAGGCTCCATAGGGTGTGAATGTCTTTCCGAATGATGTTGACAACAGTCTCAGGGAAGACATTGGTGGAGTGGGTCCCATGCTGGGCAGGCGTTCCCCAAAGAGAAACTGGGTGACAGGTCCTCTGTAGTGTAGGGTCTGTCCCAGCCAGAGGGATGACTGGAGAGGTAGTCAGAGGCTGTGGGTGGGGAGTGCAGGCTCTTGGATGCCGCGTGTTAAAGGACACCCAAGGCTGACATACTAAAATCGTCTACTCCCACCTGACCCCGAGGGCTTAACACCACAAACCTTCCCAAGGGATGTTGACGCAGACTCCCAGCAGATCTGGCTGCTGCTTTCAAGTCTGGCCTTACAGCTCCTGGTATTGTGTGCCTCCCATCTTCCAGGCCCCTCAGCACATTCTCACATGTGACCACCCTTTCCCCAGCCTGGCTTGGTTTTCCTCTGCTATGCAGAGAGACCAGTCTCCCTTTTTGGGGGAGACACTTATGGGGCATGTTGCAAGCAGCTTGGCCAGACCCTGCAGACGGAGCAGCCAGGGGGATGTGCCCCATCTCACATCCCGGCCCTTGGGGCTCTCAGAGTGGCCATGAGGTCAGGGTTCCATGGTTGGTTCCTATCTTTGGATGTCTTGTCTCTCCTTTGTTTCCTCTGGGGTTGTTGTAGTCAAGTTCGCATTACTGGCAGAAAAAAACATCTGTCCAATAGCAGCTTATGGGGGAAAAAAAGGGTTTATTTTGGCTTATAGACTCGACGGGAAGCTCCATGATGACAGGGGAAAATGATGGCATGAGGGCTGGAGAGATGGCTTAGCGGTTAAGCGCTTGCCTGTGAAGCCTAAGGACCCCGGTTCAAGGCTCGATTCTCCAGGACCCACGTTAGCCAGATGCACAAGGGGGCGCACGCGTCTGGAGTTCGTTTGCAGTGGCTGGAAGCCCTGGCATACCCATTCTCTCTCTCTCTTTCTCTCTCTCCCTCTTTCTGTCCTGTCACTCTCAAATAAAGAAATGAAAATGAACAAAAAAAAATTAAAAAAAAAGAAATTACATATTTTAAAAAAATGATGGCATGAGCAGAGGGTGGACATCGCCTCCTGGCCAACATCAGATGGACAACATCAGCAGGAGAGTGTGCCAAACACAGGCAAGAGGAAGCTGGTACGACACCCCCAACAATACACTACCTCCGGGAGGCTTTGGTTCCCAAATTGCCATCAGCTGGCGACATGGCATTCAGAACACGTACGTTTATGGGGAACACCTGAAACAAACCACCACAGGGCTCCACCTGTGCCCAGCCAGGCTGGAGGCCCTCTAAAGCAAGGCAGCTAGACCAACACTGCCTTTGTTCCCTCAGCATCCTCTTGTTTGGGAGGCTTATGTGTGAGATACAGAGAGATCCCCGCTCTGAGAGAGGCAGGAAGGGCTCCAGTCTCTCCTGGCTGTGCACTGAATAAACATGCCTGGTGCCAGCGTGGTGCCAGGCAGTGTGGGGCAGGGAGAGGCTGGGGCGACAGGGCCCAGCTGGGAATCAGAGACCTCTCTGTCTGGAAGCCTGGCACTGCCCCTGCCAGCTGTGACACATACTTGAATGGCGCCTTTTTCCCCTCTGTGCCTCAGTTTCCTCCCCTACAAGATGAAGACAGGAAGCCAACCGCCAACGTCCTGGAATTGCTACGGGGCTGAAATGGGACAGCCCAGCACTTTGCGCAGGTTTGAGGCATAGACGTAGCTCTAAGTCCTAACCAGCCTTCCCTTCCTTTTGTCCTAAGGATGTTTGGTCACTTTCAATTTTAAAACGCATGCCTTTAAGCTTTAGGCTTTCTGCCGTCTTCGTCATCTTCTGCTCCTGGTTAGCTTCCCTAATGTGCCTTTCCCCTGTCCCTGGGAAGTGGCTACTGTCCCTGCTGCCAGCGCATCCATGGCCCACGGACCCCTCTTACACCCCATGGTATTTGTTTGTCCCCAGCTGGCCCCATCCCTATGTGCCGTCTTTATTGGACTAGCTTCCCCACCTTCAACAAATCAGATATGCGGGAAGGCCTCCAACAAGGGTCTGAGCAGCTGGTCTCTCTGCTCACGGTCCCTTTCCTGGTCGCTAACTTGTTCTGGCCTCACCACGGCTTCTGATTCTCCAGCCACTGCAAAAGAACTCCAGACGCATGCGTCACCTTGTGCATCTGGCTTACGTGGGTCCTGGGGAATCGAACCTGGGTCCTTTGCTTTGCAGGCAAACACCTTACTGCTAAGCCATCTCTCCGGGCCCAGCTTCTGATTCTCTCCTCTCTAGCAGGACAAGGATGTGCCTGGAGGTGGGATGGGGGGGACCAAAGCCAGCTCAGCTGCGACTGGCAGGGCGGGGATGCCCGGCTCCAGTGGTTGGGAGTTGGAGTCTATCATGGAGATTGGGTGCAAATCGGGGCCACAGGGAGGATTCCATGAGCTCTCTTTTTAGGACAGTTTTTTTGCTACTAAATTCTTGGCCCAACTATCCTGGTTTAGGGCCCTCTGTCAGCACAGGGGACAGGAAAGGAAGGGGCAAGTCCCAGGTATGTATAGCCCCTTCCTTGGTTCTATGGGACCTACTTGGTGTAGTTTGAGATTCCTGACTGGGCATTTCAGCCATTTAGATCAAATAGGTCAACAGAAATTCTGACAAAAGACGCTCTTGTGCCTCTAGCTGCCCTCCTCTTGGCCTGGTGGCCTATTCTCTGGTGCGGCTCTCCAGAGCCCGTCCTTCGAGGCTGGAGGTCAGCAGGGCAGGAGAGGCAGTGAGTCAGCCAAGAACCTGGGGGAGGCCGTGCTCCCAGCAAGAGCCGTGGCTTTGCTCTGTTAGGAGCCTAAGGACCGGTGTCTAGACCCCAGGTCAGCAATAACACAAACAAGCTCCACCCTGTGCCCAGGGTACGGGCCGCGTGCCACATACCGTGCCACACTTCCATGTGTCCTTGCTAAATCAAGCCCGCAGTCTCCCTCCTGCCCCCGGGTACAGTCAGAGTGCATCTTTGTTTTCTGTAAATTTCCCTTCACGGCTCTCCTACTTGCTGCCCGTGGTTCCCCCATCGCACATGGAAAGCTGCTACTGACCCAGAGAGGAGCCAGATTCTTCATCTCGGAGGCTCCGTTCTACACCGCCTTGGGGGCGGGGGGAGAAGACGTGGCGCAGGGCCGCCTCGTATAGGCCTAGGAGGGCACTAGTCTCGGTGCAGACATCAGCTAATCTACACACGTGCATGTGAGCGAGCTTGGGGACTTAGTGCTGGGCCAAACTTGGAAGGGTGAGTTCCCTTTGCACGACCCCCATACTGGCCTGGACATACTCAGGGACCCTTGCGAACTACTCCTGATACACCTGTCTGTCTGTGGTGTCAAAAACACTTGGCTTTCTGAGCTCAGGGTGTGTCCTGAAGTCCCTCTGCCTGCCCACTGTCCTCAGACCCAATCCCAGCCTCACTTGGCTTCATGAAATCACTACCCGAATCAGCACTTAAGGAGTAAGTGGGGCACGGGTCAGTGAATGACTATCTCACGGGGGGAGCAAGGAGCACGTGGAGAGCAAGGGACTGATGAAAGGAGTGGGCAAGAGGCTCACGTCCAGACCGTGCCTCAGTTACTCAGGCTCGTTTGGAGCAAGGGCCTGCAGGATCTCCATTCCAGGCCTAGGCCCGGGGAGCAGCGGGCCTTGAAATACTAACTTTGGAGTTCAGAGTTAAGAGTTTCAAGTGATCACCTCATGCTGACTGCCCAAGGAGGCCTCTGAGGCCAAGGAGAGGTTGATGCTCTGCTACCTTGGGCCTCTGAGGGCACTAAAGGATCAGTTGACTTCCTTTCCCATCCTGTGGGAAAGGGCGTAGGCATTCTATTGGGCTCCCAGGGCACGGGGCAGGGGCAGACAGGAGCAGGGTGAGCCCTGTGGCAGCCAGCCCGCCGTGGGCCTGCCCACCCCTCCCTAGGCTGGGGCGAGAGCCTGGAGCACAAAGCTATTTTTATTTATGATGGTGTCGGGGCCAGCCTCTGTCTAGACAGCTGCTGTTATCACTCGAGGCCATCCTGGAATGCACAGCCCCGTCTACTTAGAACAGAGGACAGTGTGCAGATTAGACAGCTCGTAAAAATAAGCTTGCAGCCAACACAGCCCAGAACAGGGTAACCTCGGCCAGGTCAGGTGTCCTAGCGGGTCTTGGACACAGTGATGTTTACAGAGAAAACAGGAGCGCTGTGGCCTTAGGAAAGGAGGCCAGCCTGGCTTTGCTGGCACCCCTCAGCAGACTCGCCCTTGGGGAGGCTCAGAGCCTGCCCTCATAGACAAGACAGGTGCAAGAAGGGACCATCTTGTCCAGGACAGGCCTTTCAGAATAGCTGGGAGAGTTTTTGCCTCTGGGGGCCTGGGAGTCATCATCTGGAGAGGTTGGGATGGTCCCTTGTTAGCATTCTCTGGGGTCTTTCTAGCTCCAAACAGGAAGAGGAGGTTAAGGGAAACTTAAGTAAGCAACTGAGTCTCTCTGGGCCCCTGAGGTCACAGTAGCTCTCAGCGTACCCTGTGTGTGGGCGCTCCAAGCACTCTGGATGGCTCTGGTCACCAAGGCTGTGATAAGTACAAAGAGGTGTTAGGACCATGCTGCCTTTGGAATGTGGTTGCGTTTGCTGAGAGGTCAGACTGTTTTCCCAGCCCTTATGGTGGATAGCTGGAGCCCAGGTCATCCACCTGCATGTGTGTTTGAACCCACTATGTCCAGGAAGAGCCCCAGGAGGCCGCTTCAGGAGGAAGGCAGCCGTTCTGTAGCCTGTGAGATGCTGAGGCTCGGCCGCCTTCTCACAGTGAGGCAGCAGCCCAGCTGTCTTGGCTCATGATCACTCCAGAGAGCCAAGGGGCTATGACTTAGCCATAGAAAGAAGCAGGGGTCCAAGATCCCTTCCCAGGACAGTCCCAGCCAGCCACCCACCCTGCTCTGAGAGGGCTCCTCTCAGAAGAACCAGACATCAAATGGTCTCCAAAGGTCAAAGAGATATGCTCAGAGCTTGTTGCAGGAAGCAGTGGCCTCGGCACGGAAAATATCAAGACTTGGAGGTGAGGTGGTGGGTTCATGCTAGAACACCCTGGGGGGAACCCGGACACTGAACCAGGAGCTGCTGGAGGCAGAAGAACCCAGACTAAATGACCCTGGGCTCCTGAGGTCCTGGGCTTAATATATCTCCAGGGAGTGGTCTGTGGCAGACAGAGAGGCTGTGAACTTGGGTGTCATCATCAGCTTATCATAGCTATTATTGTACCCACCAAGTCCTTAAGTGGCACCATGTGCCAGATCACCCAATGACACCCCCATTATACAGGAATGTATGCAAATGGGCTCATTTTCCTCCCCTGACATAGTCTTACTCATCCTTCAAAATCTTGCTAGGGGGATGGACAGATTGCCCAGTGGTTAAAGACGCTTGCCCTACAAAGCCTGCTGACCCAAGTTCAATTCCCCAGCAGCCAGGCAAAACCAGATGCAAAGAGATGCCTGGATCTGTGTTCCCATCTCAAGTGAGACAATGGGAATGGAGCCAGGAGAATCGGAAGCTCACAGGCCAGCTGGGTCTAATGTTAGTTTGCAGCTGTAAGAGACCCTGTCTCAAAGAAGGTGGAGACAGTCACCCTGAGGTTGACCTCTGACCTCCACATGCATGCCATGGTACATATACCAACATATGCACGCACACAGCCTACCATGGATGCCTGACTGTCATGCATCATTGCAGGCCCATCCCCTCATGTCTGCCAGTCTGTGCCCAGCCACTGGATCCCTGGCTAAGGTTTTCTGGGTGTCAGTGAGGGAAGCTGGGGTCTTCAGCAGCTCCTTATTTCTCATCTGACAGCCCCCCACTCCTGACTTTGAGCTAGTGAGCTAGGTCCCCATATCTTTTGTTTTGTTTTTCGAGGTAGGGTCTCACTCTAACCCAGGCTGACCTGGAATTCACTATGGAGTCTCAGGGTGGCCTCGAACTCATGGTGACCCTCCTACCTCTGCCTCCCGAGTGCTGGGATTAAAGGCGTGCACCACCACGCCCGGCTTTAGGTCCCCATATCTTTGTAGAGGGCCAGTATGTCCTCTGTGAGTCTGAACTGGTCTGCTGCTTCCTTAGGAGCAAGTAACACCCACAGCTCACCCTCCAGGAAGTCAGGGTGACAATTATCCAGTGGGGTTTCTGGATAGCTGTTGCAGTCCCAGAAAGAGGACCTGCTGGGCCAGAGGGAGGGGCTCTCCGGGAGTGCTGGGCAGTTTTAGGATGTGTCCTGTAAATAAATAGCACAACGATCAGACTTAGAGCAGGCAGGCCTGGGCTTGGCAGCTTTTTAGGGTTGCATTTGATCTTCGCAGTGTTATGCACTCAGCTGGAAGGTGTCACTGTTCCCGTGTTACGGAAGACACAGTCAGGCTTCCTGGGGTGCTGATAGAGCCAAAGTCATGGGTGTTCTGAACCCAAACGCCAGACTCTTGACTCAGCCTGGGTCTTTGCATTTCTGAAGTTATGTCACTCTGTCTTGGGAATGTTCTAAATCCTACCATTATTTCTGAGCTGGTAACACAGGCTCTTGGGAGGGGCAAACCGCCCAGGACCTCTCTTTCCTCTTGCCAATCCTCTGGAGGATTCAGAAGCAAACATGGGAGTGGGCTGGGTGGGGTGGGGTGGGGGGACACAGAAGGGGAGTTCTTTGAGCTGCCCAGCATGCAGGCTAAAGGGCAGGGCCTCCCTCCAAGGCGGCTCCTAAAGGCAGAGCCAATTTCTAGCGTTCAGGCGAAGGGTGTTTTCCTTCCTCGTGGATGAAACATTGCTGGCACTTTCGGGAGGACTGAACACTCTGTCCACTTTGGCGGCCTTCGGCCAGGATTCCTGGATGGACACAGCACGCTTTCACAGGCAACAAGATTAATCACGAGCCTCCCTCCCTCCTCCCCACCCCTTTCCCTGTCAGCCACTCTGCTCCAAGTGACCACAGGAAGTGATTATGAGCCTAGAGTCATGTGCCTCTTGACACAGTCTCGCTTGTAGGGGAGGGCAGAGAAACACATCCTGACTTCCAGCGAATCCCACTCATCTCATGGTACCCATGAGAGCTGGTCTGGCTCCAGCCGGAGGTTGGGCCCGCTGCTGTGTCCCTCAGGGCCTTCCCTGGTACACACAGTAGAGAATCTTCTGGAAGTCCCTGAGCTGTGGTCCCACCTCAAGTTCCCCTGTGACCTTCCATGCCCTATTTTAAGATGCTGGTATCAGGTGGCCAAAGTGAAACGATTCGCAGGATGGAAGAACAGGAAAGAAAGGAACGAGACCCACTCATCTGTATCAAATCTCCCAGGCATCCTCGTGAACTTGGGGACAATCCTGGCATGTCTGGTCTGAAAAGCTGTCTGGGGTGGGGATTCTCTGCCTCTCCCAGAGAGTCCATCATCCAGCCCAAACAGAACATTTCAGAACATTCTTAGGGTTCCTAAAAGACATCCTAAAGTCAGGCCTGTGCTTCCTCCTCAGGAAGGCGGAATGCTTTGAAGTTGGGCTCTCAGCCTGGCTCCACTGGAGATCGAGAAGGCTCCTGCTAAACAGGAGGGAGTCTTGAGGCAGTGGAGCAAAGGCCTGTGGGTTGGCGCCAGAGGCCTAAACCCACTGGGGCAAGTTGAACTCCAGCGGGAGGTGGCTGCTCACCAGTAAGTAAGTTGTAAAACCCAGCTCAGACACAACATCTGGCAGCTGCTTCAAATAGTTCTCTGTCTGCAGTTGGAGCTGCTCGTGGCCTCCTGTAAATCAAACCATGTGCACAGAGAAGAACTGTGCAGGCCGACCGAGGCACCCTGGCTTGGCTGGGCCCCAGCTATATCTTCAGCCTCCAGGCATGTTTAAATAGCCTGGGGTTCACATTCCATGTCCTTGTAGGATCAATTCAGACCAGCCCTGCGGGAGAAGCTGCAGAGATACAGAGATACCTGACATCTCTGTGTCTCAAAGTCAGATGGAGGGAGATGAGAGGATATTGAGACTCTATGGGGAACTTGGCACTTGGGCGTGAGGCCTCAGGCTTGGTCTCTATTCCCAAGGACGCTGAGACATGACTATCCTTCCCGGATCTTGGAACCCAAACACCATGGAGGGTCTGAGGGTAGAGTGAGTCTCTCAGTCTTCTGTACATTATGAAGTTTCTGACGTGAGCCTGGTCCTGCGGCCTCCAAACCTGCCCTGGGCTCTGGCTCATACCGGGTGAAATATGGATCAATTCCCTAGCAGAACTAGTGTCATGGGACTGGTTATAGTTAAGAGGCCAGGGAAGGAAGGTGATGGCTGTGGCTAGTGATGATGGAAACACTGACTAGCTGGCAGTAATCACCACAGGCCTGCTTGGGCTATCCCCCACCTGCTTCCTTCAGTAAGTCGGGCCACTTAGGAGCTCCACCCTGAAGCTGCAGGCTGGAGGTTGTATGGTGGCCCCCAGAAAGATATGTCCAATGTCCTAATCCTGGAATCGGTGGACATGATCCTGTTTGGGAAAGGGGTTTTAGTAGATGTCATTGAGTTAAGAACCTGCAATGAGATCATGTAGCATATCCAGTTGGGCTCTAAATCCCATGACAAGTGTCCTTAAAGGACAGGAACAAGAACAGAGGCCATGGGCAGCCAAGGGGTGCCTGCCTCCACCCAGTGTTGGAAGAGGCCAGCAGATCCCCTTCTCTACAGCCTGTGGGGGGGTGGGTGAGTAGCAGACAGCACAACTCTGTCCACACGCTGATGTTGGTCTCCTGGTCTCCAGAGTTGTGGGAGAATACGAGCGGTGTTCATACACCTAGTGTATGTTTGTCATGCAGCCTCAGCAAACAAACGCAGTCATTCAGAGACGCTGGGCAAAGCCACACAGCTCTACTGTGCCTGGGCCTTTGCTGCCCCTGGGTACAAGACTGATTTGCAGAAACTGGACCTCACTTCCATCTGAGAGGGCAGAGGTTCTTGGGTCCTGGTGATGGTCCTTCAAGATGCCCTTCTTCCTAGGGCTGGCTTTGCTAAAGTCAGAATTCTGGGTACCCAAGGGTGTGTGGAAATTACTCAGCTTCTCTTGCAGGTCTATGGCAAGGAGTTCCACCCTGCACATGTTGGTTCTCTTATCCTGAACAATCCTCATGACAGGAAATGGTATCCCCTTCTGACGAATGAGGAAATGAAGAGAGCTAATGGGGGAGGGCATCAGGCAAAAATCTCCTTCACAAGCCAGTTGGAAGCAAAAGAAGCCAGGCACAAAAGGCTGCATGGCACGCGAGCCCACTGGTAGGCAGTGTTCAGAACAGACCAATCCACGGAGGTGGAACGTAGATCCATGGTTGCTAAGGGCTATGGGCCAGGGGAATGAGGGAGTGGGCCCCCTTAGGAGGGATGGAGTATTTTAGAATGAGGCAGAGCTGATAGGTGGGAGCGTGTTTGAACACTACTGATGTGTGCACTTTAAAATGGTGAATTTAGCCGGGCGTGGTGGTGCACGCCTTTAATCCCAGCACTCATGAGGCAGAGGTAGGAGGATCGCCAGGTGTGGAGGCAGAGGTAGGAGGATCACCTTGAGTTCGAGGCCACCCTGAGACTACATAGTGAATTCCAGGTCAGCCTGGACTAGTGTGAGACCTTACTTCGAAAAACCAAAAAAAAAAAAAAAAAAAAAAAAAAAAAGATGGTGAATTTGAGGTCATGTGAATTTTACCTTCATTAAAAATAGGCAGGGCTGCAGAGATGGCTTAGCGATTAAGGCACTTGCCTGCAAAACCTAAGCACCCAGGTTTGATTTCCCAATACCCATGAAAGTCAGATGCACAAGGTGGTGCATGAGTCTGGAATTCATTTGCAGTGGCTGGAGGCTCTGGCGCACCCAATCTCTCTCTGTATCTGCCTCTTCCTCCCTCTTTCTCAAGTAAATAAATAAATAAGGGACTGGAGAGATGGCTTAGCGGTTAAGGAGTTCACCTGCAAAGCCAAAGGACCTCGGTTCAATTCCCCAGAACCCATGTAAGCCAGATGCACAAGGTGGTGCATGACGTCTGGAGTTCGTTTGCAGTAGCTGGAGGCTCTGGCGTGTCCATTCTTTAGAAAAAATAAATAAATACAAAAACTGCAGCTCCTGAGTGGATGGACAGTCCTGATAGAAAGCTCTTGCCTGGGCTTGGAGACCTGATTATGGCACCAACTTCCTAGTTCAGCTTTCCAAGACTGAATGTCCCTGCCTCGACCCATCAGGGACCTATTTTGTTCATTCCTAAGAACAGCCCTTTGTGTCCCAGGTTACAAGGCTATGGTTGGTGCTAAGACCCAGGACAGAGAGAGCTGGCTGGGCCTTCATGTTGCATCTTCTGCACCAGGGGTCAACAAACTTCTCTCAGTCTCAGCCTCCTGTAGATCTCTAGAGGACCATGTGGGGAAGTGCCACAAGGCTCCACATGATTGCAGCTCTGCATACAATTCTAGGACCCCCAGGGACTTCTGGGACCACACACTGGTCACTAGGGTGTGGAACCATGCAGATTCTCCACCTATTTCAGAACAAGCTTCCTGGGATTTTGTGGGGGTTTTTTGTGTGTGAAAACATCCATCAACTTCCAACTGACACCTGACACCCAAGCAAGGTCCATTTACAAGGTACATCCTAGGGACAAGTCCACCAACAGATGCTATCAGGAGAAACAAGGGAACTAGAAGAGGACTTTCTACCTACAGATTCAACCCAAAAGGCTTATGGTAGGGCTTGGGTGGGGAGCAAGACCGAAGACCAGGGCAGAAACCAGGACCAATTCCAACCAGCCAGTAGCCCTCAGCCCGGCTCCTATTCCCAGAAAAAGCATCAAATCTTGCAGGGACAGTAGCAGCTCTTCTCTGTCCTGGGTAGAGGAGTTCAGAGAACAGCTTGTTTTCTGTTTTCTTACAAAAGAAAAACAAGGTCTGAGCCTAGGAGAAGACCCTGAGGTCTGAGTGCACGAGAGGATGGACAGGCTGAGCGCTGGCTTCCCGCGGTGGAGTCCTGAGGCGCCCTAGGAGAGCTGGGAGTAGCTTCCTCTGGCTCGCTGGGCCGGGACATCATTTGTTGATCCTCAAGCTTGATCCGAGTTCATGATTTCCTCCCGGGTTGCCATGGCCCCACGCAGCAAACACAGCAAACTCCTGGCCCGAGGCAGCGCATTTATTTCAAATATTCCTTGCAGCTGGACTCCGACCATGTTTGGGTGTCTGGACTGGGGTAAGAACTAATTGCTCTGTCTTCGGCCCCCTCCCCAGCTCCCCCAGCATAGTTTATGGTTCAGTAAAGTCCACATTCCTCATCCTGCCGTGGAACAGGAGGGAGGCTTTGCTGAGGATGGAGACAGAGGCGTCTTCCCATCTATGGCCAAGCCCAGAACCAGCTACCTGCTCAAAGGCAGGGGATTAATTACAACCACATGGGCCAAGTCTGCACAGATGGTTTTATTAATACTGTTGCCTTCCGCGCAAAACCCCGGCTCCCCCAGCAGTCTCCCAGCCGCACAAAGGCCCTTATTTTGCCTGTGCCTCCCCCACCCCACGCCTGACCCCTCTCCTCCCCTGCCACCCCTTCAAAGGAAGCTGAAGTTCCAACTGCAACCCAGACATGAACTCCAGCCCTAAAAATAACTCTAGACCCCACCCCCACCCAGTTTCCTCCGCCTGTATCTGAGGTGTGTCCAGGCAGCCGTCGAGGGTAATGTCCCCCAAGGGCTACCTTGATCTGTGCAGATGAGCTGGGAAAAAAGAACATTGGTCAGGAAGTTGGTTCAGAAATGTTTCGTCCCAATGCAGGAGGCACCATAGTTCTTTTAAGTGCTTGCTGGCACACTTGCCTAGATGCCAGGCCCTGCCCTCCCTAGGGGTCGCATGTCCTTTATGGCATTTTACAGAGGCTCATCCGAGATTATAAAAGCCAATGTGTGCAAGCAGGTGAGACTTAGGAGTCCATGTGTTCAGTCCCTGGGCCGAGCCACCACGTACACTGACATGATTCTCTTTACCCAGCAACTCTGTAAGAACCAAAGCTGACAGTGGTGTACAGCTCCCTTAGGTGAGGTCACCTGGGGAGTGTGGTGGAAGCGCAGGTGCCTGGGTCTGGGATCACAAATACTCATTTTGCCCATCTGATGTGGGATGGGTGGGGGGTTGGTGGCTGGGATCTGCATCTTAACAAAGCAGAGGTCTTAAGGAAAGCTGGTCAGACGTGTCATGATTCGTGAGTGGCAGGGATCTTGGACCCTCAGACCAGGCACTTCCCACGGCACACTCTGATCTTGACATGCCTATGGGATGAAAACATTCCCATAGCGAGCTGCATGTGCTCTGCTTGAGCTGGTCATGACGTGTGACCAATCGCGTCTCGTGATTTTGACTGTTCGCAGTATTGCCAGTGGGTCCTCTAAGTAAGCCAGAATTTCCTGTTACTCCCATGGTGGGGAGGCTCTGCCCGCAGTGGTTGGCAGAATGGGCTCACTGGGCAAAGGCTTTTCAAAGTATGATGACACATTGGATGCCAGGGATGGATCTGAGAGAGAATCTGCTCTTTCTGTCCAGTGCAGAGCCTGGCCTCTGAGGATGCCATGCTGGCTTCCACTCCGCTCCTAACTGGCCTGGGGTCAACCTAAGCTTTTTCACAAAGCAAACTGTGCATAAGAATCCACCTTCCATCTGCTCAAAGACACTCTGGTTTCTCCCCAGACCATAGAAATCTTTCACCTTTTACTACTTGGGCTCAGTGAGCTCCTTTGCTAGACTGCTGGGGCTCCAAACTTTCAGAAAGGATGAAGCACATCCTAGGATGGCCCACAGGGTTCTCCCCCTGCACCTGAAGTTTGGGCGGACACCCCACCTTCAGAGAGGTCACGGGGTGGCAGGGAACACTGTGGGCAGTATTATTTTGACCGGATGGTGGAGGTTTTGGCCACGCCTCTCCCCCCCTCGCCGGAGACACAAAGGAGGGATTAAAAAGTAGTTTCGTATTTTAACAAACTTTCCTTTATTAGGGCACTATTATGAATCATCATAAAATAGAACGGGAGTTTCAAAACTATACATACCACAAGGCTCTAGGCTGTTAGGAAAGCAGGACGGGTGGAGAGTCCCGGGGTGTTGGGAGGGAGAGGGGTGCAGGGGGCCCAGCAATTCCTCAGCATCCCATCTGCGGGGAACAGCTGGGTCAAGGCCACAAGCTGAGATCTATACAAGTGAACATGACCCACCCTAAACAGGAGCAAGAGAAATCTTCAAAGTCTGCCAGGTAAGACCCCTTCTCCAAAAACACAAAATTTTCACAATATGAAGGGGGCAATTTACATTCCTCATATTGTCTTGGCACCAATTTTGTGCTTTGAAAATATGCTCCACTGGAAGATTTTTTTTTAAAGGTACCCTACAGCAGCTGCTTAAAAACAATTCTTACAGACAAATATATATATATATGTATATATATTAAACATTTTAAACAAATAAAGTCATCTATTGTACCTGTGCAGAAATGAACAGAACTCAGACTTGACAGGAGTTGATTTCTTTTTTTTTTTTCTTTTCTTCTCTTTTTTGAGACAAGGCTCATGTAGTTTAGGCTGGCCTTGAAATCACTATGCAGCCAAGGATGACCTTGAACTTCTGATCCTCTTGCATCTACCACCCGAGTACTGGGATTACAGGGATGAACCACCATGCCCAGTTTTATGTGGTGCTGGGGATGGAACCCAGGGCTTTGTGTATGCTAGATAAGCACTCTCCCCACTGAGCTAAAACTCATGAGAGCTGGGGCAGGTGCTGGGGAGGGGCATCTATCTCCTGCTGGCTGCCCTGCATGACCCCTCCTGAGGTTGTGGAGGGTCATGATGAACTGGGGCTACTCCATGTGCTTCCTGAGCCTGCGCAGAGTGAGGGGCCCCCATGTGGCTCCACTCTGCTGCTGATTTCTCTGTCCCACCCTGCCTGTGGCTTCCCAGGAGATGGAGACCCTGCTGGCCACTGCCCTTGTTCCGGTGGTCCTTTGAGCCTCTGAGGATGCCCTTGGGAAATCTCGGCTAGAAGAACAGGTGCAAAACAAAACTCATACCAAAAGTCATGGAAGACAAAATAAACCTAAACACATGCCACGATGTATGAACTCTCACGGTGAGAGACCACCTGGGAACACGGGGACCTGCACAGGCCCTCTGAGGGGTTCCTGGGGACTCTCTTATTGCACATGAGGATAATGCAGAGCCCCCTGGAAACTAGGTCAAGGGATGCAGACAAAGCCACCCTTGTGCCTGAGCACTCCGACTCACATGCCACAGGCATGTCCAGGGAGAAGGACAGGTGTGGCACACACATCCCAGGGAGGTGGCAGGTGGGGAAAAAGCAACAGAACCTGCTGGAGAGAGGTGACCGGACAAGGTTTCCTTTTTAAATGGAATAAATAAATGGCCTTTGTTACTTTTTAAAGAATAAATACAGGGCATGGAGCACCAGCAGCCGGCCTCAAGGCTGGGTGCTCACTGGCCCCAGGGTGGGCCGGCTTAGGATTCTGCCTTGGTGGCCATGGTGCATGATGTCCTGAGCTTCAGTTGTGTGGACTGATCCTGGCCCTTCCTGCTCCCGGAATCTGCCCTTGAACCTTAGCACCTCTCACTCATCCCACCAATCAGAACACACAGGAGGCTGCGGCCCACCCTGCCCAAGAGCAGACAGGTGCCTGCGGAGGCTTTCCTAGGAGTTTATTCTTGGCATCTGGTTCCGAGGGGGGCTTGCATGCTGCTGCTCTGGCCAGCACTGCGAAGGAAGGAGAGGAGTCCTGTTGGCATCTTTCCCAGCAGAGGCAGCCGGGAGGATGAGGAGGAAGAACAGGGGCTTCTGCCCATGGCTGAAGGCGGGCGTCCGTCCCAGGCGCTGGGTGCAGTGGCCCTGACGGCTCAGTGAGTTGGCACCAGGTGGCTGTTGCACTGCGATCCTGGGGCACAAGTCACTGGTAGAGGAGGTAGGCCTTGAGGGAGGCGGGCAGCGGCAGTGCAGGGATGGCGCCCAGGCGCTCCTTCCCCAGGGCCAGGCGCACCGAGCGCCGGCACAGGTCCATGAGAGGCAGGGGCTCGGCTGAAGAAACCAGAAGAGAGAGAGAACTTCAGCAAAGCTCAGAAAGGGTCTAGAGTGAATGGAACTGACAACACGCGCAAGGCCAGTACTGACTTGGATGGACTTTAACATGTAGGCAATTAACAAACATGCCTTTTAATTCTGAATGAAGAGGAAAATAGCACACGCAGAGAAGCCACCCTGGGCTGGACAGGGTCATAAACCAACACTGACTAAAATTTCAGTCCCCACAACAGCTATCATGAATGACGTAACATCACAGAAATGTCATTATTGTCTTCATCCCCACTTTACAGAAGTGGAACTGGCAGGTAGAGTCTGCCCAGGGTCTTCCTGCTGGAGAAAGATGGGGCTAGGACTTGAACACGCTGTCCCTCGTCTCCCTTGGGGCCACTCTGGCTGCCCGGACAATGCCTTCAATGTATGTGGCTCAGAGACAACTGGAGCCTAGCTCTCCCTAGCGCATCCCCCTATCCAGCACAGGGCCGCTCACCAGCTTCGGAGAGGGATCCTTGTACGCTACCTGACTTCTTTTTTGCCTCTCCTATACAAACAGAGGACAGTGACGCACAGACAGGGTAACCAGCATGTCAGCTTATATGCTGGGATCTGAATCTGGGCAGTGTGTGCCCAACAGCCCTATTCTGAGCCACCATACACTGCTGCTGCACATTGAGACATAAGAAAATGAGTTCAGGCTGGTCAGAGGGCTCCATGGGTAAAGTGCCTGCTGTGGAAGCGTAAGACCCCAAGTTCTAATCCCCAGAACCCAGAAGCTGGACAAGGTGGCGTGCATCTGTAATGCCTATGGTGAGATGGGAGGTGGAGACAGGAGGGTCCCGAGAAGCTTGAGGGCCAGCGAGCCTGGTGTATACGGCAGTGAACAAAAGACCCTGCCTCAAACAAGGCTGAGGGTGAGAACCCACCCAAAGTTGTCGTCTGACCTCCACATATGCTCCGTGGCATGTGTGTGCCCACAGTGTGTGTGCTCGCTCACACACACAAAAGTTTTAAAAGAAGAAACAACTTTTAGTCTCCACCCTGGGTTCCCCAGAGTTGGCTCCTCACTCTGCCCTCGCCCAACTACCCTCCCTGCCTGTGCTTTAATTGGCCCATCCGTAAGACAAGGAATCTGCGACAGACTCTCCCAAAGTCCTAGTTAACTAGACTCTGGAAGTCAGAATGGTGTCGTTGCAGCTTTTGGTCAGAACGCAGTAGATGCAAAGCGGACCTTCTGCACAGCAGGGGGGGGGGCTCCTTTCATCTGCCATCAGCCATGCAAAGCCCTTGGGGCTGCCCCAAGCTGCCTCCCTTGGAGGATGTGGCTCAGCCCACTGTGAGCGGGGAGGGGTCTTCCCCAGGGGCTTGGGGGGGGGCACTTAAAGCAGCATCAAGAACCATTGAACATGACCCCAAAGCCCTGCCAGCTAAGAGAGCATTTCCACTACCAACCCCTTAGCTTTGGGAGTTTACTGTCACCTCACAGATGCCCCTGTAAAGAAAGTTTCCCGGGCTGGAGAGATGGCTTAGTGGTTAAGGTGATTGCCTGCGAAGCCTGAGGACCAAGGTTCGATTCTCCAGGTCCCACATAAGCCAGATGCACATGGTGGCGCATGCATCTGGAGTTTGTTTGCAGTGGCTGGAGGCCCTGGTGCACCCATTCTCTCTCTTTCTCTCTCTCTCTCTCTCTCCGGCCCCCTCTCTGTCTCTAATAAAGAAATAAAAATAAACCAGAAAAAAAAAGAAAGTTTCCCAACAAGAAGACGGAACACTCCCTGCTCTAGCTCTCTTGTTTCTAGGGCCAACATGGCAGCAGCTGCCACTGTGGGTGGAACACCTTCTGTGGGCCTAGAGGGACAAGGACTCCAAAGGGACAAGGCCAAGTAGCTGTCATATTCTACCCCTGCAGAGAGCTACCATGTGGAGGGAATTTCTATACTATAGGCATGGACTGTGGGAGCTTCTAGGACTGTCTAGGACCAGCTCCAAAGGGAGCAGTTAATGGTCGCACAGATGTGTTATCAGCTGAAAATAATGACCCCCCAGCTGCCACGTGGACAGGTCTATGCTTTGAGGCATCAAGAGTAAACTGGGCACAGCACTCCTACCTTGTAGGAGGCAAAGTAGTGCTGTGCAGGGCTGTGGTTTAACTATTTTTCAAAGGCTAGGCAGATTCTCATCGCATGGGCCACAGAAAGAGATGTGGGCACCATGCCTTGGTAAAATGTCCATCCTATCAATTTCAGCAGGACCCAAGAAGGTCTCTCACCTCAGTATTTTATTTTATTATTTTATCTTATTGTATTTGTTTAAGAGAGAGAGAGAGAGGCAGATACAGAGAAAGGGCATGCCAGGGCCTCCAGCCACTGCAAACAAACTCCAGATGCATGTGCCCCCTTGTACATCTGGCTTACGTGGGTACTGGAGAATGGAACCTGGGTCCTTAGATTTTGCAGGCAAGCACCTTAACTACTAAGCCATCTCTCTAGCCCTTACCTCAGTACTTTTGTGTGTGTGTGTGTGTGTGCAGCACCCCATGGGCTCACCTGCAGTGACTGGAGTGGAATGTCTGGTGTCCCACTCCATCACTCTTCTGCCTGTTCTTTTTGGTTTGGTTTTTTTTTTTTTTTTTTTTTGAGGTGGGGTCTCACTACAGCCCAGGCTGATCTGGAACTCACTTTGTAGCCCAAGGCTGGCCTCAATCTCATGGCAATCTTCCTACCTCTGCCTCCCGAATGCTGGGATTAAATGACTTTTCTTATTTGAGACAGAGTTTCTTACTAATCTCGGAGCTTGCTGTTTTGTTTTTGCAAGTTCCTGTGATTCTCAGGTGTCCGCTCCTCTAAGGGACTGGGGTTACTGATGCAAGCGGCCACACTCAGCTGTTTAAATGCGTCCTAGGGATCAAATTCGAGCAATTTATCACATCTCCTCAGGCCTTCATGTTAGCACAGAAAGTGCTCTTAACGACTGAGCCATCTCTCCATCCCACACTCAGTACTTCTGACTGGGGGCTGGGGGTTCTGTATCTAACTTCACTCAGAAACCAAGTGCCTACTGACATCCCACTAGTGGGTGCCTGTCCTGTTGCCTGGGGCTTTGGGCTACCCTGCTTACCCCAGGAGGCCAAGGAGTTCCTTCATTTAAATAATTTATATAGTCAGGCGTGGTGGCGCACGCCTTTAATCCCAGCACTTGGGAGGCAGAGGTAGGAGGACCGCCAAAAGTTCGAGGCCATCCTGAAACTACACAGTGAATTCCAGGTCAGCCTGGGCTAGAGTGAGACCCTACCTCATAAAACCAAAATAATAATAATAATAATTTATATAAATGAGCAGAGGAGGGGATGAACGTGCATGCAGCAAGGCATTAGGAAGGAAATCGGGCACTATTTCCGGGAGCAGAAGGTTGTGAGTACTTGGAAAAGCCTATGAGCCAACTTCTGCATTTCTATGAGAAATAGCTTCCTGGTATCCTGGTCAGACCTGCACAGTTTCAGAACCCCAAACCTGTGACTTTTGTGGTTCTCTGAAAAATTCTGACCCAACTGAAGTCTCAAAAGTACAGTGCTATGCCCAGTCCATGGGCTAAAAGGATGAACTGTTTATGATCAGGGCACATTGTGTATAGATATATGGAGGTTATTGATAAAATGTTTAAAAAATAACTTTAAAAGGGTGAACCGCAGGTTTGTGAGAGCAAGGGAAAAGGTGACATCAGGAAGTAACCTTGATAGACGTGTGGCTTGCTCTCATGGTGCCTGCGGTGTGGTGCTCACTCCTGCAGGTAGCCGGCACTGAAGATGCTTGTGGAAGGAATTCTAGAATGTCATGAGTGGGAGTGGCTATTGTAGGATGTGTTTCCCCTTTATATCAAGCAGTTCTCATTTTAAAAAAAAAGTGGGCTAGAGAGATTGCTCAGTGGTTAAGGCGCTTGCCTGCAAAGCTTAAGGTTCAATTCCCAGTACCACGTTCAGCCAGATGCACATGCATCTCTGTTTGTAGTGGCTAGTGGCCCTGTCATGCTCATTCTCTCTATATGCCTCTCTCTCTCTCTCAAATAAATAAATTTAAAATATTTTATTCTTATTTATTTGAGAGAGAGAAAGATACAGAGAGAGTGGGGTGTTCTGATATAGAATGGACATGCCAGGGTCTCCAGCCACTGCAAATGAACTCCAGGTGTATGTGCCACCTTATGCATCTGGCTTACGTGGGTCCTGGGGAATTGAACTTAGGTCCTTTACCTTTGCAGACAAGTGCCTTAACTGCTAAGCCATCTCTCCAACCCAATAAAGTATATATATTTTTAAAAAAGCCATAAAACCTCAGCTCCTTGCCCTTGTCACCCAGGGAAGAAGGATGCCTGAGATATATCCAGATGATGTCAGTCTGTGCTCCCAAACTCTGAGAACCTACTGCTCTCATAGGACTAGCCTTTCTGAGGTACAGGCTCTAGGAAACCCCTCTTCCCCAACCATGGTCTGTCACCCCCAGAAGGAAGTTCTGGCAGGATGAAGTGACTAGTCTTCCCAGAGTCCTGCTGGGATGCAGCAGCAGAAAGAAGTGATCACAGGGTTGGGGTAGTTGAAGGCATCTTAGGAGGCGAGGACAGAGTCACACGGAGAACTGGCCAGGTGCAGAGCCAGGCAGAGAGTGAGTAACACAGCCAGCCAGGGGCTGCTGATGCCAGGAAACAGAGTCTCCCCCAGAGCCTCAGCAAGGACCCACCCAGCTGACAGCTTCATCTTGGACATCTGGCCCCCTGGATGGTGACAAAGTACTTTTCTGTTGTTTTAAACTGCCCAGCTTGTGGGAATTTGTTAGCACAGCCCCAGGAAAGAAACACAGCATCCTTCCAAATAGGCATGGACCTTGTCCCACCCAAAGGACTGCTGGAAAGATCACTAAAGACCTCTTTATTGCCAAAGCAGCTGCCAACGTTCTCGACCTGTTATTACTTTGTCCTTCTCGAAGTTCTTTATTTGGTGTCCAATACCATCTTTTGGGTCTCCTGTGATCACATGGCCTGCTTGTCCATTGTCATGAGCCTCCCTACCTCTAACAGGGCCCAGCTTCAGCCTCCTAGCCTGGCTATCCTATAATCACTCAGTGATTGCATCCAGGGTCATGTTTTTATTTATTTATTTATTCTTTTTTTTTTTTTTTTTTGGTGGTAGTTCTGGGGATGGAACCCAAGCCTAGTGCATGTTTGATAATCTCTATAGCACTGACAGCCATGGCTTTAAATGCCATCTGTATCTCTGTGTCCCAGATTTCAGGCTTGCAAATCCACACAGATACATCAAAGAAACATCATCACGAATTAGCTTCCACCTCTACCTGCTCCTCCCTCCGGCTTCCCTGTCTCTCTGATGGGAGCCCCATCTCTCTACCTGCCCAGGCCAAGCCCTTGGAGTCACACTCTTGCTTCTCTCTCATTTGTGTACAATCCAGTAAGGAGTGCACGCCAGCATATGGCTGCCTCCCTCCACCTTCTAGGCTCTTGCCCTTGCCCAAACCCTGTCATCTCTCGCCAGGACAACTGTCATGGTAGCCACTCTTACCCTACCATCAGACAAGGAATTCTTCTAAGGCATGAGTCATCCTTCAGTAAAGACACTGAGGTGTCAGTATAGGCTGGTGGCGCTAACATATACCAAGTCAGCCTGTTCCCACTCCTGCAGGAGGGCTGAAAACAACACACTACTCTCACATGTTCTGCTCAGCACCCAGGAACTGACCAGATCCCTGTTCCTACCCTGAGTCAAGGGCCCTAGCACTGCCTGGCATTCAATTCGGGTGGAAGGGGTAGGGCGCTGTTACAAGAAGTGTGACACTTTGAGTCTCTTTCCAGATTCCAGTTCATAGGTCAGTTTTCAACAAAGTATTCCCATTTTCACAATCCGCACACAACCCCTTCAGAATTTTCTAAGCAAGAACAACTGCGAAAGTATCCAACCTTCCACCTGACACAGAGCTGAGTAGAACAGCATCTACTCACAGGACTTATGTCTGGGGCTCTAGGAGAGCGTAGCTGAACTTCCATTTGAACTATGTACAGCTCTCCAAAAGCAAACAGGCCCCAAGCCCTTCCTGTCTGCTACGGGCCTGTATTCTGTATGAGAGCTGGGTCCTATGAACAGGGAAGCCATGCCGACTCTCAGAGCGCATGAGGGTATCAGTAGGCCTGTTCCGAAAGGGCAAGGCTGGGCCATTTTCATGAGCATCCCACAGTCTCAGTGGCTTGGTGACAATAGTAGCCCCAGCAATTCTTCCCTCGGTCTCCACCAAAGGAGCATGAACCAACCTCTCTGGGAGAACTAATCACTTCTCTGTAGGGAGTAGGGGAGGCAGGCCTAGGGACAGGGCCTCCTGAGATCCTAGGTCCTAGATAGCTTATGCTCACACTTCTCAAACTCCACCCATCCTTGCCCATCCCTGCTCCAGGCAAATTTGGTTGTGGACTAATGCCACTTATTTCTGTCACCTGGGGAGACAGACTCACAGAACTTGCTCTGCTGGTTCCCTGGTGCAGGTGAACACCTGGCCAGCTACCCCTGCCAGGAGTGCCATGCTCTGGGCTTGGCTGAACAAGAGAGGGCAGAGCAGCCAAGAACCCCATGCCACACATGCTCCACTTGGCTGTCAGCTCCCTGCCATTGCCCAGCAAAGCCAGAGTGGAGGTTGGGGAAAAAAAATAAAAGGAGTGGAAGAGACTTCTGAAAAGAGAGGTTTAGGAGTTCACATGTGTCTGACTATTCTAGATATTCCAGTGTCTGCCAAAGACTGACTTGAAGGGGTGTGGGGTGGACTGGGAGAACCTGCAGGGTTGGAGATTGCTAGACAGCCAAGGTCTGTGCTTCTGACCCCAGTGGGAGCCACACCTACCACTAACCACAGGCTTGGATTAGAACTTGGATTGCCAAGTCAAAGCTGCCCTTTAAAACAGACCATGGGATGATGGAGCTTTCTGGCTCACCTGTTTCCTGAAACGGAATCTGAAGATAGTAGGAGGGACTAACTCATGCAATGAGTACCCAGGCTGAGGGCCTAGCATGAGTGTGGATGGTTCTAGAATGCCAGGACCTCCTGTTAGCACAGCCCTCCTCGTCACTGGCAGGGTAGCCATGGTGCCTGCACCTGCCACCAGTACAGTGCCATAGCCCACAAGCTATTTTTACACACACTCTGAGAAAGGCCACACCACTTGCCAAAGGGATAGGCAGAAATCACTGCTGATTCAGCCTGTTTCTAACCCACATACTTCTCAACAGTATCCCCGCAATGTGATCCAACAAGCCCATCTCAAGACTGGCCCAAAGGCACCTCCAGCATCAGGAGAGAAACTCAAAGTCTGAGTCATTAGTGCATTTATCTAGAGGCCCTAGCATTCCCAAGGTCACACAGCTCAACTTGGTAACATACTAGTTACTATGCTAGAATGTGGTCCATTGTAGAGCAAGGCTGAAAGCATGCAAGTCACGAGAAACAAAGAACAACTCTTCTCTAATTCCTCCATTCCATATTCTGTCATGGGTCCATCCATACATCTATTCACTCATCCAACCACTCCACCCCATCCATCCATCCACTCATCATATATCAATCACCATCAATCCACCATCCACCCATCCTTCCACCATATATCATCCATCCATCCCATCCATTCTTCAATCCATCAACCATTCATCCAGACATCCATCCAACCTACCCTCATCCATTCATTCCTGAAGCACTCCCAGGTATTCTAATACCTGGCCACTGGCTAGGATTTCTCATTTAACCATTTAACCAGATACAGGAAAAAGTGGTCTGTGAAGGTCTGTAAACAGTGGGATATCTACTTAAAGACATTTTTAAGTCCAATGACTTTGTAAACTATTGGTACCAGCCTAGCCAGGCTAATGAGGATGTGGGGAAGGGCACTACTTTAGGCATCACAGAGAACACTTACGATCAAGTCCGTTCAAGTAGCGCATGCGGATCTCACAGTGGCCCCAGACAGCACTCACTACAGGATACAGTTTTTTACCCTTGAGGCCCCGAAAGGCCACTCCCATGTACTGTCCATCCACAATGAAACTGAGGGTCCCGTCATCCATGTCCAAGGCCACGAGAAAGGAGTCAGGGACGATGAACGTCTCATCTGGCTCCAGAAAGGCTGGATACGTCTTACTTGGCTGGTTCTTGCCATCATGGTAGAGCCTGTTGCGCCCCAAGTCCCAGCCCCAGGACTCGTGGTTATTCCCCACGAGGGTTGTGTACCCAACGGAGTGCAGGGGGGCATCTGCCGTGGCCACCCCCACCACGGCGTGTGTGCCTCGTTGTCTCATGGCCCACGTGATCTGCCACACATGAAGCCCACGTGTGTACCCAACTTTGCCTCGGATAGCGTCCGTGCTCTGGGCCACCGGATGCCGGTGGAAGATCAGCTTGTCATCCTCTTTCACGAAGACATTGAGCGAGCGGTCGTTATTGTTCCAGGAGTGGAGCAGCTGGACATCGTAGGACACAGGGGGCATGTCCAGCAACAGGTCCAGCCTGGTGGGCTTGCAGTAATCCAGACCCTGGAGCTCCTGCTTCAAGGGTCGGTATGTGGGGTCCCGCATGTCCACAGTCTTGATCCCTCCGGTGACCTTCTGACCCATGTTGGCCTTTGGTTTCACCTTCTCACCAACTCCCAAGACAAAGTCATCAATCTCAGGGCCTTGACGCCAGTTTTCTAATCAGGGCCAGACAGAATTCCTAAGGAAGGTTGCTAGGAGATCTCCTCACGTTGTGGAGCATTCACTATTGCCTAATGGATGGAAAGAAAAACAGGAGACTGGATGAGCTGGGGTGCAGGAGGAGCAGGGGGAAGGGTAACGAGGAACACAGGGTTATACACACCAACACAGCCCCTCATTCTGAGGCGGAGCCTTGGAACAGAATGAAATGCTCCTCTGTCCTGTGACTATGTTGTCACAAAAGAAAGAGGCCGGCCACTCCACAGTCTGTGTAGAGAGGTGGGCCTGGGGAATAGGCACTATACTCAAAGTACTGGGGTTAGCCTGAGACACACAACAGATACTCACCAGGTCTCCAAGTCAGGGTTTCAAAGAACAGAAGGCTAAAGGTGGTTCAGACTGTGAGGCAAGCCATAATTCAGTGGCAGTTTCTTGGTCAAAACTAAGGGAAGGGGCTGGAGAGATGGCTTAGAGGTTGAGGCATTTGCTTGTGAAGCCTAAGGACCCAAGTTCAATTCTCCAGAACCCACATAAGCCAGATGCACATGGATTTGGAGTTCATTTGTAGTGGCTAGAGGCCCTGGCATGCCCATTCTCCCTCTCTCTCATAAATAAATAAATGAATAAAAATAAAATATTTTTTAAAAACTTAAAAGAAGCCGGGCATGGTGGCGCATGCCTTTAATCCCAGCACTTGGGAGGCAGAGGTAGGTGGATCGCTCGAGATCACCCTGAGACTACATAGTGAGTTCCAGGTCAGCCTGGACTAGAGTGAGACCCTACCTCGAAAAAAAAAAATCTAAGGGGAGCATATTGCCTCACTGTGCAGAGCCCAAAGTCACCCTAGGGAGAGGACAGAAACTCAATTCAGGGTCTGTGTGTGCACTCGGCCATGTTCCACAGCTCTGAAGCTTCAGAGACCCCTCAGCAGATCCTTCCCCCACCTGACTTCCATGGACATGAAAGGGGCCAGGCTCATCCCCAAGCCCTCAGGCAGTCTTGGCCTAACTTGGAGGTCGCTGACTGCTCTGCTTGCTCCTATCCTTCAGCTAGAAGCCAGTGTTCTACCCCTGAGTCTGCTGGAGGAGGGGCCCACTTCGTGGTACCTCTTTCCTCTCTGGCCTCACTGTCCCTTGGATCCATTAAGTCTGGAGAATAGGGGCATGGCGCCGGAGTGGGGATCTCACCGCATCTGTCCCTACCCACTCCAGCAATAGCTTGGAAGTGGAGGAGGAGGCAGAGAGGGCTAAACAGTACTTCCCTTACCCTTCACTGTCCAGCCTCAGTTTACAGAAAGGAATATTATTTGGCCTCCTGAGTTTCATGAGCACACATACCATCTACTATCAAAAACTTCCCTGAGGAGTTTCCTCCCCCACCCCCACCTTCTCATGGGCAGGAGCTCTTCATAATCTCTCCTCTTTCCTTCTCTTAATCTAGAAACTTCCCCGTAAACCAGTTCATCCCAGCCCGTTACAAGGCTTGCCACCGGCTCTCTCCATTTCAGATTGGACTTAGTCCAAGGCTGGTGTTAGCACCAACTTAAGCCATGCGAAGATTTTGCCCCACCTGCAGGCTCAGTTTTTAAGGTGCCTCTTAAGGGACACACTGTGTCTCTTACTGAGCTTCTAAGTCAAAAGCCTGGAGTTCATGTCCCTCTTACAGGGACAGCTTTAGACACAGGACTAGTTTGGAAAAGGGCCAGGCAAGGGTTTCTACTCTGCGCATTGTAGAGGGGACACTGTAGGCCGGCGAGCCTCTTACTAGAGAGGCTGAGTGAACTTGCCTTCAGTTAACCTGGGACCTTCTTTTAGCTCCCTCATGTATCCCAAAGATTTTCACATCAACACACATTTCCCCACCCCCACCTGTTAACGATGCCGGGAGAAGCTTCCTTATACTAAAAGCATAGCAGGCTCTCAAGAAAGTTGTTCCCTAAGAAATGGATCCTATGCGCACTGTCCCTGCCCTGTTCCTCAGGCCTGGCTGGCAGGCAGACCCACACATGGCTGTTCTGCACCCAGCGGCCCACCCTGCTAATTGAGGATGGCGAGCCTATTTTCCCCCAACCATAGCTGTCAGTCATCATTTTTTTTGTGTGTGTAAATGGGGGCTTAGTTTTTTTTCTTTTTTTGGACAGGGTCTCATGTATCCCAGGCTTTGTAGCCAAAGATGGCCTTAAACTTCTGATCCTCCTTCCTCCACCTCCTGAGTGCTGGGATTACTGGAGTATGCCACCGCACAGTTTATGCGGTACTGGGGAGCAAGCCCACGGCTTCCTGCATGCTAGCTAGGTAAGCAACCTACCAGCTGAGCTACATCCTCAGCCCCTTTTTCTTTTAAACACCAGTAAACATGTTCCACCAGGGGAGAGGAGGAGAGGTCTGACTAGCTGTCCCGCTCCTTTAATGTGCGGCACTACAGCCCTGTGCATGCTAGGTAAAACACTCTCCACTGAGCTACATTCCTGGTACCTTATTTTTTTTAATTAATTTGCTTTCATAATTTAACATGTGTTTGCAATGTATTTTGATCACTGCCTTCCCCTCCCCTTCCCACTCCCGAGGAACCCCTTTTTCTTCCCAACTAGTCCTCTCACCTACTTTGATGTCTTTCTTGGCGGGTGACCCAATGATTTTAATTAGGGTTGCTTGCATGAGCATGGGTGAGGGGTACTTATAGGGACATGGGCGACTTGCCAGCATCTGCACTACTGAGGAAAATGTCGCTCCTTCTCGCAACAACTATCAACTGCTAAGAACTCCTCAGCGAGGGCCAGGAACCGGGGGAGCCCCTCCACCTGCCATGATGGAAGGTTGATGGGACCGACCCAGACCTCTGAGTTAACTTTTCACAGTGTCTGACTAGGTTGTCCAGGTAGGCTTTGAACTTTTAACTCGGCATTTCAGTAGCAGGCCCAGGCCCAATATCAAGCTGTCAAGATGAAAAGAGCGTAGGTTTGAATGTGGAACCAGGATCTTGCTAATTAGGGACTGGATGAGATTGACAGCAGCTTTTACTGCGCTCCCCCCCCCCGCCCCCACACTCTTCTTAGCCCCTGCTGGAGCATACACTCAGAGCTGGGGGCAGCCACTGGAGGCAGCTCTCCAAGAGCCATGCTGAGCACGGCCCAGAAGCATCCATCCCCATCTCTCTAGTTGGGCACAACCTCTGTCCTGAGTCTCAGGAACTTCTCCATCTTGGTCCTGTAGGACCCCATGGGGACAGAGGTCAGCTCCCTGAGAGGAGGAAGAGGACAGAGTCGGTTTCATGGCAGCACAGCCACTGCCGGTGCCACCATCATGGCACGGTGCCACCATCATGGCAGGAAGGACCTTTCCTGCAGACCTCGGTGGAACGGGACATCCTTCGCTCCATGGGAACAAGTAGGAGAGTAAGCAGGTGAGAGGAGGCAGGGCAGGGGGGAGAGAAAGGTGAGGTGAGGGGCCCTCCCAGTGCAGCCACATAAAAGGGCTTAGAGGAGAAAGGTCAAGGGAAAGAGGTCTCTGACATGTCATTGAGGGTGAGTACAGAAGAAGTTGGGAGGAGCAGACAACTGAGGTGGAGGGTGGGGAGGAGTGAATGAGAGAAGAAGGAATTTCAAAGTCCACTACACCTGGGCCTGGACACCCAGAGCACACATAAACTAGTGAGCATGGCAGTGCTCCAATAAAACGTTATTTACAAGAACAGGCTGGTGTGTAGCCTGCCACCCGTGAGCCAGGCACTCCGTCACTCTCATCATCTCCACTGGGGAGGCCCCAGAAGGCAAGCACAAAACGGGTGTTGGAAAGGACCTCCCAGAAGCGTCAGAAAGATTGATCTGAAAGACAGTCACCTCAGGGCACAGCGTCCACTTTTGTGTCCAGGTCAGCTCCACAGACTAGTGAATCCACTAATATCCATCCTCCCTGGACCTGGCAGATAGTGAAGGCATCAAGGTGCACAGCCTTGTAGCTGGGAATGGTGGGTGTCCACGGGAGGGAAGGTGTGGCGAGGAGGAGCTGGGGAGAGGGCTGGGGCAGGTGAAGGTGCCTGGGGCATTGCGGGATGACTCCTCCACAAGGGCATACCACAGGATGTGGTCCAACCACTCTGTCATATGTGTGCCATCCTGTCATCTGACTCACCTTCTAGGTGGCCAAATACCATGGCAACCCTAAAGCCACTACACTCATTGTCCCTGATCATGTGTCCAGGCTATGGCTGAAGATGACACTCCCTTCTTATCATGGTCCTGTGGTCCACACCTGGCCATCTCCTAGCCATCCAGTTGCCTCCTTCCATCCCCTTTAAAATGTGACCTTGGGCTGGAAAGATGGCTCAGCGGTTAAGTCACTTGTCTGCAAAGCTGAACGACCCAGGTTTGAGTCCCCAGGTCCCACATAAACCCAGATGCACAGAGTGGCACATGCATCAGGAATTTGTTTGCAGCGGCTAGAGGCCCTGGCATGCCATTCTCTCTCTCTCTCTCCTTACAGATAAATAAATAAATAAATAAATAAATAATTTAAAAAATCAAATGTTACTTTACAGCCATGCCCTTCCCTCTCTACCTTTCCTAAGATTGTGGCCTGCAGGGTACATCCCCAGTCCTGGGTCTCAAAGCTCCCAAACTCATGCAGCCCTTGTGTACCCACTAAGAGTACCCCTCAGCTTTCCCAAGCTTCCATTTGCTCATCTACAACATGGGCGACACCTATGCGTCACACGCTTATCTGAACACTCAGTGAAGACCATGTTCCGAAAAGAGCCTAGCACAACGGGCACTTTACTTTTTGTTTGGTTGTTCTCATGCACTGGATAAAGATCACTGTTAGCCAGTTTTCCTAGTTATCACACCTGACCTATGAGATGAATGCTGCCTTTGGGCCATGACCCACGTGTGTGGAATGCTGTGCTAGAACAGATCAAGGTTAAGGTTTCTTCTAAGCCAGGAGTCAGCCAACTTGCTCTGTAAATGGCCAGATGGAAAACAATTTAGGCTTTTCAGACAATGTGTAAGCAAATGGGTATGGCTATGTTTCAATAAAACTTTAAGAAAATAGACAGTGGGCTAGATTTGGTCTAGAGCTATAGTTTGCTGACCCCTATTCTAAACCTGTGCAAAACTGTTGAATCCCTTATCAAAATACTTGAATATAGAGTTTGGGATAGTGTGGGCATTCCCCACCCATCTGTGCTCAGTGACAGGGATATGGGTGCGCCTGCATAGCTCTGGCTAACATTGGGCAAGACAGGCTTCAGAGAACCAGGAGGGAGGCAAGCTGTGGGCACCAAGCTGCAGGAAGCAGGAGAACCAGTATAGGCGCTGGCTCTGGGTCACCCTCATTCCCTCCTGTTTTGGGAAGAAAAGCAGAGGCTTGAGCCTTAAAGGGTTTAGATGTGCCGCAGGAGTGCCAGGGCCTGAGGTCACGGAGAAAGTAGTTGGCAAATCTCCAAGAGGTGGGAGGAGGACTCAGCCTCGGCCCCACCCAGGAGAAACCAAGCCACGAGGGGTGTGAAGGGTGCGGCTGTGCACTGCCTCGCAGGCTGAAGCAGGAGCATAAAGGACAGAGATGCCCTTGCTGCCACCACCTTGCCCATGGGTCACACACACTCACGCAATCCACATGCCCGTATGTACTACATGCCACACACTGAGAGTGGTAACAACAGTGACCCTTGGGGCTAAGAAGCAGGACAGGAGAATGGAGGCCGGTAGCTCCCGTTCCTCAATCCATCGGCGGTTCATGTTTCCAGAGAGTGCTGACACTCGCCACCAGCACATCCGCCAACACTGAGCCTGCTGCTCGTCCTCATGACGAGCCAAGCCTCGCACGCATTTCTGGTATGCATCCCTCTTGTCCTGCCAAACTCTAGCCACCCTAAGTAGCAAACAGATCCCACTGTGCTTCATTCCTAGGGCTTTCATAGACCGGTTGTCACACACAGGCTTCCAGTGCTAGTACTCCCAAGGCACCAAGGAGCACCGTGGCTGAGTAAGAGACAGGGGGTCGCTTGCTTGGTGAAGTACCATCGTGAGCATCACAGTTCCCATGCAGCAAGGTGACCGTCCCAACCAGGAGAATGTGTGTCCATACAGGCATGCACTGATGTCTATCCTGCGGAGAGATAGTGCACACACACACACACACACACCACACACACCCCTGATTCTACACTTACTAACAACACAGTGAACCAGATCAGAAGTGCTGGGTCTGCAGGGAGGGGCATTTGCATCCATTAGTCCACACTAATCCCTGTGGTTCAATTTCATTCTGCCCTTCCCCCATGGAAATAACTCCCACTCTGCCCCCAATTCTGCCACACACAGAGCTGGGGTCACAGCTCAGTTACAAGTTCACTGCGAAAGGGGACACCTACTAATGGCAAAAGCCTTCGAGGCAGGGTCCTTGAGAGCTGCTATGAGATTGGGTGGCCTGGGGCTCCAAGAACCCACAAGAGGTTTCGTCTACAATGGACCTTCAAATAGACAGCCTGGCCTCTAACAGATTAGCTTCTTAAAGCCCTGGCCTTCCCAACTGCCGGTGGCAGAGAGAACCGTTTAAGGTCCAAGGGTCACACTGCTATCCAAAAAGTCACAGAGGAGCCAGGCGTGGTGGCGCTGCCTTTAATCCCCACACTCAGGAGGCAGAGGTAGGAGGATCCCCGTGAGTTCGAGGCCACCCTGAAACTACAGAGTGAATTCCAGGTCAGTCTGGGCCAGAGTGAGACCCTACCTCAAAATAACAATAACAACAAAAAAATGTCACAGAGGAAAAAAGAGCTTGGTAGGAAAGTACCACAAGGGGCGACACGAATGAACAGACCCCCAACCAGGACAATTTACAACCTTCTTGGCATAGACAGGGATGTAATGTGACAATTCCCCTCAAAACCACCACATGCTGAACATAAAGCAATTGCTCTTCCAGGGCTCTTGTCTGTGAGAGACCCCACAGGCCTGTGCCAGAGCACACGGATAAGACGCCGCTCAGGGCAGCAGGGCAGCCTGGGTTCCCTCTCCTGCTCCACACCGGGGCCCTGACTGAGCACGCCGCCACCGTGAGGCAATGTGGGATGGGACGGCCCAGCAGAAGAGCGGCCCCATTTTAAAAAGCAAGCTGCCGCAGAACCATGTGCAGGATGTGATCCTATCGCTCAAAGAACAGAATCTAAAAAGCCTCTTTGGGCAGGTTTATCTGTTTGCAGACACAGAAAGGCCCAGAAGTATAGATACCAAATGTTTCAGTGGTTAATCCTGGGGATACGGTGGGAGGAAAAACAAGATGTAAAACCCTTTTTTAAAAAAAAGGGGGGAGGGAGGGTATTAGCATGGGATATTTTTTATAATCATGGAAGTTGTTAATAAAAATTTGAAAAAAAATCTTTTCAGCTGGGCGTGGTGGCGCATGCCTTTAATCTCAGCACTTGGGAGGCAGGGTAGGAGGACTGCTGTGAGTTCGAGGCCACCCTGAGACTACATAGTGAATTCTAGGTCAGCCTGGGCCAGAGTGAGACCCTACCTCAAACCCCCCCCAAAAAAATATCTTCATTTTTGGTGTGTTTGTGTGTGTATACACATGAGTGTCTCATGCACATGTGTGCAGGGGCCAGAGGAAGACACTGGTGTCCTGGTCTGTCATACTTATTTCCCTGAGACAGTATCTCACTGACCCTAGACCTCCCTGTTTTTCAGTTAGACTGGCCAGGAGCCCAGTGATCCTCCTGTCTCCACTCCTCAGCACGGGGATTACAGGTATGTGTGACCATGGCTGGCTTTTTACATGGCTGCTGAGGATGGAACTCAGGTCCTCGTGCCTGCACAGCAAGTGCTCTTACCCACAGAGCCATCTCTCCAGCCTCCACTTCCTCCATCTTTTGTTGGTTGTTTGTTTTTTGGGTTTTTTTGGTGGGTGGGTTTTTGAGGTAGGGTTTTGTTCTAGCCCAGGCTGACCTGGAATTCACTCTGTAGTCTCAGGCTGGCCTCAAACTCACAGCGATCTTCCTACCTCTGCCTCCCAAGTGCTGGGATTAAAGGTGGTGTGTGCCACCACACCTGGTTTCCCCCATCCTCTTTTGGAGACAGGGTCTCATGTAGTGGAGGCTGGTTTTGAACCTCTTGATGCTCCTGCCTCCACTCCTAAAGCGCTGGGATTATAATCATGTACCACCATGCCAGGGTGCTTTAAACACTTTTTAGATTCAAAAAACAAAAATTTTAAGGGCTGAAGAGATGGCTTAGTGGTTAAAGTACTTGCCTGTGAAGCCTAAGGACTCATGTTTGGCTCCTCCAGTTCCCACGTAAGCAAGACACACAGGTGCACATCTGGATTTCTATTGTAGTAGCTGGAGGCCCTGGTGTGCCAACTCTCTCTCTCTCTCTCTCTCTCTCTCATAAAATAATAAAAAAAAACAGAAAAAATTTTAAGGTTCCTATATTACTCTTATATGACCTGACTTTTAGGCACACAAAAGATAATCAAAGGTTGGAGAACAATAGCTTAACACATTGTATTCACAAGAACGAGTCACTCCAAATCAATTCCTAGACGCTTCACCTGTGACATATCTCACAAGGTGAGCACAGAACCAGTTTAATCATGCCTGTCCCACATGCTCTACTCATAAAGGTCACATTAAGGGTTCACGATCTGCAGAAAGGCACTGACTCAAAGACAAGAATGCCAGGAAAGCTCCCAGGCCATCCCCAAACAAAGCATTGCTTCTAAGATGATTTCTCCTAAGATTTCTAACTGCATTCTTTCTAAATCACTAATTTGTCTGGTAAAAATGGAGCAGCTGCCTCTCTCTCATAAATAAATAAATAAATGTTTTTTTTTTTTTTATAAATAAACATACTTGGTTTTAAAAAGGGCTGGAAAGACGGCTTAGCAGTTGAGGCACTTGCCTGCAAAACCTGAGGACCCAGGTTCAGTTTCCCAGTACCCATGTAAGCCAGATGCACAAGGTGGAGCATGTGTCTAGAGTTTGTTAGCAGTGGCTAGAGGTCCTGGCATGCCCATTCTCTCTCTCTCAAATAAATAAATAAATACATAAAATATTTATTTTTTTAAATGGGGCAGCTGTCTGTCTCTGCTGGCCCAAAGCACAACTGCTCCATTCTACGATCCAGCTAGGCGGGCCCTACCCAGGCTCTTTCCCTGGCCGGGACCTGGCAACCCTGCTCTTTCAGAAACCTCAGTGACCACTTCGTGGAGAAACTTCGGGGCTGCACTGGCCTAGAAAGATCAACTCTCGAGGAGGAGGAAGAACACAGCCTTGGAGAGGGACATCTGAGGGGGAAAGACTTCCAGCATTTGGCTCAGGTAAGGCAGCCTGTCAAAACTGCCTGAAATCCTATGCTGGTCCTTTGGGGCAAAGCTGCAGCCCTGTGAACCTTACTTCTCCCAATGTGCTTTCAGATCAACTGACCCTGGAGCCCCATGGCTACTGAAAATTACCCTTTTGTTGGGCTGATTGCACCCTTTGTTGGAGACATATCCCAGGTGGCTGGAGGTGGACAGGGGCTACACAGGGGAGGGCCGCTGGACGCAGATGCAAGCCCACCTCCTGAAGCTCAGTTCACCCTCAGTGCCTCTGACCCCAGAACAGTGCGACCATTGTTTTGACCCAAGATGGGGGAAGAATGAAATCCAGGATGTGGGACAGGATGACCTATTTATAAAGCCTCCTTTCACCTGAAGATCAAATACTATGTTCCCTCCCTCCCTCGGCCTCCCCGCCTCACACATCAGTGGTTGCAACCCAGGATTTTGCAAGAGCAATATGCCCCCAGCAGAGTAGTCTGTTATTATATCAGAGTGCAGCCTCCGCCGCCTGCTGCCTGCCAACTACAGTTCTTGGCTCCCTCCAGCTTCCTGAACACAGGTGGCAGGAATGGGGTTAGGCAATGGGAGCACTCGGGACTCCATGCAAGCTGGACTGGGAAACAAAGGAGTCACTCCAGGGGGGACTCATGCCATGTGGTTATAATCGCCTACCCCACCCGAATGCCAACTTGAGGGGCCTTCTCAAGGAGGGGTATAAAATGAAGTCTCTGCCCCCAGAACCAACAGAGAGTTTTGCGCCCTTCTGGGAAGTTTTGAGAAGCGATTTTGGAGAGAAAAATCCCACATGGTCCAGACCTCTGACCTCAAAAGACCAAAAATGCACCTGCCACAGACACCTACAGAAGGACCCAGATTACTCACGGCCTCTCAGAAAGGGGTTGAATCAGTTGAGCGGTGCCCCTGGGAAACCCGGTGTGACATTCATAAAGAGACTAAAAATTAAAATAGAAAAGTTACAGCCTAGTTAGAGTTGAAACGCCACACCCTGCAGTTCTCTCAAACAAGAAGCCCCTTTGCTGGAGGGCCCTAAGTAACAAGTACAGCCTAGCCAAAAGGTCACCCAGAGGGGCATGTGCACCTCAGACAGCAGTGGAAATAGTCTAGACCCTGAGCTACTGACCCAATGGCCTGGGGTGATGGGCATGTGCCACAAACTGGGCTGCCCGGTCATGCCGAACAGCAGTAGAGAGGCAAGAGAAGGTTGTTGACAGGGACCTACAGAGAAAGACCCTGGCCATGCCTCATCCCCTAACTCTACCAGATCCAGAAAAAGGCTGGAAGAAAGTACCAGCAGCCCCCAAGTAGGTCAAGTGGCTCCAGAGAGCTCGCTGTTAGGAAGAGATGCTCCAGGGCACCATTCGCTTGGGAGACGAGGACTCCTTCCTGTCTGACCTCCCCTCAGCCTGGCTCCACGGCAACCTGACCTGAAATCAAGAGGCTGGGGCAGGTCTGAGATCAAGGCAACCTCCTGCAAGCCTCAGCTGCTGGGACCCCCGCCCCCAAGACCTAGATGGGAGCAGGTGACACTTTGGCCTCCTTCCATTATGAAGGCCATGTCTGGAAGTGGACCCACAATTTACCTCATGTCCCTTCAGGAAGAAGCAGGACAGAGACTAGGGGGTCTCTGGGACAAGACGGGCAGCCTCAGGAGAAATCCATTCACGGGTTGGAGGGCCTATTGCCCAACTTATGAGCAAGACAGAGGAACCTGGGGTCCATCCGTTCCATCTGCTCATTAAGGGAACCCAGAAAATAGAACTTGAATGCCAAGGAGAGGAGGGTCCTCAGTCTGGATGCACCATGGCGGTCACAGGTGCATGGCTCATACGTAACTCCAGCTGCAGCTGCTCAGCCATCAAGAAGGCATCTTGGGGGGAACAGACAAGAGATGAGACTGACAGGTGTCCAGATGCAGGGTGACAAGAAAGCCTCATGGCACGACACCCTCTTAAGACTCCATAAATTCAGTAAGTCATATAAATCCCCTAGATCAAAAGCAGAGGCAGGGGCTGGAGTGATGGCTTAGTGATTAAGGTGCTTGCCTGTGAAGCCTAAAAACCCAGGTTTGATTCTCTAGGTCCCACTTAGGCCAGGTACACAAGGTGGTGCATGCATCTGGAGTTCATCTGCAGTGGCTAGAGGTCCTGGCATGCCCATTCTCTCTCTCTCCCCTCAAATAAAAACAAAATCAGAGGCAGGAGTCCCCACCACCACCACCAAATACCTGCAGGGAGAAGCTATATGGCTGTTCTCTTATCATTAGTCAGGTTTACAGGAGTGTTCCTCAAAGCCAGGGTCCCACATGGCAGCAGTAGTATCCATGTGCCCTGGAAACCTGTCAGAGATGCAGATTCTTGGCCCTTAAGAACTTCTGAATCAGAAACTAAGGGAGGCCCATCAATCTACAGTCTAATGAGCCCTCCAGGGGGTGGAACAATGGTGGTTTGAGAATCACTGTATAAAGGACTTGTATCTCGGCACTTTGGACTCTCAAATTGCCTAATCACTATCCCCTGATCCATGTCAAATGAGAACTACCAGGCTTGGACTTACTCCATGAATTTTTTTAAATAAGTGTTTTAAAAATGATTAGGCGATTTGAGAGTCCAAAATGCTGAGATATAAGTCCTTAATTCTCAAACCACCAGTGTTCAACCCCCTGGATGTAGACGCACGGCAGCCGTTTATGGCCAAAGCTCACAACATACACGGCACATCCTTTTAGTTTTTGAGTCATAATGTCTTAGACCCACCATTAATTGTATGGGCTAATGGCCTCATGATAGCCTTATATATACTCTTATCACAACTCTGATGACACTCCCTTACTTATATATAGACACCTGGGTTCTTTGTAAGGATGGTCATGCATGGTGTTAAAAATTCCTCTGTAGCAGTGTGTCCTCAAACCCAGATCTTTTTTCTTTAGTTCAACTTATCCTCAAAACCCTGGCCTTCAGAACTTCCCATCTACTATGGTCGTGTATAGAGAACACTCAAATGTCCCATTAAGCCAGGTGCAGCGGTGCACACCTTTAATCCCAGCATTTGGGAGGCAGAGGTGTAAGTCTACCACTGTGAGTTCGAGGCCAGCCTGAGACTACATAGTAAAGTCCAGGTCAGCCTGGGCTACAGTGAGACCCTACCTTGAAAAACAAAAACGAAAGTCCCACTAATGTATCCCCGGGCTTCCTGGTCTTTGCACCTTACTGTGGCAGACCAGAGGGTCCTTAGCACTAACTTGTCAACAGGACCTCCACTGGACTGCTGCCAGTGAACTTGGAAAGGATTCTAAAAGGAACCAGCAGCACACAGACTCTAGTCACCATTCCCTTGGAGGGACTGAATGGAACTGAACCGGAGGCCAGGGGGAGTCAGATCCCTGAGCCTCATGGACAGCCGGGGGAAGAAAGGGCTTAAACTTCTCAGGCTCTAGTAGTCTTCAGAGAGTTCCTCTTACATGTTCCCGGCTCTCCGCCTCCAAAGCCCCTGTGGAGAGTTCTAACCATTCTAGAGGAGAGTATCCACAAACTGTGGTGCATAGCTACAATGGGATACTATCAGCCACCAAAGGAACAATCACTTGATACATGCTACAATGTGAGCGAACCTTGGAAACTTTATATTACATTGCTAAGTGAAAGAAGCCAGATGAAAAAGGTCACACATCCTATGATTTCATTCAAGAACAGACAAATCCATAGAGACCAAAAGTAGATTGGAGGGTTGCCAGGGGTCAGAGAAGGAGGCATGGGGGTAACTACTGATGGGCTGGGCCTCTTCATATGTGATGGAGATGTTTAGGGATGAGGCGGGGGTGGGCAGTGAGTTACACAAGAGGTGAATGCATCAAATGTCCTTGACTAGTACCTTTAAAGGGTTACATATGCTAGGTGATTTCACCTCGGCCACTCAGAAAGCATAACTGGATGAAAGCCTGCCCCTCTCTGTAAACCCACAGGGACCCAGTTGACCGAGGGAGGCTTGCTAGCCAGCATTTCACGTAAGCCATGGATAATGACGTTCAGATGTGAGAAGTAAGAGCCTTTGAGTTGCTGCGATCTCCACCCTCCTCCCCACTCTTTTCTGCAGAAGAAAAAACAGAGCTGTGTGGTTTGGCAACCTTGCAGCCTTGAGCCAGCACCTGTGGATCGAGTTTCTCTGGAGGAATCTGGAATGTGTGCCTGTATCTCCTGCCTGCGCCCAAACCAAGGTCTGGCGAGGGACAGCCAGCACACCCAGGCAGAGACACCAGTGTGAGGATGCGGGCATGGGAGACGGAAAGGATGTCAGGGCGGGCCAGAGTCCCGCCCACTGTGGGAAGGACTTTCTAGTGCCTACTTTCTCACGGAGCAGGTCCACGCCCTGAGGCTGAATGTATTTGCAAGGGCCCTGCTTTCTGATACCACGAAACCATCCTGGCTACTCGGTTCCTGCTTGCTCCCTCTGCCAATGACATCACAGCCTGGCTGCCAGCGACGCACCCCACGGAGCTCCTGCCCACAGCCAGGAAGCCCCAGGCTGATACACAGTTGGTCCAGACTTGTGCCCACATGCAAACCTGTTCTAATGGGTAAATGGATGCATTCTTGGGAGGGATTACCACTTGCAGCTTGGGCACATCCCAAGCACCTCAGCCAGGTGCCACTGTTTCCCACAGACCCTTTCCAGTTGGACTAGCTCATGCGAAACCAGGAAAGCTGGCTGTGAAACAGGGTCAGTCAAGGGAGACACGTTACCCAGGGCCTGCCAAAACGGAGAGGCCTTGTGCAGTCTGCAGTTGCGCTGCTGGGGCACCAACCAACTTTTGCTCCACAAGCCAGGTGGTCTTGGCCAAGTTTCCCATGTCTCTGAGCCTTGGGGGGCCCCTCGTCCACTACAGTGAAGGAGATGATGGTCCAGCCTCACTGGTTGCTGTAAGGGTAGAATGAGGATCCCACGGGCAGCTTAACATTAAGTGAATGGCCAACAGTGGTGATGTATTTCTACCTAAGGGGTGTGAGTATAAGGAAGAAAGATGCAAGGACGGAAGGAGAGGTAGGTCTTCTGAAATGAAGGTCTCTGTGGGTCCTCAGGGGTGGAATACAGACACTGCAAATCTGAAACTTATTCCCTGCCACGAACTGAGCCGTCTCAGCAAGGAACAGCAGCCTCGAGGTTCTGTGACTTAGCTCGGTGGCCACCTCAGGCCATCTCAAACTCATTAATAGCCACAGAGGCCATAAGCAACGCCACCCGCAGGAAAGGGGTGGCAATGGGGTGGGGGAGGTAGGGAGACTGCCCCTTCTTTGCCCCCTGAGACAAGACGGCCAGGGCCTGAGCATAGAGAAAGCTTCTCAGGACACAGCAACTTGGATCTGGGGCCAGACTGTTCCATTTCTGTGAAAACACAAAGGGAAAAAGGGGGAAGTGGAAAAAGGGAAATTGGCTGAATATCCCCTTAATGGGCCAGTTCAGGATGGCCACGGGGGCTGAGACAGGAAGAAACAAAAACGAAGGCACCTGCTTGTCTCAACTTGCTCAGCCCAGCTTTGGAGACATAAGCAGCACCAGGATTAGCTAAACCGCTGCCCCCACCCCCCGCCACCCCCCCCCCAGACACAAGAGGGCTACAGACGTGTACTTCTGATGGCGGCCTCGCTGCCGGAACGGCTCTGTGACATCAGCCAGGCTGTGTGCAGGAAGGTATTTCCTCAGCAGCCTGGACTTTCCATGCCGTAAGACCTCAGCATGCTACCTTCACAGACATTTCCCTGTTCCCAGGGGGCTGGGCGGGCTCACCACATCACAGCTGGGCAGCTCCAGCCAGACCAGACCAGGTGTGGGGGGCCCCCCCAGCCCCCTGCCACAACCTTCCTGCCAGGTGCACACAGTCCGCAGCCGAAGCTGGACCCCAGCCCCTGTTCCCACCGAACACGCTACTCCTGTCCTTGTTTCCGTTCCCATACCAAAAGCGCCTCTTTTCTGATGAGGCAACAAGACCTGCCAACAAAACAAGCCGCTGGGACCCGCGCGGCTCACGAGAAGGAATCACTGAAGTTTAACGGTATCAGCAGCTGGGCTGGTGACAGGAGCCTGTGTGAAAGCTGCACGAGCTCGGCCCTTCTCTTCTGATTGACAGCCCCCTGGCCAGGCCTCCAACAGGAAAGTCAGGCGGGATGGAGGCCCTGCACGTAGAACAGGCTGACTCCCTGTCTCTGTAGGATGAAGGGAACAGGTCACCCGGTGTGCCCTGCTCTTGGTGACAACCGGAGAATCCCACAGATTAGCAGCACATGCAGCGGCCAGGAGCTTTCTGCAAATACAGAGTCTCAGGTCTCACCACACCTACTGCCGCTAAGTGGGATCTGCAACAGACCCCCAGGTGACCTGTGTGCTCAAGTGGCCTGGGGCTGTCAGTGTGGGTCCTTTGGTCAGGCAGTTTGGAAGCTTGGGAAAGATCTTAGGAAAAGAATAGATGAAGGGCTTCATTTCTCTCTAGAAATCTAGTTCTGAAACACAGCGGGCCAGGTGACAGAGGTGGCAGGCAATGTCCCCTGTCCCAGATCAGTGTCCTGGCCCTAGTCCAGATCTGTAGTATGGGGTCACATAAAGTAAGCCACTTGATCCCCTTGCCCTTCCTCCATGAGCTCCCCTTTGCCCACCCTTCAGTTTCAACAAGCCTTTCAGTATACTTCCCAAATATCCTTTGGTCCCAGCCAGCCAGGCTGGCCTTGGGATACCTCTGTACCATACCTGCTGTGAAGCATACTTTAGTACTTGAACTGACCCCACTCTCAGCTGGAGCCCACCTGTTCAGATCTGCCCTGGCCATTTCCTCCACACAGCCTTCCCAGTTGGCCTCCATGGCTCTCCTGGGCTGCCTCACAGCCATCTATCTCCTCCTTCCGACTCTCCCCAGGTTTACCTCAGGAACCTGGAGCCTACAGGAACCTCGTCTGGCAGTCAGTCACAGTCCTGAGTCTTGGCTGAAATCCACAAGCCTGCCCGAGACCCATCTGCATGCAGCCAGCCAGCAAGTGGCCTCATACCATCTTTCAAGACACCTACCAGAAAATCCAGAGTTCTGGAATGTTCTAGGCAAGTGCCTGGAGAAACAGCCAGAAGAAAAGCCCATGGGGCAGAATTACAGAGGAACGAAGGAAGACAGCACCCGGTGTCTAAGACCAGAGTGTCCTTCTGTGTGCTTGCCCTGCACAGTCCCCAGGCCTGCTTATCCTAGGCTGCTGGATCAGCCCTGGCCAGAGCCAGCTCTACCGTCACCAAGGGGAAATGGCCCTTGGTTACCGCTGGCCGAACACAGACGGCAAAACAAACACGGAGGACTCTCAGCCTCCCTCCTCACTGCTGGGAACAATTACAAGGTAATCGGCCAGGAGTTTAGGAACCTCCAAGAGTGGAGTCTGCAAGTCAATGGGAGACCAGTAGGTAACTTATTCCCTTCCTGTGCCACAGCACGCTCCCCAGGACCTAGGGATCCTCCCACCAGGCCAAGGGAGTGAGGCTAGTAAGTTCAGAGTCCTGGCCACCACAGAGCACTGTGCTGAGCTAAGTCCTCAAAGCTTTTCTTTCCTTTTCTACCAAGCCTAGAAGAGGCAGAGATAATGTGTCCATTAACTGCAAAAAGGAGTCACCACAGAACCCAGCCTGGGCAGAGACAGACTCAGGAAGGGAATGATTCTCACAGCCCCTGCCAGCAATGACTGGCTGTCCCAAGCAATTTGTCAGAAACTCCTCAGCTCAGCAAAAAGGCACTTCCCACCTGGCTCAGGCCAGGACCGCTCCAGGGCACTGTATGGCTCAGAGCAGTCCACACAGTCTGGACACTGGCCTCCCATCTCCTATTGCCCAGTGCCCCTGAAGTACCCCAACCCCCCTCTCTGCTGCCAGGCCCTTCCTCCTCTGTGAGAGGGTCTTTCTATGCAGGGGCACCCCACTGCCGAGGCCTTGGACACTCCATGAGAAGCAAGCCTGAGTAGAAATGGGGTAGGAAAAGAGCTGAATGACATACCCCACCCACCTTGGCCCCTCCAATTTATGCCTCCAGGTCTGTTCTTTGCAGTGGGGTCACATTTGCAGGAGAAGTGTTTGTCCCCTGCCCCACCTCAGCCCTTGCTATCTTCCAAGAATCCATAAGCCATGCTTTCTCTTGCTTACAGCCCATCTAGAAAAGTGGGAGTGACTACCTAACTCATAGTGTTGGGGGGGGACGCAAGTTCCAACGTCAGGCAAGAATATTTATGTCAAGTCCAAGCCCCCTTGATATAAGATAGGCCATCAGCATCTGTGGGAGATCCACTTAAACTATGCCAATCCACCCTCCAGCACCCTTGGGGCCCCTTGTCCAGCTTCCCCTAAAGCCAACTGTGGTTCACGGACAGAGCAGGAAGGACAATGAATGGGAGGCAAGGGAGATGGAGTCCGTAGAGTTGAAACCTCACCTTGGCTATGAGCAGGGACAAAACCCTCATAACTGAGGGGAGCAGATCTGGAGCTGGGGTTTGTGGGGCAGGGGTGTGTCTCAATCCCTTCCATGCTTGCCATACTCTCTCATCCCCCAAAAAGGTTTCCTGCCTTCAATCCAAGGAGGTTTCAAAGTAAAAACAAGTGAATAAGCTCACTGACCAGCCTGGGCCATGGGAGTGTAGCCATCCTCCATAACATCCTCCATTACAGTGTGTGTGTGTGTGTGTGTGTGTGTGTGTGTGTGTAAAATATACCTTGATGTGGTCCCATTTGGAGAAGAAAACCATTATCTTTGGAAGCAGAGGCCCGACCTCACTGAAATATAGGAAGCCAATTCAATCTAGGTTCGGCCTTCCTTCTTGCTTATCTTAGTGGGACTTCAGGGCCACAGTGCCCCCTCCCCCGATCCTGTCCTAGTCATAGAGGGAGGGCTGCTGAGTTTCAAATAGTCTCAGATTTTGATATTGACAGGATGGGGATTTAAGTGACACATTCCTAGGACCAATAGCCAAAACCTGCCAGGAGCCCCTCCCCCACTCCTTGAGACCTCTGAGATAATAAAGTTGCTTAAAACACGGGAGTAATTACAGCAATAATATGAAAGAAACATGGTCTGGAGGCAGAGGGTAAGGGCACAGGGACCCTGTCATAATACAGAACAGGGACTCAAGCACCAGGGAGCAGCCCCTGATAGGGACTGGCAACAACCAGATTTGCGGGGAGGGATACATCAGAAAGCTTCCTCCTCAAGTCCTCCAACCCCCTGTATTTCCTGATGGGAACCAGAAAGCACTATAAATGGAGAGCAAGTGTCCTCTTCCCACAGAGTTCTTAGTTTCACTACCTAATGGAAAGGGCAGTGGTTTCACAAACACAGTGACTGTTGTCCTTTTGGTATGTCAAAGTTGGGGGGGGGGCCTTTCAGAAGCAGCCATGAAGCTCACATGTTGGAGCTGGACCACAGACACGTCCTTGAATGCCACCAGAAAACACAGCTGGACTGGAGGCCTGCTCCACAGGAGGGAATTCATGCCTGGTACGGAAAACCTAATCTAAAGCCTATGGCTGGAGAGGTCATCAATTCTAGGGGAGTAATAACTACTGTTATCTGGCTAGAGGCATATATTATATCTACCAATTTGCCCTTTAAACATTTATGTTTATGCCCATGTATTAATGCCACTCTCACTTTGGGTTAAAGAAGCTTCTCTTTTCAGATGACAGTGACCACTGGGGTGACTCAAAACTCACCAAAGTGCTGAGAAGTGACAGTGGAGTGCTCAGCACTAAGTGAAACATCTCTATCACACCCGCCAAGGCTCAGGGTCCATTGCCCAAGAAGTGGTAGAAAGAATGTAAGAGCCAAAGGAAGGGGAGGACTGTTTACAATGCTGTCATCCAGACACAAAATGGCCTTGGTATTATGACTTCACAGTGGCTGATGCATCTAAGAGAGGGGAGAAATGATGACATCAAAATAGAGTAGTTGGAAAGAAGGGGGATAGGGAGGAGAAAAAGGGGGTGGTAAGAGGAGATTGTTATCATGGCGTATTGTTATATTAATGGAATTTGTCAATAAATAGTTAAAAGGAAAGCAACACAGCTGATCCTTCACTCACCTTCCTCCACCCCTCCTCCTCTCTTTCCCTTTCTCTTATTTCTTGTGCTTTGGGAGAAGTAGATTAAGAACTAGGAAAGAAGAAGGAGAACATACTTAGAGGTACACAGAAAATGCGAAGTTCATCAACAGCCTAAGAAACGACACTCCCAATCCACAGCACGGAAAGCCTTGCTCAATTTTCACCTGTGGAAGTGAGAAGAATAAAGACCAGCCCTGGAAGGTTTCTGAGAGAACCAAAGGAGATAATGAATATGCATGAGGAGTCCAACAATGTCTAACACATAGCAGATCTTCTAACAAGGCCAAATGCTTACACAACTCCATGTGTAGGGCACTTATGTGACATGTACTTATGCATTAGGTAGTGAGCATCAATATAACTGTTCACACAGCATCCAAGTGGTCAAAGCTTCATTTTTATTTTTTATTCATGAGAGAGAGAGTGAGAGAATGGGCATGCAGAATCTCTTGTTACTGTAAATTCCAGACACATGTGCCACTTCGTTTGTCTGGCTTTACATGGGTACTAGGGCAATCGACCCCAGGTCAACAGGATTTACAAGCAAGTGCCTTTTACTGGTAAGCCAGCTCTCCAGCCTCTTTTTGATTTTTATAGTTAAACTATTGCCTTGAGTCTTCAAAAGAGATTTTGGACTTTTGAACAGTATTGAGACTTAAAGACTACAGGGACTGTTAGAGATGGACTAAATGCATCTTTATGAGATGAAAACAAGATGTGTGAAGTTAACAAGGAGCAGAGTTGTGTGTCAAGGAGCTCACCTGCAAAGCCAAAGGACCCAGGTTCAATTCCTCAGGACCCACATAAAACAGATGCACAAGGTGGCACGTGCATCTGGAGTTTGTTTGCAGCAGCTGAAGGCCCTGGTGCACCCATTCTCTCTCTCTCTCTTCCCCCCCTCATAAATAAAGTAAGTAAATTTAAAACACCAAAAGGCAAGCTACATATCTCCAACATACAATGGTAGTGTGTAACCATTCCCAGTCCAAAAAGGAGGAACAGAAGGATAGCCAGAAAAGATCAAATGATCAAGTCAAGACCAAAATCCAGCAGAGCAAAAAATCAAACCCAGGGCTGGAGAGATGGCTTAGCGGTTAAGCGCTTGCCTGTGAAGCCTGAGGACCCCGGTTCGCGGCTTGATTCTCCAGGACCCACGTTAGCCAGATGCACAAGGGGGCGCACGCATCTGGAGTTCGTTTGCAGTGGCTGGAAGCCCTGGCGCGCCCATTCTCTCTCTGTCTATATCTGCCTCTCTCTCTCTCTGTCTGTCACTTTCAAATAAATAAAAATAAACAAAAAAATAAAAAAAATCAAACCCAAAGTTCCATATATTGTACTTGGGGCAGGTGATGGAAGCATCTGGCTCCCTCATCTCTGGACAGCTTTCTGCAGTGCACACAGACTTCCTTGAACAGCTCCCCTCCCTGCCTGCAGCATTCCTTGGTAGATATCCCACCGTCCCGTCCCGGCTTCTCCACCATACTGGCGTCTCCAGTGCAACTTAGGCTTCACCTTCCCAGCTTCATGTAGTGGGTCCCAAGGTCTCCTTACGAGGGTCTGACACTGTAACACACTGCCTGGCTTCAGAAGCTTTGTGGAACCTTAGTGGAAGGCTCCATGACCTCCTCACTCTTGCATCTTTCATGCCTACAAAACCAGTACCACCGGGATGATGCTGCCAAGTTCTGCTGCCAACTCCAGCCGTAGCATGGCCCTTTATACCATAGCTACAGCAGCCTCGTTTTGATAGATTAAAACTTGCAGTTAGCTGGGCATGGTGGCACATGCCTTTAATCCTAGCACTTGGGAGGGAGAGGTAGGAGGATCACCATGAATTCAAGGTCACTCTGAAAAAAACATAGTGAATTCCTGGTCAGCCTGGGCTAGAGTGAAACCCTACCTCGAAAAACAAATAAATAAACTTACAGTTACAGCTGGAGAGATGGCTTAGCGGTTAAGGTACTTGCCTGCAAAGCCAAAGGACCCAGGTTCAATTCCCTAGGACCCACATAAAGCCAGACACACAAGGTAGCACATGCATCTGGAGTTCATTTGCAGTGGCTGGAGGCCCTGGCACATCCATTCTCTATCTGCCCCTCTTTCTCTCTCTCTCTCTCATTCAAATAAATAAATAAAAATAATTTTCTTTTAAACTCACAGTTAAAGCATTTGCTTGCAAAGCCTGCTGGCTTGGATTTGATTCCCCAGTACCCATGTAAAGCCAGATGCACAAAGTGGTGCATGTAACTGGGGTTCACTTGCAGGGCAAGAGGCCCAGGAACATCCATTATCATCCCCCCAAGTAAATAAATAATAAAAATTTATAAAATGGTTAAAATGGCAAACTTTATGTTTGTATATGTGCAACAATAAAAACACATTTTGTTTTATAAAGCCTGAGGCATAGAAAAAAGTGAAGTAATGAAAGAGAAGTCCTGGGCTGGAGGGATGGCTTAGCAGTTAAGGCGTTTGCCTGTAAAGCCAAAGGACCTATATTCGATTCCCCAGGACCCACATAAGCCAGATGCACAAGGGGGCACATGTTCTGGAGTTTGTTTGCAGTGGCTGGAGGCCCTGGTGCACCCATTCTCTCTCCCTCTATTTGCCTCTCTCTCTCTCTCAAATAAACAAAATAAAGTTTTAAAAAAGCAAAACCAAAAAATAAAAATAAATTTAAAAAAAAAGAGAGAAGCCCTTTCAACCTGATACTCCTGAGACAAATGGTCAAAGTGCTAAGAAAAGTAGCTGCTCACTCCTGGCCATGCCCCCTGTCTATTTAAGCTAACCAACAGCCAAGGCTGGTCATCAACTGAGGAGCCATGCTAGAGTGGACCATCAGCCCACTAGCAGAAAGGGGAGGTTGTTATTTATTTGGTGAACAGTTCCCCATAGCTCTTTGCAATGGCCTTTTCTTACAGTCACGATTCCCACAATGCATAGGGATCCAGACTAGGCCACTGGAGTCAGCAATCATGCTTAGAAGCTTTTTCGTGCTGCAGGTGCCTTACTAAACTGACAAGGAGACAGAACTGGCAGGAAGTAGAAGGGAACTTAAAAAGCAGATCGATGCATAGAATGCCAAGACTTGAGCAGTGGCTAAGAGCCTGGGCCAGACGGCAGCCCAGGAAATGACTCATGGCTCTCCTGGGTCCTCAAGGCTACTCTGGGGGTATATGTCAAACAGAGTGGCCCAAGGGTCTCACCAAGGACCATGAACCTGAAGGCCAGTTGGTGGACACCTGGGGACTGCTAGTACCTAACACATCCACAGGGACAGAGGCTCAACCAGCACTTGCTGATAGAGAATTAAAGTCAGGCTGGGAGTGGTAGCACATGCTTGTAATCCCAACATTCAGGAGGCTGAGGCAGGAAGATTAGGAGTTCAAGACCAGCCTCAACTACACAGTGAGCCTGGGCTATAGGAGACCCTGTTTAAGACAAACAAGCAAGGGCTGGGGAGAGGGCTCGGTGGATAAAGCATCTGCCATGCAAGCGTGAGTACTTGAGCTCAGGACCCCAAAGCATACATGAAGCCGGATGCTGTAGTGCTAGTGTCTGAGTCCCAGCACGCACAGGGAGAAGGGAGGTGGAGACGGGAGAATAACCTAGAAGCGTGTGGTCCAGGCCTGCCTTAAGTTGGAGGTAGGGACAGAAGTTGTCCTCTGACCTCCACGTTGATGCTGTGACATGCACGTGACCACACTCATTTGCATGAACATGAACACACGCACATACACACAACCAAAAGGGCTTTACAGTCAAATCTAACACACAAAGGTGGAAACAGGACAAGGCTGGGGCTGCCAAGATCACCTTTTGCCCCAAAGCTCCCTCCAGCTGTCACCTATACTTCCTGTGGCCTGTGTCCCACATCACTCACTCAGGAAGCAGAACCAACCAACTCAGGCCCTGTTCCCATACAGAAAGTACTCCTCCAAGGACATGAACTTCCAATCGATACATTGACCAGGCCTAAGAAAAGCATCCTCTGTACTTCTTGGCAACGTCGGAAAATCCTGCTGTGTCCTTGACATGAGATGCTCTTTAGTCTCCGTGACATACACACCTCACTGTACAACGTACCATCCCAGCAGCTCTGCAGGCTTCTACTGTCCCTTCTGCTGAACAGGGCTGTGGTCTCAGCCGCCTGCTGCTGCCCCTCTGCTCTGGTGACTCCAGAGATCGTCCCTCTCAAACGTGCCACATCCCTCAAACATCTCTCATAGGAACTCCATCATGGCCCCTCCCAGCCTCTATGCCCTTGCCAACTTCCATCTTCAACCTCTGGTTCACCCACATCCCTAATGGGTCGCCCTCACAGATGCCAAGTGTAAGTTCCTCCCTAACCCCAGTTTAAAGCCCTACCCCACTTTACCTGCCTGAGCCATCATATGCAGAACTACTACCAGAGCCTCCAAATTCTGTTCCCTATCTGACTTCCGCCCCTCAGCCGGTCTTCCTGAAGCACTCACTGAACATGAGCCAGACTTGCTTGTGGTTCGTCTCTTGAACACTAATGAGGCAGCTTAAGGATGTGAACAGCTGGTCCAGAGAAAAAGTCCAAACAGCAAACGAACTTGCTCAAAAAGATGCACAACTTCCCAAGTCATCAGAGGAACCCCCAAAATGAGACATTACTGTGTACACCCAGATTCCTAGTGTCCATACCGAGATCGCAGCGTCCATACCGAGATCATGCCTCTGCTGGGGGAGCGGAGAAACAAGCTCCAGGGGTTTGCTTACGGAAACAAACCGTCAACCGACCCAGCAGCTCCTAGTGCTTGAGCCACAAGAACAGAACACTCAAACGAAGGAGATCGGTGGATGGGTTGGTTACAGAGTTGCTGCCATTTTCAAGTGAATCGTCACTGCCGAAAGATGGGACAGCCTTGATGCATCTGCACCACGAACCATCACCCTAGCAGTGGAAAGGCCAAGTGAGAACGGTGCTGTGAGCCTGGAGACACAACCGTTAGTACTCCGTGGGAACTAAAAGGCCAGTGCATAGCTGGGACAAAACCACCCTGATGTGGACGTAGCCTGGGAGTCCACACCTGAGCACCAGCTCCCGAGCCTCTCAGTCAGTAGCAACTCAGTCCAAATCCTAAACGGACTACCATGTCACTCTGAAAGACCCATCTGGCTCTCCAGACCTGAAGGTTCCTGTCTAGGAAATGAAGTGGAGAGAGGTCAGGTCTTCCCCAGAATGGGGTCCACAGGCTCGTTTCTTTTGCTTCCTGTATGCAAACTTTCACTGGTTGCTTTCACACTGCAGTCACTGTAACACACAGACAGTGTGTGTCCCCGCAACCTTATCAACTCACTATCTACTCTGTAAAGTTTGCTGGTCTGTTTGTTTCTTCCCCTCCCCTGGACCTTAGGAAACAGCAAAACTTCTCCCAGGCTCAGGCTGCTGTGGGAGTACCAGCTGCACCCCAAGTGCAAGAGAAGCACCACATTGAGCTGTCTGGCCCCCTGCTCATGCCCTCCTTTCCTCAGCCTTCTTCTCAACACCCCCAAAGATGCCCACCCGCTTCACAGCTCAGAGCCTCCTTTGCAGCAGACCTCACCACCCCTTTTCAGCTTCATATCTGCTTGGCATTGTATCAGATTTTAAGCATGTGTTTCCCAAAGACAGACTTATACATACATTATACTCAATAATGCTATGGCAACTGATTCCATACATAATGAACCACACACACACATGCACCCACTAGAAACTCAACTGGAGATGAAAATAAAACAATTTCTCCCCCACCAACAACCTCCATGGGTCATCCTAAGAGTACCACTCTATTTTAAATATTTTATTTATTTATTTGAGAGAGAGAGAATGGGCACACCAGGGCCTCTAGTCACTGCAAACAAACACCAGACGCATGCATATGTATCTGTGTACCTTGTGTATCTGGCTTTCCATGGGTAGTGGGGAATTAATCCTGGGTCCTTTGGCTTTGCCAGCAAGTGCCTTAACTACTAAGCAATCTCTCCAGCCCAAGAGTGCCACTCTAGAAGCCAAGAGCTTGGAGGGTCACTCAGCCTGATGGACATACTGCTCATGTGCACAGGGGTCATGCTTGTCACTTTACCATGATACAGCAGAAAATTCATCCAAAAACAAGAGCTCATTCTCATGCCCAGCCCTGAAGCACTTGCCCCAGCGTCCCTCAGATAGAAGGGGAGTGTCTTGGGGGTCTACCTCCCAGAGGGCTGGGCCAGGGCTACAAGTAGGAAAGGGAAGCTTAAGTGGCCCCTCCCAAAGAAGGCGCCAGCTATCTGTTCCCCATAACCCAAGGAGCACAACACATCCAAGGGGATTTTTTTGTTTTGACTCAGAGGCAGTTAAGTCTTTGAAATTAAACCGAGGCAGACTAAACTACAGAAATGAGGAAAGCCCCCAGGAAAGCGGCGCTTACTGCTTCTGCTCAGCTGGCAATCAGCCGCCACTCGTCTCCAGGCATGCCCGCATCTCCCTCTGGGAAAGTGGATATGGTCAGCTATAGCAGGATTTTGTGCATATCCCGGCTTAATGGGGTTTTCAGATTTTCCCTAAGCTCCTGTTCTGGATCCCCGGGCCAGAAGGAGGGCACCCACATAAACGGGTGCCTGAGATCACTGAAACTGACTTCTCGCCTTTATACCTAAATGTTCTGGTCAACCCTCTGGGCCCTGTTCAAAGGGCAGTTGATGGAACCATGTGGATACCGACTTCTGGGGGTACCTCAGAGTCTGAGCACTTGCACAGATAGAATCTGGGTGGCCCATGGCTTCTCTGCCTCTATGGCATGCAGTGACTCAGGTCAGAAAAGCAACAAGATGGCTCTTGGGGTTGTCCTAGGCCTAAACTTTGTCCCCAGCAGTCCCACGAGGGTACTTTTCTTACCTGAGATGTCTTCCCATGGGCGTCAGAGGCCCTACCAACCAGTGGCAGTGAAGAGCAAAGCCTGCCCCATGGAGAACATCCCACCCAATGCCCTGATGCCAGCAGCTGGCCGCGCCCCACTCCTGGGAACAGACAGCACTATGGCAGTGCAGGAAGGGGCTGGTTACCTGACTCCAAGGACCACACATTCTTCCCAGCTGGGACGTTCTGTCCCTGCCTCTACCCCCTGCTAGAGCGACTTTCCACCCTGACAGAAGAAACACCCTAAGATCAGATGCAGGATTGGGTCATTGTGGGAAGCAAAGTGGATGGCTTCTCTGCTGCTAGGAGAGCCAAGTGGACCCGGCTGCTTTTTCCCTCCACGGATGGAGAAAAAGTTCAACAGCAGGGGGGCTTTGTTGAGGGCTAGGAAACAAGACCACCCAGGCAAGAAGGAGGTTATTCTGAGGACTGCAGGCTGCTTTTAGAAACATGTCCTGTTCCTCCTCCGAGAACTGTACCACAGCTAAAATGGGGAAGTGAACAATGCTGCTCTCTGGAGCTGGTGAGGATGCTGGGGCAAGCTAATGACAGGTTCGTTCGACTCCGCCACCCAAATGCAGGCAGGCAGCGTCACATGGAGAGAGGCAGTAGGAGGGGGGACAGTTGCAAGGGGTGAGGACCTAACCCCAGCCTGGAGCACCAGGGCATCACGTGACCCCGGAACAGTGAAGATATAGAACCAGTGAAAAGAACTCTGGGACTTTTGCTTAAATGTCCTATACATAGTTGCTGGTGCCAGGATTGGAGCCCCTGTATCCAAATGTGCCTGAGAGCACTTGGCTTTTTAGCAACATACAGTTTGGCAAACCATTTTATTTTGGCTTAAGTCTGTCTGGATTGGATTTTCTGACCTTTATAACTGGAAAAGTTCTAGCCAACTAACAAGGTGAACTTTTTTTTAAAGAGTTTATTTTGGGTTACAAGTTTTTAAAATTTATTTATTTATGTATTTATTAGAGAGACAGAGACAGAGGAAGAGGCAGAGAGAAAGAAAATGGGCGCGCCAGGGCCTCCAGCCACTGCAAATGAACTCCAGACACGTGTGCCCCCTTGTGCATCTGGCTAACGTGGGTCCTGGGGAATCGAACCTGTGTCCTTTGACTTCACAGGCAAACGCCTTAACCACTAAGCCATTTCCTCACACCAAGGTGAACTTTTTTTTAAATGAGTATATGTGTGCATGCACATGTGCTTGCACACATGCATGTGAAGGTCAGAGGACAACCTTTCACCTTGTTTGAGACAGGGTCTCTCTTGTTTTTGGGCTGCTGTGCACACCACACTCATTGGCTGGCAAGATTCATTGGTTCCCTTGATTCTGCCTCCCATTGCCACAGGTACTGCAGAGCCATGTGCTACTTGCTTCCTGCTTGATGTGGGCTCTGGAGACACTAGTTGCCAGGCTTGCACAGCAGGCACTTTTAACTACTGAGCTATCGTCCACCCTTAATGAGTATTTCCAAGTGTATTCACTTACGGTGCTGAGGACTGAATCCGGGACCATGGAATGCTAAGCAAGTGCTCTACCATACATTGCTTTGTGGCTCATTCTGCTTCTTCCACCTGGAATGTCCTTGCTTCCTGACCAGGTTTCGTCCCACAGGCCTTTGACACTGGACTGAAGTGGCCGCTGGAAAGTCTTCTGACCTCTCGCCCACCTCACCCGGACCCCCCTCCCGCAGCTCCTCAGTACTTGTGCAGGCTTTGTGTTCAGTCACCTGCTTCCCAGTGACCCACATGTGCTGGCTCAACCCAGCAGGGGAGCTGTGGGGACGCTGGTGTTTTACATCCCTGAAGGCGGGTAGGTAGGACCAGGGTGCTCTGGCACCAGGCTCCGAACCTGCCATGTAGCAGGTCCCAGGTAAATGTATCAGTGAAGCAACCTGTCTCCTTGTGGCCTTCATTTTGGGGTCACAGCATGTGTAAGTTTGAAAGCAGAAGCTCAGCCTGTCTGGGAAGACCCAGGGTACTCTTACCACCTCATTGTTCCCTCCAGGGACCAGCCAGAGTCCCTTGTGTCTCATAATACAGAGTCCTTCCCCTTCCCAGTGTGGATCCCAAGCCAGCCTTTGTCTCTCCATTGCCCAAGCTCCCCGGTGACTCCACAGCATGAACTAGCATTTCATGGTAGCCTGCAGGCTTTCCGGACAGGTCTCCTACTCTTCCTCCTCTCCCCTCCTCTCTCATGCTCTGTCCTGCCTCCCTAATCTTCCAGCATCGAGCACCTCAGGGGCTCTTCACCTCCCAACCCTTCTGCCCAGGTTTATGTAGCAAGAGAGTTATCCCTTCTTTCCCATCAGGCCTCTGTTCAAAGATCAATGTGGCACTGATGGTTCCCCACTGTGCTACTTACAGAGGCAAATGTCTCCCCTGACTAACCCCTCTACCCCCATTCTGTTTTTCTCCAGATAAGTGACTCTTCACTGAACTACCAGCTTAGCCACTCATGGAGACAGGAACTTCACCTTGTTCACCATCATGTCTCGGGACCTGGAATGGTGCTATCACAGAGGGTAACCAAGAAATGCATGTTGAGTGAGTAGCTCTGTCTCACACCACCACACTCCCCAGAAACGCTGCTCCTGGAGAAGCCACCAAATATACTACCTTCCTGAAGTGATGCCCAGATAGTCACCTGTCTACCTCCAACTTGCCAGAAAATCTCTGTCCATCCCATCACAAATTCATTTGCCTGAGGAGCACACTCCAAGCCACTCATTCCTGGAGTACTCATCCTGCACATGGGGCCCAGACCGTCTCTAATGAGTTGGACTGGTTTAGTTCTCCCCAATGGGAAACAGCCTTGGTCCATCTCTCCATCTGCACTGGCCAGGAGTCAGGAGCATCAGCTCAGGGTTGAATGATAGACCAAGGGACCCTCTGGGTACCCAGCCCTGGCTCGGGGTACCCACATCTACAGTGGGAGCAGAGGCAGCTCCACATAGCTCCTCCATCCTTGAAACCCTCCTTCAGCAGGGCAGTGGCCAAAAAGTACTATCCTTCTAAACAGGGCTTCCTATTGACACATCCATGCCCTGGCACCTCCCATCCACCAGCCTGCAAGGTCAGTGGCCCTGCCTTTTACCCATCAGTCTTCTAAGAAAGAATGTGTCTGCTCTGGATCCGACCACACAAGCCCCGTGGCACAGAGAACAGACTTGTTGTCCTAAACGTGACCGTCTGGCCCCGTGTCGACTCTAAGAAGTAAAGGGTCATAAGAGTTATCGTCACCCTACACTGTGGCTTCAAGGCTGTCACACCCTTCCCAGAGTGTCTGGGCACCAGGAGACGCTGGCTGGCTGCCGCCTCCCACCAGGAGCCACACACAAAGTTCCCTTTATGGGAACAAGACAGGCTGGGCACTGACAGATCCCGCATCAGGGAAAGCCAGGTTTGGGTTTTCTCCAAGGATACAACAGGCTTTTGTTCTTACTCCTGCCCACCTAGATGACCTCCTCAGATGGTAGAGTCCAGGACCCCCCAGTCTGCCAAGCCAAGCCGTCTGCACCTGGCCACAAAGACAGCACCGAACACAGCAAGACACATGCAGCGAGCGCAGGAAGCCTCCATGCTCATCATCAGTATCACTGAGGACCCACTACATGTGAGCAGCGGTGCTGCTCAACACAGACAGGACACCGCCCGCCAAGCAGGCTGTCCTTTACAGATGCCATGGATGGTCCTGTGCCACAGTGAGTCCATCTGGTGCTGCCGACTAAGTCCTGTCCACCTGGGACACGTTCAAGCTCCATCAGAAGTATCAACTATAGGCACGGGTGTGATTAGCTATCAAAACCCAAGGTCCTGGGCTGGGGAGGTGGCCCTGTGGGTAAAGCACTTGCCGTACAAGCGTAAGTGTCTGGGTCTGCATCTCCGGAACTCACGGAGAGCTGGACATGGCAGTGAGCACCTGTAATTCCAGCCCCCCAGCTGCAAAATGGGAGGCAGAGACAGGAGAATCGCAGAATCTCACAGGCCAGGTAGCCTGGCATTTGGGGCAATGAAGAGGAGACCCTGCCTCAAAGAAGGTGGGAAGTGAGGACGGACACCTAAGGTTATCCTCTGATGGCCACATGCGTGCCACAGCATGCCTACATGAACACACACACACAAAGATGATGATGACATTACAATAATAATAACAGAAGTAATGAAGGTCCCAACATAGGCACATGGAAAAGATATTAAACTGAAAAACAAATCTAGAAAAAGAGAAACGGCCTAGAAAATCCAGGAACTATGACCAAGATGGAGACACCAAATGCTCTGAGGAGGAATTCTGCAGCTCAATTTTAGGTAGTCGAGGGACTGTGTGTGGATGGAGTGGCCTGAGGTAAGCTCTCCTCCTTGCTTTTCCTCACTGGAGGAAAAGACCCCGTGAATTTCTGACTGCCCATGGTTCTGAGCACGGCCTCTGCCATCCATGGACAAGGGGGCAGAAGTTTATTTCCCCTGGAAACCCAGTAATGATGGCAGTGGTGCTGATGTGGCTTTGTTGTAGGTGAGGCCACCCTAAGCACACACAAAGTCCGTTTCCCCAGAATCTGCCCAACAAGGGCTCTTGTAACTGCAGACATGAGGAAGGACAGCCATGTGTAAGACAGAACCTATCTCCTTAGAGAGACAGCGGCTGCTACTCTTATCTACTTCATTCACATCTGGATTCCATTACACCCCAGCTGGGTATGGTGTACATGCTTGTAATTCCAGTTCTCAGGAGGCTGAGGCAGGAGAATTGCTACAGTTTTGAGGCCAGTCTGAGTACACAGCAAGACATTATCTCCAAAATAAATAAATAAATAAATAAATAAAAATTAAGCTCCTTTTAAGTGACCCTTGCAGAGCAGACAGGGCTCCAGGCCCACGAGATGTGCAATGCAGCCCCCCACAGATGGCTGACCTTCAGGCTCCTCTTTTGTCTACAGACTCTGTGGGGAGCATCTCTGGAGATCCTGGCCGACAGGCCTGAGGGGTCGCATCAGAGGTATGCCTGGGAGGCATGGGAAACTCCAGGGATTTTGTGGAAGGCAAAGGGGCAGAAGGGCTGGAGAGGTGCCACGTGAAGCCCCGGCTGTCCTTGGCTGTGGCCCAGCAGGAACTCGCTTGTTTCATCCAGACACTGGGAACCGCCAGGCCAGCCAGGGCGCTCCGTGAGAGCGGAAGACGTCCAGCGCTAGACAGAGGTCCTGAGGATGGATTTCCCCTTCTCAGCGTGGCGGGGCAGGGGCGGGGGGTGGTGGTGGTTAGAAGGTGCACACTGACAGGCAGTGGCCGAGGCAGCAAAGGCCAGAAACTGGGAAGAGGTAGCTTCATAGCCCTACCCACAGCCAGCATCAAAGAGTGACAAGCAGACACTGTCATCATGGGGCAGGTCACATCTAGGTCAGTACTGACTGCACGGGAAGGGAGTGACCTATTTCCAAGGTCCCCCATCAGGAACCTCCCTGCAAGCCCAGACGTCTGACACAGCCAGACAACAAAGGAAGGGGGCTGGGAAGAGCATTAGGAAGGGCGGGGTGGTGGAGGTAGGGGCTGGAGTGTCTGGTGACCTAACCCAGTGCTTCCCTGTCTCCGGCCTCCTGCTATCAGAGAGGCCAAAATACCCATTGTTAGAAACCACTGTCCCTTGCAACACCTGCCACTTGAGTGCTCCTTTTCCTGGCCCTCTAAGATAGTTGGCTAATTTTCATCCACAGTGGAACTAGGAGGTAGTCGTGGCCTCCTCAGATTTGACCCATGATCCTTGAAGCACAGTGATCTCTAGCCCACCTCTACCTTCTATCTAGTGGTGACACAATTTCTCATATGGTTCTGAAAAAAACAAATATCACATTGCAGGCTGGAAAGATGTCTCAGCCCTTAAGCGTGCTTGCTTGCAAAGTCTGCCTGTCAGAGTTCAATTCCCCAGTATACACATCAAGCCAAATGCATAAAACTGGCCATGCATCTGGAGTTTGTTTGCAGCAGCAGGAGGCCCTGGTGCACCCATTCTCTCTCTCTTTTTCAAATAAATAAATAAATATTGCTTTTAAAAATTACATTGGCACCAGGTGTGGCGGTGCACACCTTTAATGCCAGCACTCAGGAGGCCAAGGTAGGAAGATTGCCATGAGTTTGAGGCTACCCTAAGACTACAGAGTGAATTCCAGGTCAGCCAGGGCTAGAGCAAGACCCTATCTCAAAAAAAAAAAAAAAAAGGATCACATTGGCTGTTAATCAGGGCCCTCTTCATAGGTGTCAGCCTAGGGCCAGGAATTTTAATTCTCCTTCCCCAGGTCTCCATACATATAGCATGCAGATGGGGCAGGCCAACAGAGAGTTCTCCAGACAGGAATAATCAACAAGAATCTTGAAAACTTGAAGAAATGAGGGAAAGGGGAGAGCTTAGGGATGGAGCTCAGTTGGTAGAATGCTTTCCTAGAATGTAAAGCCCAGCACCACATCAATCTGGTATGGAGGCACATGCCTGTGGTACCAGCACTTGGGAGGTAGAGGCAAGCTGATCAGAAGTTCAAGGTCAGCCTTGACTACACAGCAAGTTCAAGGCCAGGCATAAATACAAGAGACCCTGTCTGGAGAGAGAAAGAAAGAGAGAAGCTTTGGAGATGATGACCCTGGGTTCAAATCCCAGCTCTGACCTTGGCCTAGCTATGACTTGAGATCTTTACAGCCTCAGTTTCTCCTTTGGAAAACTGAGGATAATAGCCCTGTCTAACAGAAATGACCTGAAGATTATATGAGGTGATGGCAGCACTCACTGAGTCTTGTGTCTGTCCTATGGCAAAAGCTGGTTGAATATAAAGCTAGAAGCCAGGCGTGATGGCACACACCTTTAGTCCCAGCACTCAGGAGGCAGAGGTAGGAGGACTGCTATGAATTTGAGGCCAGTCTGAGACGACATAGTGAATTCCAGGTCAGCCTGGGCTAGAGTGAGACCCTACCTTGAAAAACCAAAAAAAAAAAAAAAAAAAAAAAAAAAGAAAAAGAAGAAGAAAAAAAACCCCTGAAAACAAAAACAATAAAAATACCTCGAGGAATGGACCGAAAACAAAGAAAGAGCAAGACTGGATTGCCAAGTGTCAAGCCCAGGGAGGGGGGCATGGGTGGACTCAAGGAGCGAAGGCATTTCAAATCCTTGTGAGTCCAAATGTACATTACCTGGGGATAGCTTCTCCCATGTATGAAACAGAACCATCAGGGCTGCTTCCAGACAGTGTGCAAGGCCAGAGCAGAGCCACTCATCAATGACACCTTCTGGGATTAACTGTGTGGAGGTCATCCTCCTCAGTCTGACTGTGTCCACAAACGACCACCAGAAACACCTAGTTCTACAGCCCCTGTGCCTAGGACAGGACATGGCCCACAAAGGGAATAGGTCCCTTGACCTAAAATGAAAGTGATTTGATGGTTTCTCAGCCCTTGTGTCTCGCCTGAAGGATGAGATCTTTCCCCATGACCTTGGCAGTGCCCTTGCCCATCCGTCATCCTCTGTGCCTCCCTCACTGACTGTCATGTGATTCACATCTTACCATCATTGCCATCAGGGGGGTCTGGGAGGCAATGGCACCTTACAGTGGCAACTGGCAACATATTTAAAAAACAACAACAGCAACAACAAAAGGAAAACCTTAGCCCTGTGGTGAAATACAGCTCATTTGCAAATCAAGGTCTCTTATCCCTTCTCTGCCGTGTCCTTGACACAACTGAGTGTGCTATAAAGAACTGAACACCTAACTGGAGAGACACTTCTCTTCCCAGCATCAGGTGACCAGTAATAGGTCAGAGCCAGCATCCATGCCCTGGCGCTTGGAAGCCACCCATGCCTGGCAGGATACTTCGAATTCCACTGCACAGACTCTTTCTTGTAAAGAGTTCTTGCTTCGCCTCAGTGGACCACTAACCCCGAAACTCAACACTCCAAGAGCCTGGCTAAGCCCCAGGAATGCAAATGTTTAAGGCCCTCGGCTGGGCCAGTGCTGTAGACTAAACTAGGGAGGCTTAAGAGCTTTTTAGGGCTTGATGTTTTGGGGAGATTTTTTGTTTTGATTTTTTTTTGTTGTTGTTAGAGAGGGTGTGGGGAAGGTTGAAAGGAAACAGGACTATTTCCAGCACCTGTAATTACTCTGCTGCCTCATTCACCAGAACCGTGGGCAGTTGCCTTGGCCTGGTGGGTGGGAGTGAGAAACTCGGGAATTCAGACATTTGAACAGGACACTGAGGAATTGGGGAGAAGAGAGGGGCATGGTTTTTAACCTTCTTTTTTAAATGTTTATTTATTTATTTGAGAGAAGGGTGTAGATAGACAGAACGGGTGCACCAGGGCCTCCAGCCACCGCAATTAAACTCCCAACACATGTGCCACCTTGTGCATCTGGCTTTATGTGTGTACTGGGGAATCGAACCTGGGTCATTAGGCTTTTAAGGCAAACACCTGAACCACTAAGCCATCTCTCCAGCCCACGGGCATGGTTTTAAAAGAAGGGAGGGGGGTCTTCCCATGGAGCCTGGGGACTTCATTCCCTCTTCTCACACCAAATGTTTATGGCCAGAAGAGCCAATTAACTCCACCCTACTAACCTGGCCCCAGGATGTCATAGCTTCAAAAACACACAGACAAAAAGCTGCCCTCAAAAAACAAGAAGCACAGAGCCCACCCTCAGTGTGCCTTCAAAAGGAAGGTGGTAAGGAAAGGTGGAGGGAGGGTTAATCAAAATCTAAGAGGATATAAATAAATCATATGGAATCCTCCGGTTTTGGACAATGGAACACTCAGGAGCCGTAGATCGTTGCTAGAAAATTTTCAGGGTCAGGGATGGGATACCTTCCAGTGAGTTGTTGGCCAGGGAGGTCCCTAATGCCCCCAAAACATTATAGGCCATTGCCGAGGCCCTTGGTTTCCCACCAGGAATAGATAGTAAGACCCTACTGCTGAAGACTTCACATACTTGGGCTGCAAGGCCACTGAGAAATCCTGCTGGAACTGAGCTGATAACCTCCTCCATGTAGACCAGCTGACAGAAAGCTGGAAGAAGCCATTCTACATGCAGTTCAATGGGAGAAAGAGATACCACAAGTGAAGATACTCAACAGTGGACACTGCAAGCCTTATAATTGGCCAGCTAGGCCAAATGAGCCAACGGGTGCAATAGTGGCATATCTATCATGGTGGAAACCAACTGCCCTCCAATTGGACTGGAGGCCCACTCCATGGGGGGGAATACATCCCTGATACTGAAAACCTAAAACAGGGGTAGTCATGGGCCCTAGGGGTGTAACATCTGCTGATATCTGGATAAATGTATATACTATGCTTATCAAACTTCCCAGTAAGCACTTCTCTTAATATTCAAACCCTTATATTAATGCTACTCTCACTTTGGGTAGAGAACCTTCGCTTTTCAGATGGCAGTGACCTTGGGATGACTCAGAAGGTATCATAGTGCTGGAAAGAAGTGACTGGAGTACTGAGTAACATCTCGATCACACCTTCCAAGGCTCAGGGTCTAATGTGGAAGAGGTGGCGGAAAGAATGTAAGAGCCAAAGGAAGGGTAGGACTCCTTACAACGTGCTCCCTCCAGACATAAAATGGCCTGGATATCCATGACCTCATAGTGCCTGACACTACCTACACAAGACCATCATAAGAGGAGGAAAAGATCATGACATCAAAATAAAAGAGAGACTGATTGAGATGGGGAGGGGATATGATGGAGAATGGAATTTCAATGGAGAAATTGGGGGGAAGGAGGGTATTACCATGGGATATTTTTTATAATCATGGAAAATGTTAATAAAAATTGAGAAAAAAAAAAAAAGGAAGGTGGTGAACCTCTGCAGGGAGATTTGATCCTTCAGGCACGACACAAGGCCAAAAAACAGTGAACCAGCTGTCTCAGTCTTTCATTCTAGGCCAAAGGATCCAGCCTCACCATGGACCAGACACTATCCTAGGCATGGGGAACACAGAACCAGGTGGGCAGAGCCCTGAGGGACAATCAACAGATAATCATGGAGTAGAAGCTGGTTGTATCAAAGACGCCGACTTTTCCACCATCAGTGAAGAGGTATGCGAGTTCATCCGTCCATTCAAATTCCTCCTAAGCACCCACCATGCACAGCCACCATGCCCCAGCCGCTTTATGAGGTGGGTACCACAAATCCAACAGTGAGAAAACCAGGTCTATGCCTGGGGCATATTCCAGTGCTCCCCACAAGTCTTGGGGTTCCTTATAAGCCCTCAGGCCAATCACTGAGGGCGGGGAATCAACCCAACTTTTGCTCCTCAGTTCCCTCAGGCTTCTCCAGCTCCACTGCCTAAAACACTCCCGAAACAGCAGGAGGTGGGCATTTCCTCCTCGTTTCAAGGATTAAATAAGATATTCCAAGCAAATAGACCATGTACAAAACACCACCCTGACAGTGAGCTAGGAAGCCCAGGGATGAAAGAGGTCTTTCCTAGCTCTCCAGAACCTCCAAGGGCATGAGGGAGATAGGACCGCCACACATCTACATATACCTGGGGCAGGGCAAGTGGAAGGAGAGGCAAGAGAAGGCAAAGTCTTCTGGGGGGTTAAAGCATGTGGCTTGGCCAGCTAAGCAGGTAGGTCTACCCAACCTACCTAGGGTAGTCCTAGCCCAAGAGACAATGATGGCTAATTATCGCCCTCTAGTCTGTCTTCCACTGCAGTCCTCTGCCAAAGACAATGCCTGGCACTCAGTGGGCCTTTATACCTAGTTTTTAAAAAAATCTTGTTTATTTACTTATGAGAGATAAAGATAAATAGAGAGAGAGAAATAGGCATGCCAGGGCCTCTAGCCACAGCAAATGAACTCCAGACACCACCTTGTGCATCTGGCTTCATGTGGGACTGGGGAATCAAACCAGGGTCCTAAGGCTTTGCAGGCAAGTGCCTTAACCACTGAGCCATCTCTCCGACCCTGTTAAAAAATATTTTAGGGGCTGGGAGATGGCTTAGTGGTTAACGCACTTTTCTGCAAAGCCAACGGACTCAGATTCATTTCCCCAGTATCCACGTAAAGCCAGATGCACAAGGTGGCATGGGCATCTGGAGTTCCTTTGCAGTGGCTGGAGGTCTTGGAGCACCTATATTCTTTCTCTCTCTAATAGATAAATAAATAAAATATGTTTTAAAACTATTTTAGGGCTGGAGAGATGAGTGGTTAAGGCACTTGCCAGAGAAACCTAAGGACCCAGGTTCAATTCCCCAGAACTCATGTAAGCCAGATGAAAAAGGGGCACATGCATCTAGAGTTCATTTGCAGTGGCTAGAGGCCCTGGCGTATCCATTGCCTCTCTCTCTCTCTCTCTCTTTCTCTCTCTCTCTCTTTCTCACTATCTCTCTAATAAACAAAATATTTAAAAATAGTCTATTTATTTATGAGACTTTGTTTATTTAATTAAGAGACAGAGAACTTCATACCTATTTGTAGGAGGAAGGTTTTACCATGCAAAATCAGGAAGGAGGCAAAGAAAACGTGGTAGGGGCTGGGAACAGCAAAGAAACACATACCAATCTGGACGTTAGTCCCTGACCCAAGTGGACATCCCAAGCCATCTGAAATGGGTTGAAAGTACAGTTCCCTGTCTGCTTTTTCTTTTTTCCAAAATTTATTTATTTGAAAGAAAGAAGTATAGAGAGAGAGAGAGCACTCCAGGGCCTCTAATCACTGCAAATAAACTCCAGACACATGAGGTACCTTGTACATCTGGCTTACATGGGTCCTGGGGAATCAAACTTGGGTCCTCTGGCTTTGCAGGTGCCTTAACTGGTAAGCCATCTCTCCAGCCCACTTTTTCTTTTCAAGACAGGATTATACTATGTAGCCCATGCTACCCTTGAATTTGTGGTGATTCTCCTATCTCAGCCTTTTGAGTGCTGGATTATAGGTGGGGCCCACCACACCTAGCTCCCTGCCCCTTTTTAAACAGAAGGAACTGCTAGGATCTGACCAGAGACTAAGCAAGCTGTCAGCTTAGGGCCAGGATCCAGCCAGGGTCCTCCCATGAGCTCTGGGATTGGATGGTGGGAAATAGGAGAGGCTGGGAGGAAGCACCCTACCAAAGCTTGGTGGAAGGGTGACTGGGCTAGCAGAGACAGTGGTGTAGACACAGAAGTTTACTCAGAGCCGCATGAGGATCCACCATCCCTGCCACCCAATCCCATTTCCCCACATGGCCTTCCCAGACACCACGGTGGCCTCCTCTCCTTTCTTCTTTATAGGGGAACCAGGCTTATGTAAGTCTTGCTAGGTCAGAGCAGAGCAGTTCAGCCTCCTGCAGCTTCCTCTGTAACACAGCTCCGAAGACAATACCAGTCCCATGAGATGGGGTCCTGTACTCAACCAGGGGCCCCTCACCACATCCCTAACCCCTGACTGAAAGGGTCCCCCCCTCCTCTCCTTAGCCTGATCTCACTGAGAGAATAAGAGACTGGCATTTCAGGGTCCCAGGGTATATTGGGGGGGCATTAACCAGGGGGCCTAAAGAGAGCTTGATGTGTTCCAGGGCCACTATGACTGACTCACAGTGGCCTAGGAGACTCACATGGACCCACATACTGCACTGCCCCCTTCTGCTTCTCCACCTCCTGGCTCCTCGTTAGGACTCCATACAGGGTATAACCACCAGGGTCTCTCCTCCAGCACTAGCCACAATGGTATACTCACCAGCTCATGTGACTATCCCCACCAAGAGCAGAGAGTCCTGGGGACAGGAACCCTGCCTTGCCCAGCTATTTATCAGGAGCATAGCAGAGTTGTTGAATGTACAAAAGGGAAACTTCTCTGAATGATGTCACCAGCTGCCCATGAGGCACCAGCAACATGACTATCTGCCATCTGTCTTGCAGAGGCTCTGCACTGTGACCTCACACTCATTTCTACAGATGTGGAAACTGAGGCTCAAGAGGCTAAGGAACTTGTCCAGGATCCAAGTCAGAAGCCAGAATCAAGGCTCATGGTGTAAATATTCATGTCTATGCCCACAGGTTAATGTCACTCTCACTTTTGGTTAGAGAAGCTTCTCTTTTCAGACGGCAGTGACCACTGGGATTACTCAAAATTCACCATAGTCAGGCGTGGTGGGGCACGCTTTTAAACCCAGAATTTGGGAGGCAGGGGTAGGAGGATTGCCTTGAGTTCAAGGCCACCCTGAGACTACATAGTGAATTATAGGTCAGCTTGGGCTAGAGCAAAAGCCTACCTCAAAAAAACAAACAAAAAACAAACTCATCATAGTGCTGAGAAGGAGTGGAGCGTTCAGCACTGAGACATCTCTACCACCCCCTCCACGGCTTAGGGATCACTGTGGAGGAGGGGGTGGGAAGAACCAAAGGAAGGGGAGGAGAGTGCTTTCGACTACTGTCTTCTAGATATAAGCGACCATTTTATGACCTCACATGCTGATGATTTACACAAGACCTGAACACATATGGGCATATACGGGCAAAAAAAAAAAAAAAATTCTGAGAACAAAACAGAACGACTAGTTGGAAAGAAGAGGAGGTTCAATAGAGAAGAGATAGGGTTGGGGGACAAAGGACAGTGGTGGAGAGGATTATGATCAGGGTATGTTGTGTATATGAATAGAGGCAGTCAATAAAATGTTAAAAATTCAAACTAAAAACTTTAAAAAATTTTTTTAATATTTTTAATTATTTATTTGAAGACGACAGACAGAGAGAGGAAGGCAGATAGAGAGAGAGAGAATGGGTGCACCAGGGCCTCCAGAGGCTGAAAACGAACTCCAGACGCATGCAACCCCTTGTGCATCTGGCTAACGTGGGTCCTGGGGGAATCAAGCCTCGAACGGGGGTCCTTAGGCTTCACAGGCAAGTGCTTAACCATTAAGCCATCTCTCCAGTCCTAAAAACATTTTTTAAAAGCTCATGGTGTTTCCAGCATACTGAATGTCTGGGAGTGGAGGCAGAAGGCTGGCCCCAGATCAAAATGCATGGGGGTAGGGGGCCCATAGACCATAACGCAGGGTGTGTCCCCACCTACTTGCTCCACAGACATCCTGGAGAAGCTATTCCTTAAGTGGGCATGGGCATGGGGAGTGTCCATCGCCTCCAGCTACCTCCCTGGCCACGGATTTGTGGCATCATGGGCTGTCAATGCCCACGCCCATGGCCACCTCCAGCTCTTGACACGGCCCAGACCCCAAGGCCTCCCCCTCACTAGCCACAGGAAACACTGGTGTGCTCCAAGCTGCGCTTCCCAGAACACTCTGCGCTTCCCCAACCTGCCCGGAAAGAGGGAAAGAGCACAGCTGCTTCCTGTCTCCACCTGGCTTGTCACAGCCCACAACTGAACACCCTGCTTCCTGTGGCTCTTGGGGCCTCTCAGGGAGACAGACAGCCTTACCACATGTGTGGAATAAATGGAAGGTCCAAAGAGGACATAAAGCTCTGGAGCTGGATAGAAGGCTTAGCTGTTAAGATGCTCACCTACAAAGCCTAAGAACCCAGGTTTGACTCCCCAAAACCCACATGTGAACCAGATGCACATGGTGGCGCATGCTTCTGGAGTCCTATTTGTAGTGGCTGGAGGCCCTGGTGCTCCTATACTCCCTCCCCCTTCCCCCCCCACCTCTCTCTCTTTCTCTCTCACAAATAAATATGTAAAAATAAAATATTGAAAAAGTTCCAACCCGAGCAATGAGCCGATCTGCAGAAGTAGGGGAAAATAGATGTTTCCTCACTACAGAAAATCAGCTACATGTGGCTTCAAAACTGTCTTTTCCCACCTGGTGACTTGAATATCTGTGAGGGGAGGAGGGGCGTTCATATATGTATGAATGTCTGTGTATGGGCACATGTCTATGTATTACATGTGTAGGCCAGAGGTCAATGTCAGATGTCTTTTTCAATCGTTTTCTACCTTTTATTTATTTATGTATTTTTATTTTTGAGGTAGGGTTGCACTCTAGCCCAGGCTGACCTGGAATTGACTATGTAGCCTCAGGGTGGCCTTGAACTCACAGTGATCCTCCTTCCTCTGCCTCCTGAGTGCTGGGATTAAAGGTGTGTGCCACCACACCCATTTTTAAAAATATTTTATTTACTTTAGTATTTGCAAGCAGAGAAAGATATATATAGAGAGAATAGGCGTGCCAAGACCTCCACCCACTGTAAGCAAACTCCAGATGCATGTGCCACTCTGTGCGTCTGGCTTTACGTGGGTACTGGGGAATCAAACTCCAGTCATTAGGCTTTGTAGGCAAGTGCCTTAACTGCTGAGCCATCTCTCCAGCCCCTACCTTATTTTTTGAGGCAGGGTCTCTCACTGAACCTGGAGTTCACCAATCCTCAGCAATCTTATCTCTATTTCCCCAGTGTGGGGATTACAAACACATGCTAGGATTTCAGCCACGCACTACCATGCCTGGCTTTTACATTTGTGCTAGGGATCAGAAGTCTTCATGCTTGTGTGGCAAGTATGCCATCACCCAGCCACATGAGCTGAAAAAAATCTCTTTTACACACACACACACACACACACACACACAAAATTCAATGGTAACCTTTATCAGGTACTTACTATGGCTCCGGGTCCCAGCTAAACTCCTGTGACTTTGCACACATGCCACCCTTGCCCAGTGATGGATCTCTTTCTGTTTACCTTTCTTCCTTCCACTCCAGTTCTCACAGTCCTAAAATGTCAGGGCCATCTCCCCCAGGTGGCATTCCCAGATTCACCTGCTGAGTAAACCCTGATTCCCAGCAAATTCCTACTGGGATTTACTACCCTCCGCCAGCATTGTATTATTTGGAAGCTAGCTGGTTACTCGCTATCTTCCCTTCCAGAGAGCAGAGGCGAGGATTAATGATCACAAACTCTGCAGCATGTTTCCATCTTGGAGTCCAGGATCCTGGCTATTAGAAGGACATCTCTAGACAGCTCGCCTGCAACACCTCATCCCATTCATAGGGTCCTCTGAGGAACAGAGAGGTTTAACGGCATGCTCAGGTCACAGAAGCAGGAAGTACCAGTCCTGGCTGGCAGCCAGCTCCCTGACTCCCAGCCAGGATCAAAACGGCTTCAGCCTCCACACACAGACTAAACACAGCTTCCCCGGCAGCCTCCTCCAAACAAGAAACTGCCTCAATGAAGAACCGTGTCGCCCATTGAATCCAGAGATGCCACCCAACAGCCTGCCTGTGTCTGTCTGAGGCAGTGGGCTACAGTGGCCTGTAGAGTATTGTAACTCTCCATGCCTGCCACCCCAGTCAATCAGACTCTTTGCCAAGACTTGTGTCCGTCACCACCCAGCAACTAAAGGGGCTCTGCCTTTAGTTTTCTGGTTTTTCTTTTTTGTGTGTGTGGTACTAGGGATCAAACCCAGGGCCTTGTGCAACGCTAGGTTAGTACTCTGCCACAGAGCCATGGTTGCAGCCCTGTTAAGCCTTTAGTTTAAGGCACAACAGAATTCTCCCACACTCTGTCCCACCATGGCCTTGCCAGTGCCAACATCAAAATCTATTCTGCTTGGCTAATGCCTGGGCCCATCCAGTTATGGCCTGGATGAGGCCCTGTGAGAATACACACACGTGCATACACACTCACACCCCTCCCTGTCTCCAGAAACTGCATCGTACACTCCCCAGAAGAATCTAAGCAGCCTGGACTCTCCCCCATCTCCAACCCACAGCAGTAGGCAACTGGGCCAGCTGGGAGCTTCTCCTTGCCAGGCCATATCCCTTGGGGATATGAGCCACGAGCCCCAGGCGGGTGAGGCCCACTGTCTCACCTGCCCCCTTTCGGTTCATCCAGCTACACTCCCCGTGTCAGTCGGGAGCAGGTCGGAGCTGGAAAGAGCATTGGGCTGCTGTGGTTCCCTGGGCAGGGCAGGGCAGGGCAGGGCAGGGCAGGGCAAGGTTGCTGTACCTCTGCAGCCCCTCCAGCTCTGACCTCCAGCACCTAGTCCTGCTTGTAAATGACTAAGCGATTTCTCCCTGGAGCCAGATGCCGAGAGGCCCTTGCTGGCTGCATAAGTGCACCAGGATGCCCGGAGCCGCACGCGCTGAACCCTTAATTAGCGAGTCCTCTTCTTGGGAAAGAAAACCCCTCCATGTTTTGTTTTGTTTTATTTTCTGCTTAAATGAAACAAATCCGCCCACGTAGTTACAGGAAGCGCAAGCATGTGAAACTGAGCCGTTTGCAAAGAGGATTAGTCAGCAACCTTGTGAGTGGCGAAGGGCTCTCATAGGTGGGGCAGCCTGTGCTTGTGAGGTTCCCTGTCAGGAGGGAAACCAGGGTGGCCCTGACCTTCCCACCTGCCCACTCAGTGGTCCTCAGATGCCTGGCAGCGGGTCTAGTTAGAATGCAACCAGTACCCAAGGACAAGCTCACTGGCACCAGACAGACAGTATAGCGTGCATCATATTGCACAGTACAGAGAATTCAGACTCAAATTCAAACCCCACATACCAAGAGGTGGAGCCTCTCCTGGTCCATTTAGCATCTGTAAATGGGGATAATGGCACTCGCCAGCAGGGTGATCACCAAAACTGTGGGAGAGAATCCATGTGAGGCGCTCTGCACTGGCTACCCGAAAGCCAATCAAAACATGCTGCCTCTGTATGAGGTAGTCCAGGTAGAAGAGCAAAGGTGGGCAGTTGGGGGTGGGGGAAGGATGTTGTTCCGAGCCGGAGTGGGTCTCTTAGTGCAGCAGAATCTGCTGAGTCAGTTCCCAGCCCTGAGTGTTACACACAGTGCAACCTAGCCAGGTGGGCAAGGGGCCAGAGGCCACCAGAAACAGCTCCAGTCCCAGCCTTCTTGGGTGCAAGTTGTGTGACCCTCCTGGGCTTCAAAGCCTCCCCATCTGGACAAGCCAGGCAGATTGATCCCCTGGCATTTTGTTTTCAAACAGTGAAGTGTTGTGACTTTAAAAACAAACAAAGAAACCCAAAGAAGTATTTGTTAATGTCCTCAACAAATCTAGATTCTTGCTTCTTTTGGGGAGAAATAAAAAAAAAAAAAAAAAAGGACACTGTCAGCCAGGTGTGGTGGCGCACGCCTTTAATCACAGCACTTGGGAGGCAGAGGTAGGAGGATCTCCATGAGTTCGAGGCCACCCTGAGACTACATAGTGTAATTCCAGGTCAGCCTGGGCTAGAGTGAGACCCTACCTCAAAAAAAAAAAAAAAAAAAAAAAGACTGTCATGCCAGTGGGCACCCTGGCCGGAGGAGCTACCCCCTTTGCCAGGTCAAGGATGTTCTATTTTGCCACAGTCCTGCCCCTGCCCTACAGCCTACCCTTCTTAGCCCTTGGGGGCATGTGAGCTTATGACCCAGTTTAAAACCCTAATTTTATGTAGGAGCATGACCTCAGCCACTTGCCACTAGAAATATCTACAGGAAATATCCCCTTGGGAAGGTAATTAAAGTCTGATGCTTAAGGATGGTTTTTCTCAGAGAAAAACAAGATGCTATAAGGAAACCTACACCCCAGGCTGGCAGAGGGAAGCCTGGGGGTAAGGCTGTCATCTCAAAATTCTTTATATGAATTCCCAGACCCTATTCTCTTTCCCAACCTCCTCCTATCTCCTGGTTACGAGCCTAAATCATCCCTCTGGCTCTCATCCCTCTAGACAGACAGTGAGCGGTACAGTCAAAACACTGAGGGGCACAGTGTCAGCCCCAGGCTCATATTCCCATCGGGAAGGACCTAGGGTACCTGGGGGGAGCCCTCCAGTTTCCTCACCAGTCTGATGTTCTGCTTATTGGAGAAGAGTTGGCCAGATCTGAGCCTAACAAAAACATTTAACGGGTCTAGTGGATATCTGGGGCATTTTCCAGTGGACTCGGTCACTCCTGAAGGGAACAATACACACCCTCTCTTCTTTCATGCAACTATCACCAGCACCTGCTGAGAGCTGGCCACTGGGAATCTTCCTCCTCTTCTTCCTCCTCCTCCTCTTCCTGCTCCCAGGAACCCTCCCATGGCCGTCCTTTGCCTAGCCGAGGTCTTCTGTCACCCTGCCCCACAGCAGCACATCCCACCCCGGGCTTAGCCTTTCACCCGCTCCTCAGCCCCGCCCCACGTCAGGACTGTCTTCCAGCTCAGGGGTAGGTAGCATTTCAGAACAGACTGCCCTCGGCAGCAGTACCTGAGTTAGGGATGGAAAACGTCCAGAAGGGCACAAGTCCTCCGTCAGCATTGAAGAACTGCTCCCATTTCTGAAACCCAGGGAGATGTGGTCCATGAACAGCAGGCTCATCCTGGACTTGTGAGTGGCCTTGGGCTTAGCTTTAGACAATCACTGCTTGTGGTCACCTCACTACCATGCTCTCTAAAAGGTCCAAAACTCCCCTGGGGCAGTTTTACATAACGAGTCAACATGAGACTGTCCAATTGCCACAACATTCAGCTACTTGTGCAAGCGATCTCCATGATGGCACCTGACCGGTAACGAGGCAACTGGAGAGGACTGTCCCCACTCCTACCCTGTTCCCACATGCACAGTGTGCTGCAGGAACGAGAAGGAACCGAATTCAAAGAGACGCTGATAGCTTCCCAATGACACGTGTCCTGAAATCAGCAACACGGACATTCATAGCAAGTGATGTGCACGGCATGGGAATGAGCCCGGCGAAGACGGTGAGAAGAAAGCCCCTGCGTGAGCTGCATACGCTCGGAGCCCTGACAGACAGTGCTGCTTGCTCACGTGTGCGGTGAGGTTGGGAACACCCTGCCTTGTCGTTCTCCTAAGGGCTTCCTTGTCTCAACTCAGTGACTGGCTGAAGTAAGAAACCCAGCCCCATTTTCTACTGTATGCTTTACCTGGCTGGGGCGGAAGCACTGTTCAGTACCAGAGAAAGTTCCATTGCCCCAAACACACCTTCCCAAGAAGAAAACAGAGCTCACACCCCACGTTGCCCAAACACATGGGGTAAAACCACACTTCACACCTGACACCCTGGAACTTGCAAACACCTGGGTGCTACCTGCCTGGCCCTGGTATCATTTGCTTGTATCTATTCCTGACAGTTTCCTGGACACATTTTGGAGGACAGAGGAAGTGAGGGGTAAGAGAAGGCTGCCCACAGTTGGCCTCTAGAGGAGTGGTCTCGATTTTCAGCAGTTTAAATTATTTCTCCCAAGGCTAAATGTAGAGAACCCAGTTCCCAACCAAACCCATCTGGTTTGAATGGCCCCAAGACACTATGGACAGTGTCCAAAGGAACAGGTTCCAGGGTCGCTCAGTTTAAACCCCTAAAGCACAAGAGCCCTGTCTGATCTTTCCTAGGACTTCAATGTTATTCCCAAGTTTGATGGACTTCGAATCAATGAGGATGGTCTGTGTACAGTGAAGAGCTAAGGAAGCGAGTCAGTGGTAAGTGATGATGTTGGGTGATCAGGGCCACTAGGGATATCAATGTCTGTTGTCTGTGTTTGAAATTTTCCATCATAAAAATCCACAAACTGACAGCAATGTAAAAAACTCAGCTGTGGAAAGACACATCAGCAGGAAGAAAGAGGCCCAGTCATGGTGAGGATTCAGTTCAGACGCGACCTCCGGGTTGGCCCTGTCTGGGCTTCAACCTCCGGTGGCACCGGGACAGCGAGGACAGAGCCCGCATTCAGGGGGACAGTGGCTGAATGATGAAGGAGTTTTTATAAAGGAGAAGAAAAAAAAAACCTTCATCCTGAGCTGACCAGACAGCTGAGTGTGGTCTGGTGATGGGAAGGCCGGCTTTGAGGGGCCCTGGAGGACAAGGCAGGAAGCAAAGGAAAGACACTAATCCCAAGAATCAGCTCAAGATCAGCGTGGCAAAGGGGGCAAGAAGGGAAACCTATTTTTCTGAGTAACACATTTCTCTGAAAAAGAGGAAATCTTTTCAAAAGAACCCTGACACATACATATAATATATGGGTAATTACCATAAATTGAAGCCTGGGGCTTCCTTCTTAGGATGATTTCTTCTGGAGCTTCACAGACACAAGGCCTTTCTCATGAGTGTTTCTTAAAATCTCCAAACTGAGAAGACCCTGGAACTCAGAGAATGTGCCCAGGTCTTCCCCATCGCTTGTCGTCACAGGAATCAAGCAGCATGGTTCCATTTTCCTGGGGTTCCTCTGGGAATCCACAGAGGCATGAAGCAAGAGACAGGAGTGCCTCAGCCCTCACAAAGCCCCTGTTCTCTGATGTCTGTGCTTAATCTCAGGCCTGGGGAGCCTGACAGGCAAATCTCATTAGCATTTCCTCTGTGACCTCCCCATGCCAGGTGCAGGAGCCTCTGTCACCATGAAGCCTACCAGCAGGAAGATTAGTAGAAACAAAATAACACTGCCTAGCCAAACACTGGCACAGACCAGCAGCCAAATCGTCAAGCATTGAGGGCCTGGCTGGAGGAGACCAGGGCAGCCAGTTGGAAGGACCAGGGAGCTGAATTGAGTCTCTTGAAGGACATGACCAGGTGTCCAGTTACCGTATTTTATGTGCAAGGGGACAGAGCAGAATCAAGAATAAACCATTTTAGCTTAGCCCTATATCATAAAAATAGCTCTGGAGGGTTGGAGGGATGGCTTAGAAGTTAAGGCATTTGCCTGCAAAGCCAAAGGACCCAGGTTTGATTCCCTAGGTCCACGTTAGCCAGATGCACAAGGGGACGCACACATCTGGAGTTCGTTTGCAGTGGCTGGAGGCCCTGGCGTGCCCATTCTCTCCCTCTCCCCTCCCTTTCTCTGTCAAATAAATAAAAAGTAAAAACTAGCTCTGGAGGTAAAATCGTGGAGGAGGGACGCAAGGACACTCTACGCCCACTGACAACCCCTAAGCCTGACGCTGGGTGCCTCCTCCTGCTACCCAGCTCTGCAGTTACTCACCAGTCCTCTCCGTGATGGCCAGTATCCCAAACCCATCCCTGAAAACCTTCTTGAATGGTTACATGTGTCTGGGATGCATGTGTGTCTGGGGGCCTCCAGGCACCCTCACAGCTACCTAATATTTTATGCCTAAACATACTGGGTCATTGGCTCTTGAGGCCCTGGAGTTTTGTGCCCAACAAACACAAAACACTAATGATGCTGGTGAAGTCAGCAGTCACAGTAGAAAGAACACAGGCTTGGGCAGCGACAATGGCCCAGTCAGTAAAGTGCATGAGGACTGAGTTCAGATTCCCAGAACCCATGTAAAAGTCAAATATACTGTAATCCTGGCTCTCGGGAGTAGGGACAGGTGGATCCCCGGGGCAAGCTGGCTAGCTGGACTGGTTGGATCGTTGATTTCTGGGGTTCAGTGACAGACCCTGTCTTAATAAATAAGGTGGAGAGTGACTAAGGAAGACTCCCAATGCCAACCTCTGGCCTCCACACAAACACACACACCTGTGCACCTGCATATGCTTGTGCACCCCCCCCCACACACACACACACAGGAACATGCATACACAAGTAAAAAGACGGCAGAAAGGAGGGAGAGAAAAAAGAAAAGAGGGATGGGGAGTAACTCAGCTGTTAACGGTGCTTGCCAGCAAAGCCTGACAGCCTGGGTTCAAGTCCCCGGTATCCACATAAAGCCAGATGCACAAAGTGGCACATGTGTCTGGAGTTAGTCTGCAGTGGCAGGAGGCCCTGGTGTGCCCATTATCCCTCTCTCTCACTTTCTCCCCCCCCCCCATATATGTGTGTGTATGTATAATAAAATACTTTTTAATGAGGGCTGAATATCAAGCTGGTATGCCATTGTCCACATAGCCATGTCACTTTCTGCAGCTTATGAAACGTCTTTGAAATTCACTTTATCTCACCCATAAACAAAGTGGCAGTATCTAACTCACAGGGTCGTCAAAGGGTGAGGAATCTCTCCTCAGTACCAAGTGCACTGCCTAGCAGTCACCGGCATTCATCAAAGGTCCTGACTATTAGCACAATCATCCTTGGAGCAGAAAGAACCCCACATGGAATGCTAGCCTGAGCATAGGGGGAGAAGTCAGGAAGCTGTCAGTGGGTCCCAACAAGAAATGGGGAGAAAAAATCCTTCTATAATGGTGTGCCCAGAAGCTATAGATTGTTATTAGAAAATTTTCAGTGCTGGAGTGGGATGCCTTCTAGTGAGCTGGCTAGGGAGGCTCCTGATATCACCAAAACATTACAGGCTATTGCTAAGACTCTTGGTTGCCCACTAGAACTGTATGGCAAGACACTATTGCTGAAGACTTCACATTCATGGGCTGCAGGTCCTTGAGAAATCAGGCTGGAAGCCTCCTGGTCCTGTTGACCAGCTGTTAAGATGCTGGAAAGAGCTGTACTGCCTGCAGCCTTTAGGGAGAGCAAAGTTATCAATGGTGTTAAACAGCACTGAACCCTGCAAGCCTTATAGCTGGCTAGCCAGGCCAAATGTGCCAACTGGTGCAATGGTGGAATGTCTGTTATGGGGGAAACCAACTGCTCTCTAATTGGACTAGCACCCCACTCCACAGGAGGGAATTCATGCCTTAAAAGTTTATTCATACTCAAAAGTCTATGGCTGGGGAGGTCATAAGCCCTTAGTAGGGGCGGGGTGCTATTACTGTTGTCTGACTAAATACATAGATTATGCCCAGCCCACAAAACTGCCTTCTAAGCACTTATGTTTATGCCCATATATTAATGTGATTTTTATTTTTGGTTAGAGAAACTTCTCTTTTCGGATGGCGGTGACTCAAAACTCACCACAGTGCTAAGAAGAAGTGACAGAAGAGTGTTCATCACTAAGTGAGACATCTCTATCACATCCTCCAAGGCTTAGGGACCATTGTGGAAGAGGTGGCAGAAAGACTGTAAGAGTCAAAGGAAGGGGAAGACTGTTTACAATGCTCTCTTCCAGACACAAGTCACCTTGATATTCATGACCTCACAGTGGCCAACACTACCTATACAAAACCTGCTTAACAGGGGTGGGGGGGGTGAGGATATCAAAAAGAAGAGAGACTAACTGGAAAGAAGAGGAATTCAGTGGAGGGTGGATTTTGAAGGGGGAAAATGAGGGTGGTGAGAGGGGATTATCATGGTGTATGGTCTACACTTATAGAAGGTGTCAATAAAAAGTTTTAAAAATCGAGCTGGGTGTGGTGGTGCATGCCTTTAATCCCAGCACTCGGGAAGCACAGATAGGAGGATCACCATGAGTTCAAGACCACCCTGAGACTACATAGTGAATTCCAGGTCAGCTTGGGCCAGAGTGAGACCCTATCTTGAAAAAAAAAAAAAAGTTTAAAAAATCATTCTAGGTATACACACATAAGTCTCTCTCTTCCTGATCATCATGAGGTAAGCTGCTTTGCTCCACTACACACACACACCATGCCGAGATGCCTCACACAGGCCCAAAAGCAACAGTGCTAAGTGACCATGGACTGCCACCTCTGAAACCATGAGCCAAAATAAATCTGTCCTCCTTTAGGTTGCTTCTCTCATGTACTTGTCACAGAAACAAAAATCTGACTAACACAGGGAAAGGACCCAGAGCTGGGGATGAGGGGACAGTGGTAACTGGTAAAAACAAACAAACAAACGACAACAACAACAACAAAAAGGCAGGGTCTAGTGGCTGCAGAAGAGGCCCAGAGCTCTCTAAGCAGGGGGAGGAAAAGGCGCATCCTTGAATGTGTGGGCCATGGGAAAGGGTCATCGGTGACCTCTGCTGAACAGTTCCAGAATCAGGGGCTTCTAGAGTGGTCTGGGAAGTGGAGGGAAGTGAGGAAGCAGAGGACCCCTCCAGAGACCTGGGAATGGAGGCTAGACAGTAGCTGATGCTACTTCTCTTATTCTAGGTCTGTGGGTCACAGGCCAAGACATCAGAACCACTGCCCACCCTCTCTAAAAACCACTCTGGGACTGGAGAGATGGCTTAGTGGTTAAGGCATTTGCCAGCAAAGCCAAAGGACCCAGGTTCAATTCCCCAGTACCCACATAAAGCTGGATGCACAAGGTGCCACATGTGTCTGGAGTTTGTTTTCAGTGGCTAGAGGCCCTGGGGTGCCCATATGTTCCCCCTCTCTCTCATAAATAAACAAAATGTTTTTAAAAATATCACTCTGCCTCCCAGGCCCCTCCTACCAACACAAGCAGCCTTATTCTTGTATTGCTCAGCTGAAGTGGGCAGTAGCAGAATTCTGGGTCATCCCCAGAAACCCATACGCCCACGAGTATCTCAAAAGCACAATAAAGCCATCCTCCCAGGAACCAACAACTCTCAGGAACTGTAGTCAAAAGCTAGAGACTGAGTGTCCAAGACAGATGAGTAGATAAGGAACACTCTGGTACATGCTACAATGTAGATGAACATGGAAGACATTGCGCTAAGTGAGAAAAGCAGGTCACAAGGGGACAAATATTGTGTCATTCCATTTGTCTAAGGCACCTTCAGTAGACAAATCCATACAGACAGACAGTACAACGTTAGTGTCAGGAACATTAGCATTTAATGGGGACAGAGCTCCCATTTGGGAGGATGAAAGGGATGAAAAGTTCTAGAGATGGACAGTGATAATGTTTATATAATAGTGTAAATGTGCCTAATGCCAGTCACTGAACTGTGCTGGCCATGGTGGCACACACCTGTAATCTCAGTATTCAGGAGACTAAAGTAAAAGGATCATGAGTTCAAGGTCAGCCTGGGCTAAATAGCAAGATCTTGTCTCAAAAATCCAAGGGAGAGCCAGGCCTCGCTGACCTTAACTCGCTCTGTGGCCCCAGGCATGCTTTGAACTTACAATAGTTCTGCCCCTGCACCACCTATGCCCAACCACTTCACCTTTCAAGCCAAGTGCACAGCTTAGCAGACAGTCCAAAGTCCTGACCACTGAGAAGACGTTCCCTCACCGCCATCCTTCAGCTTGTGCCTGCGTATCATGCAGAATCATCTCTAAACTTGGCCCAAATTTCTCCTCCTTTCTTCAACCAAACATAGAGAATTTATGACCCCTCCAGGTACAGAGTGGTGGACAACAAGTAGTGTGGCAGGAGGACCCATAGGCATTTGGGCGACTAGTTCGTGTAACTCATTTGTGGCATCTGGCCCCGCTAGGCCCTGATCATGTAAACACCTCTTCCATCTGATCACAGAGTGCTCCTGTGTATGTCTATCGTTATGGCTTAGTAGGTCAGATAACACCCAGTTCATGTGGGCAGCTCAGGTCAAATGATGATGTGGTGCCCTATGATCAAAGGTTCCCTTTTCACTAAGGCCCAGCAAGAAGCCAAGAGCTGTCTCTCAAAAGAGAGTCGTTATTTGGGGATGATGGCTGGGCCTTGCTCCAAAATCCAAGCACTTGTATGGTGATTCACTTAGAGAGCCTGCCAAAGGCTCCAAAAAGCATCCCTTTCTGTCCCCAACACCTTCAGATAATAGGAGGTTCTGGGTCACACCGCCCAAACATGGGAGGAGCCTGCTCGGCAGACTGGATCAGTAGCAGAGTCTCTGCTCAGGGCCCCACTCAAAACCAGCATCATTTTGAGTCCCTCAGTAGAGATGAGCTGGATAACACACCCAAATGAGGAATGTGTTGCCTCCAAAGTCCAAATAGGTCCAATAGTATTATGCCGCTTCTTGGTTATAGGTGGGGCCTTAGAAGGAGTGTCTTAGCATGTCCCATACCACTAGATTGGTAGAAATTTTACTGAGGCAAAACATTCCTGAATCTCAAAAGGGTTTATTTCTACCTTCTGACACCACTGGACACAAAGAAATTTTACTGAGGCAAGGACTCATGACTTTCAATATGGTTTATTTCCACCTCCTGACATGTCTTAAAGTCCAGAATGAATTTTACTTCTTGTTCATGCAGTCAAATCAAACTAACGTCTTCAATGTAATAGGCCAGTGTAATATACTGTGGAAGGGAAAGGCACTGAAGATCCCTGGGAATGAAGCTGTCCCATAGCATTGGGGAGCTGACTACTCTTGAGGTAGGACCGTGCAGGCATACTGCTGGCCTTGCCAGCTGAAAGAAAAGCTTCTGATAAGACTTGTGGAGAGGTGTGGAGGAAAAAAAAAAAAAAAAAAGTGTTTTCCAGATCAATAGCTATATCTGAGTACAGGGAGATGTGTTCACTTGCTCAAACAAGGAAGCCATATCCAGCACAGCAGCTGTGACTGGAGTCAGCCCTTGGTCAACTTCATGGCACTCCACTGTCATTCAAGATCCATCTGTGTTTTGCACAGGCTACACAGGAGTGCGGAGAGAACCACCACCCCTGGTATCTCTCAAGTTCTTTTTTTTAATTTGTTTATTTGAGAGTGACAGACAGACAGAGAGAGAAAGGCAGACACAGAGAGGGAGAGAATGGGCACGCCAGGACCTCCAGCCACTGCAAACAAACTCCAGACGTGTGCACCCCCTTGTGCATCTGGCTAATGTGGGTCCTGGGGAATCAGGCCTCGAACTGGGGTCCTTAGGCTTCACAGGCAAGTGCTTAACCACTAAGCCATCTCTCCAGCCCTATCTCTCAAGTTCTTGATAAGGGTACTAACCTCTGAAGTTTCTGAAAAGAGGTGTAACATTCCTATTGATTTACCATCTCCTTAGGTGGAAACATTTCTAGCAGCTTCTATTTGACCTCTGCTCACTCCACAGGTCTAGGAATTAATGTAAGGCTTCTCTGGCTAATGAGATGTCTGTTCCAATAACACATTCTGGGTCTAGAAAAATAACCCGAGTGGGGCTGGGAAGATGGGTTAGTGGGTAAAGTGCTTGCCATGAAAGCATGAGGGCTTGAGTTCAGATCCCCAGCACCCATGTTACAAAAAGGGGGGGGGGGCTGGGGAGATAGGTCAGTGTACTAGTAAAAGCACTTAGTATGGAAGCATGATAACCCGAGTTCAGATCCCCAGAACCTATGTAAAGCTGGACACGCAGCACTTGCATTTGTAATCCCAGCCAAATGGGAGGTAGAGACAGGAGAATCCCCAGAAGCTCATGGAGCAGCCAGCCTGGTGAATGGAACAGTGAACAACTAAGATAAGAGACACTGCCTCAGACAAGGTGGAAGACAGGGGCTGACACCTGAGGCTGCGCTCTGACCTCCACACATGCACCATGGTGTGTGCATGCCTACACTCATACACAGGAGCACACACAGAGATTTAAAACTAAAATAAATAGTATAAAATAATTTTTTCTAAAGTCAGGCATGGTAGTACATTTTTGTACTCCTAGCACCGGAGAGGTGGAGACAGAGGATCCCTTGGGCTTGCTGGATGGCTAATCTAGCTAAATCAGTGAATTCCAAATTCAGTGAGAGACCAAACATCTGTGTGGTAATTCACCTACAGAGTGTGCCAAAGACTCCAAAGAATACAGTATCTGCCCCCAACACCTTGAGGAATAGTCTTAAGAATAAGGTGGACAGGGCTGAAGAGACAGATCTGTGGTTAAGGCACTTGCCTATGAAGCCCAAGGACCCAGGTTTGATTCCCCAGGACCCATATAAGCCAGATGTACATGGGGTGCATGTGTCTGGAGTTCATATGCAGTGGCTAGAGGTCCTGGAGTGTCCATATACTCTCTATCTCTCCCTCAAATAAATAAAATAGTTAAAAAAAAAAAAAAAGAATAGAGCCAGATGTGGTAGTGCGCACCTTTAATCCCAGCACTTGGGAGGCAGAGGTAAGAGGACTGCTGTGAGTTCTAGGCCAGCCTGAGACTACATAGTGAATTCCAGGTCAGCCTGGGCTAGAGTGAGATCCTACCTTGAAAAAAAAAAAAGAATAAAGTGGACAGTGATGGAGAAAGATACCTAATCTGGCCTCCAAATACACATGCACACACATACCACATATACCACTCAAAAATGAAAATTTAGGGGCTGAGGGGATGGCTTAGTGATTAAGGCGCTAGACTTCAAAGCTAAAGGACCCCAGTTCGATTCACCAGGACCCATGTAAGCCAGATGCACAGGTGGTGTATGCTTCTGGAGTTTGGTTGCAGCAGTTGAAGGCTCTGGCATACCCATTCTGTCTCTATGTGTCTCTTCTTCTCTCTCTCTCTCTCTCTCTCTCTCTCTCTCTCTGCCTCTTTTTCTCTCAAATATAAATAAAAATAAAATATAAAAAATGAAAATTTAGGACTAGAGAGATTGCTCAGTGGTGAAGGTGCTTTTCTGCAAAGCCTAACAATGCAGGTACAATTTCCCAGTACCCACTTAAAGCCAGGTGCACAAAGTGGTACATGTATGTGGAGAACATCTGCAATGGCTGGAGGCTCTGGCACACCCATTCTATCTGTCTCTCTTCTCTCTATCTCTCTCCTTGCAAATAAATATTTTAAAATAAAAATTTGATTAATTTTTTAAAAGGAAAAATAACCACAGAACATATCTGGGGACCCATTAGACTCTCTATCAGTTGGACTTGAGCAAAAACTCCACTTATTACCTGACTTTCATCAGTCTCTCTCTGACAAGAAGGCCACAGTGACATTTCCAGTCTCCTGAGATCAACATCAGCTCATAGCCAACATCCACTAGTCCCAAAAATTTTTGATTATTTCCTCCCCCCCCCCCACCCACTGCACAGTCACCCTGGTCAAAGGCCACAACACCCTTTGGAGAAGTTTGGCAGAAAGATTAATAGTATAAACTTTCGTTGGTGTACTGGGGCCCTAACTGGGGTCCTAACTCAGGTGGGCCCAGCCTTCCCTTTGTTGAGGAGTTCAGGGTCTTCAAAGTGGCCAGTTGAGAGGCCATGCTTCCCTCTTTTTATGATTCAAGTCAGACTTGAATTCACTCACTCTGGAGGTTTTCTGCTTGTGCGGTCAAGTAAGAATGCAGCAGACTTCCCATCTGTTTCACTTCTAGGAACACCATGATTAACTCTCCAGCACCATAGGTCTGCACAAGTCAGACAGCTCTGATTGCTGCTTTGCCCCTGCCTGTCCATTATGGTAATTACTGATTTCATCCAACTTGCCTTTGGAGTTTGAGAGCTGCCACTTGGCTCCCATCACCTCAGGATCCAATTACCCCCACGGAAGCTCATTGCTCTCGATGATTGTGTTTCACTGTAAGGTCTGCCCTACAGAGAAGAGAAATCGGAGTGCTTCAAGGGTGGTGAACAACATCTCTCAAATCTACTTCCCACAGTACTGGTGGGAAGTCCATCTTCTGGACCTTCCCAGTTCAGGTGGGGCAGTTTTAAGTGACAGTCTCCTCTAGCATTCCATTCTTCCCTTCCTCTAAACCCAGGGAGACCAGGATCTCCAGTTGGAGCACGACGGGACAGTGTTTGATGCATGTTTCTGCCAACCCACCAAGCTGTTAACCAACTTTATTACTCCCAGAGCTGCAACATTAAACATAGGATCTCCTTGTCAACTAATTCAGCTGACCCAATTTTATGTCCCCTTCACCGTGATGGCACACCTGCACTGTCCATCCCCCATGCGCCCAGGTTCCTGCTGTAGGAAACGGGAAGCTTACTAGTTTGTCTGAAGTGATTACTTCCACGTGAGGATTAGATGGCCAAAGGAAAGCACTTTGCTCCTCAGGAAATGGGTGACCAGAACACAGTGGAAGACACAGATATTAACAAGAGAGCTGTGATAGTTAAACTTTAATCAACTTGACCAGACTTGGAATCACCTAGGAAACACCCATCTGGGTGTGTCAATGAGGGTGTTTCTAGAGAGGTGAAGTTGGGGCTGGAGAGATGGCTTAGTGGTTAAGGTGCTTGCCACCCACTTAAAGCCAGATGCACAAAGTGATGCATGTGTTTAGAGTTTGTTTGCAGTGGCTAGGGGCCCCAGTGTGCCCATTCTCTTTTTTTTTTTTTTTTTTTTTTTTTAGTTTTTTGAGGTAGGGTCTCACTCTAGCCCAGGCTGACCTGGAATTCACTATGGAGTCTCAGGGTGGCCTCGAACTCATGGCAATCCTCCTACCTCTGCCTCCCGAGTGCTGGGATTAAAGGCGTGCGCCACCACACCCGGCTCCCATTCTCTTTATATCTGCCTCTTTCTCTCTCATAAATAATAAATAAATAAAATATTTTTAAGAGAGGTGAAGCTGAGGAAGGAAGACCCACCCTGAATGTGGACTGTACTCCATGGGTCCACCCAACTGAATAAAAGGGACAAAGCAGCCGGGTATGGTGGTACACACCTTTAATCCCAGCAATCCAGAGAATCACTGGGTTTGAAGCCAGCCTGGGACTACAGAGTGAGTTCCAGGTCAGCTTGGCCTACCTCAAAAAATCAAAAAGAGAGAGAGAGAAAAAAAAAAGTGAGCTGAGCACCAGCATTCATCTCTCTGCTTCCTGAATGTGGATTCAATGTGACCAGCCATCTTACTTTGCTGCTACCATACTCCTGCCCTCCAGTGTGAAGACTGTATCCTCAAGATGAAGCCAAAACAAACCCTTCCTTAATCTGTTTTTGTCAGGCGTTTTGTCAGTGATGAGCAATATAATTAATATAAGTGCACACTTGACAGAGTGGCCCCTAAAACAAAGCCTGCAGGTGGCCCCCACATGGCTAACCTACGGAGCAGTTTTCAGAACACGAACAGTCATCACTGGCAGCTCTGCCTGACCCTGGGTTGCTGAAGACCCACTCAGGTGTCCTTTCCCAGGTGTGGGTTTCACATCCCAATTCCCTTCCCCTTGGGCCCATCACCCACAGTATCCCTTATTTTTCTAGAAGCAACTTGAGGTAGCAGAGACGCTCAACCTCCTCCATCCGTTGCCTATACAGCAAATTCACACAAGGGTTAAGCTTGGGTTCAGCTCTGGTCCAGTGTTTGTTAACAAATCATTCCCTCATCCCCTAACGCCCAGGCCTGCCGACCCCCCACACAGGCATTGCACAAGGCTGGAGCCTCGATGGCAGGCAGAGTAGGGCTGTGCCTTGGCGGTTTCTCTTACCCAACTCTTCAGGGACAGCCTAAGCCCACTGCTGATGTGGTATGCCTCATGATGCTCAAACTTGTTCTTTTTAATATTGGGCAATGAGCAGATTTTAACAACACTAAACAAGCAAGAAGCTGCCCCGAGCCTCTGGGGAGTGTCACCCAGCTGGATCCCCCCCTAGTGAGCTCCTCCTGGCTGCATGGTCCCTTTGCCGGCGCACACAGTCAACCTCACTGTCCAGGCAGGAAGGCCATACAACCGTTGCCTTTACATGGAGTCACAGGCACTCCCTCTGAGACCTGAAGTCCCTTAAATACTTCTTAGGAAGTAATTACAGATGAACTTACAACATATTTTTGGCTTCAGAATATGCCAGTGTGTATGTGCATATGTGTTAGTGTACATGTGCATGTATTGACCCTTGAAATTTTGGGGATTTTGTTTTGTTATTTTCTAGGCAAAATCACACTCTAGCCCAGGCTGACCTGGAACTCACTCTGTAGATCCAGGATGGTCTTGAGTTCATGGTAATCCTACTACCTCAGCCTCAGCCTCCCAAGTACTGGGATTAAAGACCTGTGCCACTACGCCCACCATGACCTCTGAAATTTGTGAGGAAACCTAAGGACTCATTCACTATATTCTCACGTGTGTGTGTGCACGTGCGCAACTGACTGGTCAGTGATTTCCAGGGTGGCCCGGCCTTGTCTCTGCCTTCCCAGCACTGGGATTACAAGCCCACACAACCGTGCCTGGCCTTTCTAAGTGTGGGTTCTGGAGACTGAACTTGGGTCCTCATGCTTGTAAGGCAAGCACTGAGACATCTCCCGCGCCTTTCATTATACTAGCATTTCCACTTTGACAGATGTTTGAAATTTTCCTTAATAAAAAAAAAATATTCATTAAAGAATTAACACAATCATGCTGAAGGAAAGCCAGGGAGGAGCAATGCTGCATTGGTTATGGGTAAAAATTTTTACAGAATTTGGAGTGGAGTTTTGGCTCTATAGCTAAAGGGGGATGGAAGAAGGGAGAATCCACAGCTCAAGGCTCTGGAGAAGTGTAGACAGGCTGACACGCCAAAGACTCAGATCAGAGACTGGCACAAGTGCATGTCACAAAGCCACTTCCCACCAGGAATATGATGGGGGTGCACATCAGAGCCTGGGCAGCACAGGGCTGGCATCGGGCTACCAGGATACTTTGACTCTTAGATCAAGGAGCATGCTGTTCAAGAAAGAGAGAACAGTGCATCAAAAGTGCTAAATGAAGCCAGGCACGGTGGCACTCGCCTTTAATCCCAGCATAAGGGAGGCAGGGGTAGGAGGATCACTGGGAGTTCAAGGCCACCCTGAGACTACATAGTGACTTCCAGGTCAGCTTGGGCTGCAGTGACACCCTACCTTGGGAGAAAAAAAGTGCTAAATGATAGCCCTTTATCTTTGTTGTTGCCTCTGTGTGTGTGTGTGTGTCCCATATGTTCACCTGCGAAAGGACACTTGCCTAGGTGGCTGAAGAGGGACAATGTGTGTCCCACTCCATCACTCATCCGCCTGTTCTTGCTTTTAAAAAAAATATTTATTTTAGTCAGGCATTGTGGTTCACGCCTTTCCCAGCACTTGGGAGGCAGAGGTAGGAGGACTGCTGTGAGTTCAAGGCCATGCTGAGACTACATAGTACATTCCAGGTCAGCCTTGGGCTACAGCAAAACCCTACCTCGAGAAAACCAACAAGAAAAAATTATTCGAGAGTGGGAAAGAGAGAATGGGCACACCAGGGCCTCCTGCTGCTGTGCATGAACATACACGGGTACTGGGGAAATGAACCCCAGATGTCAGGCTTTGCAAGTAAGCAGCCACTGAGCCAACTCTCCGCTCCCCGGGGTCTTGTTTTTGTTTGCTCCCCTGCAGGACTGGGGATACAGGTTTATGTGGTCATACCTAGCAGCTTATGTGGGAGCTGGAGATTTGAATTCTGCCCCCCTCAGGCCTTCAAGCTGTCATAGGAAGTGCACCTCCCCACTGAACCAGCTCAACTGATAGGCCCTTGCTTGGCCTGGCCTCCCTGATGAGGTCTGTAGAAAATGGAGGGCCTATGCACCCACCCCTAGGCAGACTCCTGGGCCTGTCCCCATGCACCTATCTGATAAAACCCCACAATGAAAGGATGAATGGATTCACGTACCCCAGCTACATCCTGTCTCTGGAGAGATACTGGTGCAAACTTTCTAGACTAAACTCAGGACTGCACTGGGAATCAGAGGCTTTGCTGAGGGGAGAGCACGTCTGCTCCCAAGTTTCCAACCACACAGGAGGAGGCAGCAGGTGCAAGAAAGGAGCAGGCCCCGCACAAATGGACAAGACACAGCGTCCTGGTCAAGCGATGGTAGCACCACTGGTCTCCAGGAGCAGGCAGAAATTCAACATGTGTGCTGATTCCAAGGGGGCCTGTTTTTAATGAAGAAACTGGAAGAACCCACTGAAGGGTGGGTACAGCCTTGCTGAATCAGCCCAAGGAATGCAGCCTTACCTATCCCATAGTGACCTCACTCTGGGGCCCCAGGCAGGACCACTCCTTCTTTAAGACCCTGAAAGCCACTGCTTCTCCCAAGAGCCTGTTCTTGCTGATTGAGGGTGGGAACCAGACTTGGCAAAAAAAAAGAAGACTTGTAAGTTTAGATTCAACAATTCCACACCACTCAATATACACATGTGAGCACATATACACACATACATACACACATTCACCTAGTGGAAAAAGTGCTTCCTGCAGAAAAAAAAAGAAGCAGTAAGAAAAGAGGAGGAGAAGAAATACTTCAAATGATCTAATCCAGCCCATCATTTTGCAGCTGCCTGGCCCATGACCTCAGAGCCGGGGACAGTAACCAACAGCAATAGCCAGGCCTTAAGAGTCTTGGTTCTCAGCCCTGGCTGTGTAATTTGGGTAAGTCACCCACCCTCTCTGGGCCTCCACTGGGAAAGGGCTGGTCTAGCTAAATGTTCTATGAGTGATGTAGCGAGCGCTCCAGGAGTCTTTCCATCTGCGCCACTCACTGATGTTAACCCAGGGCCTTTTGCCTCCCTAAAGGGGAGGTTAGGAAGGCATGGGGTAGAAAAGAGAAAAGCAGCCCACTCCCTCCTCACACCCAACAGCCAGGATGAAAACTACCCCCAAAGCTGCCACCACCCACCCACCCACAATCCCCCACAACCCCCCCCACACACACACACAACACACACAAACCAAAGCTGTCACCACCACCACCACATACACACACACAAAATTCTGCCAAGGACACCAAGCCTTAGTCATGAGGGATAGAACCCTTACCATGAACACCTGTTAAAACTCAACGGCAGCAGTTTCTGATGCTACTGGCTGGACTGTTTAATTAAATATTACTCACTCAGGAAGCAGCCCCTGCCAACTCACCACTACACTATACAGTTTGCTTTGGGGGGGGGGAGAGGAAGAGAGATGAGCCTGGGCCCTCCTCAACTGGCACCAGCAAGGGGCTTCCCTAGCAGGGAGCCTGTTGATGCTGCAGCATTTGCCCACTTTCCAGAACCAAGCTAGGAGAGCCTTGCTAGGTAGCCCTCTGGAGCCAGGGCTAGGCTAGTCCTATTGCTGGGTTACCAGGGATGTACACACACCTGCGCGCACAATAAATCAACTCCTCACTCAGACACACACAGATGTATACAGATATATATATATATATATATATATACACACACACACACACACACAGACCCACTCGCAGAAACAATCACAAGCATAAAGAGACACCCACAGGCAAACATTTATTCACTCACACACGGATATACTCAGGCATCACCCCACATACACACACACATACAACTTCCAGTATCCTCTCGGGCACCATTTACCATCCTGCATCCCTTAAACTTGAAAATTTACTAAGTCTTTACACACATATCCCAGGCGCAGGGGTGAGCCATGCCAAGGCTCCACTAGCAGACTCAGGCTGCTCTAGTTTTTTTTTTTTTTTTTTTTTTTTTTTTTCTGTTTTCATCGATTTCCTGACATAACCTCCGTTGCTGGGAGAAGCCTTGGCGGCTCCGGGGCGGCGGGGCGGGTGGCGCGGCGCAGAGTGTCACCCAGCGGTCTCCGGGAGAGAGGCGTTATGGGGGGCCGGGCGGAGAAGCCCCGAGGGGGCCCGGTCTGGACCGCTGCAAACCCAGACCCTGAGTGGCGGGAAGAGCGAAACGAACTTAACGCAGTGGGGTCGCGCAGCTCGGTGCAGGAGGGATCCGCAAACCTTGACAGCGGGTGGGGGGGGGGGATAAGTGTCAGGAACGCGAGCCCTTGGGGCGCCCCCATACTCACAAGTCGGCCCCAGGCCTTTTGATGGGGTCAGCGGCCGCCGAGGATGTCATCCCCTCTACCGCCGGGACCCCCCCACACACACATACACCGCGCAGTGTCGCCCCCGCAGGTGGGACCCGGGAGCCGCCACGACCCGCCCGCCCGTGCCTGCAGCGGCGACAGCGGCAGCGCTGGGCGGCGCCCGGCCCCCTCCCCAGGGACCCGCGGCGAGATGGACTCACGGAGCCAGCACCGCCCCCACCACCACCACCACCACCACCACCACACACCTCACGATCCCCACGGCCCGACGTCCACCCTGTCCCCAAGCTCCGTCCCGCGCCCAACCCACCCACTCATGTCCCCCAGCGTGATCGATCCCGGGCGTACCTTCCTTGGTCCCGGGGCCGCGCGCGCCCACCCACCGGATCCTGGATGTCCCGCGCCGCCTACCGAGCCAGGGGAGGCCGCTGCTCTCGGGGCCCCGGGAGGCTCCGGGTACCCTGGGCCGCGTCCACCGCAGGGAACGAAGTCACCTCCTTCCCGCGGCCCCGGCGCCAGCGCCTCGGAGCCTGTGTATGTGCTGCGAGCGCGCGGGCCGCCCGAGCGCGACTTGTTCGCTGAGCAGAAAAAGCAACCGACTGCTCCAAAGTGGGGGGAGAAAAAAAAAAAAAAAAAGAGAGAGCGAGAAAAGCAAAGTGGGAGGGACCTGCCACGCCCCTTGGCCTGTCACGCCCCGCCCCTTCTCACGGCCCCGTCCTCACCTCCCCCGTCCCGCGCTCTCTCTGCCCCGCCCCTCCGCCCCGCCCCCGCCCCTAGCCTGCGGGCGCTCTGCTCGCACCACCCCCTCCGCCCCTCAGCCCCGCCCCTCTCCTAGCCTGCGCACACTAAGCTCCGCCCACACCCTCAGCCCCGCCCCTCTCCCAGCCTGCGCACGCTAAGCTCCGCCCCCACCCTCAGCCCCGCCCCTCTTCCCCGCCCTTTCCCATGACTCCCAGTGCTGAGCGCTGTGGGGCGCTAGAGAGCAATCGCCGGGCGGCCTGGCTGTGGATGTCACGTGCCCCAGGGCTAAGTCGGTATGGCCGCGCGGAGGCCCTGCATCCCCCCTGTCTGTGGTGTCTGCTGCGCTGCTGGCATTGGGACTATGGGTCTGAGTTTTTGAGAAGGGTTGGGCTCGAGGCCTGGGCTGCGGCCCTGCCCGGTCCTGGAGTAGGGAATCCGAGCTCACTGGACAAAAGAAAACTAAACTTTGAGCCAGCATGGTAGCCCACACTTTTAATCCCAGCACTCAAAAGGCAGAAGTAGGAGGATTGCCGTGAGGTCGAAGCCAACCTGGGACTACAGGTCAGCCTGGGCTAGAGTGAGACCCTGCCTCGAAGGCAAACAAAAAACTCTGGGGACAATAAGCCTGTGTACGCCGAAAGTTTGTTGAATAAGTGACTGGCTAGGAGTCCCTCACCTCAGAGGATGTCACATAGTGTCCTGTGGTTCAAGTTGTCCAGAGGAATTTTCCTTTCCTCCCTCCACCTCCAAAAGTATAGTCCTTTAATCTTAGCACTTGAGAGGCTGAGGTAGGAGGACTGCTATGAGTTCAAAGCCAGCCCTTGAACTACACAGAATGAGTTCCAGGTCAGCATGGGCTAGAGTGAGACCCTGCCTCAAAACAACCCCCTCTCCCCCAAAAAAGGTATAGCCACTTAGGACTGAAGAGATTGTAAATTGCTGTTTTGAAAAGTGAAATCCCTTTATGTTTTCCTACTGTTTCCTCACTTTGTGTAATGTCCATTGGGGAGGAGGCAGTATTACTAGAAAAGTTGATATGAAAAATGTTATTTAGGGCTGGAGAGATAGCTTAGCAGTTAAAGCACTTGCCTGCGAAGCCTAAGGACCCATGTGTGACTCCCCAGATCCCACATAAGCCAGACATACAAGGTTACACATGTGTAAGGTCACACATGCACACAAGGTGGCACACGCGTCTGGAGTTCAATTACAGTGGCTGGAGGCCTAATTCTCTCTCTCTCTCCCTCTCTCTCTCTCTCTCTCTCCCTCTCTCTCTCTCTCCCTCCCCTCTCGCTCTCTCTCCTCCTCTTGTTCTCTCTCACCAAGAGAAAAAAAAAGGCCAGTCTGTTGGGTTTGCTTCAAAAGAAAAAGTAATAATGTTATTTAATCTTTACCATAACCCTGTGATGGGCAGGGTAATTGTTAAACTCCTTGCAAACACTCAACAGTGCCTTGCCAGAGGCTGCTTGCTCTGTAGATTCCAGATCTAATGTCTTTTCGCCTCGCTGTGCTGAGAATCAGTTTAGCTTTGCTTTGAATCCAGCATGAAAATACAGATACCTCACAGACTGTGGACAAGGTGGCCTTGCATGGGCTGTCCAGCTCCCCTGCAGCTCTTCTAAGTTCAAGTTGCCAGGCTGCATACACAACCGGGTCTTGTCAGTAACCTAGGGATGCTTCCCATTGGAAAGACCTCCTAACTCCTTCCTGTGAGCCCCTTGGCAATTTGAGACCATGTCTCCTGATTCTGGAGAGATCACAGCTGCCTTTGATCAGCTCTGCCTTGGAAGGGTAGCCATGTTCGGTGTACTGTGCAGGAAGTATATGTGGTTATCCCATAGGGCTGGTACTGCAGCCATGTGCCAGGGGCCACAGTGCTTTTCAGCTTCAGCTTCCCCAAGGGGAACTACTCCAGACCTTTACTGTTACTTGCAGAATAGCTTCTAGGGCAGACTGGAGGACACTCCTGATGATTAGAGTCCCAGCTGTCCCTTTGGGATCCAAGACTCCATTTGTTTGTTTTGAGGTAGGGTCTCACTGTAGCCCAGGCTAACCTGGAACTCACTCTGTAGTCCCAGACTGGCCTCAAACTCACAGCGATCCTCCTACTAAAGGCATGCACCACCACTCCTGGCTCAAGACCCCATTTTTTAGAAACAATTTTTATTTTTATTTATTTATTTGACAGAGAAAGAGGCACAGAGAGGGAGAGAGAGAATGGGCATATCAGGGCCTCCAGCCGCTACAAACGAACTCCAGACTCATGTGCCACCTTGTACATCTAGCTTATGTGGGTCCTGGGGAATCAAACCTGGATCCTTTGGATTTACAGGTAAACGTCTTAACCGCTAAACGATCCTTCCAGCCCAAGACCCCGTTTTTGATGAACCTGAACAAGACAGTTCCCAGGCTAGAGAAATGCCTTGAGAGTTTAGAGCACTCCCTGTGCAATCATAGGGGCCCAAGGAGACCTGAGAGGCTGCTTGAGTTCAACCCCCAGGACCCACATAAACAGCTAGGCATGAGCAGGCATATTTGTAACCTTAGTCCCATAGGGAAGCAGAGAAGGAAGAAACGGCAGAGCTTGTGAAAAAACTGGAAACTGTAGGATCAGCAAGAGACTTCTGCTTATAGAGGGACATCCGATGTTCCCCTACAGCCACCGCAGGTGAGTACGTTCTGCCATAGGTGAGCACAGTGGGCATCGTATGGGCACATACACCACATCATACACACACACACACATACACCACATCATACACACACACACACACACACACACCACATTACACACACGTGCAAAAAAAAAAAAAAAAGATAACTCCCAGTTAAGTCTTTTAACACCTTCCCCTCTTCAGCATTAATCTTGAGCTCTCAGTTCTGATCCAGTTGGGTAACTGGGTCTTGATGATCTATATCCCTAAACTCGCCCTATGGAGTGAGTCCTCCTCTCCCCCCTGACAACGGGCAGTGGGATGTTAGAGGATTAGTCATCCAGCAGGGACCTCTGGGGCGCAGAGCGCTGCTGAACAATCCTGAAGGCTAGGTTGTGAGTAAACCCGCTGTAATGCTATTGTTTGCTAAGAAGATGCCTAATCTTGTGATAGTGTAACATTGGCTGGTAAACATTACTGGAAGGTCAGCTTAAATGCTTGAAGCCTGACTCAAGTCTTAAGCCAAAGAGCTCTGATCCACCACAGTGAAAAGAAAGGGAGGTAGCTCTGGCCTCCCAGGAGAGCTGCCCTAAGCCCTCCCACACCCACTCCCACATACCTCATCCCTTGCATCAGGAATGCCAGAGATATCATTCACTCACTTCTTTAAACTGGAAAATGAGAAAGATAACAAGGATAAGGGAACAAATCAGCATGAACCGTTTTTTTTTTTTCCTTTTCTTAGCTTTTTATTGATAATTTTTCATACATGTACATTAGGTATTTTGATCATAATCCCCTCCCATTACTTTCTTTTGCCCACTCCCTCATTCATTTCTTTGAATCCTTTCCTCTGTCCAAGTAGTCCCTCTTCTATATTTATTTATTTGGTTTTTTCTAGGTAGGGTCTTGCTGTAGCCTAGGCTGACCTGGAATTCACTATGGAGTCTCAGGGTGGCTTCAAACTCACAGCGATCCTCCTACCTCTGCCTCCCGAGTGCTGGATTAATGTGCCACCACTACACCTGGCTCCTTCTTCTATTTTGATGTCATTTTCTTTTTGCTCTCCTCCAAAAGCCACGACAACATGTTCATGGGCTCAGTATTGTGCAGTTCTTGCACAGCTAACAACAGCCATTGTGAAATCAAAATGCAACAGCCACCTGACACCCAAAAGATAGAGTTCCAAAGCACTTCTCTTCATCCTTAAGCTCTTACATTATTTCTGACACCTCTTCTGCAACAAACTGCTTTTACTGGTGAGGGCTTAAGGTCCAGCTAGAGATGTTTTGGACACCTTTGAGAACCTTAGAGCAGACTCCTGCTGCACTCACAAGACAAATGTTTTCACTTAGCGTAGACGCTCTGCACTCACAAGGCCATACGTGTTCTCTTAGTGTACGCTCTGTGCACTCACGAGGCCGTACGTGTTCTCTTAGTGTACACTCTGTGCACTCACGAGGCCGTACGTGTTCTCTTAGTGTACACTCTGTGCACTCACGAGGCCGTACGTGTTCTCTTAGTGTACACTCTGTGCACTCACGAGGCCGTACGTGTTCTCTTAGTGTACACTCTGTGCACTCACGAGGCCGTACGTGTTCTCTTAGTGTACACTCTGTGCACTCACGAGGCCGTACGTGTTCTCTTAGTGTACACTCTGTGCACTCACGAGGCCGTACGTGTTCTCTTAGTGTACACTCTGTGCACTCACGAGGCCGTACGTGTTCTCTTAGTGTACACTCTGTGCACTCACGAGGCCGTACGTGTTCTCTTAGTGTACACTCTGTGCACTCACGAGGCCATAGGCCATACGTGTTCTCTTAGTGTACACTCTCTGTGCACTCACGAGGCCATACGTGTTCTCTTAGTGTATACTCTGTGCACTCACGAGGTCGTACGTGTTCTCTTAGTGTACACTCTGTGCACTCATGAGGCCATATGTGTTCTCTTAGTGTACACTCTCTGTGCACTCACGAGGCCATACGTGTTCTCTTAGTGTATACTCTCTGTGCACTCACGAGGTCGTACGTGTTCTCTTAGTGTACACTCTGTGCACTCACAAGGCCATACGTGTTCTCTTAGTGTACACTGTCTGTGCACTCACAAGGCCATACGTGTTCTCTTAGTGTACACTGTCTGTCACTCACGAGGCCGTACGTGTTCTCTTAGTGTACACACTCTGTGCACTCACGAGGCCATACGTGTTCTCTTAGTGTACACTCTGTGCACTCACGAGGCCATACATGTTCTCTTAGTGTACACTGTCTGTGCACTCACGAGGCCATACGTGCTCTCTTAGTGTATACTCTGTGCACTCACGAGGCCATACGTGTTCTCATAGTGTACACTCTCTGTGCACTCACGAGGCCATACGTGTTCTCTTAGTGTACACTCTGTGCACTCATGAGGCCATACGTGCTCTCTTAGTGTATACTCTGTGCACTCACGAGGCCATACGTGTTCTCTTAGTGTACACTCTCTGTGCACTCACGAGGTTGTACATGTTCTCTTAGTGTACACTCTGTGCACTCATGAGGCCATACGTGTTCTCGTAGTGTATACTCTGTGCACTCATGAGGCCATACGTGTTCTCGTAGTGTACACTCTCTGTGCACTCACGAGGCCATACGTGTTCTCTTAGTGTACACTCTGTGCACTCATGAGGCCATACGTGTTCTCTTAGTGTATACTCTGTGCACTCATGAGGCCATACATGTTCTCGTACTATACACTCTGTGCACTCACGAGGCCGTACGTGTTCTCTTAGTGTACACTCTGTGCACTCATGAGGCCATACGTGTTCTCTTAGTGTACACTCTGTGCACTCGTGAGGCCATACGTGTTCTCTTAGTGTACACTCTGTGCACTCACGAGGCCATATGTGTTCTCTTAGCGTACACTCTCTGTACCCATGAGGCCGTATGTGTTTTCTTTCTGTGAGTTCCTTTTGCTGATTGAGTGAATTTAAAAACAACACGGAATTAGACAAGCATAAGCAAATGCTGGCTCTGGCATGTAGCAGCTATGTGACCTTGAATGAGAAGCTTAACCTGTAGAGGTTCAGGGCTTTTTGTTGTTGTTGTTGTTGTTTTAATTAGGGGTGTTGGGGGGTGCACATGTGCCGAGGGTTAAATTGGAGATCGGGGCAGATGTTGATCCTCTCCTTCCATCTTGCTGTTTTGCTGCTGGCAAGGCCAGACCAGCTGGTCATGGAGCTCCAGGGTTCTCCCAACTGCCTCCCACTGCCATAGTCACATTGAGATTATAGACATGTGCACCACTGCACGTCCAGCTTCACGTGGGTGCTGGGATCTGAACTCCGGTCAGCGGGCTTGCAGAGTGACCACCTTTAAACCACTGAGACATTCCTCTGGCCAGGATTCAGTTTTCTTCTCTCTCTCTCTCTCTCTCTTGTTTATTTTATTTATTTATTTGAGAGTAACAGACAGAGAGAGAAACAGGCCTCCAGCCACTGCAAACAAACTCCAGATGCATGCACCACCTTGTGCATCTGGCTTATGTGGGTCCTGGGAAATCGAGCCTCGAACCTTAAGCTTCACAGGCAAGCGCTTAACTGCTAAGCCATCTCTCCAGCCCAGGATTCAATTTTTTTTTTTTTTAATCTGTAGAACTGCTCTACCTGTTTCCCAGGGTTTGGGGAGAGGTGTGTGTGTGTGCATGTGTGTGCACGCACACGCTCATTCAGCAAACATTAATTGAGTACAACATATGCAGCACATTGTGTCCAGATGGAATCAAAGGGGTTTGAGGAGTTTCACGATTAATAGAGTCACACAAGAAAGCATGAAATCAGCTGGGCATGGTGCCACACGCCTTTAGTCCCAGCACTCAGGAGGCAGAGGTAGGAATGCTGTGAGCTCGAGGCCACCCTGAAACTACATAGTGAATCCCAGGTCAGCCGGGGCTATAGTGAAACCCTACCTCAAAAAATAAATTAATTAAATTAAATTAAAAAATAAAGTTTGAGATCTGTAATCTGTAACCCAGAAATGTAGCAAGACCCACCAGAAAGAACAGAAAGAAATGTAATGGCATTATGAATCCCTAGCAAAAGACAGGTTTGCCTCACAAATTGAAACTAGAGTGGGTTAAAATCCCCAGGACCCACATAATCCAGATGCACAAAGTGGCACATGAGTCTGGCTCATTTGCAGCAGCTGGAGGCCATGGCGTGCCTATTCTCTCTCTATCTGCCTCTCTTTCTCTTTGAAATAAATTAAGAAAAATAAATACTTTATGAAATTTTGTTTAAAAACAAAAAGGACTTTAAGCTGGGTATGGTGGCGCACGCCTTTAATCCCAGCACTCGGGAGGCAGAGGTAGGAGGATCACTGAGAGTTCGAAGCCACCCTAAAACTACATAGTGAATTCCAGGTCAGCCTGAGCCAGAGGGAGACCCTACGAAAAATTAAAAAAAAAAAAAAAAAAACTAGAGTGGGGTGGGCTGGGGAGATGGCTTAGCCGTTAAGGCATTTGCCTGAAAAGCCAAATGATCCCAGTTCAATTCCCCAGGCCCCACATAAGCCAGATGCACAAGGGGGCGCATGCATCTGGAGTTCCTTTGCACTGGCTAGAGGCCCTGTCGTACCCATTCTCTCTCTTTCTCTGTCTTTGTCCCTCTCTCTCTCTCTGTCTCTCTCTCTCTCTCTGCCTCTTTCTCTCTCACACACACAAATAAATTAATTAATTAAATATATTTTAAAGAAACTAGAGTGGGTCTTCTTTTATTGGTCTTGGTCTTGCCATAGTCATGAATTAGTAGGTTGCTTCCTTTCATTCATCTGTCCTTTGTGGAAGTTTTCGCGCAGGACACATATTATTAGACAGTGACACCTGCTGGTGAAACTGAGATTGCAGCATAGCTCTATCAAGCATTAACCACAAAAGAAGGAAACAATTCAGAGAAGTTTTGTTAGATGGGAGACACTGGATGGTGACCAGGCTTAGGAAAAGCTCCTGTGGCTTTGGGAATATGTAAACAAAGATATGGTCTGGGCTGCGGAGATGCCTCGCTTGGCAAAGGGTTTGATTTGTTAAGCACCCACATAAATGCCAGGTGAGCATGGTGCCATCTGCAATCCCAACGCATGGGAGGCGGAACCAAGTAATCCCAGAGGCCAGCAGGCTAGCTGTACTAGCTGAATCCACCGAATCCGTGAACTGGGCTCAAGTGAGAGACCCTGCCTCCGTAAAATAAAGAGTAATCCAGGAGAACACCCAACATCAACCTCTGCCCTCCACACGCACACACACATACATACGCGAAATATCTACATGATCTTGCTGAGGGTGTAGCTCAGTGGGTAGAGTGTTTGCCTAGCATGCATGAAGCCCTGGATTCAGGCTCCAGCCCTGCACAGACCAGGCATGGTGCACACACCACTACATGAGACCCTGTCTGAAAGGGAGGAAAGCGTGTCTTGGTTCTTGTGGCCATCATTATTGCAAAGTCCTTCAACAACACTTCCAGTGAAATAGTGACACGGTAGCTGTGATATTGGTGCTTATAATAGCATTTCACTAGACATGATCATCAATCCATCAAGTCATCCCCCCCCATGGGACATCTTGAATATAACAGTAAAACTTTATTAAGAGTACAGCTAGATTGGTGCTGCAGTTACCGTCCCATTTCTGAGACAAACACCCAACCAGAAGCACTTATGGGTGGAAAGGGTTTATTTCAGACTTACAATTTCTAGGGGAAGCTTCATCATGGTGGAGGAAGCTGGCTCACTTCATCATAGAACCACAGCAGAGAGAGAAAAACCAGCACCAACAAGAACAAGCTCACAATGAGCACATTCCTAGGGCTGAACTCAAGATCTGTCCCCCCTGAAACACTTTCTCCAGCAGGGCTCTGCCTGCTGTAGACTAAGTACGAAGCTTAATCAAAAATACCTGAGGCTAAGCTGGGCGTGGTGGCGCACACAGAGGTAGAAGGATTGCAGAGAGTTCAAGGCCAGCCTGAGACTACATAGTAAATTCCAGGTCAGCCTGAGCTAGAGTGAGACCCTACCTTGAAAAACCAAAAAAAAAAAAAAAAAAAAACCCTGAGGCTAGGCTGGAGAGATGGCTCAGCAAACCCTAGTGACCCAGGTTTAACTCCCCAGTACCCATGAAAAACTAGATGCACAAAGGGGTGCATACATCTGGAATTCGTTTGCAGCAGCTAGAGAGCCTGGCATGCCCATTCTATCTGTCTGTCCATCTCTCTCTCTCTATTTGAAAATAAATAAATTTTAAATAAAAAAAATAACTGAGATCAGGTATGGTGGTACACACCTTTAATCCCAGCACTCTGAAGGCAGAGGTAGGAAAATCACTGTGAGTTCAAGGCCATCCTGGAACTACAGAGTATGTTCCTGGTCAGCGTGGGCTAGAGTGAGACTCTACCTTGAGAACAAGAAAAAAGCTGAGGCTATGGGGCTATTTACACTCAAACCACCACGGCTGAGGAGATGACTGAGTGGATAAAGCACTTGCCATGCAAACATGGGGACCAGAGTACCATGTAAATAGCAGGTGGCCCTCCTGGAATGCTAGCACTTGGGGGGTGGAGACAGGGGCTCTCCAAGTTAAGCTGGCTAGCTAGCTTGAACTAATGAGCTCCGAGTTCAAGGGAAAGACCCTGTCTCAATAAATAAGGTGAGTAGCAATTCAGGAAGACACCTGAGATCAACACATTCACCCACATACAAGTATGCCCACTCACATATGAATGTGCATAATGCACATACCCCCAACACAAATACACACCCCTAAAAAAGGACACATGAAAGTTCCCTTGAAAAGTAACTCATTTGGTCCCTCAGCATTTATTTATTTTAATATTTTATTTATTTATTTATTTATTACAGAGAGAGAGAGAAAGAGAATGGACATGCCAGGGCATTTAGCCACTGCAGATGACCTCCAGACACATGCACCACCACGTGCATTTGGCTTACGTGGGTCCTGGGGAATCAAACCTGGGTCCTTAGGCTTTGCAGGCAAGCACCTTAACTGATAAGCCATCCTCTAGCCCAGCATTTATTTTTCAATAAATGTCAAGGAGCTTAATAAATACGTACTATGCTGTTCTGCCTACTGGAAATTGGAAAACAAAACAGGCCAGGATACTAGATTCAGAGAATTTTCATTGAATGGTAAAGAATCAGTGGCAGCCTTTCAGACAGGGAGAGAGAATAATCACGCATGTACTTGTTCAGTGGTCTGTTTTGCTTTTACTTGGGGGCTGGAGGAAAAACAAAACAGCTCTATTCAGGGTTCTGGTTTCAAAACCTTAAGACTGGAGGCTGGAGAAATGCCTCAGCAGTTAAAGGTGCTTACTTGCAAAGCCTGCCAACTTGGGCTCAACTCCCCAGCACCCACACAAATCTGGATACAAAGTGGCACAAGCCTCTGAGATCTTAAGGCACCTATGACAATGGGAGGTGGTGCCAGAAGAATCCGAAGCTCACGGGACCAGCTAGTCTGATATTTGCAATGGTAAGAGATCCTATCTCAAAGAAGGTGGGAGAAGAGCGCAGACGCCTTAAAGTTGTCCACTGACCTCCATACACATGCCTTGGCACATGCATGCCCATACACACATGTAACACATGCAAATAATATTTTTTTAAGGAACAGGATGAAGAAAATGGCTCAGCAGTTAAAGACACTTGCTTGGCAAAGCCTGATGGCCCGAGTTGATTCCCCAGTACCCACGTGAAGACAAACATTATCAATTTTCCCTCTTGTACGTATGACCTTCCCAGCCATTGGCTTTTGATTAGGTTTTCCCTACCGGGCCGGAATTCCCTCAAGTGGAATGGGCCTCAAGTCCAATCAGGGAGCAAGTGATTTCCCCCATAACACACATGCCACCATTACACCAGTTTGTACATTTGGCCTGGTTGTCCAGCCATAAAGCTTGTAGGGTCCACTGCTAGTTAAGACAGTTAATGACTTTTCTCCCTCCACAGGCTGACTAGCTCTTTCCAGCAGCCTGACAGCTAGTCAACAGGGTGGAGGCTTCCAACTCAGCTCCAGCTTGATTTCTCAGTGACCTGAAGCCCAAACATGTGGAATCTTCAGCAATAGTGTCTTACCAACTAGCTCTGGTGGGCAACCAAGAGCCTTGGCAAATGGCCTATCATGTTTTGGAGGCATCGGGGACCTCCCTGAACAACAGCTCACTGGAAGGGGTCCCACCTCAACATTGAAATACTTCCAATAACAATCTATGACTTCTGGGCAACAGCATTGTCCACTCTATCCACTCACACAAGGGACTTCTGCCCAGAGTTACTCTTTTTTTTTTTTTTCTCAAGGTAGGGTTTCACTCTAGCTCAGGCTGACCTGGAATTCACTATGTATTCTTAGGGTGGCCTCGAACTCATGGCGATCCTCCTACCTCTGCCTCCCGAGTGCTGGGATTAACATATATATAATTAGCAAGCAAAGAAGTAGGTTTCCATATGGCTTATTCAGAACATCTTTAATTTGATTAGCCCTGCTCCCACTCCTTCCTCTCCTCCATCCCCTCCCCTGACCACACGTAGACCATTCCACCCCCAGTGTTCTGCCCCCCTACTCACTTATCTACAGTACCTTCTCCTTAAGCCCTCTGCTCTCCTCCCTCCCTCATGAGCCCTTTCTAGCTTTCTGGCCTCTACTACTGATTCTTACTCCCAATTCACATACAAATCTAAACATCTGAAGCTAGGATCCACATATGAGATAGAACATTGACTTTCTGAGCCTGCGTTACCTCATTTAGTATAATGAGGATAATTTTCTTAAGGCTACATTTGCTAAGTGCTGACCATGTGTCAGACACTGCATGTGACCCTCCTAGGAGGTAGGTATAGTGACTCTTTCTGTCTTATGACACGGATGCTAACATACAAAGTGGCTGAGTAGAATGTCCAGAGGTGACAGAGTCAGGACTTGAACCCAGAGCTTCTGCAAAGCCCAGGCTAGGCTGAGCATGAACCCAAGAAAGAAGGACGAGGTAGCACAGAAAAGGGAGCCTGGGATAATTCTGACCACATAACAAGGAAATCAATAGATTTCACCCCCCAGGGATTGGCTCCATAGTCAAGGAGAGCACTTGAGACACGTGGGGCACCGTAAGGCCTTTGAGTGGGCCCATCTATGTGTCCCACTCATTTTATCCCCTAAACAACTGTCCACCCACCATCTCTGCTACCCCCTCACTATGCTACGTTAATAGAAAGAGTGTGACCCTTAAAGTCCATGTCCATCCACAATCTGTGAATGTGACTTGATCAGGAAATAGTCTGTTACAGACCTCAAATGAAATCGTATTGGATTATGATGGGACTTAATCCAATGACAAGTGTCCCCATGAAGAGGATGATCTGGGCATAGACATAGAGGAGAGCACCCTGTGAAGAGAGGCAGACCCAGGTGCGGTGGCATTCACTTGTAATCTCAGCCCTCAAGAGGCTGAAGCAGGAAGCCTGGGCTACACAGTGAGCCTGTCTCCAAAAGTAAAATGAATAACATAAAATAGTGAGCGAGGGCTGGAGAGGTGGCTCAGCAGTTAGGGTGCTTGCCTGCAAAGCCTGAAGACCCAGATTTGATTCCCCAGTACCCATGTAAGCCAGATACACAAGGTGGCACATGTGTCTGGAGTTCATTTGCAGTGGCTAGAGGCCCTGGCATGCCCATTCTCTTTCTATCTGCCTCTCTGTCTCTCTCTCTCTCTCTAATAAATAAAATATTTCTAAAAAAAATTAAAATGGAGCTGGAAAGAAGGCTTAGCAGTTAAGGTGCTTGCCTGCAAAGCCTTAGGACCCAGGTTCGATTCCCCAGTACCTATATAAGCCAGATGCACAAAGTAGAACGTGCATCTGGAGTTTCTTTGTAGTGGCTGGAGACCCTGGAACACCCATTCTCTCTGTATCTGCCTTCTCTCTCTCTCTCTCTCTCTCTTTCAAAATAAGCATATAAATAAGATATTTTTTAATCCTATCACTAAACCGGCTTGTTATTTTTTTTCTCCCTAGGTAGCGTATCAATGTAGCCCAGGCTGACCTGGAATTCACTGTATAGCTCCCAGCAGGTTTTAAACTCACAATGATCCTCTTACCTCTGCCTCCTGGGTGCTGGGATTAAAGATGTGTAGTACCAAGCCTGGCCTTTTAAAAAAATATATTTTTTTTTATTTATTAAAGAGAGAGAGAAGGAGACAGAGAGAATGGGCACACCAGGGCCTCCAGCTGCTACAAACAAATGCCAGAGGTATGCACCACCATGTGCATCTGGCTTACATGGGTCCTGGGGAATCGAACCTAGGTCCTTAGGCTTTGCAGGCAAGCACCTTAACCGCTAAGCCAAGTCTCCAGCCCAATAAAATATTTTTAAGACTTAAAAAAATATAGTGAGAGAGCAATAGCTAGGAAATGGAACCAGCCTAGATGTCCCCCAACTGATGAGTGGATAATGAAGATGTGGCACATTTACACAATGGAGTTCTACTCAGTGGTAAAGAAAAATGAAGTTATGAAATTTGCAGGAAAATGGATGGATCTGGAAAGTATTATATTTAGTGAGGTATCCCAGGCCCAGAAAGCCAAACGTCACATGTTCTCTCTCATATGTGGATCCTAGCTACAATTATTGACTTCAATGAGAGTAGGCATAAAACTCAGTAGCAGAGGCCAGTAAGCTAGAAAGGAGATATAAAGAGAATAGAAAGGGAGGGAGGGGGGACTTAATAGGATGGTATTGTACATACGTAAGTAGAAGAACAGGTTAATGGGGGTGAAAAGGCCTAAGTGAGGTTAGGGGAAGAGATTGAGTAAAGGAAAGGTGGAGGGAGGGCTAATCAAAATCTAAGAGGACATAAATAAATCATTTGGAAAACTACTTTTTTGGACAATGGAACATTCAGAAGCCATAGGTTGTTACTAGAAAATTTTCAGTGCCAGGGATGGGATACCTTCCAGTGAGTTGTTGGCCAGGGAGGTCACTGATACCTCCCAAAACATTACAAGCCATTTCCAAGGCCCTTAGTTTCTCACCAGGAATAGATAGTAAGATTCTATTGCTGAAGACTCCACATACTTGGGCTGCAAGGTCACTGAGAAATCCTGCCGTAGATGAGCTGAAAGTCTCCTCCATGTAGACCAGCTGACAGGAAGCTGGAAAAAGCCATGCTGCATGCAGTTCAATGGGAGAGAGAGAAATCACCAGTGAAGATACTCCACAGTGGACACTGCAAGCCTTAAATTTGGCCAGCCAGGCCAAATGAGCCAACGGGTGCAATAGTGACACGTCTGTTATGGGGGAAACCAACTGCCATCTAATTTGACTAGAGGCCTGCTCCAAGGGAGGGAATACATCCCTGATACTGAAAACATACAACAGGGGTAGTCATGAGCCCTAGAGGTATAACATCTGCTGGTGTCTGGCTAAATGTATATACTATACTCACCAAACTTCCCAGTAAGCACTTCTCTTAATGTTCATGCACATATATTAATACTACTCTTACTTTTGGTTAGAGAAGCTTCTCTTTTCAGATGGTAGTGACCTTGGGATGACTCAGAAGAAGTGACAGAGGAGTGCTCAGCACTGCAATATCTCTATCACACCTTCCGAGGCTCAGGGTCCGTTGCAGAAGAGGTGGCGGAAAGAATGTAAGAGCCAAAGGACAGGTAGGACTCCTTACAACATGCTCCTCCAGACACAAAATGCCCTGGATATCCATGACCTCACAGTGCCTGGCACTACCTACACAAGACCATCATAATAGGAGGAAAAGATGATGACCTCAAAATGAAAGAGAGACTGATGGAGAGGGGGAGTGCATATGATGGAGAGTGGAGTTTCAAAGGGGAAAGTGGGAGGGAGAGGAAATTACTGTGGGATATTGTTTACAATTATGGAAGTTGTCAATAAAAAATGTTTTAATACAAATAGTCGATGAAATAAAGAATTATTTCTTTGAGCCAGGTGTGGTAGTGCACACGCCTTTAGTCCCAGCACTCGGGAGGCAGAGGTTGGAGGAGCACCATGTGTTCGAGGCCACCCTGAGATTCCACAGTGAATTCCAGGTCAGCCTGAGCTAGAGTGAGATCCTACCTCAAAAAAACAAAAACAAAAACAAAAAAAAACCTTGTTCCACTTAGCACATTTGCCTGTAGTGATACACAGGAAGTTAGTGAAAGAGCAGTTTTAGAGGGAGAGACCAAAGACAGCCGAGAGCCCTACCACTGAAGAACCAGGTCCCAGGAGATGGAGGGGGGGGGGGAAATAATGAGACAGGTAGAGTGACAATGAAGTCAACACTGCCAATAGCCATTGGTAGCTGGAAGTGACGATGGCACCTTCATCTTGACCTTGACCCTCACAAGAAACTAATATACATGCCATCGCCACCCCTCACCTGGCTGGCTGCCTTGCTTACTTGTCCACCTCTCTGGCTGGAACTCAGCCCCTCTAATCAGTTGCCCATTCAGAAACGGAAGTGACCTTTGACCATGCGAACTTCCCACGGCCTCCACTCTCTGCTATTAAGATCAAGTCCTGAAATCTGAACATGTCTTCAAGGCCCTCTGGTCTATCTTCTGCCCACTTCCCAGCCCACCTGGCATTCTCTCCCACCTCTCCTGACTCCAGCGTTCCTCTGCCACCCTCTTTACCCCCTTACACTCCTCAATGCTTCCTGTGCCCTTTGTCAGGACTGTGGCCACAGACCTCTCTCAAGAAACTTCTACTTCGCTGCTCCCTGTGGTCATCCCCTGCTCTGCTGCGGCACCCAGACTCCACCCTGACTTGAGCACCACCCCTCCTGCACACTCCCCCACCTGCCCTTCCCTTACTACACAGGGACAATCTCTACACCTACTTGTCTGATTCTCTGGATCATCCTCATCTTGCAAGACTCTACATTTCATCAAGGGCTGTGCTGGCTTCCCCCAAATCCCCAGGGCTCTTTTGGGTCCTTAGCACTTAGTAATAGAAGATCCTTGCCTATCTAAAGTCAGTCATTGCAATGTAATAAGTCCCAAGATGCAGTGGCTTTAAACCACAATGATGTATCCTCTCATTTCTCTTGGGTGGCTAAGGGTCACGCAGTCCCCCTGGGCTTGAGATCCAGCATGTCTCACAGATGTGTAGCAAGTATAAGTGTAGCAACCCAGGGCTTGGGCTAAGGGGTAGGTAGAAACACGGGGAAGTCCTTCTCCCAGCAGTGTACAGGGACTGGAAGGAAAGCCTACAGGTGCGTGTGCATTTCAAGCACCAGATCCGATGCGCTCCCTTCCCGGAACAAGAGCAGGTCACATGGCAGAGCCCGGGCTGGGGAAGGGAGAGACACTGCAGCAGTGGGATGGGGGAACAGTAAATATTTTCTTAGCAGCAATCCGAGTTCCTGCTGCCTCCGATCAATATTTGTTAAATAATGAAGACATTGCTTGAACAAGCTTAGTCACATGGAAACAAAAGGATATCACAGTGAGGAACGGAAGGCAAGTCCTGAGTGAATTTCCAGTGTGACATGCCCGATGTCCAGGCTCCCTGAGGTGGCCTTCTGGAAGTGGCTCAGTGGTAGAGTGTCTGCAGAGCATGTGTGAGTCCTTGGGTTCAGACTCCAAGTGCTGCTAAAATGAATGAATGAATGATTTTTAAAGTGGCAGGTGATTCAGGAGTTCAAGGTCTTCCTCAGTTACTGGCTGGAGGCCAGGCTGAGACTGTCTTAAGAAAAAGAAAACTTAACTCTTTTATCCTAACATGAGCCCTATGGCACAGATGAGATTAGTGACTTGCTCAGTGGTGCAGATATCTTCCCATTACTGGGACAAAGCATCCTATGAAAAGCAGCTGATGGGAGGGAAGTTTTTATTTTGGCTTACAGTCTGAAGGCTAGGCTTCATGGTGGCAGGGGAGAGCATGGCATGCGCGAGGCTGGACATCACCTCCTTACCACAGAAGATGGAAAACAGCAGGAGAGCGAGCCAAACTCCAGCAAGGGGGAGCTGGTCTACTGCTGCTAGCTAGGCCACAGTCCCAAAGGTCCCACAGCCTCCCAACATAGAGCCACCAGCCGGGGATCAAGTGTTCAAACACATGAGCCTGTGAAAGGTCTTTCACATGCAAACCCTAACAACATCCCAGTCATTTCTCTGTGTGTCCTGTTACTGTTTCAGACACTCAGGACGTGTCGAAAATGAAAACAATGAGTCTGGCATGGTGCCGCACACCTTTGGTCCCAGCAGAGGCAGAGGTAAGAGAATAGCTGTGAGTTCAAGGGCAGCCTGGGGCTACAGAGGGAGTTCTAGGTCAGTCTGGGCTAGAGTGAGAATCCACCTTGAAAAAAAATGAAAACAATATGTAAGAGTAATCTTGGGGGCTGGAGAGATGGCTTAGCGGTTAAACGCTTGCCTGTGAAGGCTAAGGACTCCGGTTCTAGGCTCGATCCCCCAGGACCCACGTTAGCCAGATGCACAAGGGGGCGCATGCACCTGGAGTTCGTTTGCAGTGGCTGGAAGCCCTGGCAAGCCCATTCTCTCTCTATCTATCTGCCTCTTTCTCTCTCTCTCTGTCACTCTCAAATAAACAAATTAAAAAATGAACCAAAAAATATTTTTTAAAAAAGAGTAATCTTGGCAGGCCATTGAGAAAGGGTGGTTTTAAATCACAAACTAATGACTAAAAAGAATCTAATTAGTACCTCCTTGGGTGTAGCAGTTGGTGTGGAGAGGGGCAGGACAGGAAATTACTCGATTGGGGGTGTTTTACTTGCTTTATGCTGATATATAAATAAAATATTTGTGGTCAGGATTATAGCTCAGTGATAGAGCACTTTCCTAGCATGCACAGGCCCTGGGTTTAGTTCCCAGCACTGCTAAATACATAAACAGTTTGCATATGTCTTGGTCCATTTGGGCTTCTATAACAAAACACCACAGGCTGGCTAGCTTTTAAACAACAAAAAGTTCCTTCTTGGGAAGACCTGGATGAAGTCCAAGTCATTGTCTGAGGAGGGCTTATTTCCTAGATGGTTGTGACCTCATTTGGTTGTGTCCTCACACAGCGGAAGAGTGGAAAGATCTCTCAGGCCTCTTTTATAAGGGCACTAATGCCATTCATGAGTGTACCACCATCTACCCAAACCCCCTACCTCCTAATGCCACCTCTTTTTCAATAGATGAGTTTGGGGAAAACAGAAACATCCAAGCCCGCAAGCATCATTAGCCACTAAGCCATCTCTCATTCAGATGGTAGCA